>CM056195.1:102752844-103352844 GCA_029692085.1 Gymnothorax javanicus
AATGGTCTTATTTCATTAAAAAAATTTAAACGATCATGAAACACATGCATTATTTCCAATCCCTGTGTTAAGAGAAGCACGAGAAGTCCGGTGTCATGATCGCTTTCCGTGGTGAGGTCCACCTTCACGCAAGTGAAACTGAAACTTCAATGCACACGGATTTTAATTCCGCGTGAGAATCTCATTGAAAAGCGTTCATTGAATAATTGCGGACTATGGTGAATATGCCTAAAAAATGCGTGAGACCTACGCCAAATGCGTGAGACTTGGCATCTCTGTCATACAGATCAAAGACAACGCTCGAGCCAATGACACCCACCACCAATTGGACGGGGGTGTGAATTACATTCTGTCAAAATGACGGACGGCCTTCAAAATGTTCCGCCATTGTGAAAAAAAATCCATCAATGACGGAAAATATTCGGTTAACGCGACCCCTGGTGAGGAATTCGATCTGGCTGAAGTGACATGTTTTAAAATGCATAATCAGCCTACGGTGAAGGGAGTAATTAGCGGAGTTATACACAAGGTGAAAGATGAGTCATTTCTGGAGTTAGAGGGTGTTTGTGGCGCTTGACGATTAAAAAGCCATCGTGACGATAAAGAAACTGATAGTTTATCAGTTTTATTCGAATTTGAAAGGGAACTACCAGAACGTGTAATTTTGGATTACGTTAGTTACAGAGTCGGGGTTTGTGAACGGAATCCATGAAGGTATTTTTGGCGTCAAGATTATGGTCATGTTGCGGCTGTGTGTCGAAGAGGGTTTCACCGTTGTAGACGGTGCGGGAAGGATTGGTGCAATGAGGAAGAGAGTGAACTGGCAAAGGAAAGAGCTGGATGTCTCACTGTCAGGGAAATCGCGAAGCGGGTGCTAAACAGTGTGAGCGCAGGAAAGTTGAGGGTGAAATTGAACGGACTCGTGAACATAGTAAAATCTCGTATGCGGAGGCAGTTAAGAGAGTGAGAGAAGAAAAGGGAGTTGCAGAACCAAAAGAACAAAGACGTGATCTTGAATGTGTTCGTGTGGATAAAAGGTGGTTTTTGGCTTTTGTGGCAATGGTGATCAATTGTGCGAGCGAAACAGAGTCGAAGACGGAAAGAATTATAATGGTTGTGCATGCAGCCAGAGTTTTTTGGGATATCTGATGTAAAGGGAGAAGACATTAAGGAGATGTTAGAAAAAGGGTTTGTGGAGAGTGGGAGTCAGATGTCTGCTGAATAGTTATGATTTTCTGAAAGAAACACAACGAGTAAGAAGACTTCATTTTTTTTTTTTTTTTTTTTTAATTTAGTTATTTACTGATGTCCCATGTGATCACACTTCAGTCCAGTAGATGGCGGTAATGCACTAAGCAGCAAGCTGACCATTAAAATCTCAGAAGAAGAAGAGGGGGTGGGGGCTGTTGGTGAAGAGTGAGCAGCGTGACTTCAGGAGTGCTCTTTTACTGTCTATGGTGCTGGGGTACAAGTTGGAGTTGGGGCAGGTCAGTTGGAGAATTGGAGGGGCTCAACGTGGGACGTCGCATGATTACTGTCGTTTGGGATCTAGTTCATAGACTGAGTTCGCCGGTATTTTTTTCTCCAGACTGTTTACCATTTTGGGCAGTCGGGACGCCGATGCCCATGAACTGAAAGACTCGGGAGGGTCTTAATGGCCGTCAGATGGAGGAAAGTGTGTACTATTGTTTTCAGTTGATGAGTTGGGTGTGTATTACGTGTGTGTGTGTGCTTGGGGGAAGGGGAGTTTGAGGGAGAGTATTGTGTGATTGAGTAGGGTATTGTGTGGTGGTGGTATTGGGGAATTTTTTTAGAGTGTATCGAGTGGTTTTTGCCTCGTTATCCACTACTGGTTTGCAGTGTCGCACCTCATTTCAACTTCGGATTGCGAGGGCATTCTGGAAGAGATTTAATGTGTGCTCACGTTCTTCTTAATTATCCTTCTCTTTAGCTGTGTGCGTGTGTGTAATAGCGTGGGTTGGTTAAGGCGGGGCGTGTTTTGGCTTGGTGCTTAATGAATTGTAGCATTCTGCTTGAAATGTGTACAGCTGAGTTGCTCGTGCTATATATTTTAATGAATTTAACGTGTGGTTGAACAATAATAATAATAATAATAATAGTCTTTATTGCAGACTCGTAGTCCATATAAGACAAATGAAAAAGTTAAAAATACATATTATGCTATTTACAAATAGATATATGAATTGCTTAGGCACAAAGCATAGGCACACAGAATGAAAGAGACACACTATTAATGCAGTAATAGGTTCCAGTGGTTTCTCATACGAGACAAGTAAGAACCTTCAGCTAGGAAACATCACACTAGCTAGTTGTCAGAATTCAGGAGTCGACATCTGAACCTGAACACATTCTTACATATCAGTTCACTAAATGGCAAAATATGGTGAGATACAAAGGTTCCTGATGCACTATGTCAACTAGTAAGACCTAGTAACCACCTAAATGCATTATTATAACTAGGGATGCATCGATACCACTTTTTTAAAAACCGATACGAGTACGAGTATTTTATTTTGTGTACTTGCCGATACCGATATTTCTGAAATGTTTTCCAGGAAAATACAATGACAATTTCGGAGTACAGGGTATATTTTCTTTTTATAACAACCTTAAAAGAGGCCAATATCAAACAATTCACACATGGCCATTTCCAAAAAAAAAAAAAAAAAAAAAAAAGATTAGGCCTAACTGCTAAAAATCTTTCTGTATTTAGGCCCGACAAAAAGCCTTTGAACTAGCACTGCCATCAAATGAGGCAAAACATTACTGAAGCTTGACAAATGAAAAGTAAACTCGCTGCATAGGCAAGGTAACACACCCAACTTCATAAAAAGTCAGTAGAACTATTAATTGGCACAGATAGTTTTTTCACACATTCATAGGCATTCTCAATCCAACTAAAGTCAATAATGGCTTTCCAAGCAAACAAGGCATCACTTAAAGTGTGTGGTATCGCCATATTTCAATTACACAAATGACAAATGAAAAAGATTTAACTTAACCACAACTAAAATGTTTTAGGTAACCATATGTTACTAATATATTTGTAGTAAAATAAGAAGATTCACAATTCTAAGTCTCTGTGTGTGTGATTGTGGGTGTGTGCTTGTGCGTGCTCGGCTTGCTTGTAAATATTCAATAACTGATCCGGGTGTGCCATCTAGTGATAGAATATTGTAATTGCGTGCATAAATTTGCAGCTCCATGTCCGCTGGCAGAAACATCTACACAAAACGCTTAAGATACCCTGCCGAACACCATTGTTCTTGAGCACGCCGCATCCAGATAATCCTTAAATGATGAATTATAAACATATTTTAATTTGTAACGTGTAGTGAAGTGGCCAGTGTCAAAGGAACGAAAAAAAAAGTATACTTTTTATCTTTTAAATGTAGTAGAGTAGAAGTCTCGGTAAAAAAAAAAAAAAAACTTAAGTAGAGTACAAATCCTCAAAAAAACTACTTAAGTACTGTAACTAAGTTACCTACATGTACTTCTTAACTATACACCTCTTGTGTGTATGCCTGCATGTGATGTGATGACGATAAAGCTCTCTTTCTCGTGTTTTTTCTAACTCGCTGTCTCCCCCGAGATATATAAGTCAGATAGCACAAAATACTGTAGCCTATGCGACCGTAAGCAGGCAGTTGCCTTGCGTCTTAAATTAAGTGGTGTCGGTGAGTGGTATCGGCAAATGTGGACGAGTACGAGCATATTAACGCGGTATCGAGCAGATACCCGATATTGGTATCGGTATCGGTGCAACACTAATTATAACAGACGACCGGTTTTCTCATACACGACTTAAACGATAAAGAACGTCGTAGTGCATTTCTGTGTCCTGGGTTTGTGTGGAAGTTGGGGACGACTACCGGACCTTACCCGGTTTAAAAAAGGTGATGGCAGCCTTTATTAATAGATCATTCGAATTTGTCTTATTACAGTATGTATATACAGTGCTGTGAAAAAATATTTGCCCCTTCCTGATCTCTTATTTTTTTGCCTATTTGTCACACTTAAATGTTTCAGATCATCAAACAAATTTTAATATTAGACAAAGATAACCCGAGTAAATACAAAGTGCAATTTTTAAATGATGAATCATTTATAAAGGGGAAATAACTATCCAAACCCACCTGGCCCTCTGTGAAAAAGTAATTGCCCTCTAAATCCTAATAACTGGTTTTGCCACCCTCGATGACAACAATTGCAATCACACATTTGCGATAACTGGCAAGGAGTCTTTCACATCGCTGTGGAAGAATTTTAGCCCACTCTTCTTTGCAGAATTGTTTTAATTCGGCCACATTGGAGGGTTTTTGAGCATGAACGGCCTGTTAACCTCTTACCACTCCGGTAACATTTTTTTAAAATGCCTATGAAGGACGTACTCAAGGTAAAATGAAATCTGTTCTTGTTTTTAACTTCCCTGATGGGCCCGTATGCGGGCCGTCGGAGTGTTCAGGGGTTTTAAAGGTCACGCCACTGCATCTCAAGCGGATTTAAGTCTAGGCCACTCCAAAATCTTTGTTTTGTTTTTTTTAAGCCATTCAGAGGTGGACTTGCTAGTGTGTTTTGGATCATTGTCCTGCTGCATAACCCAAGTGCGCTTGAGCTTGAGGTCATGAACTGATGGTTGGAATTTCTCCTTCAGGATTTTCCAGTGGAGAGCAGAATTCATAGTTCCATCAATTACTACAAGTCATCCAGGTCCTGAAGCAGCAAAGCAGCCCCAAACAATCACGCTACCACCACCATGTTTGACTTTTGGTATAATGCTCTTTTTATGAAATGCTGTGTTAGTTTTACGGCAGATGTAACGGGATGCGCACTTTCCATGAAGTTCAACTTTTGTCTCGTCAGTCCACAGAATATTTTTCCAAAAGTCTTTGGGATCATCAAGATGTTTTTTGGCAAATGTGAGATGAGCCTTTGTGTTCTTTTTGGTCAGCAGTGGTTTTCGCCTTGGAACTCTCCCATGGATGACATTTTTGCCCAGTCTCTTTCTTATTGTTGAATCATGAACACTGACTTTAACTGAGGCAAGTGAGGCCTGCCTGCAGTTTTTTAGATGTTGTTCTGGGTTCTTTTTTGACCTCCTGGATGAGTTGTCGATGCGCCCTTGGAGTAAGTTTGGTAGGCTGGCCACTCCTGGGAAGGTTCACCACTTTTCCAAGTTTTCTCCATTTGTGGATAATGGCTCTCACCATGGTTCACTGGAGTCCCAAAGCCTTAGAAATGACTTTGTAACCCTTTCTAGACTGACACATGTCAATTACTTTGTTTCTCATCTATTCTTGAATTTCTTAAGATCGCGGCGTGATGTGTTGCTTTTTGAGATCTTTTAGTCAACTTAATTTTGTGAAACAGGTTCTATTGAAGTGATTTCTTGATTCAACAGGTCTGGCAGTAATCAGGCATGGGTGTGGCGAGTGAAATTGGACTCAAAAAATATGGTTCATCACAATTAATTCATGATTTAAGAAGCGGGGGGAATTACTTTTTCACAGAGGGCCAGGAAGGTTTGGATAGCTTTTTCCCCTTTAATAAATAAAATCATCATTTAAAAACTGCATTTTGTATTTACTTGGGTAATCTTTGTCTTATATTAAAATTTGTTTGATCGGAAACATTTAAGTGTAAAAAAAAATGGAAAAAAGTCAGAAATCAGGAAGGGGGCAAATACTTTTTCACAGCACTGTATATTTGAGTATAATCTTGGTAAATTTTTTTTTGGACAAATATTCTGACTGTAATACAACTGTTTGAATTCACTAATTCCTATTGGGCTATTTTTGTACTGTTTTTGTGAGGTTTTGTATTATATTTTATGTCCGTGCATGTGATCACATGATCTACCTGATGACCACCATTGGTTGTATATATGGAGGTGTGTCTCCACAGTTTTTTCATGTCTGATGAAGGGCTGGTGCCCAAAACGTCACGTGTTGATATCATTAAAAAAATCCTCAAAGGAGCACTTTCTGGTGTGCGGACTTGTGTTTCGTACTTTTGAATCTGTCCAGCACCCAGCACTCATTGTTTTTGGATGTTCGTGCTGCTTTTTGTATTTAAGTTTGTACCTTTTTGGCACGGCAGTCCCTCAATGACTCCTGATTTTAAGCATCCACAGCTGTGTGATTGATCTACTCAGTTTACGCTACTACTCCAATGGAGCCAAACGCTTCTGCAACTTTTGAGTTCTCTCAAGACGATTATTCACGTATCATCCTGAAAGACTCACTGGGCAATTCCACCGTGACAGACGTTACATCAGAAGGAATTTTTTCGCCATTTCAACTACCCTCACAGCTTATGTTTTACTCCAAGGAATTCATCCTTATAGGTATTACTAGCTTAGGCCTGAGGCTGTTTGATGGGGGAAAAAAAGCCATCCAGTGATGCTTGCATGTTTCACATCAACCACTATTATGAACGTGACGGACGTTACATGAAAAAGACATGGAAAACATTTAACCATGTTTATTTCAAAATTCTCTGTGTCTCAACAATGGTACACATGAATGTTTATCCCAGAATTGTACGAGATCTAGGCCACCTAATATGCAAATTATCATACAGCTCCAAATGGGAGTCTCTTAGCAGGCAGTTGGAGAATTGCACAAAATCCTCTGTGACGGACGTTACGTGACAATGTTACATTTTGTCCACTGAAGTAAAATGAAAGTTTCTGCTGAAAAAAGCCAATATTGTCCAGTGGAATGATGAAATAACCACATTTATGCATGAATGTAATACAACCCCAATTCCGACATTGTTGGGACGAAGTGTAAATTGTGAATAAAATCAAAATGCAATGACTTTCAGATCACAGAAGCCAATATGTTATTTACAACAGAACATCGAAAACATTTCAAATGTTGAAACTGGGGTATTACATTTATGTCCACAAAATGAGCATATTTCAAATTTTCTGGCGGCAACAGGTCTCAAAAAAGTTATGACACAGGCAAAAAAGGACTGAAAAAGATATTAATATATAATATAATATAATATAATGAATAAATCATGGTTAACATTCTTTTTTCAGCTAGATTCTTTTCATAACTTCACGGACATTGGCCATCTGGGCATTGAGGAGACAAGTTTCTTGAGTTTAGCCATTGGAATTTGATCCCACTCTTGTTTAATACAGGCTTCCAGCTGCTGGAGAGTTTTGGGTCTCCTTTGACCGACTTTTCGTTCAATTATGCGCCAAATGTTCTCAATCGGTGAAAAATCAGGACTGCAGGCAGGCCAGTTCGGCACACGGACACTTCTACTACGAAGCCATGCTGTTGTAATAGCTGCAGTTTGTGGTTTTGTATTGTCCTTCTGAAATACTCAAGGCCTTCCCTGGAATAGATGTCATCTGGAGGGGAGCATATGTTGCTCTAAAACCTTTATATACCTTTCAGCATTCATGGTGCTTTTTAAAACATACAAGTGTCCCACACCATATGTACTAATGCATCCCCATACCATCAGAGATGCTGTCTTTTGAACTGAACGCTGATAACAGGAGGGGTGGTCTTCCTCCTCTTTAGCCTAGAGGACACAACGCCCATGATTTCCAACAAGAATGTCAAATTTGGACTCGTCTGACCACAGGACACTTTGCCACTTTGCTACAGTCCTTTTTAAATGAGCCTTGGCCCACAGAACATGGCGGCGCTTCTGGATCATGCTCAACACTGGCTTCCTTTTTACATGATAGAGTTTTAGTTGGCATCTGTGGATGGCACAGCAGACTGTGTTTGCAGATAGTTGTTTCTTGAAGTATTCCTTGGCCCATTTAGTAATGTCGATGACAAAGTCTTGCTGGTGAGTGATGCAGTGGCGTCCTAGGGCCCGAAGATCACGGGCATTCAGTAAAGGTCTTCGGCCTTGTTCCTTACGCACAGAGATTTTTCCAATTTATCTGAATCTTTTGAGGATGTTACGCACTGTCGATGATGAGACCTTCAAAGCCTTTGCAAGTTGATGTTGAGAAACATTGTTTTTAAAGTATTCCACAATTTTTTTTACGCAAGCCTTCACAGGTTGGAGAGCCTCTGGCCATCTTTACATCTGAGAGACTCAGCCTCTCTAAGACATCCCTTTTATAGCCAGTCATGTTGCACACCTGATGCCAGTTAACTTAATTACTTGCTAAATGTTCTTTCATCTGATTCTCTTACATATAAATTGCTTTTTTCAGCCCTTTTCTGCCTGTGTCCCGACTTTTTTGAGACCTGTTGCAGCCAGAAAATTTGAAATAAGCTCATTTTGTGGATAAAAATGTAAAATGTCTCAGTTTCAACATTTGAAATGTTATCTATGTTCTATTGTAAATAATATATTGGCTCATGTGATCTGAAACTCATTGCATTTTGATTCTATTCACAATTTACACTTCGTCCCAACTATTTCGGAATTGGGGTTGTACACATTTGAGCCCCAATTCAAAAACATCCATGGAAAAATTCCCTCTGTTCCTTTTATTATCTAGATAAGTTGAGAATTCCTCCACTCTCTTGGGGCGTGACTGACGTAACAGGACCCCTTTTACTGTGACGGACGTTACATGTGACGGATGTTACGGATTTTAATCCCCTGCCAAATCTTATGTGCCAAATTTTCAGGCAGACTTTGTTCATTATTGACTTTGCCTTGGCTAGAGTTAAGAGAATTGAAAAGGTTAAGTCAGTATTCCATCTCAGTTTCTCAGTTTCATGTTCTTCCAATAAAAATAATTCAGAATTTCCGTGACGGACATTACATTGATTGGGATGATGAAGTCACCCCTAGCTTCCAGCCATCAAACTTCCACAGGAGGGTTCAAGCTCCCCTCTACTTTAAATTGATGCTCTTGGTATAACAAAGTGTGAATGATATGAATTGTTACACCCATTTAGTTACTGGTAATTTCAAAGGTCCTTATTACCGGATTTTGGGCCGATTTCAGGGTAAAATTCGTACCAACTGTTTGGATGCAAAACTCTTGCTGAAAAATAGTGGTTCAGCCATACATATATATGTTAAAGTTATGGGCTTTGTGGATGGATTGAGGCCCTTTGCTGGATGTTAAACAGAGATTTAATTTTTGCTCATCATGTCCCTCTTTTCATGGAATTGCCCCACTCTTTGGTGACACCATTAGAGACTATGCTGTGATTTCTTGCAGAACCCTGGAGAGAGACACGTTTGTTCCTGCATGCCATTTCACTAAGTGACTACATGCGAGCAAAGAGAATTCCACGAGGTCTCAGGATCAATTAGGGCCCTATCATCGGAAAAGACAATGATGCTTTTTGTGATCGTTGAAGTAAAATACTCAACAAATGCTCATTTGACCTGATGGCTCTAACCATACAAGAAGTGTCTGCTAATCTCGCGAGTGTTCGTGAGGAAATCATGCAGGACAAACTTCAACTGGAGAGTGAGCTCACAGATGCCGAAAAACTCAACAGCTTCTCGACGAGCGTGAACACTGTAAAACCAACTGGTCAAGGACATTACTGCTTCCAAAAAGAAGAAGTTTGAGAGAGATGCTGCGGACTACAAAAGCGGTAAAGTTTATCATTGGAGAAACCCGGCCCTCTGGAGAAAACATGGAGGGAGAACGGTGAACAGAAACACACCATCCTCCACTCACCGACCATGACTACACGCAGCACCAATCGACCACTGACCTGGAGTATGACTCGGAATCTAGTACCTTCTCTCACAACAGTGGTTCTTTTTTGGACAACGGGAAACCAAACGAACCCCAACGACCCAGTAAAGGAGCAAGAAGAAATGCAGGCGGGGGAAGAGCACCTCCCGTCAGAGAGCCCTACTGGACGCGGCAGACACAGAAGCACAGCAGGTACAGAATGTGATTAATCTTTCCAGCAAACCACTTTCTGATTCCTGTTTGACGGCTTTGAGCCAAGGTCTGTCCTTTGTACCCGCTACATATGGCCGAGATTTTGACACTATTGTAGACCTTCACAAGTTTTTTCAGACTGAGGCTCAAGGAATTCTAAAGTAGCCATGAAAAACTGCCTTCTAATTCCATTGCTGTTGTGTCTGAAGGATGTGAGACCCCTAATGAGTCACCAGGGACGGTAGAACCGGGAAGCACAATAAGCTCCAGACTCCCTGCCGGACCAAGGACGCCTTTCAGAGGTAAAAGCACCTTTATCCCTCCTCACAAAAGAAATGCGTCTATTGATACTTACTGTAGACTAGTTGAAAAGGATGTTACCCTCTTGCTTGGTAAAAAAAATAGCGCGCTGTCGCGAGCGGGATCCCTCAGCCTTGCGCTTGCCCTGCCGTGGCGGCCATATTGATTATCGCAGCAGGACAGAAATCGATAGGGAGTTTCCTCTAACCACCCCCAACATACCACCAGAAAATGAGAGCATTTGGCCAAGACGTTTTTCAGCTATCGTCCGGAAACAAGAAGTTAACGGACAGACAGACGCCGCTCGCCACAACAATACCCCTCCACGACTTTCGTCGGCTGAGGGGTAAAAACGGGAATATGGCGATGAACAACTTAACTAAGGACCAGAGGACATCTTTGAACTCTATTAAAATTGACAAATCACTGGTCATCCAGAGTGCTGATAAGGGTGGAGCAATTGTTATTAAGGATCGTACAGCGTATGAGGGGGAAATTCCGAGACAATTGAACAATACCACTTCCTATAAAAAATTAAAGCACAATCACACACCAGATGTCAAACAATATATCGGGGGAAATTGGATTCCCTCCTGGTTATGGGAGAAATCACAAAACGAGCATACCTTTTATGACAGTTGATTTTCCTGTCATTCCAGTTTTGTATACTCTCCCTGAAATACATAAAGCTTACACCAATATACCTCCGGGTCGGCCAATAGTTGCAGCAATCGGTTCTCTCACAGAAAATATTTCAGCATTCGTTGATTTTTTTTCTCAAACCTCTTGTCACCTCCCTGCCATCCTATGTTAAAGACTCGATGGAGTTTCTTAAGATGATTCAAGCCATTCAGTTAGCAGATGAACACTTTCTTCGTGACCATGGACATTGAGTCTATATGCACCAATGTACCCTTTGAAGGGGGGCTACGAGCACCAGAGTACTTCCTTAAAGCTCTGATCATATCCCAAGCACTGGCTGCATTGTGAATCTCATTGAGATTGTTCTCACCTCTAATTACTTTGTTTGGTTCTGACTTTTACCTCCAGGTGTCGGGGACCAGCATGGGAGCTAAAATGGCCCCAAGCTTTGCTTCTCTATACTGTGGACTCTTCGAGCATGATATTATCCTGAATGAACTCTGCAACCCGCACCTACCCTTTATCACCTACTGGAGGAGGTAGATCGATGGCATTTTTTTCATTTGGACAGGTTCTGAGACCCAACCTATGGAGTTTCATAACTTCATTTACACCAATAATAGGCATTTTAACCCTGTAATGCCATTTGTATCATATTTGATACATGACTTTCTCTGAAATCTATGTCATCCATATGATCAGCACTTGCCTTGAAAACCTGTTGTATGCAATCTGATACATGTCATCTTCCCCCTGATGGACTATCCATGCACTGCAGGCAGTTGAGGTCCGTAGAATACAAAATCAAAGATGGCTGCCCCCATTCATCAATCTGAATTATATTGTTTCTAATACTTCAGTATGAATATTTACTGGATTGAAGCAACTTATAGACACACAACATTTTGTTGCTTATTTTATAATAAAATTGAGTTGAAATGTATGCAAATGTGATACTACAAGTATTTAACCCTCAGAGAGTCGCAGGAATGCTGGTGATCTCTACCAACATTATTGTATTTATGAGGCTCATTTTTTAAGCTAGTACAATGCTAGTGGTATCCTGTGAAACTAGAAGACCTAAGGCATCCACTGGTAGTTTTTGAAACTTGACCTCACTGTATAAAAGTGTCAAATATGATACAAAATAAATTTCATACATTTCTTTTACATTTTGCTGAAAGGTCCAATAAATACTTCACATTAAAAAATTACAATTTTCTGGCTATTATTTGAAGGTTCAGGCTTTACAGGGTTAAGTTCGCTTTGGAATATGATGGACACAAGATTAACTTTTTAGATATACTTGTGAAAAGAGATTGAAACAGACTGGGCTCTAACTTATAACGCAAAAGCAAAAATAGAAACTCCATTCTCCGTGGGCAGTCATTTCATCCTGTGCCTCTCAAGAAGAGCTTGCCCTTTTCCCAGTTCAGTCGTATTCGCCATATCTGTATAGGATGCGGATTTTCAAGTCCAAGCTGCTGACCTGGAAAAATGTTTTCATCAAAGACAATATAAGCACGAGTGGGTGGTGCAAGCACGGAGCCGTTTTGAAAATATGTCCCAAACGGAGTGTCTTTACAACACTAGATCCAGAGCTCCTGAACCCAGAATCAATTGTATGATCCAATACTCACCTCTATCTAGAGACTTCCAATCTGTCATTCAAAAACTTTGGCACATCATTGATTCTGATCCAGCTCTCAAATGTTTTACCACACCACCTCGCATTGTGTATAAGAGACCACCTAACCTAAGAAACATGTTAGTGAGAGCTTGCCTTCCTCCATCTACTCCACCCCACTTCTTACAATCCATTCCTTCTGGAAATTACAGATGTGACAATTGCCCCCAGTGCAATTTCACACATAAAACTAATACCTCCAACCACCCAGGCACAGGCAAATCTTTCAACATTAAAGGTGTGATCTCATGTAACACCAACAATGTTATTTACATGCTCAAGTGCCCATGTGGCTTGCCCTATGTTGCTAAAACAACTAGACCACTCAAAACAAGAATTTCGGAACATAGACCTAACATTCGAAATCATGAGACCAGAAGCCAGTGGCAGTGCATTTCACACAAGCCTTACACAATGTTTCATCTCTCAGATACTGTGGTATTGAACAGGTTAAACAACACTGCTGGGGTGGTGATGTAAATTTCCAGCTATTGAGAATTGAAGCCTTTTAGGCCGTCAGCTGAAAGCCATAGGATGCCTCGAAAATGTGTTTCATTCCCACATCAGGGGGGACTACTTAGTCTCTGCGGATTATTGTAGGCAAGGACCACCTGGATCTTGTGTTAAAAGTTCTCCACGAGATATACTGCAGTATTTTGTCACGAGGCTCGCAAACCCACCAAAGTCGGGCAAAAAGTGCCATTTTTAGCTCTGAAGCAATATTGGGAGGTCTGATGCTCCAAAAGTGTGTAAAATAATGCATTAAGCCTCCTTCTCCTCCTAGATCTTGGTGCTTACTGTGAGTTTTGCAGGAGCTGTGCATTTCTGATGAGTAACCCCTGCCGAATCAAAACAGTAAAATTGTGTTTTTTTTGTAAAATTGCTGTGGGAAGGTCTTTTGAAGGGGATTTTCTCAGGCTTGCCATTGTCTAAGGAAGTTATAAATCAAGGTTCTTATATTTCTAGGAACTCTACCTGGAGTTCTTGATTGAGAAGTATTTATCTCAAGCCATTTATGATTTGGAATACTTTAAAAATGCTTTTTTTGGCAATTTGTGATGAAAACCCGTGCACGCAATGTCTCGAAAGGGTTTTTTGGAGCTTCATAGCGCCATAACCAGACAACCTAGAAACTGTACATTAACAAGATCTTCAGACAGTGAAACTTTTAACAGGTGTGAAGATTTGCACAGGCGTGATTCTTCTGGTTTGTCTGAATTAACCCTTTAAAAACGGAAATTTCTTTGTTAACCTGGTTACCCCATTACTTGCTAATGTTGATATGTTGCAGAAATTTCAGATGTCCAGCAGTCTTCTAGTTCCAGGACATCAAAGGAAAGGGGCTTCCAAATACACAAGGAGATTTCCAAGCACCTGGCTTCAGTCTTCATATAAAATTTAACCCCTTAAAATCCAAACCAGATGAGAGTTACAGGTCTCCGGTCTTGGACAACTGAAGTCTGTGTAGTGGCACCTTCTCCTTACAACTTACCTTTCCTTGATATGACGTCAGTACTGTGGGACATTCTAACTCCCAATAAAAAGCTCTTTTTTATTTCATTTATTCTCTTTTTTTATCCCTTTATAGATCCTGAGTGGTGCGTCATTGGCACCAAAGGCACGAGTTAAATTTCTGAAAAATTGAGAAAATCACCCAAAACCTAGCTTGTGGGTATTCATTTGTAAGCTCTTGGTGAGAGGTCTCCAATGAATATCCACAAGCTAAGTTTTGGGTGATATTCCAGGTTGCAGGCATTCTCCTCTTGCACAAAGTAGAATGCACCCAGGGGGTGCCAAAGTTAGGGTGTAAAGACACTTCCGGTCCATCCAAACTCCATTGTAAGAGGTAGTTGTTCT
Source organism: Gymnothorax javanicus (assembly GCA_029692085.1). Classification (NCBI taxonomy): domain Eukaryota; kingdom Metazoa; phylum Chordata; class Actinopteri; order Anguilliformes; family Muraenidae; genus Gymnothorax; species Gymnothorax javanicus. The sequence goes on from CM056195.1 coordinate 102,767,202, forward strand.
CATGAAAAATAAAATAATTTCTTTTCACTTTTTTTTCTTCTTTTATTACTTGTTAAAATAAGTTTTATTTGTGTGCTTCATTAATTTACCGTTCGATTTTTTGTTAGTGAGCGATTTTATTTATAAAAGGATTAAAGAATCTACAGCAGCCTAGCCCAGCCGTCTCTGCTGCTGTCTATGGGCTGGGCTGCTGTAGATTCTTTAATCCTTTTATAAATAAAATCGCTCACTTGCAAAAAATTGAACACATAACGTTAGACCGCAAACCTGACTCGGTTGGCTGACGCTACTTTACGTTAGCTAGTTAAGCAATTAAAGAATAAATAATGACACGAGACAAAAATCGAAGCGAATGAACCTATTAAAGTATAGTACCGAGTCTTACATTTTAAAGGGTACTTACGTTACTTTCTAAGTTTAAAAAAGAGTGGCATGGCCTGTTATGAGGCGTTTCCCACACATATAATCAAGGGAAGACACTGGATACATAGCTTTTACTCATCATCTTCTCTTAACTCTCCTTTTTGAGTTCTGCTCTTTTCCAGGTACGATTGGGAGCCTGAGGTCCGGAATGGTCATTATATTGGAGGTGCAACCCAGCACACAACAACTTTAGGGCATTTTACTGCTCAATTATCGCGCTTATTTCTCATTGATTTCAATGCATAAGAGCGTTTGTTTTCCCCCAAAAAGGGGCGCGGCCTTTGCGCTGAGCTCTTGATGACGGTCGTCTCTATTGATCCATAGATATTGAGGTTAATCCCTTTGAAATGGCACTGGTCGCGCAACAGGCCACCCTCGCTGAACAAGGAAGGGGGTTGCAGCTATTGCAGGCTCAACAAGCGACTACCACAAGTCAACAGGCTGCTATTTCTAATAAACAGGAGGAAATGACGGCACAGTTAGGTCGTCAGCAGGAAGCACTAATGGAGCTCGCCGAGAGTTTTCGCCAGCTGGCGAGCGAATGAGCCTTCCAAGTTACACAAGCACAAACACAACATTCATTGCCCCACCCTGTCATGTCCCAAGTGCGTGAGCCTAAGCTACAGCTGCCACTGCGGTACGGCGGTGTGGCTGGAAGGTGCAGAGGGTTTCTGTCACAATGTTGAATTTTCTTTAAATCATAGCCATCCCGATTTACGACGGAAGATTCTAGAATAGCTTTTATTTTATCTCTCCTTACAGGTGCTGCATTGGAGTGGGCGGATCCCCTAATTTGAGCACAGGCTCCTGTCATGAATAACTCACAGGACCTCATGGAAGAGATGGCGCTAGTGTTCGATCACGTCACGGGTAGAGAAGCAGCGACTCGACTTACCTGAATAAAACGAGATCAGAGTGTTACCGAATTTTCAGTTAGGTTCAGAGCCCTTGCAGGGGAGACGGGGTGGGCGGAAGAGCCGCTAATGACTATATTCACCAATGCACTCTCTGACCCCGTAAGAGATGCGCTGGCTACTCTTGAGCCGCCTACCGCATTAAATTAGTTGATCTCAATGGCCATATGAATAGATAATTGGGTGCGCGAACGTGAGAGAGAAAGGGGAGACAGAAAGCACAGACCCTCGGTGTCGGCGCAACAACCAGACAAAGCTGCGTGTTTGGATCCTACACATCTCGATTCTAGGGGGGAGGAACCAATGCAGCTCGGAGGTTCAGCATTCTCTGGGCCCGGTAGGAGGGATAAACCCGGGGTAATTCGCTGTTTTTATTGCAAGCAGCCAGGGCATATTATTAGGAACTGCCCAAAAAGGACAGTAAAAGATCAGTCTCACTAATGGAGCGGAAGCCACTGGTTAGACAAAGTAAAGTGTACGGCTTCCGCACTTTTATTCCTTTTGCACTATCTTGGGGGGAGTTTTGCGTCCGGGCCCACGCCTTATTAGACTCCGGTGCCGTGGAGATTTTTATCGAAGCCAAGTGGGCAAACGATTTGCGATTGCTTACCCGTCCATTGGCACGCCCCCAAGCGGTTACGGCTCTAGATGGCCGCCCGCTGGGTTGCAGTTTGATGAGATTTATTGTGGATTTAAGTATGCACATTTCATTGGGAAGGCACGTAGAATACATTCGCCTCTTTTTAGTTGACTCACCAGCCTATGCGCTGGTTCCTGGCCATTCATAGCTCGTGAAACATAAGCCTCACATTGATTGGGGTAACAAGCGTAATGCCATCATGCAGTGGGGTCCTCAGTGTGGCTCCCATTGCCAGCAGACTAGCACTCCTTCCCCTAGTCTGCTCAGAGACACGTAGGCACATTGCGTCCCTTAATGAGTGGAAGATGGCGTTTCATACGCACATTGGGCATTGGGAGTATCTTGTGATGCCATTTGGTTTGGCTAACTCAGCAGCGGTTTTCCAGGCGTTGGTTAATGACGTGCTTTGGGAGATGTTGGAGAAATTTGTGTTCGTCTACTTGGACGATATTTTAATCTTTTTTAACAACCTTATCGAACACATCTCCCATGTCAGACAGGTGCTGACTCGTCTATTGGAGGCCCGGCTGTTCGCTAAAGCGGAGAATTGCGTCTTTCACGCGAAATCTATCTCGTTCCTTGGTTTTATTGTTTCCCCGGGTAAGGTGCAAATGGATCCTGACAAGCTGTCGGCAGTAAAGAATTGGCCAACCCCAGAGTCAGTAAAGCAGGTCCAGCGATTTTTGGGCTTTTCCAACTTTTATAGGCGGTTTATCAGTAATTTTAGTTCAGTGGCCGCGCCCATCATAGCTCTGACAAAAAGAACCGCCCGGGAGCCATTCCACTGGACTCCTAAAGCGGTTCCTTTATGGAACTTAAGAAAAGATTCTGCTCGGAACCCATTCTTATCACTCCTAATCCATCTCTTCCGTTTATTGTGGAGGTAGATGCTTCCGAACTGGGGGTGGGGGTGATATTGTCATAACGCTCGCCCGTGGACCAGAAGGTCCACCCATGTGCATATTTCACTCGGTCACTGTCATCAGCTGAGAGAAACTATGACATTGGAGACCGTGAGTTGTTAGCAGTGAAGTTCGCATTGGAGGAGCGGCGTCGCTGGCTCGAGGGGGCCGAACACCCATTTACTGTTTGGACATATTAGAAGAACCTCAATTATATCCAGGACGCTAAGAGACGCAACTCCAGGCAGGGCCGTTGGGCATTGTTTTTCTCTCGTTTTAACTTCCTGTTGACATATCGTCCAGGATCTAAGAATACTAAGCCGAATGCTTTATGCCGAGTTTTTGATAAGACCGACGAGGATCGCCCGCTTGAACCGATCATTCCGGGGGCACAGATTCTAGCGCCAGTCATTTGGAGAATCGAGTCGGTCGTGCGAGGGACACAAAACTATGAGGCAGACCCCGGCGGGGGTCCTTCCAACTGCTTGTTTGTGCCTGCTAGAGTTCGGCCCCAGGTGCTGGAGTGAGGCCATTCTTCTAAGCTTACGGGTCACCCTGGTATTCATTGTACCAAGGAATTTTTGGCCCGCAGGTTTTGGTGGCCCGGCATGGAGAAGGACGTATGGGAATTTGTGCCTGCATGATGCTGTTTGTGCCCGCAGCAATCTCCGTCAGGCCTCCTACAACCACTACCTGTCCCTAATCATCCTTGGAGTCATATTGCTATGGACTTTGCTACGGGTCTGCCGGTATCTGACAGCAACACGGTCATTCTAGTAGTGGTTGACCAATTCTCCAAGGCAGCACATTTTGTACCACTTCCCAGGGTACCTTCTGCTTCGAGACTGCAAGACGAGTGGTCAATTATGTGTTTCGCCTGCATCGACTGCCCCAGGACGTGGTGTCTGACCGAGGGCCTCAATTCGTGGCCCGGTTCTGGAGGGCGTTCTGCACCCTTTTAGGGGCCATGGCCAGTCTATCTTCTGGTTTCCATCTGGAATTTAATGGTTAGACCAAACGCACGAACCAGACCCTAGAGAACACACTTAGATGTCTGGCTGAGTCTAAACCTAATGCTTGGAGCTGATGTCTCGCCTGGGCCGAATATGCCCATAATACCCTGCGTAATGCCTCCACGGGGCTCTCTCCATTTGAAGCCCAAATGGGGTACCAACCTCCTCTTTTTCCAGACTTGATCTCGGGGTGCCGGGTGCCGAAGCGTTCGTTCACCGCTACCGCACTACCTGGAAAAGGGTCCGGACTGCGTTACTGCGCGCGGCTACCAGTCAAAAGAGACTGGCTGATAGGAAACGCCAGCTTGCTCCGTCTTATTGAGTAGGTCAGAGGGTGTGGTTGTCCACCCAAGATCTTCCGTTACGGGTGGACTCACGGAAGCTTGCACCTTAGTTCATTGGACCTTTTAAGATAATTAGGAGAATTAGTCCTGTCACTGTTCGGCTAGCACTCCCACGAACCATGAGAATTCACCCAACCTTCTATGTGTCTCGGTTGAAGCATTTACTCATAAGTCCCCTGGCACTGGTGGAAGAGCCACCTCCAGTACCACGAATGGTTGATGGCCAGCCGGTTTATACGGTGTGCCGTATCATGGCGGAGAGACGTGTGGGCAGAGGCAGACAATACCTTATTGATTGGGAGGGTTATGACCCTGAGGAGCATTCATGGGTTCATGCTAAAGACATCCTCTACCCTGAGCTTATTTGGGATATTTGCTGACGTCAGTCAAATGGATCGTCGGGAGCCGCTCCTTAGTGGGGTCCTGTCATGGGGAGTGCGTAATTTCCAATTTCGGCCAGCTGGTGTCGGTGTCACGTGTGTTGGGATACACACCTGTGTTGGATTTCGCCCGATCTAATCTATCTATATAAACTTGTTCAGCCTTTCTGTCCCGCTTGAGTGTTTCACGTTACTCGGTAAGGTACGGACCAGTATTCATCCTAGGTTTCTGTCTGATCCGCCCTGTAGCTTCTTGTTGCAGTTTTAGTGGTGGGTATCTCCACGTGAGCATAAAATTGCAGTGTAATTAGGACTTCATTCCTTCTTTCTCACTCTGGAGTAGGTCCCTTTCTTGGGGGCTGAATATATAGAACTCCTTTTCTGTTTACGTCTTTTTCTCCCCACGAGAGTTTAGAAATTATTGTTGAGGGGCTGAGAAGTGTTTCTTCTCATTTGACTTATCCCCCGGGTTTCGGGGCTGAGACAAGTCTAGTGCCACGAAGACAGTCTCCTTACGGAGAGCTTGTTCATGTACCTTTTGTGTTTTTCTTATAGTGGCATCTACTGATTATTTGGAATCTCGCCCTGTTTTATAAAGGGTAGTTTTTCTTTGTCCCTTGTATCTTCTCCCCAAACATTCAGTGGTTATTTCTCGCTTATGCGGAAAAACTTTTAGACCCCCATTCGATCGCTCCTAGTTCTCCGAACACGCCCCTCGTAACAACTATATGTTATCATATATTTTTCCATTGCTGTGGGAGGGATGTTCAAATGCTGCTCTAGTGCTGTTTCATTGCTGTGGTAATTTTCAATTTTTGACTAAGTATCACTACATTCTACAGTACTAGTGGCATCTCTATTTTCGTTACGCGTCATGAAATACTATCACCTTGAACCTGCATGTCCGCATGACCGTTTTTTACCTGATGTTTTAAGTCATGTGATGTTCAAGATGAGACTCTAAGTACTGTTGGCCCTTTCTTGTGTATATGTGCATATGTGTATGTGTGTATATGCGTGTATGTATGTATATATATGTGTGTGTGTGTGTATATAGTAAGTATACTCTGTGTAAATTTTTTTTTGGACATATTCTGTCTGTCATACAACTGTTTGAATTTAATAATTCCTATTTGGCTATTTTTGGACTGTTATATCTGTGCATGTGATCACATGATCTACCTGATGACCACCATTGGTTGTATATATGGAGGTGTGTCTCCACAGTTTTTAGCTTACCGGCCTTATGGGCCGATAAACTATTGCCGTAATGTGGCGTCCGTCGTCCAGAACATTTTTCATCTTTTTTTCGGCCTGATGAATTTTTGTGTAAATTTGCCATAACATACTACGAGGCCATATCTCCAGTCTTTTTTTTTTTCAGATTTTTGATTCAATCAAAAACAGCTTTTGGATGTTACCAACAGGGAACTGATCAAATTAAAGTGTTGGTTTAATGAAAATAAACTTTAACTTAATATAATGAAAACTAAAGGAATACCTTTTGGAAATCGTCAATGTAAAATGCAAGTCCGCATTGAAATTGATGATGTTGAAATAGAAAAGGTTTCTGAGATCAAGTTTCTGGGTGTCCTGATTGACCAAAGACTCTGCTGGAATCCTCACATAAATTATTTGTGTTCGAAGATAGCAAGAAGTGTTGGAATTTTAAGTAAGATAAGACATATTCTGGATCAGAAATCCCTACTTACTTTGTACCATTCACTTATCACTCCCTATTTATTATATTGTGTTGAAGTATGGGGTAATACTTATGAAAGTAACCTGAAACGGACATGCATATTACAGAAACGAGCTATAAGGTTAATTCACCAAGCTGGTTATTTGGACCATACAAATAATCTATTTTTGGCATCTAAAACATCAAAATTTCTGGACCTTGTGAAATTTAAAACTGGGCAATTTATGTATAATGTAACTCAAAATAATGTTCCTGGAAACATCCAGTAGGGAGTTATCACTTGAGAGGACACTGTATGTTAAAACATCCTTTCGCCCGTACGACCTCAAAAAGCATGTGCATCTCCGTTTCTGGGGTAGCCCAATTGAATGGCTTTGACAGGGCTTTAAAATTGAGTGAGAACATCATTATCTTCAAACGCAGATATAAGCAGATTTGTATACTCGCAATTCTGTTCTGCCCAAAAATATTGTTTTCTGTTTCGTTGTATGTATTCAGCTTGTTTCTGATGTGCAATTATTTGCTGCCTTCTTTGGCCAGGTCACCATTGTAAAAGAGATTTTTCTTATCTCAACTGGTTTTTACCTGGTTAAATAAAGGTTAAATAAATAAATAAATAAAAATTATTGAACTGTGTTAGACAATGAGCTGAAATGAGCTTTCTAAATGACTAAAATGAAATCTCTATTTTTTTTGTCCTTTTAGTTTTTATTAACGACTGTGGTTACACGCATATTAAATGAAAATGTTTGAATGAGACTGTAAAAAAAAGGGCCAGGACATGATAAGCGTTGCTTCTTTCTGTCCCTCCTCATAATGGATTTGTTTTTTGTTTTTTTTTTTTCATTGTTTATTTGTTTTGTTGGATTGTTTTTTAATTTATAAACTATTTGTTTTTTTTTTTTTTTGTTTTATATGTTGGTACTGTTTGCACTTGAGGAAAATAAATAAATAAATAAATCATTTTTGTCTGTTTTATGGGCCCTTGAAATTTTGGCCCCAAAGTGAAAGATAGGACTGAGAAATTTCAGAAAATTATTTCTCAAAAACCACGTGATAATTTTTTTTCTAAATCGGGCAATCAACTTCTCTTGGTACCGTCAATGTACACTGCAAGTGCCACTTTGATTGAATCGACGAAAGTGGGTCTAGTGGGGGCGCTGTACTTTATGAATAAGCAAGATGGGCTGTGGAGGCCAAATGGTTGCAGATAGAGATTAAGTTTGTATTATTGACATATAGAAAGATATATATGACCTATACATTGGCTATGTTGATAATGACCTCAGATGACTTTGAAAGGTCAAACTTGAGGTCAAGGAAAATATTATCAATGTTAAAAGATAGGACTTGAAATTTCAAAAAATTATTTCTCAAAAACCGCGTGATAAATTTTTTTCTAAATTAGGCAATCAACTTCCCTTGGTACCGTCAATGTACTGTGCAAGCGCCTTTTTGATTGAATAGACAAAAGTGGGTCTAGTGGGGGCGCTGTACTTTATGAATAAGTAAGATGGCCTGTGAAGGCCAGATGGTTGCAGATACAGGTTAAGTTTGTATTATCGACATATAGGAAGTCATATATGACCTATACATTGGCTATGTTGAAATTGCCCTCAGATGACCTTGAAAGGTCAAACTTGAGGTCAAAGCAAAATGTTACAATTTTCCAAGGCTTCTAGGCTTGAAAATATTGAAGATTGGGAACATATGTGTATCAAACACTTATAGGGGCATATATGAAATTTATTTTGGTGGCCTTGAACTTGACCTTGGGTGACCTTTGAAGGTCAAACTTCACATAGCAAAATTATAATGACTTCTATCACCAAAACTATTCTAGATAGAGCTTTGTATTGTGGGCGTATAGGAAGTGTTATGACTTGAAAATCACAACAAAGAAAACCAGCAATGACAACTTAAACAAATTTATTCTTCACTGATTAGGTCCAAAAATTTCTACAAATAATCCACTGTGTAATCTTATAATAACACTCTAATGCCACGATGTAACTCTGATGCCAAAACAAAAAACTCCTCTCCACTGAACAAAATCACAGCATTTATATAGACTAGGATTATTCTGGAAAGATCTACTGGAGTCCTGGGAGATCCAGCCCCCTCCAGGCAAGAAGATGCCAGAAACCTCTAAAAAGCACTAGTCTATTTCATCACAAACAAGTGGTATTGCATCAGATCATGTTTTGCTACAGACTTACCACCAGAGGGTGCTAAAAATGATGAACAAAATAAACAAATAGCTGACCAGTCAGGCAGCACAAATAAATCTCCATTTATAAATGATTTACAGTGCTGTACATAAAATACTCATACATAACAGAAGTCATGTATGAAGTTTCATTTGGTTACCTTGAACGTGACCTTCAGTGACCTTCACCGGCCAAACTTTACAGTGAAATTTCAATGACTTATATCATCAAAATCGTTACAGATAGAGTGTAGGTTTGTATTGGAGACATACAGGAAGTCAAATATGAACTTTCATTTGGTGACCTTCATATTGACCTTTGAAGGTCAGACTTGACCGAGTGAAAATTCTATGACTTCTATCACTAAAAAGGTCACCGAAAGAGCCTAAGCTTGTATCACAGACTTAAAGGAAGTCACACATGAACTTTCATTTGGTGACATTCAACTTGACTTGGTGACCTTTGAAGGTCAAACTTGACATAATACAATTACAATGACTTGTATTTCCAAAACGGTCACAGTTGGGGCCTAGGTTTGTATTAGAGATGTATAGGAAGTCATATATGAGCTTTCATTTGGTGACCTTCATATTGACCTTCGAAGGTCAAATGTGACCTAGGCAAGATTCAGTGACTTGAATCACTAAAATGGTCACAGATGGAGCCTAGGTTTGTGTTACTGACATCTAGGAAGTCACATATGAACTTTGGTGACATTTCATTTGGTGACATTCAACTTGACTGTCAGTGACCTTAGAGGTTCAAACTCGACAGTGAAATTACAATGACTTCTATCACCAAAATGGTCGCAGATTGAGCCAAGGTTTGTGTAGAGACATTTAGAAAGTCGTATATGAAGTCCATTTACTTTACCTTCTGTGACCTTTAAAACTCACAATTGACATATTGAATTTTCAATGACTTGTATCACCAAAACTGATTCAGAGCTTAGGATTATATTTAGATCTTATAAATGTTGTGAACTTTTATTTGGTGCACTGTAAAATTTAAAATAGTTCTGCTATTCATAGCATGCTATGCAAAACCATTTAAAATTACCAACAGCCGCCACTTGTAGCCTGCAACCATCGCTACAAGCCATCGCTTGTAGCTTGCAAGTAGTTGTACTTCAAAAAACTGGAATTCATACTGCAATTTTTGCATCTGTGCTGCCTTCATTCTTTTGTGCCTTGCTCTGCTGCAGTTATGCACTACATTTACCTTCAGTAAGGATTTATTGCATTTGGTTTTGTCCAAATTGACGCCTGAGTGCAGGGATCCTTAAATCCAAATTCAGTCCAGATTTTCTTTTATTCCACGTCAGTAAATGAATGTTTAGCGCCCCTGATTGGCCAGACAGTCATAATATCTGATTCCCAGGGATATTGCGGGTGGAAAACCAGCAGTTTTTGGACCTCCAGGACCGTGATTTGAGGACCAGGGCCCTTGTGGGAGGCTCACTGCAAACCTTTACAGTGATTCTAGTTGTAAGTATTCAACTTTACACTATGCAGAAGAAACTTTGGCTGGGCCAGTATGGCTGAGTGAATGAGTGAGTGATGAAGTTGCACCATTGCCAGGCTGGCCAAGAGTACTTTCCCCATTGCTCATTGCCAATAATTTCTCACGCAGACAATAAACAGTCCAGCCATATACTAGGTTTCCACCTCGTTTAAAATGATAAGAGTGGTCTTTTATAGTATGACAATGCCCTCAACTGTTATGCTCCAGACAAGGAACCAGATGCAGAGGCAAAGTACAATGCAATAGTAGCATTTATTGATAGGAATGTGGTAATATAGGGGCAGTACCCTGACTTGCATAGCGCAGTTCAGTTCAGATGGAAATGAACTAATGGTAAGGGCTATGTCTGTGCCTGGCCAATGGTGTCCGGGGGCAGAAGCCAGATGGAGATCACTCTCGCCAGAGCAGAACTGTCAGATGACTGGTTTGGAAGGTTTAGCAGGAAGGCAGTCCCAGGGCAATTCCGCCAATTAATAAACCTATGGGTGGAATTTTCAAAATAGTGCTACACATCTCTGTAATACATCATTTTTTAATGTTTATAGCCCTAGTTTTCAAAACCAATGAGTAAACCTGGGTAGAAGATGTATATTAATAAAAATATCATTGTTTTTGAAAGATGGAATAAAGGAGTCCTGATATCCCTGATTGATGCATATTTAAATAATTGCATTTTTTCCTATCTAAGATTATCATTGTTGCAAATTTTTGTTGGAGTGATTTTTACATAAGGCCCTTAAATTTATTGTATTAATAAAAAATCTGTTTGATTTAAAATAAAAAAATTAATATGCATACTAAGTATACACACATTTCACATGTATGTCCGACACCAAAAATGATTCTTTTTAATTGTCCCATCAATATGCACTGTCAAACTAACTTGATATCCTGGATTAAAAGTGTATATAATGTCTTTATAACAATGGACTAGTTTATTGCCATCAGGTATTTGCAACATGCTGGGAATAGTAGTGTCAAATTTTGTATGTCCGACACCACAGTTTGCAACAGTTTAAAGCTGATGGACACTGTAATTGGTAACATGAATAGTTATTACTTTCGTACCACCAGTTCTGCTATTGGAGGAAAGCATTTCATAGGGATAGGAAGAGGAATAGGAACTACTTGATCAGCTGCCATCTGGTAGCTGGAATACGAACTACGTGGTGCGATTGCATCATCTTTTTGCCACCACCTTTGTACTGGAGGGAAATTTGATCTTGAACTTCGATTTTGAAGTTCCACAGATTTTACGACATTGGACTTACGAAAAGGTGAGTGCAAGAAAGTGAATGTGTCCAAATAGTTGATTATAGATCATGGCATATGAATATCTGGTAGCTATGTGGAAATCTAGGTCATCCGGGGCTTTGCGGCTCGTCCTCCGATTGCGTATCGCAACTCGGCTGGATTGCACTATGATAGTCAAAACAGGCGTATTGATTTTTCTGGTACACATTTTTTGCTCTCGTCCTAGTTGCGAAGTCTTATTTTGATGAAGTAGTCCACGCATTGGCACCAAAGTGCCATTTAAAATTTTTCAATTTGACAAACGGGAACCAACTGAATTTTTCATGCAAACAGTTTGTTTGAATTTGTGCTCACGAAAGCATTGATCGTTTTATTGAATGTAAGTAAAATAATCATTGAAAGCTGTAATATATTCATTTTTAAATATTTTCCTATCAGTGTGCTGAATGTGAGCGAATTGATCGATTGATTGATCAATGTGAGTGACGTTTGAGTCTCATCACAGCACTCCTTTCTAAGCTTTGCTTATCCAGAAGTAAAAATGCGTTTTTACTGACTTAGGTGCACATGTTAAGGGTGCTCATGTAAAATTAAAACTGTCTACTACAAGTGACATTACCAAAATGCAAGTTAACTCTCAACCTATTTCCAAGAGAGAATCGGGAAATTGATTAAATTAATGTACTGGGAAAAGTATTATGTATTCAAATGTTTTATACCAGTTGTGTTTGATACCAGCAGCATGGTTCGAATTACGGGGGGGATTGGGGGGTCTGACCCCCCTAATTAAGACTTTAACCCCCCTAAAAGAGGTAAAAACAACAGGTTGGGGGGGGTTCAAAATATTTATCCTTATCCTACCAATCATCATAAATATTACATTATATTCATGCCTGGAAGAATCTTGTAATACGATTTCACACACCCCTAATTTGGACTATACCATTGACATTGACCTTTCGTCTCGTCTGCCTGTGTCACCCCATCATTGGCTCACATGTGTTGCGCCGAGCGGTGAACGCTACTGTAACCGCTTGTCTCCACCGGGCGCATTTCTGAAGCGTTTTTTACTTGCGCGTGTGACGCGGCAGATACGCTCTCATTATTATCTTTGCAGCTGTCTCCACCGGCTCCGTCAGGCATGCGCTTCAGCTGCGCTTCACGCAGCAAGCCCAGCGACCTGAAGCGTTTTTTACGCGCTTCAGGTCTATTTTTTCGACATTTCGCGTAAAGCGGAGGGTGACTCAGCTTCTCCTTTGCTGCTCGGCGCTTCTCGTTTGAAATGCAGCGAAAGCAAGACGGAGTAGGTGGAGACACTCGCTTCAGTGACGCATGAAGCGCTGTCGTCTCGCGAGCGTCGCTTACATGACGCGCCCGGTGGAGACTAGGGGTAAGTAGCAATCTAGCTAGTTCAATACCCTTTAGCTTCTTTCCCTCAGAGTTTCTGAATTAAATTGAGTCAGGTGTCTACGGATGAACACTAAAGTGCATCTATGGCGTGGCATTTTAGTATAAATCAAGGATCTCTAATGAGTGAGCCCAAGAAATCGAATTATGTATGTGACGAGAGTAGCCATTTTCGTTTATTCCAAGCCTTCGTCGAGGAATAACGTTAAATAAAAATTACCGCTGGAGTTTCATAAATTTGACATCTCGGGCTCACGAATTTGAGATCTTGTTTATCCCATAAATGTCAGCATCGTATTATTTGGAAAATTTCAGAAAAGCGTTAGCTTCTAGTGGGCCGTCTATTCAAACCATAGGATGAATAATTGCCTAGCTACCATGCTAACGCTTTTCGCCATTAAATTAATAAATTCTAATTTTGCACGATAACAGTGACTCGTTTAAAAATGGCAAAGGCGATGGCATGCTTGCTAGCGAATTATTAACCCTATTGATTTGAATAAACTGAAAATTAGAAACCAATGCTAGCGATGGTTTGCGGTTGCCAGCAGGAGGATTGATAACGTTACCCTATTTGCCAATGATCGAAATCTGATCAATCGGGGCGCCTGAAAGCTGTATAAAAAGATCGCACGAGTGTAACACCAGACCTGTATCTAATGGGTTGTATCATGCCAAATTTTTTAACTTTTATGGGATAAAATGTCATATCTAACGCTAGCTCACACTGGTGCTCAGTCATTATGAGCAATGAGACAATGGAGGATAAGTTGTACAGATACGTTACGTTTTGGCATGAATGTAAACAGTGGTGGAAGAACTATCAGATCCTTTACCAAAGTGAAAATATACCATTGAGTAAAAATACTTAACTACAGGTAGAAGTCCTGAATTTAAAATCCTACTCAAGTAAAAGTAAGGCATTAAAGTACTGGTTTTACAGAAAATTGTACGGTGACTGATGTATTAAATAAATGTAACATTGTTAATGCTGATGAGTGAGGGCATAAGCAGCATTCAAAGTGGAGCTGGTTTGAACTGCTTTTAAAGGGGTCACAGAATACTTTTGAGAGGTTGTGAGATGATGGATTGGGTAGAATAGAAGAAAAAAAAGTTCTGCGACATAAATTTTTATTACTTTTTCAGATTTTTTTTTTTCTTTTGAGAATTGTTGTAATATTGAAGAGTTTTACCTCTTTGGGCCTGAAACAGTTATTTATTTGAAATCATGCGAGGGGAAATGTCTCTTTGGTGGAACTGTAACTACTTACAGACATCTGAAATGTGACAAAGAGACTCAAATACACAGATTTTTTTGTAAATGCCCACAAGCCAAACAGTTTGGGAACCACTAATTTAATCCTTAACAATGCACTGTAATTTATAAGATTGTCTAAGTAGTATAATGTAGTGGAGTAGAAAGTACAATATTTCCCTCTGAAATGTACTGGATTAGAAGTATAAAGCAGCATAAAACAGTTATACTCAAGTACAAGTACCTTAAAATTGTACTGTAGTACAGTTCTTGAGTTAATGTGCGTATTTACTTTCTAATGCAGCTTGTATTTTCTGTGGTTGCCATGCAGGCACAATACTGAGCTAGATAGTATGGGTGATGGTGAGTTTCACATTTATGTGCTGTTGTATTAAGGAAACCGAGGGAAGTCAGACTAACAGTCAGCAGGCAGGTGTAGGACTGGTGGACAGTCAGCAGGGCAGTGAGCAGGCAGGACCTGGTAGCGAAGACGTGAGTTAGAAAGAAGACTGTACTTAAAGATGTATGCCATCATACCAGATATTCAGGTAAACAGTACTTTCATAAACTACACAACAATAATACCCTACTGTTCTCAACTAATTGGCTAGGACTTTTAATAAAGTGTTGGCTACTGGTAGTAAAGAAAGCAATGCACCATCAGTGGCCTTCTCCACATGTGTCTTAACATTATCAGAATATCAACGTTTTTCTGAAGGCAGGAGGAGCTGGAGATCATCCACCACCAAGTTATCCACCATCCCATGATTCACCAGTGAGGTCTAGACAACAAACACCTGATTGCTGGACAAGAGAGCAGTGGCATGGCTGGAAGGACAGGAATCCTTGGCTGTACATAAAGGATGGTAAATTGGGATGCAGCTTATGCAGAGATGCAAAGACTTTGTTATTGTCTGACAAAGGGCCTGGAATGCACTTTTCTGATGAATGGATCAAGGGAGTAGTGAGCAGTAGTTGTAAAAAGACATTGGCAAAGAAACTTTACAAACACAGAGAGAGCGCATCACATCAGCGAGCTACTGAAATAGCCAGCCAGAAACAGAAAGAAAAACTACCCAAAAAAGTGGTGGAAATCAATGCAGGTGTAATCCAGTAAACAACTACCTCATTCAGGACTGCGTATGCAATTGCAAGAGAAAGACTGGCATTTAGAAAGATGACTCCACTGATGAAGCTGCAAGAACTGAATGGAACTGTTGTGGGAAATGTGCACTGCTCAGACCACTCCTGTGCTGAGATAGTGGACCATATAGCGAATGAAATGAAGAAAAAAGTGGTGTCTAATATAAAAGAAAAGAACTCACGCATTAGCTTAACACTTGATGAGAGCACGGTGTTTGGTCTAGCATACATGATCATATTCATCAGATGCGATGTAACTAGAGATGGCGATGTCGATAACATTTTTTTAGATCTGGTTGAACTGAAAGAGGGCACTGATGCCGATTCCATATATACTACTCAAAATTTGATTGGGATCATAGGAATTTTTTGTGAAATGACATGCAAATTTGGTAACTGCCACTGATGAACAATATATTGGATAAATGACATGCAGTCAGACACAAAACACATTTGCACGTGCATTTCATGACATTAAATGAGCGTGCAGCCTCACATTTTGGCTTTGACTAACACTTCACCATTTCAACTCAGACATGTGTGTTGCTTGTTGGTGAAAATTTGGAGGTTCTCAAATTTTTTGCATTACATTTAGCAATAACAATGTCTCCTCAACGTCTTAGACGTCGATTGACTTCAGAGCAATTGGGAAGATGCATCGGAATGCTTGACTCTGGCTTCTCACAACGTCACGTTGCTAATGCACTTAACGTCAGCCAAAGTGTTGTGAACAGAGCGTGGAACCGGTATCAACGTTTGGTACAGCAGCACACCGTCATGGGGGTGGTCATCAGAGATCGACTACACAACGACAAGACCACTTGCTCACACTTCAGGCACGATGTCATCCTTTCTGGACAGCCACCACCCTCTGAAATGACCTTCATAACGCCTCGGGGTCAGGGTATCCACTCAGGCGACACGGAATCGTCTTCATACTGCCGGCCTCAACTCAAAGAAGGCCATGTGTTGAATCCCACTGACTGTCGTCATAGGCGTGACCGTTTGGATTGGGCTCACGATCATGTCACATGGACACACAACGATTGGGCTCCAGTTCTCTTTACTGATGAGTCCCGATATTGCTTGGACTTTACTGACAGGAGGCAACGGGTGTGGCAAAGACAACGTGAGCGATTTAATGATGCCTACATCAACGAACACGACCGTTATGGTGGCGGATCAATTATGGTCTGGGGAGGAATAAGCAGGAGCGGCAGAACGGACCTGCATGTCATGGGGAGAGGGGCGATGACAGGGGGTATGGTACAGGGATGAGATCGTCAATGTGTA
This sequence comes from Gymnothorax javanicus, assembly GCA_029692085.1. NCBI lineage: Eukaryota > Metazoa > Chordata > Actinopteri > Anguilliformes > Muraenidae > Gymnothorax > Gymnothorax javanicus. The sequence continues at coordinate 102,783,606 of CM056195.1, forward strand.
TGTAAGACCATACGCTGGTGCTGTTGGCCCTGATTTCATCTTGATGGATGATAACGCCCGTCCCCATCGTGCTAAGGTGGTGAATCAATTCCTAGAGCAGGAGACAATTGTCCGCATGGACTGGCCCGCGCGTTCGCCGGACCTAAACCCTATCGAGCATGTGTGGAACATGCTGCAGGTCACCATTTCGGTCAAGGGCACAACCCACAACTCTAGAAGAGCTCGGAAATGCCCTTGTTGAAGAATGGAACAACATTCCAATTGCAAGCATCCGGGTTCTGATTGACAGTGTGACCCGACGTTGTCAAGCCGTCATTCAAGCTAGGGGAGGCCATACCTGTTATTGACATTAACTGTGGTAATGAAACATCAAACGAACACTGTCTGTTTTCACTTTACATGTCAGAGGTGAAACCATGAAGTGTTCGTGAAAGCCAAAAGTGTGAGGCTGCACGCTCATTTAATGTCATTAAATGCACTTGCAAATGTGTTTTGTATCTGACTGCATGTCATTTATCCAATATATTGTTCATCAGTGGCAGTTACCAAATTTGCATGTCATTTCACAAAAAAATTCCCATGATCCCTATCAAATTTTGAGTAGTATATCTATAATGCGTTGAGAAAAAGTTTACAGGAAGCTGGATTCGATGATGATTTTTTGCACAGAAATCTCATTAGCATTGCAGCTGATGGAGCTTCAGTTTTGACGGGCCACAAAAACGGAGTCATCGCTAAACTAAAACGCGACTTTCCCAATGCAAAATCCATTCACTGCTTAGCTTACAGATTGGAGTTAGCTGTACATGACTCATTGAAAACTGTCTGGCTGTAGTCATTTCAAGATGTTCATCTCAAAGCTATACAGCTTGTTTCATCAGTCCCACAAAACTGCACAGTTGCTACAAGAAGCAGCAGATGACCTAAACATTCAAATTCTGAAGATTGGCCAGGTCTTCACTGTAAGATGGGTTGCCAGTAGTTTTAACACAGTGAGACCTGTGTGGAGGAGTTTCCCTGCTCTGGCAAAACATTTTTAAACCAAAAGTGAGGACAAATCTCATTCTGACAGTGTGAGGAAGAAGTACACTGGGCTGTTGAAGTACCTCACCAGTGCAAGTTTTGTGTGTGATTTGGCCTGCATGAAGGATGTTTTAAGAGAACTGCAGAGCCTGTCACTGAAACTGCAGCGAAGAGAGACGACACTTGTTGACAGTCACCGCTACATCCATCAGACAATTGAAATTCTAACTGTAATGAAAATACAGGGTGGGAAGTCGACAGCAAAGGCTCAACAGAGCATCTCTGCTGGCCTGTTTAAAGGTGTGAGCATTATTGGTGAGAGAGCAGGGAAAATAAATAGCCCTCAGTTTTACCAAGCGGTTGTTGACAACTTGACTGCTCGCCTGCCTAGTGACGACCTAGTTCAGCAACTGAGGCCTCTTGAGAAGTCCAGCTGGCCACAAAAGCGTGAAGAGCTCATCTTGTTTGGTGAGACTGAGGTGCACAAGATGGCCAAACTCCTTGGTGAACCAGCAAGAGAAGCAATTGAGGACTTGAGGGCATTTAAACTACAAGGGGCACAGGAGGGAGAGACCCTGAGGAGACTTCTGATTGCCAGTAAGACCTACTTGGCTACCTCTGCTGAATGTGAAAGGGGATTTTCGGCAGTTAATGACACGGACAGGAAATCTCGCAGCAGGCTCCGCGCAAAAAGTCTGTCTTCTCTTCTTTTTGTGGACCTCAATGGACCACCTTTGGAGCTCTTTGACCCTACTCCATTTGTAACATCCTGGGTGAAGGCTGGCCATCGTCTTTCAAAATCATGGGTGACAGGGAGGAAAACCCAAGAGAGTCAACCCAAACCTCTGTGGTCAATTTTTTAAGGTAAGACTGATTTGACAGGATCTTGCATTAGGCTTATTTGAAGGCTGAAACATTAGCTTAGCTACTACTTAAAACCATAAACTTTGTCACCTGTTTTCTTACCTTGAAAATAGTCAAATAGAACAAAGAAATCTATATTCTACAGGATCCATATGTTCCTCACTTCTGAATTATCGTAAAAGATAGGTGTCATTCTATCTTAGGCTTTTGAGCCTATAGAGTCCTATCATTCATTTTGATATTGGGGCCACTTCAGTATCTACAGTGTGGAATGTTGATTAATTTTTTTTTTATATATATATATATATATATATATATATACACAGTGCCTGACAAAAGTCTTGTCGCATAAGGACATAGTAACTAAAAATAGCATATAACTTTATTTCTAACCAATCAATTGTTACAATAAATGGTCCATTTTAATGTCAAGGGCTTTGACATTAATAATTTGGTGCAAAATGAAACCGTCAAAAAGTGCTCTGATGTTCACAGCTTGGTTAAGCCCATAAGATCTGTTTTTGCTTGGACAAAAGTCTTGTCGTCTCTTCAGATGATGCAACAAATCGCAGATTAGAGTTTAACCTATGACAAATACTGTAATTAACACATTCCCAGATGTGTATAGAAATAACCCCAGCACACCAGACTTTCATATGAGGTGCGACTAGACCTCTGACAACATACCAAAGATTCAACCACAGACCAAAGTGCTGATCATCAAGAGCCTGAAGACTGAGTCTGCTGCTGAGGTGGCAGACATCTTTAATGTATCCAAATGTCAAGTGGAAGGGATGAGAAAAAATTTGAAGAAAGAAACTGGTGGCGTTCATGGCAAGCGCAGGTCAGGCAGACCCCGGTATGACAACTGTTTGAAAGGACCGTTTGTTGCTTCAACTGTCCAAGGCTAGCCCTTCTTCAACTACAGCGAAGCTACATGAGGAAATGTCACCAAAAATCCCGGTATCTACAAGAAGAGTTTGTCAAATTCTCTCTCAAAGTGGTTTTCATTGCCAAATTAGTACACAGAAGTCTGCATTAAACAGAAAACAAAAAACCTGCATTGCATTTGCCAAGGCCCACAGCTCGCAGAAAAGATTGATACTGGAAAAGTGGCTGAAAGTTTATTTTTCTGGTGAATCATCCATTGAACTGCATGCCAGTCGCCGTACAAGACCTGTTGGAACCCTCATGGACCTAAGATTCTCCCAGAAAGCAATCATGTTTGGTGGAGGAAAAATCATGGTTTGTTGTTACATCCAGCATGGGGGTGTGAGAAAGATCTGCAGAGTGGATGGCAACATCAACAGCCTGAAATATCAAGAAGTTCTTGCTGCCCTACTTATACTGCTGCTCCTTCTCATTCTTCTGCTTCCATGTCACAGTTCCTGAAAGCGAAGAAGGTGAAGGTACTCCAGGATTGGCCAACCCAGTCACCTGACATGAACATTATTGAGCATTTCAGGTGTAAGATGAAGGAGGAGGCTTGGAAGATGAAACCACAGAATCTTGATGAACTCTGGGAGTCCTGCTAGACTGCTTTCTATGCCATTCCAGATGATTTCATCATCAAGTTATCTCAGTCATTGCCAAGACGTATGGATGCAGTCCTCCAAGCTCATGGGAGTCATACACAATATTAATTCGTTTTTCCAAGGCACCATGGCTTTATGTTCTGATATTATAGTGGCATATTTGTGTTTTCAAAATAAAGTGTATGTATAATTTCCACATTTTTTTTCAATGCGGCAAGACTTTTGTCCAAGCAAAATCTGACCTTTCTGTACAAATTAAATGATAAAACTCAATCAATGACACAAAACTCTATTTTGGTATATTTCGCATAATCTAGAGGGCTTAGCCTTTCATATAAGCCATTTTTGATTCCAATTGATCAACTACAAGTCAGGTTATTATTTGTTATTCCTACAACTTGGATAAGTGACTCGACTTTTGTCAGGCACTGTACTTTTGTATATATAATCATCCACATCCAGTATGATAAGCAAAATACTGTAAGGATTGTCAGACTTCAGTTCACTGAAAAACGCATCTGTGTAGTAAAGGGTTCCCTTTATGTCCTGGAGAAAAAGTTGACCCCCCCCGATTGCCACTGTATAATTCGCACGCTGACCAGCAGTGTTATTTATTTGTTGACTTACCTTACTTATCAGCCAACTTGCCAAGGTTTGAAGTTATGTTTTGTTCACTATGGGGATTGGGTTTGCTTAAAATTATATTCAGACCCTGTACGTCCAACACCAAAAAAGGTTTTTATATATGTCATTTTTTAGTCACCTACTCATAAACCCACTTGTAGAGGTTTGAATGCGGTATTTTGTTCATTAAGATATGATAAAGTTTAAAATATGTTTGTTGGAGACGAGGATCCAGTTGATGTCGGACCTAGTACATCCAACAACAAAAATGGTTTGGGCAATTCCACTGTGACGGACGTTACATTTAGAGAGGGAACCGGCCCTTTGGAAGGGCCTGGTAGTGAAACTTGCACTCCTAGGATGTTTTGTGACAAGCATACAAGGGACTAGGTCTACCTGGAGCCAGCAGGAAACTTTGCTGGTATAATGTATAGGTTAGTAGGATGTGAAATTGTGAGCGTGACTGACGTGACAAAAAACGTACATGAAGAAATTCATCAACTTTATTTCAAACTTGTCTTAAAACCCTACAGGGTTAACAGCATTTTTCATTCCAAGATATAAGGTGAATTGCATAAGAAATTCTGGAAATTATTTCCATGTTCCAAATCAAAAGCATTATCAGAATAATTACATAATTATGCATGACTGACGTTACATGATTGACGTTACAGTTTGTCACTTTGAGCTCAAAGTTACAGAGAATGGATTTATGTTCATAAAACAAGATAATTTGACAAAGCAATTGTCATATTCTACATATTCATTTACTTTAACAGCTTACTAAATGGTAACAAGTGGTGCCAGGCACAACAAACCCCGCCCCTTGCACATGTTGAACTTTGACCTACTTTTCCTAAATTTAATAGGCATCTATTCTGGGTCAGTGGCAATCCCTAAACCCAATTTTGGGTGAATCTGGCCATTAGTTTTGCTGCTCAAGAGTTAACAAACAAACAAACAAACAAAAAAACCGAACCAAAAACAATTCCCTCGCCCTCCCCTTTCGGGGTGGGGCGAGGTAATAATGGTACTTGAATGTTTCTAGACCATGCCAGGTGCAGTGCTGACAATACCGTCTTGCTTTAAGTGAGATGTGAATACTCTGTCACTTTATTGCAGAGTTAATGAGTGGCATTCACCTGACAGGCATGATGTAAAGCTTTAAACAGTAAAAAAATAAATTAATTGAAAAAAATTAAAAGCTTCTCAACTGATATTGCAACCAACCACCACTGGCTGGCAGGATCAAAAACCCACAAAATAATGGTGAGGAAAAAGACAGAGTTGGGTGAGTTGAAAAGCCCAATATTCCAATATGAAGTCATTCTGCTGCACTCCCAATGACCATTGTGGATGAGGTGAACCCAACTCAGAACTGGACATTTTAGAGGGCCTGGTATTTTAATTTAACCAAAATCATCTTTTCTTAGCTGCTGTGCAGCACAGAGGTTGCCTTTATATGCCTGATAAACTTTCCCAGGTGGCATGGTCAACAGTATGGTTTATGATGTGATCATGTTCTTTAAGTGTATTAACCTGCATCAACTGGTAACCTGACAAACTACAGCCAGATAATGAAAAATACTTATACAGATATCTGTGGTAAATTAAAGAGTACTTTACAAACCTGCTTATCAATGGAAGTAGAGATTTTTCTGCAGTCTCTTGTTTCCTTCGAAGAAGCCAGGAAGAGGAAATCATCGGAAAATCATGAATATTCATGTTGATGCTGTTGCTATCGAATGATAATAAACACCACTTATCATTTGTTTTAAAGAAAGCTTGTCAGAGAAAGTATTTTGCTGCACAAGTTTGTTGTAGCTTGTTTGTTGAATCATGACTGATGTTACAGACCTGGCTTTACTTGTGACTGACTTTACATGTGACTGACGTTATCAACTTTATTGCTTTCTCAGGAAAGATTTATACATGATAAGCAACAAATGGATTGTGTTTTAGGTTAATACTGACTAACTAACAAATGTGTGAATAATAGTTTGGAATTTTCAAAGATTTTTTACAGCATTGTGTACATTTGTTTTTTTGACTAACATTGCAGCCCTGAAACCAGTTTATTTGAAAAGAATTTTAAACCTAATGCTTTGAACAAGCCATTTTCTGCTGTTGTCACCTTGTCAGTGTGGACACTGATATTACAAAGCTAAAGCACTGGATAAGAAATGAGTTTACGCGCTAGATAGAAAGTGAGGCTAATTCATACATATTTTGATGGTGGAATAACATGAAAAAGCATGTCTTCTTCCATGCACCATAACTACCTTCACCACATCATCCCAACCGAAACAACTTTTGTTCTACAAAGTTGAACATCTGTTCTGTTCATTTCAAGCACTGTTTTCCCCAATGCCTGAATAAAAAATTTTGGCTTCTGTGCGTCTGTAAAATGGAATTGCCTGTTTGATATGTTACTTTTTTAGTAACCTTGCTCATAAACCTACATGTAGAGGTTTGAAGTTGTGGTATTTTGTTCATTTTATATGATAAAGTTTAAAATACGTTTGTTAGAGATGAAGATCCAGTTGGATTTTAAATTACATTCGGACACCGTATGTCCGACACCAAAAAATGTATGTCCGACTCTGTGTTTAATGGTACATTACATGCTGATAATAAAAAGTATTAATTTCTTTATGTAATCTTGTTTGAGTATATTGTCTTGGGGAAAATGTCATGGACTAATAATTGGAGAAGGTTTAAACATTTCAGAGATCCTAAGACAAATCATGTACATGTCATGAAAGGCATTTGTCGGAGTACGTCCCACACCAAGGTATTTTGGAGCACCATCTCCTACACTTTGATGCGGAGCTACCCACCTAATTCCTGTTCTAACGATAAGCGCTGCCATGAGAACCCTGACGGTCTCCTACTTCCGGTGATTGCTTGCTGTACTGAAGAGAGATCGGCAGGCTGAATGCGTTCAGGCTCCACTTGTTCTGTTGTTGGTTGTACCAGTAACTCAAAAAATATAAAACGTTTGCATGGAAACAGAGTGCTTTATTTACAAGGTGATTAGGAAAGATTGCCCTTGCCCAGCACCTTACATTCTACACTCGATGCCAGCAAGTAGGCACTTGGAGTGGCTAGCCGCGCTAAGACTGAAGTATCTACCCAAGAGGAAATGCGTATGCTCACACCATTTCGTAAAAAAAGCGCCCAACGGATGAACGGGATGATCATCCCGATCCCACTGTATTATACATTATACAGTTCCCTGATACGTCAATTCAAAGATCCGTCCAACAAGTATCCTTTTTTCGAACAAAAAGCAGTATTGTCAGCCAGTGGTCAGTTTAGTTTTCCGGTGAAGTAACCAGCGTTTGCCATGTAATTAGTGGCCATCTACGTGCATACTGAAACCCACACATTTAGCTGTGAAACAGGCTAATGTTAGCACTTTTGAACAAGTTGACATTGAGCAGTGGAGGGGCTTACCAGTAGCGTTACTGAATATTGAAAGGTGCATAATTGCAATCCTGGCTTTTGTAAAAACCTCAGCTTTGGTCGACTATACTCTGGTGGCAAATATTTGGCTTGTCAGCTACAGCAGTTGTGAAGGATTGGACTGAGATCTTTGTTTCGTTCCGTGCATTGGTGATTTCCAGCATGTGAAGTGAAGCTTGGGGACTATACTTCCGTGCTCTGAATAATGATTGTTGCCCACAGCTAATGTGATATCATTCAGGAGTGGAGCGGGTGACAGCTGGGTTTTTACCCTTGTGCAAAACAAAGAAACTGCTCGCCGGACTATTTGCTGAATCAAAAGCATTTTGATACACAGTTTGCTAGCTAATCAGTTCCTGCATATGAAGTGCAACTAACTGTCTTATCACGCTTTTTTTTTTTTTTTTTTTACTTTGGCTGTAGGAACGTGTGTAGCCACCCAAATAAATATCACATCTTTATCAAGCTAAAGAATGTTTAGGCCGAATAAAAAATAGGTTAGCTAGTCTCTAAATTTGAGTAAACAACGTATGTATGTGTATGTAAACATCGCGCGGTACCACAGACACTAGCCGCAAGCTACTACTCAGTTTGATGAAAACAGATGTAAGCAACAGTTCGACAGGAAGAAGGAGATCAGCGAGTCCGTTGAACCACTATGAATCATGGGAGATAGAACGTTCAGGGATTAAGGTGGATACCCCTGCATACCAGATGATTGCCATAACCAGGATGTGTAATCTGCCCTTATGACAGTTACCTCCTCACTTCACTGTGCTCTTAATTCACTTATGAAGTGTCTGAAATGTACGTCCGACACCATGGAACTGCCCCCCAGTCCTGATGACTGCAGAGGGCTTGAGAGGTGTTCAAAATTAACTGGGCACAAGAATAGACTGAAGAGGCGGGTTAAGAAAAACGGTCCCATTCCTGGGCACCGTGAAATTAGCCTTGGAGCTTGTTCGTATTAATAAGACTAAGAGAAGGACTTCTGTATTTATCGTTAGAGGTTACGATCATTTCCAAAGATGATAAACTCTAGACTAGGAATATACTGGGCCCTATTTTTATTATCTTAGCGCATAGTATGAAGCGTGTGGCGCAAGTGTATTTAGGGCGTAGCCAAATCCATTTTTGCTACTGTGGCGACCAGGGCAACAGACACGCCCACCGTCCACGTCACACCTCCCAGAAACAGCGATTCCCCTCCTCGTCTTGTCCCCCTCTGGCAGCACCGTGGACAGCACCTACCGGATGGGCCTCAGTACAGCACCCCTGGCCACCACCCTATACTGGACAGCTCCCTCCAATTGCGGCCAGGCCAATGGGAAGGGCTCTGTTGCCGTGTGCTGCATGAGGCCACACATCTGATCCCCGTCAACCTCAGGAAAACTGGCTACATAAATCCGGCAAGGCAGCAGACAGACACAGGTTGACCGGGAGAGCGCGTCACAAATGCGCAACTAACTAATGTTCATTCTCTACTTTCCCTATTATGCCCATTTCCACTACATGGTACCAGCTCTACTCTACTCGCCTTTTTTGCTTTTCGATTAGGAGAAAGTACCCAGGACTTGGTACCTGGTACCGCCTTTTCTGGTACCTGCTCTCCTGGGGTTCCAAAAAAAGCCAACCAGGTACTAGGAGGTACTAAAATGTGACGTGACACCACTACAGCCCATTGATTAGTCTGATTGCGCACTTATCCATGTTGAGAGGAGATTAGGATCATATGTGCTTGCTGGTTGTTTTGAACAATGCGAATTCATCGCAAGAATACTGTAGCTATGAGCTGACTTAGCTATTATGCTGTGGGACCCAATCATCGTGGTGTTAATGAAATTATTTCACGTCCTAAAAGCTAACTGGCAAGCAAATTCAACTCTGTTGGCTATATATAGCAAGTAATTGAGAAGTTCACTTGCAAAGCCTTCTAAGTCAAGTTGGTCCATTTTCTGGAAAAATCAGATTTTTTGGTAGGCACAGAAATTATCTTCCATAGATACCAATTTTCTCAATACTGAAACTATTAGCCTTGCGGACATAATCCATGAGGCAATTCAGTATTTTTTTTATGAAATTACTTTGATTTTGCAACACAAAGTTTTGACTAAGCAGGTTCTGAAAGTGGAGTGGAAATTTAGCGGGTTTTGACAGTCTGAAATCTGAAAGCTGAACAGGCTATAAAAGCTCGACTGTGATTGGTTCCTTCTAGCGAACGAAAACGGGATCACGTTTCCACATTAGCTGATGACTGAGCAAAATTTGACAGTTTTCCTCCTTGACTTGGCGATTTTTGACAGAGTTTTGCTTTTTCTGTTACAATTTATAACATGATTTAGTAGGTTTTGAAAGTGGAACTATCAGCGGGACATGCGCAGGTGCCTGAAAGAGAGGCTAGGGGAGATAACTCATTTATTTTCAAAACGTGAGTTAGCAGGTTTTGCAAGTCGACTCCTCAATTATGAAATCGAAACCAAATGATTATTGCAAGCAGAGAAATGAAAACCACACCTACACTTAGATCTGAGGGGCTAAGTTCTATAATGTAAGCCCCTCAGAGCTGACCTAGACTGTAAACGTTGTATGGCACTAACATGCCCCCTTTGGCTTGATATTTGTTTGCGTAGTTTAACATCTACTTAACGTGGTATATAGCCTACAGGATTGAACAAAGCCAGTCCCTTTTCAAAATGTGGATACAAAAACTGGACACTTTAACAACAACAGTTTGAAACAACAACAGATGAAATAATTCTTAGTCAACTAGTGGGCCAACTTACGCTGTAAATAATTTAATATCAACCAGTACCTTAACTATATTTCTCCAATCAGATCGCTCTTTCCTTTTAGCTTGTGTCGGTGTGAATTCTTTTCATTTGTAGGGTAACACAGACGGAGCAAAGTCAACATCATTTGGGTCAACGAAGTTGGGCCAGCCGCTGACAAAATGAGCACTGCAGACTCTAGCGTGATCATTCAGGACAAAGTCCTTTCAATTTATAGCTCAAATCCACGCCTGTCGTTGTCTCTTGCCACGGGGAACATGAAAAAACCTTATTCCCCCATCTTTACGATGCTGGTTTGTGCACCTCCCCACACAACAAGTAGCCAGCATATTTCCTTTTGCCCCACATCAGCTCAACTGCACATGCGTGTGCGGACTTGTGGCCTTGAACCGAACTCGTCTTTAATGCTTTGGTTCACATTTTAACACTGAGCCACAGTTGGCTGAGTTTGTCTATCTTATAGCCAGCCAATGACCCTTTCCCTGTCTTGGATGCTGAGTTGCCTCAAACCGTCATCAAATCTCAAGTGATTAGGAATGGAAAATGCTCAGCCCTTCTATTGCTAAAATTGGCATGCATGGAAGGACACTAATGCCAAACATATGCAAATGGTGCATGAGGTGTCACAATGGGTGTTTCGAGGTACTCTGTCAGTTTAGTATGACCAAGTTTGCGCTTCAAATCCATGAAAAAGAAATCTAGGCTAAGTTTTAAAGTTCCCAGAGATAAGTGCAATGATTGCATGTCCCAGAATAACGAGATGTCTTCAGATATAGATAGATAGATAGAAAGATAGATAGATTCCAACCAGATTGAGGAGCACTGGCAGGCAAATGAGGAACAGTGCTGCTCTCTCCATACCCCCTGCCAGGATTAAGTGCCTCCAGCAGTCCTTTTGGTGAGACTTTATAATGACAGAGAATCCAACAAAGAAGCCTGATCATTTGTGTAGGATTAAAAGGAGAAATATATTTTCATTGCTTAATAAAATTTTTATATTGTTTTCATCTTTTTTTACTTATGTAAAGAAGAGTGTATTTCAGACTTGCCTCAGTGAAACTTTTTGCAAGTAAATCTATCTATGAAAAAACACCCCTTATCGTATGAATTTCTAAAAACGGATTTTTGCACCATGTGTAAGAAGCACAGGGCTACCTTCACCTAGAAACATCATTAACACCTTACAAAATTCAGCTTGTTTTAATTATCATTTTTTAAAATACTTTTTTTTTTCACAAGAAATTCTGGGAACTTAGTGTGGTGAAGTCACTGTTAGAGTGGCGAACAGCTGTAAAATTGTCAAGAAGTCTTCTCTTAAATTTGCTCTACCTCCCACAGTTTTCACTCCACATTAAGGGGACTTTTTGTGAAGCAAACATTTTTGCAAGATATTCACTTTTGAAACAGAATTATTATCAAAATAATTCTATTCGAAATTGCAACTTAAAACACTGAGTTTCTGTAGCATCACATCAGTGGTTGTCATGGCAACGGCTGGTTTAATGAATATATAGATACTTAGAGAAACACAGTTATTGAGATAACTAAACAGAGTTTGGTTATAATTTCTGCTGTAATGTGAAGGAAAAAACATTCCTAATGTCACTGCTGAGCTTTTTTTTCCAGGTTTCTATGTTCTAGTTTTGATTTTGACACCCCTAAATCAATTTTGGCAGAAAACAACTAATTAAATATGCATATTTTGATTTACTCATTTTCAGAGGTACATATTGCAAAGAGAGCTCTGTACCGACATAGATCATCACAAAATGAAGGAAACTGCCAAATATCAAGTTAATTGGATATACAGATGCTGAGAAATCTGTATTTTCTTGGTGAAAATCTGTATTTTTAGAAAAACGTGATTTTAGTTCGGCAGTAATAATGTGATCGAAGTTTGACAGTAATGTTCTCAGGAGGATTACATTTAGTATTTTGTTTTTTATGGTTTTTAGGATTTTTTTTTTACTGACTTAAAAGGCACCAGCGTCATAAGTAACTCCCTCTTCTTCAATTTTGTGTTTCATCCCTAGTTTTACGTGCTTGTCGAGCGTCTATTTATTTCTTTTTTTCAAGTTCTAGTGCGTGTTTTTCAGTGTTTCACACGTTTTCTGTTCATTTCGTGACAGCCTTTCATTGAGTGTGCCCCTGCCTTTATTCCAAGTTTCGTAAGAATGGAGGCAATTCCTCGTTGGCCATCATTGAAAGTCACCACACTCATAGCTGTTCGAGCCTTGAAGACAGTGTTTGTTTCCTTCGGAACGCGACTCCATATTACGGAGTATTTGAAGGACCATTTCATGCTCTTGCCTCAAAACTAAAATTTTGAACCAAAATTGGCATTTTGTTTAGCAATAGGTCCCCTTAAATATTTTTACATCCAAGTTGTAGCAAAGGTTGTGCTGGTCACAAAAATGTAACTATGGAAGCAATCAGACAGACTGTTTTGGCAGTTAAAGCCAAAAAGCGATGGGAGGACTAACCGAAACTCCAATAACTCCAATATTAAATGAAACAAGAAAATTCAGGTTGGGAAGCCGAAACACACACGTCTTTTCAAGGCAATATCTAGTCAGGCAATGGCATCAATTTATCTCGAATAAATATGAAGTTGGTATGATGTGTCGTAACGTTGCATCTTGGGGAGGTCTTCCTAAATAAGTGACTTCCTGTGGACACGGCCAGGACATTCACTTTATGCCTCCTGTCAGACGGGCGTTGATTTTACACCCGGTCTTCATGAAAATAAAGTGTCCTACTAGTTGGTGTAATGGCCTTCAATTGATGCCTCTATGGTTGCGCCAAACTTGGCTAAAGAACATGTTAAGTGTTATGGTTCTTTGTTCCTACACTGATATGAATTGTCTGAATATAACAGTGAAATTAACACAATGGGCTCTAATTTCTTGGCGCAGCGCAGGGTGGCGCAGCATGGCGTAGCGTGGCGCAGCCCACGCAGTGGTAATTTCGTCCGGTGCAGCCCGCACAGTGGTAATTTCGTGCGGTGCAACACCGTGCGCGGCCACTTTGGCAATTTGGTAGACGGACGTGCGCCGAGATGGGTGTGGCGGCGTAGTAGGGGGAGGTGTCACATATTCATCAAGACGCAGTGACAATTTCGTAGAAAATGTCTTTTCTGTAGTTGCGCAGAAAGCTCGCCAGCTTCAACCTGGTTTACTTTCTGTGCAGTGGTAATTTGGCTGACCGGCGCACAGTGCGCGCACGTCACCGAAACCTCACAGGCAGGTTTCCAGAATGTCAGGCACAATTCAATGCAATAAATAATTATAGCAAGCACTATTTAACCTAACTATCTGAATCAGGACATAAATTATAGTATCTATATTGATTGTTCTGATGTCAGATTAAAGGCGGTTGGCACGCGTAATGGAAACTCGACCTGGCTTAATCAACGCAGCTGAATCTGTGATGCAAACTAACGACTTCACATCTTTCTCAGCCAACTACAAACTGCCTATATATGTAGGGGAGAGCCGGTGCGAAAGTAACGTGGGACGAAAGTAATACAGCGATTTACTCACAGCCATCCGCACTTTGATGCATCAAATTAGGTCAGCACGTCCAGCTTGCGACACTCTCCAGACCCGGGAAAAATCTTGAGGTTTCGTCGCTTCCCCGCGAAACGAGACCGGGAAGACCGTTTTCCACAGTGGTGAGTAAATTCAGACAAATGGTAAACTTTTTTGATTTAAAGATTGTCTTTATCGCTCCATGTGTCATATTTATGATGAAATGATAGGTCATTTAGTTTTGGAACATATCCTGAAGTTTGAAATGTCAGACTTTTTCCACTTTAGAAGCAATCCTGGTTCAAATGTCAGGAGTCACTGTCAGGGCAGTAGTAGCAACGGTTACGTTCGTCCCTCTCCGCTAATGCGGCCAAATTTTCTGTTCTAAAGCTCACTAAAATGTGTGTGTTATATTTTACCGACAGAAAATGCCAAGAGTTAGGGTCAGAACTACCCAGAGAGGAACGGTTGACCAGCAGGTTTACGGAAGGGCCTTTTTTGATGTCCGAAGAGGCGAGAGTATAAGGAGGGCAGCAGAGGTGCATGGCGTTTGTCATGTCACCCTGTTCAGGTACTGCAAGAGGAGGGCAGAGGCAGGAGGGCAGCAGACCAGAGCCCCAGGGTACAGGGCTCACAACAAAGTCTTAACAGAAGAACAGGAAAAGAGACTGCAGGCACATATAAAGAGAGCAGCTGATGTATATTTTAGCCTGAGTCCTAAAGAGGTTGGAGTAACACTGCAGACAGAGCTACACCACTACCGCCATTTGCCTAAGATAGCAAGCACCTCCGCTCTGGATCTGCCCCGGCTCTGAGCCGGGTCAGCTGGAGTCAGCACAGAGCCGGGGCAGATCCGGAGCGGAGGTGCTTGCTATCTGGGAACTAACCTCTTTTTTCATGCTGTTTTAGGTGCGAAAGTTTGCATATGAGCTGGCCAAAAATATTGGCCTCAAAACTCCATGTTCATGAGAGAAAAACCAGATGGCAGGGAAAGATTGGCTCACCTCCTTCCTCGAGCGCAACAAAACCCGTCCATCCGTCGACCTCAAGCCACCAGCATGTCCCGTTCCACCAGCTTCAACAAGACCAACGTTACAGCGTTTTTTAAAAACCTAAAGACTGTCCTCACCCGCTATAATTTTGAAGCAAAGGACATCTGGAACATGGATGAAACAGGTAAAAATTTATATTTAGATAAATTAAAAAGCAACAGTGATTTGCAACAGCAATAATTCATTTTATTTATTATTTCAGGTACCACAACGGTTCAAGTGCCAGACAAAATCATTGCCACCAAGGAGCAGCACTAGGTCGGTGCTGTGACCTCTGGGGAAAGAGGGACATTGGTGACTGTTGCCTTTGCTGCCAACGCACAAGGCAACTTTGTTCCCCCTTACTTTATCTTCCCAAGGAAGAAGTTCCAGGACTACTTCATCCGGGATGGCCCCCTTGGCTGCACTGGTTCTGCCAATGGATCGGGGTGGATGCAGGAGACAGATTTCTTGGCATTTTTACAGCATTTTGCAAGACACACCCGCGTGACCCCAGAGTCAAAGTTGCTGCTACTCTTAGACAATTATCCATCACACCTCTCTGTGGTAGCTATTGACTTTTGCAAGGCACATGGCATTGTACTCCTGTCTTTTCCACCCCACTGCTCCCACCGTCTTCAGCCGCTAGACCGAAGCGTTTTTTGGTCCTCTGAAGCACTATATTAACAGTACAGCAGACAATTGGATGCGAATGAACCCTGGAAGAACTTTGACCATCTACAACATCCCGAGTCTTGTGGCTAAAGCTCTGCCTCAAGCTGCGACAGCAAGCAGCATTTCATCTGGGTTCGAGTGTACCGATATCTGGCCCTTGAATCCAGATATTTTCAGTGAGACAGACTTTGCTCCAGCTTTTGTGACCGACCATCCTGCACCAGCACCAGCTCCATCCCCAGTGCGAGCTCCATCACCAGCGTCCTCTTCATCACCAGCGCCAGCTCCATCACCAGCGCCTGCTCCATCACCAGTGCCCTCTTCATCATCAATGTCCGCTTCGTCACCAGCGCCCTCTTTATCACCAATGTCCGCTCCATCACCAGCGCCCGCTCCCTTAAAGACATCACCAACCCAGCCAGAGCCCATTTGAGCTGCATCACCATGAGTCTGCCATTCCTGTAGATGGTGAGAGTTTGTATCTGTGTATGTCTTTAAATGTGCATGTTGAGCCTTGCCAAGCATTTTTTGGAAATATTATCTATCCAGGTATGCTTGTGGTTCCAGGAACATCTAGTGGCACGCCAATACAGAGGTTCAGCCCAGAAAAGGTTTGCCCTTATCCAAAGGCTGGCTCGAGGAAAGAAAATAAAAGAAGAGGCAGAAAGAGGTGAGCAGAGTGTCGTTTTTAACTTGTCTTGATTTTCTTGCTTGTCGAAAAACAAGCTGATTCTGACTATCATCTCATTGAATGTTGCAGGTCAACAGCAATACTGACCGACACCCCAGTAAAAAGCTGCTTGGAGGAGGAGAGAGTCGGCAGAGGGGCCAGAAAAACAGCCCTCTTCAAAACGCCCAAAGAAAACGTTGTTTAGTGGACACACTGCAACCAGAGTTTCTCAGGGCAATGATGAGGAATGTCTTGTTTGTGGGGAGACATTTTCCTCATCTTTGCCAGGAGAAGTGTGGGTGCGGTGCATCTTTTGTCTGCTGTGGTCTCATGAAGCATGCACTGAGGGTGCAGCTCATTATATTTGTCACAACTGTGATAATGAGTAAAGTAATTTCATAATGTTTATAAATAGCCCAATTGCACCCACATGTTCACGTTTACTTTTGAAACATTTGAAGCAAATTAAAATGTTTAAAACAAATGTCTGATTGTTTTTGTTTCTGTTTTAACGACAGTAATTTAAAGGATTACAGTTCATTTCATCACGTTACTTTTGTCCGGCCTGTGTGCCACTTTCGTCCCGACTGAAGGGGTCGAAAGCAGCAATGCGCAACTTCCGTTCGCCGTCAAACTATGCCGAAGTCAATATATATTGGGATGATTTAGCACCTGATATTGACAGAGCACACACGAAAGTAGTTAATCGCTCCGAAAATTTTTTTCGGTCTGTAACGTTATCTTTTAAAATGGCGTCCATGTGAAAAATGTTACTTTCGTTCCAGCTCTCCCTTACACACACACACACACACACACACACACACACATATATATATATATAAATAAATGCTTGCGTTCTATGCTGAGTAAAGCCGCTTGCACTCTGGACGCGAAACGAATTTTTCGCACGACTGATTACAGTCAAAGTCAATGCAAAGACGCGAATAGTCTTTGCATTGACTTGCGCGATGTACGCAGTGTCTACGTGTCCGAAAGTCGGACAGGGTTTTAATATATCTCCGTGTCCGACAGTCGGATGGTTTCAATATAACTCCATGTCCGACAGTCGATTATTGTTTTTAATTTCTTCAAATCTACTGAATCTTTTAGATATTAAACGGGAATGTCTTGATTAGAGGGCTCAGTTCTTCAAGATGAGTCCCGAGAATTTCAATCAATGTTTCTGTTTAAGCTCTGCTCAATAAAGTGAGTCGACATTGGCGCGGGACTTTGTGCATTTATGAAGATAGTGACTGTCGGACAGAGATCCTAAAATACTCCGTGTCCGAAAGTCATGAAAGTTCTAATTTTTCAAGTATTCCAGGAATTATTAGACGTACAAACTTGGCTTTTTCTTGTGTTCGACCTTCACAAAATGCAAATTGATAGCTATCGACTTTTCTTGGTCTTTTTATTCGTCTGTTTTCTTCCGTTGAAGATAGACAACAGTCTTTATTCGGTCTCTCTTTTGAAGATTAGTCAGATGGATCGAACAGATTCGCGCTTTATTTCCACACCAGAGATAAAATAGTGCTTGTAGTCAGTGAGCAAATCGATTCCATGACCACTGACATTGTGAATTAAATATCGCATGCACGATCAAGACTGTCCGAAGCGAAATGCAAAATACTCCATGTCCGGCAGCCAGCAAAAAGTAAAAGTATTGACATGAGAACAGATTTATAACGAAATAAAGAATTAAAATATATCACCAACAAACAGAACATCCCAAAAAAGATGGCCCGCAAATAAATAAATCGCAGTGTTCATTGGATGTTCTGTTTGTTGTTAAAATGTTTCATTTTATTCTTTATTTCGTTATCAATCTGTTCTAATCGTCCTTTTTTTTTTTTTTTTTTTTTGGCTGTCAGACACGGAGTATTTTGCATTTAATGTTCGACAGGCATTGTACATTGTCCCGCTCCAATGTCGACTCACTTTATTGAGCAAAGCTTAATCAGAAACATTGATTGAAATTCTCGGTACTCATCTTGAAGAACTGAGCCCTCTTATCAAAACATTCACGTTTAATATCTAAAAGATTCAGTAGATTTGAAGAAATTAAAAACAATAATCGACTCTCGGACACGGAGTTATATTGAAACCATCCGACTGTCGGACACGGAGATATATTAAAACCCTGTCCGACTTTCGGACACGTAGACACTGCGTAAATTTAAATGGTCCGTTTTGAAGCTCCTTGACTTCAAAAAGGTAAATCGCCAAAGTAACTGTTTATAGGCTATTTGTTCGAGATGAATGAATGTCTTTAACCTTATGAATTGAGCAGGCTACCTGTTCTGTGAAATTATGCGTAATTAACAGCTCAACTGAAAAAGTAAGCTTTCTACGTGCACAGATATGTTAAATGATATCGTATCAGTGTTGGCTTAACTTCGCTATATATCCCGCACTTCGGTATACATGAACGGTATTCTTTTAGCGCGATGAATTAGAATGAACAAAATGATCAAGTTTCATGTTATCCAGTCTGACCTTAATAACGGCAGCGTTCTTCCTAACCCAAGAAAGAGTACACTTGGCTATGTCTTAATAACTAAAGCATATTTTGACTTTGATAATAGATGTGTACTCAATGCGATTAAAAAAAAATACAAACCATTTTCCTCTGCGTAACGTCGATGAAGAAATTATTTATTTTCCTCATGGCTTTTGAACACCATTATCTCAATTTACGTTAAAGCAAGTCACAGTAGCCCGCATGATGATCGTGATCGAGGTCTTTGCATGTTTACTTTGTACCCGAGATGTGTAGTAGCCCAAGTATATCATACTTTAAACCCGAGATAATTAAACCACCGCGCTCTCCAGCCATAGGTTTGACTAGTGCGTCAACTCTTTATTTTAATATTTTTTTCCTCACAATTCCGCAAAATAATTTGTTGCTTCTCTCAACTAACTTCAGAGGGCTTTGCCGCCCGGTCAAAAAAAAAAAAAAACAAAAAAACGGAGAAATTCGGAAGTACAGGAAGACGCGCGATTGAGTGCGCAATATTACCGCCATGCCCCCTGCTGAACAAAAGAAAACGCATCTCAGCACCCCGCCCCTTCCCTCCGGTGAACAAAACGGAACAGGTGTTACGCAGGGAGTTACACAGTTTCATATTTTTTATTAAGGGGTTATTGCACGTGTGAAGGCTTATCGTCGCCCAATCATTCCTATAAGATCCTGCGTCAATCGCGGTTAACATTTGACCAGAAAATAGGCAAACATACTTCGGGATTCGGTCCGGCAATTTCACTACATTATCACTGAGCCCCAATCATGCTAACCAGCTTGTCTTAACCAAGTTCCAATGCGACATATCGCCACAAACATCGTTCGTATTGCTTATCAAAGTCAATGCAAACACGCGCGTCAATGCAAAGTCAATGCGTTTCGCGCGTATTTGTGTCTTGCATTGACTTTTATCTGTCGAGCAAAAAATTCGTTTCACGTCCGGTGGAAAAGCAGCTCAAAAGTGTTGCACCTGATTTTACTAATCAGGGTCTGCATTGAATCCCATACACACTTTTTAAATAATTAAACATTTCTTTAACAAATAAGGTTGCTATTTTGTGAATAATATTGCCAGTTACATAGCATACTGTTTATGTAAGAGGATCATACAGTATATAGCATCACATCCCTAATCATAAAAGCATATCAGAACTACGATTTCTTTCTCTTTATTCAGCACTGATCTCTGCATTTTACTTTACTGTACCTTGCAGCCTCATCTTGAGCAGTTTGTCCACATTTCTCTAATAATTAAATACATATATTTGACAGATAATGGTGCTATTCTTAGAATTGTATCACCATAGCTAGAAAATCAATGTTCTTTCTCCTTCAATCACCAGATGGCTGAGAGGGTGACACCCATGAATGACCATTGCTTTTGCCTGAGGAGCCACAGGTTCAAATCCCAGTGGAGACATACACTTCATGCACTTCTTTGGATGCCCGCTCGATTTATTCATACACTTTGGCGATTTTGGATGAAAAGTACATTACGCCAGGGTAAACGTCTGTGAACCAATTTGCTGGTAGCCTGGAATTTTTTTTTTTTTTTTGCCTTACCTTGCAGTCTCACCTGTGCTGCAGTCTGTTCATCAAGCCAAGGAAACAGCCCACATCCTTTTGCTTTAGTCTTACAACCCATTTCGAAAACACATTCCACAATCCATCTGATATCATGTATTGGCAACTTCACATTAACCACCTTAGATTTACTATTTACTGACATTTGTCACCAGGTGAAGGCACAAGCTCGCCCACCTTCACCTCCTACCCTAAGGAATGAGCCACACCCACCAATAAGGGTCACAGGCACAGGAGGCGCAGCACAAAAGGAGTAAATATTAAGTTCCAAGAATGAACAAAAATCTTTAAAAAGACAATATTTAGAGTGAAATTGGAAACTGGTCCTATTGCTGTCTAGGGCACCCCCCTCAGGTAAATGGGGTCCTCCCGCACCAAACATTTAAACCCCCCCCGCCTTTTTCACTGTCTGCAAATTGTTTAACCTGTTCAAACTGTATTTTACATATGTAAAAGTGAACATTTGTCATTTGTCATGTCATTACTTTTTTATGATTTTATTAAATAATATTCACCTGCCTCCCTAGCCATTTTTTTCTGATTTGGATGTTACAGCAAACAAACATATATCTAAGCATGGCCAGCGTTGGTAAATGAGAGGTTGGCAGTAGTAAATGAGAGGCTGGCGGTAGTGAATGAGGACCCAGAAACTAATTCACTGAGGTTTGTAACCCATTGGATTTGCTATTGACTTGGCTGGTCACTGGCATTCCTCTGCTGGCCACTTGCATTCCTCAGTAAGCAACGCACTGGATTTGCGACTGACTAGACTAGCCACTCACATACCTAGGCTGGTAACCTATACGTAACTTGGCACTGGATTTGTGACTTTATTGTGTGTAAATTAACGTGGGATCTCGTTTGCAAATTGTGAAAGAGTGCGTCAGGAAGGGAGTACATCGTACACATAATGCATTACCACCAACAGAATAGTACTGCTGTTTGCTTCCCTCTCTTTCCATTCCTATAATAATAGCTGAATAAATCAACTAAAATTTGAAACCTTATCATAATGACACCGTGAACCTGTAGGCTTGCATCGATCTTGATCAATCATTGCCCCCTGCAAAAAAGTAGCCTACACAAAACAAGAAATTGATCCGTCCCAGTGGGCACCTTGATGTCAATTTGATGTTACATTGATGTTACTGATGTTAATTTGATGTTAAATTGACATCAGGTGAGTATTATTTTAGCATTAGCGCCATCTTTCATTGATTGTCATTGACACCCCATTCTTTTGAACCGACTTAGACACCTGCTTGGTCTCTCTGGCACTGCTTACAAATGGTTCAATTCCTATCTCACAGATAGAACCTTTCTGGTAAGTATGGATACAAGCTTTTCAGAGATCCATGAAATTAAATGTGGTGTGCCCCAAGGCTCAATTTTAGGCCTCGTACTTTTTAATTTATACATGCTTCCACTTGGGAAAGTTATCAGGAGACATGGTATCAATTTTCACAGCTATGCAGATGATACACAGCTGTATATTGCCATGTCTCCTGAAGACACACGGCCACTTGAGACCCTTTTTAACTGTATTTTAGATATTAAATCCTGGATGGCAGAAAACTTCTTGCAACTCAACCAGGACAAAACTGAAGTCTGAAAGGGGACCTATGATGCTGATCCTTCTTTTAATACATATTAGTAATGTGATAATGTTAGTTGTCCATACTCAACCACTGAAAAGTTTCTAAACATAAGATACAGGGGTTTTGCGTAATCCAAGAACGTGATTTTCGTGAGCGTGATTTCCCCTCTGAACAGCTCCTCCGAGATCTTCGCGAGATCTGGGCAAAACCTGACGTCAGGTTGTGCCGTCCAATTAGTACAGACCTAGCCAGAGCCAATCGGGCGCTGGACCTGCCCACACCGGAAACTATTCTAGCAGGCACTAACAATGGCAGATCATACTATGCCTTAGTAGCGTCGACACTTTTGGAAATACAAAAGAACCAAATATCATTTGAGGTGCAGTTTTGTCAGTATCTCTCCCAAAACTGCTTGTCCGTTTACTTTTGGACGCGAAGAAAAACACTTATTTCTCTTCAAAAGAGGATGCCACCAGAAATCAATGGGTAGCTTTTTTGTTTGCTGGCAGCAAACAGCCGCGGCCAAAGGGAACGTTAGCTGATTGTGCTCAGCATTTCACCAAAGACAGCTTTATCAATAAAGGATAATTTGACACAGGATAAGCGTTTCAGCTGCTTCTCAAACCTGAAGCAGCTGCATCGATCAAGCGCTCGGAGCCACAAGCTGTAAGTAACGATATAACAGCAAATATTGTAAGTGAAGCTAATGTGTTACGCGTTGCTAGCAGGACCGCTAACAATAGTTAGCACTAACAACTGGCCTCAAACGCAGGCTTTGTAAAATATCTGAAGATAAAGCCTGTATTGGTCGCGACTGTCCGTGATTCACAGACACAGAAGCTGTAAGTTGCTTTTACTGCATAAGCCAACCTGAGATGATAGCCAGTTGATTGTGGCTGTAGCACAGCGGCTAACGTAGCCAAATTACTGTTGCTAATGTTTGTGTCCTAAATATGCAAGAGTGATATCAGGGGAAATTCTACAGAAGGTGTGTGATCATAAACCTTATTTGAAGCTAACTTTTAATACTTGTTTGTAATTTGGATGCTTGGTACAACTGTTCACAGTAACAGAACTTGCTGTAAAACCTGTATTGCAAGGGTTTGTCTCTGTGGTTGTTATGACCGCTCGGTAACCAGCTACTACATGTTAGTTTGCGTGCCGTGCTAATTATAAATGCTCCTGGTTAACTTAGATGCAGTAATTCTGATCGGTATGCTTGTGTTACTTCGGTAAGCATCAATGTGGCAGTTTCATCATAACGTTGCCCGATTGTAGCCACTACAGTTAGTGATCGCTTCACTAATCCATGACCGGGATCAGCCGGATTCTTCACAAATGTCTGAGCAAGCTCTCTGGTGCTACCGTGAAAGCAATGCGAAACGCAGAAGCTCTACCGGTTTACAAATGATTCCTCTGCACTACCGTGACATAATTTCATCCCCCTTTAGAAATTGTTGTGGCTAATAAAAAAAGCCGAAAAAAGGCGGAGATCAAATAGGTAATTCTTTCCTGTAGAAGTGATCGATTCGCTGGCTCCACATAAGCAACTTGTCCACGTAAACGGAACTTACGGTCTGCAAAACCTGTATTATGTTCATAACATAACCAAGCTCTCTCTAGCTGTCCCGTACTATCCATAAAGCTGCTTTCACATCGGACACGAAACAAATTTTTCGCGGGACAGATTAGCCTACATTCAAAGTCAATGCAAAAGACGCGAAAAACAGCGTTAAGGCGCGTTAAGCAGCTTTCACACGGATCTTGAAACAAATTTTTAAGCGCAACAGATTACATTCAAAGTCATGACCGCTTACCAGCTACTGCATGTTAGTTCGCCTGCTCTGCTAATTAAAAATGCTCCTGGTTAACTTATATGCAGTAATTCTGATCGGTATGCTTGTGTTACTTCGGTAAGCATCAATGTGAGAGTTTCATCATAACGTTGCCTGATTGTAGCCACTACAGTTGAAGCTAACCGGAGAGGTGCTGTATGTGTCTGCTGAGTTGGGCTGCAGTCAGACCAGATGTAGGTTTTGCAGAGCTTGGGCTGCGTTTTTGGGTGCTTGTGAAACGATCGCTTTACTTATCCATGACCGGGGTCAGCCTGATACATCTCCAATGTCTGGGCAAGCTCTCTGATGCTACCGGTGAAAGCAATAGGGAAGCGCACAGGCTATGACGTGTCCGGTGTAACAAACGATGGCAATGGTTCACGCAAACGGAACGAACTACCGGTCTGTAAAACCTTTATTATGTTCATGACATAACCGGAGCTCTATCTCGCTCTCGACACTATCCATAACTGGCCCATTTTCCACGAGGAAAAGCTGGTCATTCCGAAGCAATAAGTAAACCATTACCACGGTCAATTTCCGAAAAGGCAGTTTAGCCTGGGGCTTTCGCCCCTCCGTCATATACCAGCGCAGAAGCTGTTCGTTTCTCCACTCTAACAACACACCACAGCTATGCACATGAACCAGCAGGTCCTAATACACACTGAAGCAGTCCATAAGCTGTTGGTCCACTTTTAGCTGCTCCTCACTGTCCGTGTTTCCCTCTAAACTCAGACCCACCGGATTTCTACGGTCTCCGGTCTACACTTGGGCATGTCGACCTGTTCTACAAATGTGTCTAAATAAGGTGGATTCTAGCTTTCCCTGCATCCTAGCTACAGAATAGAGGAACCGCTGTACTCACCACTGTCGCCATAGCAAACAGTAGCCGATAGCAAATTCATGCTTGAGCTGCCAGACTTTGGCAGTGCGTCCTCCACTTTCTCCGCTGCGTTTATTAGAACAAGTTCATTTCATTAGATCTATTCAAATGTACTGCGTTAAATTGCGGAATTTGCCCGCCGTTTCCATATCAGATGGCAGCCGTGTCTCAAGTTTCACTCTGGGGAGAGGGACACGGAAAACTGCGTTCTGCTGCCTCGTCCCGCCCAACTCCGCCCTCCACAGAGCTGGCCAGTCAGAAGAAAGTGGGCACACGGGGAGTGGGGGCTATAGCGGAAGAGCCACCCCAGTGAGGCATTTCAGGCTGAGACCACTATGGACGACAAATGGGGTTTTTTGAGGACAGCATTATGAGCGAAATAAATACCCTTTTTTTACTTTGCGCGATCAGGAGTACTCTAGGGGAGTCAAAGACCAAAATATAAACTTGGAAAAATAGCATAATAGGTAACCTTTAATTATCGGTCCTGAGGCTAAGAGAGAGAAACTTCTGTCAAAGCTACAGGCATTATCATTTAAGCCATCAGAACAAGTAAAAAATCTGGGTGTCATTTTTGACTCTGAGCTTAGTTTCATCCCACATATTAAGAATGTTGTTAAAACAAGTTTTTATCATCTTAAGAATATAGCCAGAGTCCGCCCATTTCTCTCTCGGGCCAACATGGAGATGCTGATGCATGCTTTTATCTCTAGTCGTATTGATTATTGCAATGCCCTGCTTTCTGGTCTTCCCAAAAAAAGTATATCTCAGCTTCAATTGCTACAGAATTCAGCTGCACGTGTGCTGACAAAGACCAGGAGGCGGGCGCACATAGCACCGGTTTTAAAATCATTGCATTGGCTTCCCGTGTGTTTCAGGATTGATTTTAAGGTCCTTTTAATGGTTTTTAATTATCTTAATGGTCTTGCACCTTTTTACCTCTCAGAACTGCTTTTATCTTATGAACCCTCGCGGACCCTGAGATCCTTTGGCACCGGTCTCTTAGTCATTCCCAGAGTTAACACAAAAAGCTACGTTGAGGCAGCTTTCCAGTATTATGCCCCACGTTTATGGAACAGCCTGCCGGAGAACCTGAGGGCCGCAGAGAATGTTGAGGTTTTTAAAAGCAGGCTCAAGACCCACCTTTTTAATTTGGCTTTTAACTAGTTACCTGTTTTCATTATTTTACTGATTTTTCTAACTGGGTTTTTAGGAAACTTAGATTCTTTTTATTATCGCTTTTAGCTCCACTTTTAGTTTGTTTTTATTACCTCATTTATTACATACTTTTTAAATTTATTTATTAATCGATTGAATTCTGTTGTTCTGAATTTTATTATTTTATGTTATTTGTTTTAGCTTGTTTTTTAACTCCAGTGTTTCCTCAGTGGGAGCCGTCTGCGTCGGGGGCGGCTGTTGATTCTAGCTCCTGCGGCGCTGACTTGGGACCCCCCCCGGTGGGGTGGAGGTCCATGCCATCACCTTATGGGGGTGGTGCGAGGCCCTTCCTCCTGCCTGGGGTCGCTGTGTGACTCCATTTTAGCGGCCGGGTTCCTGGGAGAGGCATCTGCCTCTTGACTCAGATGGCTTCCTTAGATAGTGTTTCCTCCTAGGTTCTTCCGCGCTCAGCCTTAGTATTCTTTTTAGTGTGTTTGTTTAATGGAAATACGGGTGGGGGGTTGGAGCTGGAAGGGGGGGAGTGGTGGGGGGTGGTGGGGGTTTTCCATTTTATTTACTTATTTTATTATTTTTTTTTTAATACCTAATTTGTCTATGTAAAGCACTTTGTGCTACAATTTATTGTATGAAAAGTGCTCTATAAATAAAGTTTTGATTGATTGATTGCTGTAACATCCAAATCGGAAAAAAATGGCTCGGGAGGCAGGTGAATATTTTTTAATAATATCATAAAAACGTAATGACATTGGTAAAAATGTTCACTTTTACAAATGTAGAGTACAGTTTGAATAGGTTAAACAATTTGCAGACAGTGAAAAAGGCAGTGTGGGGGGGTGGTTTGAATGTTTGGTGCGGGAGGACCCCATTTAGCTGAGGGGGGTGCCCTAGACAGCAATAGGACCAGTTTCCAATTTCACTCTAAATATTGTCTTTTTAAAGATTTTTATTCATTCTTGGAACTTAATAAATTTTTACTCCTTTTGTGCTGCGCCTCCTGTGCCTGTGACCCTTATTGGTGGGTGTGGTTCATTCCTTGGGGTAGAAGGTGAAGGTGGGCGAGTTTGTGCCTTCACCTGGTGACAAATGTCAGTAAATAGTAAATCTAAGGTGGTTAATGTGAAGTTGCCAATACATGATATCAGATGGATTGTGGAATGTGTTTTCGAAATGGGTTATAAGACTAAAGCAAAAGGATGTGGGCTGTTTCCTTGGCTTGGTGAACAGACTGCAGCACAGGTGAGACTGCAAGGTAAGGCAAAAAAAAAAAAAAAAAATTCCAGGCTACCAGCAAATTGGTTCACAGACGTTTACCCTGGCGTAATGTACTTTTCATCCAAAATCGCCAAAGTGTATGAATAAATCGAGTGGGCATCCATAAAAGTGCATGAAGCGTATGTCTCCATGGATTTGAACCTGTGGCTCCTCAGGCAAAAGCAATGGTAATTCATGGGTTTCACCCTCTCAGCCATCTGGTGATTGAAGGAGAAAGAACATAGATTTTCTAGCTATGGTGATACAATTCTAAGAATAGCACCATTATCTGTCAAATATATGTTTTTAATTATTAGAGAAATGTGGACAAACTGCTCAAGATGAGGCTGCAAGGTACAGTAAAGTGAAATGCAGAGATCAACGCTGAATAAAGAGAAAGAAATTGTAGTTCTGATATGCTTTTATGTTTAGGGATGTGATGCTATATACTATATGATCCTCATACATAAACAGTATGCTATGTAACTGGCAATATTATTCACAAAATAGCAACCTTATCTGTCAAAGAAATGTTTAATTATTGAAAAAGTGTGCATGGGGTTCAGTGCAGACCCTGATTAGTAAAATCAGGTGCAACACTATTAAGCTGCTTTCCCACCGGACGCGAAATGAATTTTTTGCTCGACAGATTACATTCAAAGTCAATGCAAAGACGCAAATACACGCGAAACGCATTGACTTTGCATTGACGCGCGTCTTTGCATGGACTTTGATAAGCAATACGAACAATGTTTGTGGTGATATGTCGCATTGGAACTTGATTCAAGCAAGCTGGTTAACATGAGTGGGGCTCAGCGATAATGTAGTGAAATTGCTGGGCCGAATCCAGAAGTATGTTTGCCTATTTTCTGGTCAAAAGTTAACCGCGATTGACGCAGGGAATAATTGGGCGACGATAAGCCCTCACACGTGCTATAACCCCTTAGTAAAAATATGAAACTGTGAAACTCCCTGAGTACCACCAAGAGGGAGCCAGGTACCACCAGTGGTACACGAACAACAGTTTGGGAACCAAGGATCTAACCAGATGAACCACAGATACTGCTCATACATATAAACAGTATGCTATGTAACTGGCAATATTATTCACAAAATAGCAACCTTATTTGTCATAGAAATGTTTAATTATTGAAAAAGAGTGCATGGTTCATTTCCTTCAGGCTCGCAACAGACTGTAGCTATGCACTGCAGACTTGTGCAAACTTTCTGACAGGAAGGTCTGCAGAAGGAAATCAGGGTTGCATTGATGTGGTCTGTTTCCCTTGGCAGGTGATTGGAGGAGAGCAGTTAAAATGTGTTGGCTGAAAGAAATCAATGGGAGGAGCTCATTACCATGAAAACGGCGCTTTTAACGCCGTTTTCCACAATGCTGAAAATAACGCCATGAATTTGCATATGAAAACGGCGCTTTTAACGCCGTTTCCCACAACGCCGAAAATAACGCCATTAATTTTCATGTGAAAACGGCGCTTTTAACGCCGTGCTCGTGAGAAACGGCGTTAAAAGCACCGGAAAAAAAGCAATAACGGCGCAAAACACGTTCTCGTCCCAAAACGCGTTTTATACAGACGAATTATGGCACTATCGGCTTGCCATATCGCACTTTCTGCACCGATTTGAAACGGGTGCAGCTTCAGTGCATTGTGATCACGTGACCATTCGAAAACTGGCGGACACTCGCTTGGGTCAGAACTCCACGTGAGTTTTCAACAACTTCATCGTTTTCAGTATTTTTCTCACACGTTTTAAACAATCTGCCGAATGTATGGTGGCTTGGTGGATCTTTCGCCAAGTTTTGTCTTAGGTTTGGGTGATCTCAGCCACAAAGCCCCGCCCCAAAGAACCTGAACCTGCCATCGTAGTCATCACATCATCATCACTCTCCTCAAACCACCATACTCAACTGCTCGGCTCTGGTCTGCCATGTCTTCTTCTTCTTCTTCTTCTTGTTTCCGGCAGTCTTGATGCTGCAAGGCGTATTACTGCCCTCCACTGGTCTCTTAACTACGTCTTACGATACACTCCGGTGTCATGCAGGAACTGCAATACTGCCTTAGAGATGATTGGGTGGTTGCTGTTATGGCCAAATAAAGAAAAAACTGGAAAAGCCTCCACTCCTTTGTCTGACATCTTTAGAAATAGCTGTTGCCTTTCTTTACTATAATTATTACATTCTAGGAACACGTTTTACTGTTTCTTGCTGCCCACACTGACATAGCCCTGTATCATGTTTTCCAATGCAGGTTCTGATTTAATCCACAATGCCCGAGCCTCAGCCTGCACAGCTCAACTGCATCTCTACGCGATGGGATGTTACAATAGCACTTCCAAGATACTTTAGGTTGGACTGCAAAGAAATGTCTCCCCTTATCCTCTCTCTCCCAGCCTTCTTGCCACTCCTTTATCAGACCCTCTTTAATTAATCCCCTCAGTTCCACCCTACCCAGAAGCATATGTATGTCAGTTTCTTTATTTAAACTGTCCTTTGCCAAGAGATCCACCTTTTCATTTCCTTCCACCCCAGCGTGCCCTGGAACCCAACAAAATGTAACCTAAGATCCTGATCCTATTCTGCGCATTGTGCTTAGAATTTCCATCATTAGATCAGGACGAGCTTTGCTTTTGCCAGCTCTCAATGCCTTCAGTGCAGCTGCTGAGTCAGAGCAAATGACAACCTCTTTAGGCCTTTCTTCCTCCACCCACTTTAAAGCCCAAAGGATTGCCATCAACTCCGCAGTGAAAACTGATGTTTCATCCGATACTCGGAAACTAAACTTCAGCTCGTGCTGTCCTATATATATCCCAAACCCTGCTCTCCGATTAACTGGATCTCTGGATCCATCTGTGAAAATTAATATCTTTTCCCTCCTAGCTGACCCAAGATATTCTTCCACACTCCCTCTTGTCTTCCTCCTGAAGGAAACAGAGCTCAGTGTATTACCCATGGTGTATTTGACTGGTCGCTCTCGATGCAGCACGTTTTGTTCACTGCGCAGGTGGGCGCAGCCTAGACGGCGCAGCACCATGAAAGACCAGTCGAATACGGCTAAAGACTGCGGTTAATATTACCTGTCGACACTCGCAGCTGCTCTGATCATTAATTGAAATTATAAAATCTGTTATGATTCTGCTCTGTCTGTCTTGATTCTGCCATGTTTATTATGTTTCTGTCTGTTTAGTTTTAGTACTTTGCCATGTTTTCGTTTTTGCCATTCCCAATCCACTATTCTGTTAGATTCCGGTCCATGTCTTTGTTCATGCCCTTCATTGCACTTTGTCTCCCCCGTCTGGTCTTTTGTTAAGCTACAGCTTCTCCCCAGTCCTGCGTGTCACATGCTTAGGTGATTTCATGGTTTCTGGGTTTCAAACATTCCTTCCAATCTCGTTTGCTTCCTTCGCCTCTCTTTTCTGTTTTACTAACCAATACTAACAGTTTGTTGTTTTCGTTAAAGTTACTAACCAAGACTAACATTGTATATAAAACTAACTTACTAACGAGCACTAGGGATTGTATAGCTGCACTTACTAATTGATGAACAAGCTCTCAGCACTCGCCCTGTTCTAGTCTCCGCCTCTTGCCTGCACTTAGTCTTTGCTGCAATTCAGTGGATCCTCCGCACCTGCTCCACTCTGTCCTACCTCTCGTGTTTACCTGTGCTGCTTTTGTTCTTGCCTTGTACTCATCGTGTTACCTTTCTGACTGGACCGCCCGACCACCTCTTTTTGTCTCTGATTTGGCTTTATATCTGCTCCTGTGTATCGAACCCTTTTTGCCTGACTACGATTTCTGTATTGCTGCCCTGGTTTTTTCGACTCTGGATTCTGCCCCTAGGATTGTGATTTTGGATTGTGGACTTTGTACTGTTGCCTTCGGTCCTGCGGGGGTTTACCCCCTCGCTAATAAAATCACATTCTTTGCTACTTCTGGTTATCGCGACTGGTTCCTGATCGATACCTCACAAAATCACGTCGTTTTTAAACGTAGCACAAGCAATAACGATTATGCGCATTCAATCGGGAAAAGTTTACTGGGGCTTCGGGACTCTGTTCCATTCACAACTGCAATAAAAAAAATTGAAAAAGCTGCTAATTTTTGGGATGGGCCGAGCAGCGGCCCGGTCCTTATAAACGTGAATATCGCTGCCTGAGTTACTGCGTGAGTGAGTGAGTGAGTGAGTGAGTGAGTGACTGACTGAATGATCAAGTTCAAGGATTGGCTGGCCCGCAGGGAAGAAGTTCAGCAATTGGTCGGCCAGCAGGGAAGAGGCGGCCCACCGACTAGGTCCACCTCATCTTGTTCTTCAGTACGCGCTTTTGATTTTTCGTTGGATCACTTATCTTGTTTATTAACATTATGGCAGAAAAATTCAATATTGCAAGGAATAGGCTATAGGTAATCCCCAAGTTCATATCGTGCTTCTTGCAAAATGGGAAACAATTACATTAAAGTGCAAATTCGTCAAATTTTCTCAAATAAAAACTAATCTAGAATATGTTTGACCAAACAGTTCCTGAATGGTTTCCTGCTCATTAAATGCCCCAAATTTGCTTTTTCTCATAAATGAGTCTTTTACTGAAGTCCTAGCAGAGATTTCTGAAAACAAAATGAAAACTAACCCAAATTAGCCATTTAATGGATGAAGCGTTCAGGGAGGTGTTCCAAACGCAGAAGTCAAGCTGAAAACAGCTGGAAAACAAGGTGCTGTCAAATAATATTATTTCCATAAATTGATTAAAACAAATATTTTTCACATCAGAGGAGGAAAAGTAATACGTCTGCCTCTGAAATTTTAGAATTACTTAGTCATAGTCCTGAATCCAATTGAGATGCTGTTGCATCACTTTAAACAGGCAGTTCATGCTGGAGAACCGTCCAATGTGGCTGAATGAAAACAACTCTGATCAAAAGAGTGGGCTGAAATTCCTCCTGAGCTATTTAAAAGAGTCATCGCCAGTTATTGCACACGTGTAACTGAAGTCGTTGCCGCCAAGGGTGGCACAACCAGTAATTACGTTTAGGGGGGCAATTTTTTTTTCACATGGGCGATAATAGATTTTGAATAGCTCCTTGCCTACAATGAATGAAAGTATCATTTAAAAACTGCATTTATGTTTTTACACGTATTGTCTTTGTCTTATATAGGCTGCTGAGAGGCATTAAAAACGCAAAGTGGTTTTTATTGTCTAATTTGAAAACTGATAGTTTTTCCTTTTGCTGATTGACATAATGGGCTCTAAATTCGTTGACCAGGCGCAGGCGCGGCGAATGGGGGGAGCGCCGCGCCAACGGGGTGTATCCAGGCCTATTTTGCAATTTCCTGCCCGGCGTAGGCCGGCGCAAGTACTCCTCTGTCCTGCCTCTGTCCCTCCTGCCGGCGCAAGTGGCAAAGAGGGGGGAGAGAAGGCGTCAGTGGGTTTAACGCAGCCGAGTCAAATCTTCACCAATAAAATGAGCTCCTCTCCTCACCTTTAAAGTGTTGAAATAAAGAAGCCTCTGTCCTATATCTGCATGATGCGTTAATGTTGCATTTTACTTTGCTGCTTCAGGCATGTTTTCTGCACCGCTTACGTATATATTAAGCATTACGAATATGAGTTAGCTGGCTAGCTAGGGCATTCTCGAATTATTACCATGAGCGAACTTGAATGGAATTTCAAAACGAAACTACGTCAGATCATTCAAACTTATGAAGTTGGAATGAAATACAATGGTTGCTCATTTATTTCTTCTGCCTGGATCATTGGGAAGAGAAACGATGGATTGCGTCTTCCTATTATTACACCCTGTTGCTGCTTAAAATTTTGGGATTAACATGCATGGACAACAATGCAAGATACGTTACACATTTATTTTCAATATGTGATCTTAACTCAGTACGAGATCATAGCAATCAGGCTGTATTCCTTTCCCCCACTAAAAACGATAAAACCTAAGTGACACTGACAATAATAGTAGTATTAAGCCACTTGCACACTGGATGCGAAACAAATTTTTCGCACGACAGATTGCGTTGCGTTGAATGCAGTGTCTACGTGTCGGAAAAGTCGGACAGGGTTTTAATTCATCTCCGTGTCCGACAGTCAGATGGTTTCAATATAACTCCGTGTCCGACAGTCGATTTATTGTTTTTAATTTCTTCACATCTACTGAATCTTTTAGATATTAAACGTGAACGTTTTGATTAGAGGGCTCAGTTCTTCAAGATGAGTACCGAGAATTTCAATCAATGTGTCTGTTTAAGCTCTGCTCAATAAAGTGAGTAGACATTGGCGCGGGACAATGTACAATGCCTGTCGGAAATTAAATGCAAAATAGTGTCTGACAGCCAAAAAAAAAAAAGAAAAAAAAGAGGACGATTAGAACAGATTGATAACGAAATAAAGAATAAAAAGAAATATTTTAACAACAAACAGATCATCCAATGAACACTGCGATTTATTTATTTGCGGGCCATCTTTTTTGGATGTTCTGTTAGTTGGTGATATATTTTTATTCTTTATTTCGTTATAAATCTGTTCTCATATCAATACTTTTACTTTTTGCTGGCTGCCGGACGTGGAGTATTTTGCATTTCACGTCGGACAGTCTTGATCGTGCCTGCAATATTTAATTCACAATGTCAATGGTCATGGAATTGATTTGCTCACTGACTACAAGCGCTATTTTATCCCTGGTGTGGAAATAAAGCGTGAATCTGTTCGATCCATCTGACTAATCTTCAAAAGAGAGACCGAATAAAGACTGTTGTCTATCTTCAACGGAAGAAAACAGACGAATAAAAAGACCAAGAAAAGTCGATAGCTATCAATTTGCATTTTGTGAAGGTCGAACACAAACATGGCCAAGTTTGTACGTCGAATAATTCCTGGAATACTCGAAAAATTTGAACTTTTATGACTTTCGGACACGGAGATGTATTAAAACCCTGTCCGACTTTCGGACACGTAGACACTGAGTTAAATTTAAAATGGGCATTTAATTTCATTTTTCTGATTAAATGCGTTCGCGAATGGGTGGGAGGACATGTCTTGCGATATGCCCCAGGGCAGTGAACACTATTGGCGCCTCCTTTTGAAATCATTCTGGGAAATAAAAAGCAGATAAAGAGGTTGGCCACGGAATTCTTTCCATGTTGACAATATTTTATTGGACGCTCGGACTGGTTTGAAGATAAGTTTACGAGTCCGCCTTAATTTTTACCCCTCGGCTGACTCTGGCCGGAGGGGTATTGTCGTCACCGTGCGTGTCTGTCTCATCCGTCGTCCGTCGTCTGTCGTCTGTCGTCCGTCTATGATTTTGTCCGGGCCAGTACTCAGCAACTAATAATCGCAGCTTCACCAAATTTGGTAAGGTAACTCGCTATGACCCATCGATGTGCAACGTCAGGTTTTTTGCTGAATTTGACCTTCTTAGCGCTGTGACCTTGACCCTGGAAATCTTGTCCAGGTGACATTGCCCTGGCCAGTACTCAGCAACTAATGATCGCAGCTTCACCAAATTTGGTATGATAACTCACTATGACCCATAGATGTGCAACGTCAGGCTTTTTGCTGGATTTGACCTTTGACCTTTGCCCTTAGCGCTGTGACCTTGACCTCGGAAATCTTGTCCGGGTCAGTACTTGGCAATTAATTATTGCAGCTCCACCAAATTTGGAATAGTAACTCACTATGACCCATACATGTGCAACGTCAGGTTTTTTGCTGGATTTTACCTTTCACCTGAGCTCTCTGACCTTGACCCTGGAAATCTTGTCCGGGTCAGTACTCTGCAACTAATTCTCACAGCTTCACCAAATTTGGTATGGTCACTCACTATGACCCACAGATGTGCAACGTTAGGATTTTTGCTGGATTTGACCTTTGACCTTAGCTCTGTGACCTTGAGCCTGGAAATTTTGTCCGGGTCAGTACTTGGCAAGTAATTATTGCAGCTTCACCAAATTTGGTATGGTAACTCACTGTGCCACATGGATGTGCAACGTCACATTTTTTGCTGGATTTCACCTTTGACCTTTGTGCTGTGACCTTCAGGCAGGAAATCTTGTAGGGGTCAGTACTCAGCAACTACTTATTGCAGCTTCACCAAATTTGGTATGGCAAATCACTGTGACACATAGATGTGCAACGTCATGTTTTTTTGCTGGATTTGACCTTTGACCTTAGCGCTGTGACCTCGAGGCAGGAAATCTTGTCTGGTTCAGTACTCAGCAACTATTGATCACTGCTTCACCAAATTTGGTATGGTAACTCACTGTGACACATGGATGTGCCAGGTCATGTTTTTTGCTGGATTTCACCTTTGACCTTAGCGCTGTGACCTTGAGGCCGGAAATCTTGTCCGGGCCGAGGGGTATTCAGCAACGCGTTATGTTTACTTTTGTGTGCACTAGTGGACTACTGCGAATTTTGAACCCTGTTATTATCTTGTAAGTGCAACACTGAATCTCACCTTAAAAATCTGTCAATTGGGCCTTGATTCTTCCGTTTGGCCATCTCTCTGCTAGCTGTCTGCACGTCAGCTACACTCGTGTCAAAGCATAATACATGTACAATAGGCGGATTGCTATGACGACCACCGCAGACGATTTCAGCAAATTGGCTGTCAGGGAGAGGGTCGAAAACGAAAGTTCGCTATTCTGACAGTAACATAAGGGGGGAGGGGACAAATTTAGGGTCTTTTATGTTTTGTTTCTTGCGGTTTTATTGGACACTGGATGCATTCGTTTTAACTAATCTTTGAAAAAATAGTGCCGTGCGGAAAAAGCATTTTCTGGGCTGAGTGCTGGTCGGTGGATTCCAAGTGCTGGTCGGTGCATTCCGAGTGCTGGTCGGCGCCGACCAGCATCGGCAGAACCCTGGTTTATTTCCTTCAGGCTCGCAACAGACTGTAGCTATGCACTGCAGGCTTGTGCAAACTTTCTGACGGGAAAATCTGCAGAAGGAAATCAGGGTTGCATTTATGTGGTCTGTTTCCCTTGGCAGGTGATTGGAGGAGAGCAGTTAAAATGTGTTGGCTGAAAGAAATCAATGGGAGGAGCTTATTACCATGAAAACGACGCTTTTAACACCGTTCTCGCGAGAAACGGCATTAAAAGCGCGGAAAAAAAGCAATAATGGCGCAAAACACGCGCGTTCTCATCCCAAAACGCGTTTGATACAGACGAATTATGGCACTATCGGCTTGCTATCGTGCGATACCGAGTGCAACACCGTAAACGGAGCAGTACCAGTCGAACAGAAAAAGTTGCAAAAAAGTGCAGCACTGAAGGCACAGTGCTGCACCCACAGAGATATAAGAAAACTAGAGTGGACAATTTCGTCGTTTCCGTGGCAGCACGCCGCCGACATCTTGTGTATGTATATCGGGGCAGACGTTCAATGGAAAATGCAGTATAACTGGCCTAAACCGTGCTCGCAAAAAACGAAAACTCGCTCATACGGGACAACAGCTGAAGTTCCGATTTCTCTGTAATGTCTTCCGATTAAATAAACATCGAATACACCGGATTTTAAAAAAAGATTTTTTAAAATAAATTTTGTTGTTTGATTACAATTCCTTATTCGTGTCCATTTTAAGCATGAAAGGATGAAAAGAACACGGAAAACAAGTCTCTAAGTTGTCGACACCCATGTTTAGCCTACTGTTTACATGTGCCTCATTGGACATTAATACATACACAAGATGGCGAACCTATTCTGCCGTTTCCGCTTTGGTCCAGCCCACACGTCGTCCACTCAAGTTTTCCTCTATCTCTGTGGCTGCACCATACAGCCCAGTCGAATAAGGCTTTTGTGTCGGCATAATTGTGACGTCATCACTAAGCCACGTTCGCGCCGGAGAAAGCAATATAGTAGCCTAATTGTCTGCGCCTTTGTCCTTCTTTTATGACGCTTTCAAAATACAACCGGGTTCAAATAAAAAGCAAGCTTTAAAAATCCCAAGAGCGGACGTTTAGATTCAGTTGTTGTTCTCTTTGTAACTGGCATTTTTTTTTCATTCCTCACCCCCCATTTCCTTTCCTCTGGCGGAAGTAACTCGGAGAGCAGAGGCCTCATCCTTCCAATGGCGACCGTAAACAGACGTAAGAGAAAGCGGGCGCAACTGAGGAGGGTGTAAGAGCAGAGAAACTGAAATTAAATAAATATATTACAGGAATAGTGAAAATAAGTTCGACGAAAAATCTACCCCCCGAACAATGGCCGATTTAGTGGCTAATAGTCAGAATGTTTCGCTCCTTGAATCGGGTAAGACCCCCTAAAAAGAATACATTTAGAGAAAAATATATACCTATTATGGTTTTCATATCTTTCACCCGATTCTGGTGATAGCTAGCTAATATTTCTTGTTTTTCTTTTTAGAGCTCTATTACCTAATTTCTCGGTTTTTAACGACCGGTCCGTGTCGGAAAGCGGCTGAGGTGAGCTGAGGTTAACTTAAACGCATCTGATATTGCTCATATCTGATTCGGTGACAAAAATTGTGTACTGGTCATTTATGCCCAAGACACAGACGTAAATGTCTTTTTTTTCCATCTATTGCAGGTTTTAGTGCGTGAATTGGAGGAATACCAGGTTTGTATATTGCGACTCCATGAACCCTCCTTGGTTTGCAAGCTAGATGGCTACCTAGCTACGTTACCTCGGCTTAAGTCACGGTAGTTGTGAAGCTAAAAGTTATCCTGGCTCTTTTGAATGGCTTGTAGTTTCTCTTGACATCACCCGGTTTTCAAATCCAGTTTCAGATTGGCTAGCTCCTTTAGAAACAGGCACTTGTAAGTAGATTGTTTTCTTTGACCTAACACCCGAACTCTTCTTCAAAGCTTCTGCCTAGGAGATCAGACTGGGAAGGAAACACTCATCCTAGGTCCTACGAGGATGTGGTAAGTGTGAATGAATGCATTTTGTTGAAAATAATAATAGAAGTTAAATGTACCTTATATTTCTTGTTGCTGTTCAGCGTCTGTGGAGCGCTGCAATTCCACTGGGGTGCACTCGCTGCTTTTAAATTTCCAGTGTATGAGCCGCCGGATAGTTTCGTTTGAATGAATTGTGACCTATGTTTGTATACTACTCAAAATTTGATAGGGATCATAGGAATTTTTTTGTGAAATGACATGCAAATTTGGTAACTGCCACTGATGAACAATATATTGGATAAATGACATGCAGTCAGACACAAAACGCATTTGCAAGTGCATTTAATGACATTAAATGAGCGTGCAGCCTCACACTTTTGGCTTTCACGAACACTTCATGGTTTCACCTCTGACATGTAAAGTGAAAACAGACAGTGTTTGTTTGGTGTTTCATTACCACAGTTAATGTCAATAACGGGTATGGCCTCCCTTAGCTTGAATGACGGCTTGACAACGTCGGATCATACTGTCAATCAGAACCCGGATGCTTGCAATTGGAATGTTGTTCCATTCTTCAACAAGGGCATTTCCGAGCTCTTCTAGAGTTGTGGGTTGTGCCCTACGACCGGAAATGGTGACCTGCAGCATGTTCCACACATGCTCGATAGGGTTTAGGTCCGGCGAACGCGCGGGCCAGTCCATGCGGACAATTGTCTCCTGCTCTAGGAATTGATTCACCATCCTAGCACGATGGGGACGGGCGTTATCATCCATCAAGATGAAATCAGGGCCAACAGCACCAGCGTATGGTCTTACGTACACATTGAGGATCTCATCCCTGTACCGTACTCCTGTCATTGTCCCTCTCCCCATGACATGCAGGTCCGTTCTGCCGTTCCTGCTTATTCCTCCCCAGACCATAATTGATCCGCCACCATAACGGTCGTGTTCGTTGATGTAGGCATCATTAAATCGCTCACGTTGTCTTCGCCACACCTGTTGCCTCCTGTCAGTAAAGTCCAAGCAATATTGGGACTCATCAGTAAAGAGAACTGGAGCCCAATCGTTGTGTGTCCATGTGACATGATCGTGAGCCCAATCCAAGCGGTCACGCCTATGGCCGACGGTCAGTGGGATTCGAACACATGGCCTTCTTGAGTTGAGGCCGGCAGTATGAAGACGATTCCGTATCGTCTGAGTGGATACCCTGACCCGCGAGGCGTTATGAAGGTCATTTCGTAGGGTGATGGCTGTCCCGAAAGGATGACGTCGTGCCTGAAGTGTGAGAAAGTGGTCTTGTCATTGTGTAGTCGATCTCTGACGACCACCCCCATGACGGTGTGCTGCTGTACCAAACGTTTGATGCCGGTTCCACGCTCTGTTCACAACGCTTTGGCTGACGTTAAGTGCATTAGCAACGTGACATTGTGAGAAGCCAGAGTCAAGCATTCCGATGCATCTTCCCAATTGCTCTGAAGTCAATCGACGTCTAAGACGTTGAGGAGACATTGTTATTGCTAAATGTAATGCAAAAAATTTGGGAACTTCCAAATTTTCACCAACAAGCAACACACACGTCTGAGTTGAAATGGTGAAGTGTTAGTCAAAGCCAAAATGTGAGGCTGCACGCTCATTTAATGTCATGAAATGCACGTGCAAATGTGTTTTGTGTCTGACTGCATGTCATTTATCCAATATATTGTTCATCAGTGGCAGTTAACAAATTTGCATGTCATTTCACAAAAAAATTCCTTTGATCCCTATCAAATTTTGAGTAGTATATAATGAACAGCAGGGATGGGGAACCTTTTCCAGAAACAGCTGGTGTGGGTGCAGGCTTTCATTCCGACCAGGTAATTACACACCTGATTCTACTAATCAAGGTCCTTCCCAAAGATTCCAGAGGTTGATTAGGAGAATAGTGTGTAGCTGCTTGGTTGGAATGAGAGCCTGCACCCACACCGGCCCTTTCTGGATAAGGTTCCCCACCCCTGGTATCCAGTGTGATTTTTGGGAAGCAGTGCTGATCAATTGTGTACCCTTATTTTAGTTTCTTTGCCATTTTAGCGGAACGATGATTATCGAAATGCATTTTATTTTTGAGTGCTGTTTTGCAGATACGCACTTGTAGCAAATCGGCAGCTTTTATTTAATTTGGTTGAATTAAATCAGTTGTGACCTGCTCTGTGATTGGCTTGTAAGGGAAATGTTTTGCATTAAGTTTTCCAGATTCTCAGGCAGGAGCCAGTGTTGCTGTAAGAAACTGAGCCAGGAACCTTCTGTTCCCCAAGAATGCGATTTTCAGCTATTTTGAGCTGTTATAGTTTACTTAATTTTTATTCATAACTAGTGCCCTATATGCATTATCGTACTTGTTTTTGGTGTCCAGTTGAATCAGAATTTGCACCGAAAATAATATTTTGCATTTAATATCATAGAATGGCTTAACTAAAATTATGTCCTTAAGCCTTATGGCCAATATCCTCGATAAAGGTGACATACTTACAAAGTGACTATTCGCTTTAGCTGTTCTCATTTTATTGTAATAAACTTAAGAAGCATTGCCTTATTCTTGCACAACTTGATTGGCTATTGGGGAGGAAAACTGTTTTTTTTTTTTTCCCTTAGTAATGGAAATTTGCTGCTGCTTGGCTAATTGCAGTCCATCGTAGTGCTGCACGATTTGGAAAAATGTGCGATTGCGATTATAGTGGACCATATTGCAATTTGCGATTGCGATTACAATATGATTTTTAAAAAAAATGATATCTTGAGCCTACTGGCTTTGTTATGAAGAAGAGTGCAGAGAATAATGATGATTTTGTAGGGTATTTTTCTCAACTCAAAAAATGCACACATTAAGGTGCATAAA
The DNA here is from genome assembly GCA_029692085.1 of Gymnothorax javanicus. Taxonomy (NCBI): domain Eukaryota; kingdom Metazoa; phylum Chordata; class Actinopteri; order Anguilliformes; family Muraenidae; genus Gymnothorax; species Gymnothorax javanicus. The sequence goes on from CM056195.1 coordinate 102,824,418, forward strand.
AATACAAAACAAGTTTATAGCACTGTTTTCAAAATAACATTTTCCAAAAAAGAGGTTTTTCCTTTTTTGAAAATCAGGACATTTTCTGCAAAGTGCAAATGCAGTGGCACTATTGTAAACTTAGATGCCCTTCTGTAGGCATTTTTGTAAACCTATTAAGTACTACTTAATACAAAAAGCAAAAAGTTTGTACTGTACCCTTAAAAAATAAAGGCATTTCTGCAAAGTACAAAAGCAGTAGCACCATTGGGCATTAGCGGCTTTCAGTTGTCTCTTTGGCTTTACTTTGCTTGGCTTTCATCACATGCATTCCTTATGCTTCTCTCTGTGCTGTCCCAAGTGTTGATACAGATTGGTAGTGTTGCCACAGGATGTGGAGATTTTAACTTTGCAAGTTTTACACAACATGTCTTATTCTGTTCAACGTCGCCGTACCTGAAATCAAAGTATCGCCATCTGCCGAGATGTCAAGTCTCACGACTCGGCCTAAGTCTCAAGATTTTTTTTTTTTTTTTTTTTTGCTTATTCACCGTAGTCCGCAATTGTTCAATGAACGGTTATTAATGAGATTCTCACGCGGAATTAAAATCCTTGTGCATTGAAGTTTCAGTTTCACTTGTATAAAGGTGAACATGATCGTTTGAATTGTTTAAATGAAATAAGAACATTTGAAACGTCTTTATGCAATTCCTTTGCTTTCAATCCCTCAGTAAAGACAAGCATGAGAGTCAATCGATTTCCGTGTCGCTAGTGGGGAAATCCACCGTAATGCACGTGAAACTGATTAACATAATGCACAATGACTTTTCCGCGAGTGAATTTCTTCAGTGCGCGTTGATAGAATAATTGCTGACAAAGACACAGGAACGTGAATGCCACTAAGAGGCGAGACACTCACGCCTAATCTCTGCATATGATAGTAGATGCTGCGGGGTTTTTTTCCGCCACGAACTCACTGTCAGCCTGGGCTTGCTCACGCTCCTGCTCATGATTTTATTCGGCGTCAATGTTGGTCTCTGAGAACTGTAGCGAGTAGTCACGTGACCATACCTGCTGCACAGACCACGGCTGCATCTCAATAGTTTTTTTCGCTGGGGAAAGTTCCTAACTCCTGAAAACTGATCCGGAAATGATTACGTGCCGTGGCTACTATGATAAGAGCCTTCGAATTCTTTGTATGTTATGCAACGGTGTCTCAGTGCTTCCTAATTTACCTCCTTTAGCATAGGGTACACAGACGCATCCTTTTCGAAAAGAAAGGAGATAACGCCATTCCACAATTCTGCGCAGCAGCAGTATTTAAAGGGGCAACTATTCATCTGACCAATCGCGTAAAGAAACGTATGGGACCCCATCATGTTCACGTTGCCTGCTTTAAGTGCATTCAGATTTTCTTATTAGTGCTGTTGTATTCCTAAGCGGTAGGAATTCCATGTTACACCCTTCCTTTATCTTCAGACGTTTTCCACATAGATTAAAGAAAAGTGGTGTGGAATTATTCTATAGGACGCAATTTTTGACTACTCGGACACAGCCCAGGATAGCGCTTGTGGGCATAACGTCAACAGACTCCATACAATTAAAGGAGACGTAGTTATGTTCACTGGCAGCACACGCTTATTTAGATAGAATCGCAAATCGCCGCCTTTTTTGCGGTTATGCAATCGCACTGCTTGACATCGCGATTGAAATTGCGATTAGATTTATCGTGCAGCACTAGTCCATCGTGTGCTGTTGACATTTTACTTAGAAATTATCTTATTTCCATTATGCTATCCAACTTTTTCATGACTTCGTGACGTTACCCATAAACATAGTGGCTGCTGGTTCTTCTCTTCTGGTTGATGTGTTTGTTTACAGTTGCATAGCTAGAAAAGCCAGCTTTTAGCTATTACAGATGGAAACAAAACGGAGGTGGATACACAATATAGATGTTTTAAAAAGTCATGAGGACAATTCCATTACAGCGCCTCACCCGTCACTTCTCACGGAGTGGGTAGATGACAAGAAACAATGGCCCGATCCACATAGTTAATTATTAACCTCGGCTAAACGAAGTTGGCAGGAGGTATGTGTGATCGGTGCCGTTTTTCTGTTTGTTTGTGAACAAGACAACTCTAAAAGTAATGAACGGATATCTCGCTATTACATCAGGGATGGACCCTATTGATTTTGATGGCGATTGGTCAAACAATGTGCCCACCACAGCAACCATCGCAGAATCCTATGTTGTAGATACAGGAACTTACAAGAGTGGGCGTGTCATATGAAAGTTAGTAAACGAGTTTAGTGAACAAAGAACCTAAAATTTACTCAACAACTTTCATAACCTTCCCATTCTGTTTATCACAAAACTGAATTGCGTAATTTCATGGAAAGCAAATGTACACTGAACAAAAATATAAACGCACGAAGTGATTTTTTTCAAATTATTTTTTATCAATCGGGAAATATTTCAACAAAACAATTATTATTTTATTCTTGCCTTAACATTCAAGCAACAGAAACATGACTAACAATTTACTGTACACAATTCATGAGTTATCACAGCCTGAACCCACCAGGGGTCAGTGGGCAGAGTTCACAGCACTCAGTAATGAGTGTGTCCACCATCGGCATCACGTAAAGCGGTACACCTCCGGCGCATGGAGTTCACAAGGTTGTCAGTAGTGGTCTGTGGAATTTTGTCCCTGCAGTGCAGCTCGGAGCTGGCATCAGCGTAACGCTCACCCACACGTCGCCATACGTGTTGTCTGCCATCAGCTGGGTACAGTTGGAATCGCGATTCATCGCTGAATAACACCGTCCTCCACCATGCAAGCATCCAGCAAAGGTTACGGTTGGCCCAGTCGAATCTTTACCGATGACGGACGATGGTCAGGTCGAGACCTCGGTGCGGTCAGCGGGCTCGGAGGTCTGCCTCCCTCAGGCAGTTTCGGACAGTCTGAGCTGATATCTGCCTGTTGTGCAGTCCGACGGTCTCGTCAGCTGTCCTGGTGGCTGTTCGGAGCCGATCACGGAGGAGCTGGAGCCGCATGTGCTGATCCTGTGTGGGCGTGGTCACACGTGGTCGTGGGGCATGTGGACGATTCACAGTGCTGCCAGTCTCTGAATCGACTTCTCAACCGGCTGATGGTGGAATGACACACATTCAAGTGTGTTGACACCGCTGTCACAGATATCCCAGCATTCAACATACCAATGGTACGCTCCCTCATGGCTTGTGACATTTGTGGCATTGAGACTTGTGACAAAAGTGCACATTTTGCAGTGGCCTTTTATTGACCCTGGCGCAAGGAGTGCCTGTGTATTGGTCTGACTGACGAACTCAATGTTATGCTCTATGCAGCTCAGGGGTGGAATAACTCAATGAGTGAGTAATCTCACAGGGAGTGGTCAATGAGAAGTGGGTCACCAGAATTGAGCAAAACGAATCATTCAGTACGCCAATTAACACTATTTGTGGCCATATTTCATTATTGGTCGATTTAACTCAGCATTTTTGGTTTGTGCGTTTATGTTTTTGTTCAGTGTAATTTCCCTTTGCGCCTAATGTATGTTAACACTGCGCTAACTGCATCGCTCTGCTTAAGTACTCAGTCTCTGAGTTACAGAGATTCGTGGCTGAATGAGCAACGCTTAGTAAATTCAGTCAACTGTGTAGCTAGCTAATGTTGGCTCGCTGGGAAACAAACTAATGTAAAATATTGGTTTTGAAAAAGTATTGCGTGCACGCTACCTAGCTAAATAATGTGAACTTAGTTATGTCAGTGGTGCTTAACTAGCATCCTGCAGTGCTGAGCCATACCAAGCCAACGTTACTCTTGGTATTCAGTTTGGCTTAGTAGAAACAGCGAGACGTAACGCGAAGCGATTTCTTTTCCCCCACACTCTCAGCCAATGTGATTTTCGCAAAAGTGAAATATAGGGTCATGTCAAAAATATATGACCGTGGCTATGAGAAAAGTACTTCAGTTATTTGAAAAACCTTAAATTTCTTAAAGAGCCATGTTCACTCAGCAAGATTAGGACTGTGCTGCCTTGGTGGAGGTTTGCACTCAAGGAGTGGCTCCAGTTACCTTGTGTTTTCCGAAGGCGTTGATGGCGAAGAACTGCGAAATTATAAAAGAAAGGCAGCATATAATTACCTGCATAGTAACAAAATGGGTAAAGTACCGCTCAAGTCCACTGCTCGTGTATTGCCGGATTAGGGAAATCATGTAGTCATGCAGCAGCTATTCTGTGGAAGGCAGCGTTATTCATGAAACCAAAGCTCCCTTCAGTTATCCAAACCTCAGAACAATTAAATATATTTACAAAGACGTTATTGTGCTTTCATTGCTGAAGATATATATGCTTTTGTTCAGTGGTCAGTGGTTTAATGATGAACATCCTATTGATGTCATTATTTCTGATGTTTCTGTTGTTTGGGCTAGCTGGCTCTGTTTGTTGCTGTCATTGGCATTAAGGCTACCGGAAAAACAAAGTCGGACAGTGAAAGTAGGTATTCTGTCATGGCAGCGCCCATGGGCTTCTGGAGAAACTTGTGGATTAGGGCTGGGCCATAAATGTATCGCGATAATTTTAAGCGCAATAAAAATAACTGCCACTGTGGGGCAGACAGGTGAGCCTGCTTATTACGTTTTCTATACCTAATGCCGCGTGGAGCAAACAGCAGAGGCCATTTGAAATGTTTCCGGGAAGAAAAGTGCGATTTGAAGTCTGCAAATTTCCAGCGGGGTTGGACAGCTTCCTTCATCTTGGCATAATTAGCTTATCTAAAATCAAATCCCGTGTTCTTTGCCTGACTTTCAATCAAGCCATTTATTCAGCCAGCTGACTAATCAAAACCTAGATGTGGCGTATATTGATTTAGAAGAGATAATGAGAAGCAGACAGACCTAACCAGGCTACGGTGTTGGACTGAAAGAATGTCAATAATCTGAATAAATAGCAAACCTCTTAATTCACCTCTCATCATTGCATTTTTAAGTATTATTAAAAAAATTTCTGAAAAATAAAATCATTTTAATGGGGACCTATTATGCTGATCCTTCTTTTAAAGGGATAGTTCACTTTTTTTGAAGTGGGGTTGTATGAGCTACAAATTGCCACTACTTACATTAGATGCAATAGAAAGCTCTCTGATCTCCTCCAGGTAGCTGCACCAGGGCATAGTGCTGGGTGGAAATTTAGGCGATACACTGTTGTGAACGGAAACACAGAAACAGCGCATTTTCGCGGCCAAAAGAGGTCCTACCTGAAAATAATACACCATTTCAATTGTACGCTATATTTTAAAAAATTACAGCACTTTAGCTGCTCGGAAAAAAACACAGTTGCTCTTGAACTAACCAACTGGCGTATTCCGCGGCGAGGCGCATCGTAGTTCACTGCGCGCTGTAGCGATCAGCTGTTTGGGTCACAGTAAGCTGCTTGCACAAACGCGTGTATTCACGTCTTCGCATTGACTTTGAATGTAATCTGTGTGCGAAAAATTTGTTTCGCGTCCAGTGTGCAAGCAGCTTAACTGCGGTTGCGAGGTCGGATGGTCGTTTAACTTGTGCAGATATTTCGAAAATGGTCCGTGTGTGTCGCTTTCTTGGACGTGGAATCAAAGCTGTATCCTGGTGCACTTACAGCTTCCACTGCGAAATATTGGACTTTTAGCTGTGGCTAGTTACCTCAAGACGGATGTTGATACGCCGCCCGTATCCCTAAAAGAACTTTGTGTTTGCAGTATTCATTTTTCCAAAGAGGATTTCGTTAGGCTACATTCAGGGAAATCTCAACGGTGCACGCTGAAGAGCACTGCTGTACCCAAGCATCAGATAAAAGAGTGAAACACCTGTGAAAAAGTCTAATGTAACATTGCAGCACAAATTGATATCAAGATAGGCTCTCGCAGCCACATACTGTATATCTGCTGTGCTGGTTATTATAGGATTTTTTTTTTTTTTTTTTTTTTGGAGACGTGATTCTATGCCATTGAAAATCCGGCTCTGCCGCAAACCGCTCAGAGTCTTACCCAAACAGCTGATCGCTAATGCGCGCAGTGAACTACGATGCGCCTCGCAGAGGAATACGTCAGCTGGTTAGTTCAAGAGCCACTGTGTTTTTTTCTGAGCAGCTAAAGTGCTGTAATTTTTTAAAATATAGCGTACAATTGAAATGGTGTATTATTTTCAGGTAGGACCTCTTTTAGGCCGCGAAAATACGCTGTTTCTGTGTTTCCGTTCACAACAGTGTATCGCCTAAATTTCCACCCAGCACTATGCCCTGGTGCGGCTACCTGGAGGAGATCAGAGAGCTTTGTACTGCATCTAATGTAAGTAGTGGCAATTTGTAGCTCATAAAACCCCACTTCAAAAAAAGTGAACGATCCCTTTAATACATATTAGTAATGTTATAATGTTGGTTGTCCTTACTCAACCTCTGAAAAGTTTCTAAACATAAGATACAGGGGTTTTGCCATAATCCAAGAACGTGATTTTGTGAACATGATTTCCTCTCTGAACAGCTCCTCCCGAGATCTTAACGAGTTCTGGGCAAAACCTGACGTCTGGTTGTGCCGTTCAATTAGTACAGACCTAGCCAGAGCCAATCACGGCGCTGGACCTGCCCACAACGGAAACTATTCTAGCAGGCACAAACAATGGCAGATCATGCTATGCCTTAGTAGCATCTACACTTTTGGAAATAAAAAAGAAGAACCGCAGATCATTTGAGGTGCAGTTTTATCAGTATCTCTCCCAAAACTGTTCGTCCGTTTACTTTTGGACGCGAAGAAAAACACTTATTTCTCTTCCAAAAGAGGATGCCACCAGAAATCAGTGGGTAGCTTTTTTTGTTTGCTGGCAGCAAACAGCCATGGCCAAAGGGAACGTTGGCTGTTTGCGCTCAGCATTTCACCAAAGACAGCTTTGTCAATAAAGGATAATTCGACACAGGATAAGTGTTTCAGCTGCTTCTCAAACCTGAAGCAGTTGCATCGATCAAGCGCTCGGAGCCACAAGCTATAAGTAACGATATAACAGCAAATAATTTAAGTGAAGCTAACGTGTTACAGGTGGTGAGCAGGACCGCTAACAATAGTTAGCACTAACAACTGGCCTCAAACGCAGGCTTTGTAAAATATCTGAAGATAAAGCCTGTATTGGTCGCGACTGTCCGTGACTCTCAGACACAGAAGCTGTAAGTTGCTTTTACTGCATAAGCCAACCTGACGTGATAGCGAGTTGATTGTGGCTAACGTAGCCAGTTACTTTTGCTAATGTTTGTGTCCTAAATATGCAAGAGTAATATCAGGAGAAATTCTACAGAAGGTGTATTAACATAAACCTCATTTGAAGCTAACTTTTAATACTTGTTTGTAATTTGGATGCTTGGTACAACTGTCCACGGTAACGGAACTTGCTGTCTGTAAAACCTGTATTGCAAGGGTTTGTCTCTGTGGTTATGGTCGCTTGGTTACCAGCTATTGCATGTTAGTTTGCGTGCCGTCGTGCTAATTAAAAATGCTCCTGGTTAACTTATATGCAGTAATTCTGATCGGTATGCTTGTTACTTCGGTAAGCATCAATGTGGCAGTTTCATCATAACGTTGCCCGATTGTAGCCATATAACAAACGGTTTATCTGCACTACCGTGACATAATTTCATCCCCCTTTAGAAATTGTTGTGGCGAATAAAAAGCTGAAAGGCGGAGATTAAATAGGAAATTCTTTCCTGTAGAAGTGATCGATTCGCTAGCTCCACATAAGCAACTTGTCCACGCTAACGGAACTTAAGGTCTGTAAAACCTATATTATGTTCATAACATAACCGAGCTCTCTGTAGCTGTCGCGTACTATCCATAAAGCTGCTTTCACATCAGATGCAAAACGAATTTTTCGCGGGACAGATTATATTCAAAGTCAATGCAAAGACGCAAATACACGCGTTAAGGGTGCGTTAAGCAGCTTTCACACCGGACGCGAAACTAATTTTTCGCGCGACGGATTACATTCAAAGTCAATGCAAAGACTTGAATACAGGCATTATGGGCGCGGTAAGCAGCTTTCACACTGGATGCGAAACAAATTTTTTGTGCGACTGATTACATTCAAAGACTTTGAATGTAATCAGTCGCGCGAAAAATTCGTTTCGCGTCCGGTGTAAAAGTGGCTTATCGCGCCCATTTTCTGCGAGCAAACGCTGGTCATTCTGATGCAATAAGTAAACCATAGCCACGGGCAATTTCCGAAAAGGCCGTTTAGCCTGGAGCTTTCGCCCCTTCATCATACACCAGTGCAGAAGCTGTTCCTTCCAACATGCTAACGACACACCACAGCTATGCACACGAAACAGCAGGTCCTTATATACACACTGAAGCAGTCCATAAGTTGTTGGTCCACTTTTCGCTGCTCCTCACTGTCCATGTTTCCCTCTAAACTCAGACCCACCGGATTTCTACGTTCTCCGGTCTACACCTGGGTATGTCGACCCGTTCTACAAATGTGTCTATATGGGGTGGATTCTAGCTTTCCCTCAATCCGAGCTATAGAGTAGAAACACCGGTGTACTCACCATAGTAGCCGTAGGTAGACAGCAAATTCGAGCTTGAGCTACCAGACATTCGCACTGCGTCCTCCACTTTCGCCGTTGCATTTATTAGAACAAGTTAATTTCATTAGATGTATACGCATGTACTGCGTTTGATTGCGGAATATGCCCGTCGACTCCTTTTCAGATGGGAGATGCGTCTCAGTTTCTCTCTGGGGAGGCGGACCCGGAAAACTGCGTTCTGCTGCCTTGTCCCGCCTAGATCCGCCCTTCACAGAGCTGGCCAGTCAGAAGAAAGTGGGCACACGGGGACTGGGGGCCATAGTGGAAGAGCCACCCCAACGAGGCGTTTCAGGCAGAGACGACAATGGACTACAAATGGGGTGTTTTGAGGATGGCAGTATGAGCTAAATAAGGACCCTTTTTTGGACTTTGAACGAGCAGGAGTACTCTAGGGGAGTCCAAGATCAAAATATAACCTTGTAAATATAGCAACGTAGGTCCCCTTTAAGATGACCCTGCTTTTAAAGCGTTTAAAAATATACGCGAAGTGAAAAACATTTTGTGAAGCATATCGAACGTGAATGTGAGAAATTATTTTCGCATTGCTCGCAACAGACAAATGGACCGAATTAATAATTGAAGAGGACTAATTTCAAATAAAGTGATTCATAGCTCTTGATTTTGGCTACTTTTGAGCGTCTAAAAAGCCTACAGTGAAGGTGGAAAACATTTTGTTTAAGCGTATCGAACGTGACATGTAAATTGTTAACGCATTTCGCACATAGGCCAAATGTGAAACTAGAAATAATGTACCAAACGTATTCAGGCAACTCTGTCATGTTTCATGGCCATTTAAATTTCAAAATACAACAAACAAAAATGATATCGAAATAAATTAGACTGCCAACCAATTTGAATTGTTCATTGGGTTAATCAACTGTTTGATTGCAAATTGAGCAAAGTAACTGGGAAGAGGGTTAAAGCAATTGTCGAGTAGAGGATGATGATTTTGAGGACCTTAACGTTGCTTGGGTCAGCGCGCAATTTGCCTGAATGTGTTCGCTGGATTACTACATTTGGCCGTTGTGCGCGAATGCCATAACAATTTACTTGTCACGTTCGATACGCTTAGACAAAATGTTTTCCACCTTCACTGAAGGCTATTTTGACGTTCAAAAGTAACTGAATTCAAGAGCTAAATACTTCACTTCAAATTAATCTTGTTCAATTATTAAATAAAAAATTTGCGGCACAGATTTTCCTGAACGTGCTTGCCAAGTCTTCGGTGCATTTGTCCATTGCTTGCAATGCGAAAATAATTTCTCTCACGTTCACGTTCGTTATGCTTCACACATATGTTTTCCACTTAGCGTATATTTTGAACGCTTAAAAACCAGGGCCATCTTAACATGATTTTATTTTTAAGAGATCCTTTTGAATAAAATGTTAAAGTTTCTCGATGAGGCAGAATTCAGAGGTCTGCTATTTATTCAGATTACTGCCATTCTTTCAATCTAACACAGCAGCCTGGTTAGGTTTGTCTGCTTCTCATTATCTCTTCTTTATCATTATTGGCCAGATTTTGGTTTTGATTGGTCAGTTGGCTGAATAAATGGCTTGATTGCAAGTTAGGCAGAGTAAACGGGAATTGATTTAAGGTAAGCTAATTATGCCAAGGTGCTGGAGGCTGTCCAACCTCGCTGGTAATTGGCAGACTTCAAATCGCACTTTTCTTCCCAGAAGAATTTCAAATGGCCTCTGATGTTAGTTCAACACTAAATTAAAGGCATGTGGCATAGAAAAGGTAATAATTAAGCTCGTCTGTCTGCCCGATGGAGGCAGTTACTTTTATTGCGCTTAAAAATTATTGCGATACATTTATCGCCCAGCCCTATTGTGGATTCCAAAGATTTTCCCTACTTGCAAGATGAAGCCAAAGAGCCGACATCCTGGTCGGAGAATTAACGACCTCTAGTGGGGACAAAAATCATTTTGGAATCATTTTGAGGCCAGTAGTAGGGCAATTCCATGTAAATGTCAACCTCACCATGAAAAAATAAACTTACACATGCAATTTAAGAAATCCATCGAAATCCATCTTAAATATATCATCAGTATCTATATTAAACAAAACAAACTTGATCATTTTTTCATAATAATTACACCCTCCTCCTCTAACAACTACAGCTGTTCTATTCATAAAAATTGCATTTTCAATTCACCCAATTACATGTTTTTTTTTGTTTTTTTTTTAATAAGACCTAAGGATCATACATTTAACTAACAATATTGTCCTATATCCCCTGTGGCCAGTAGGGTATATCCTAGCAATTAGTAGATTGTTTTGTGATTCCATGTGAAACTTTGACTGTGGCAGCTTGTTCAAGTGGAGTGGTTTTACAGGATAGCCGATGTCACGTCTGTGACAGTTTTTAACCCCTTTGCGCAGAAGCCAAATTTGGCTATTTATGGGTTACCCAATTTGCTGCTTTATAATTCAAGATTTAAGCTTCATAAAGAGGACGAATGTGGCTCAACTCAGAAAGGACACTTGCAGCATTTAGAATTACATCGTATTTCAGTTTATTTTCATGATTTTGGTTGGGAAAATGGGTTGCAAACATAAAAAATCTTCATGAGAATTCACCATTGAAACTGTAAAAAAAAAAAAATAATAATAATTCTGAGGATTGAAAAATGGCTGGGGGTTAAAACAATGCATTTCTTGGATAATAAACTCCTTGACCACAAGTACTCCTCATCTGAACATGAAATATTAAATTGTCCACTTTTTATAAGCCAAATAAATTGGCTATCCAGGTGGCTCCCCAAATTCCCAGAGCCTTGAAAATGGCGCACTTTCAATTCATAAAATAATCATATTTTTAATGCAAATCAACTTTGTACTCATGAAGTTCAATATGAATGGATGATTTTGTGGTTGAATTTGGCGTGAGCTGGACATCAATGGTCACCACTGACCTCTCCAAACCAAAAACATGCCTTTTCTCCACGATAAAGTTCAGAGTCTCGTCCATTTATCAACAAAGCCGCGTCAGCAAGCACACATACTCATTAGAGGAATCGCATATTTTACGGTCAGAATGTTCACGCAGGCGGAAAGCTTGCTGTTTACAATTCCGATCATCCCAGCGAAACGCAAGCTTGTAACCCTCTATGGAACAAGTATAACTCAGGTCACAGTAATAGCTGTTCGCACTTTAAAAGAGCGAAAATGCAAGGCATTCCGTTTCATTGAATGTGGTATAGATTCTAAAACTGATCACCTAGTCAAGAAAAATGCCAGCACACTGCAGTATCGACTACTCTTTTGTTACCCAGTGTGACAAACTAGCTCTGTGATCACGGTGGTAAACCAAAAATAAGAAATAGCTGGCTAGTTAGCTAGCAGGCTAAAAGTAAGATAGAGCTACACCATACAAAGACAGCTTTACTCACTTTTGAAAAGAATTATTGAGCTTCTCCTCAAAAGTATCAATGCTGTCAGCCCTCCTGTCTGTTCCATTCAGAATAACTGCTATTTTCCATCACAGAATCACATTTCCATCCCGCAAATAAGCTCAGCTCTCCAGGCTCAGTTCTGGAGGTTTTTTGTTCCCCTGCAACCATGTCAGTCTGAGCTGCGTAAAGTGTATTGAATAGGCATGGGCAATACAAATGAATAAAATGACAACATTTCTTGAGTTGCTGAGAAAAAAGTTTTTATTATTTTCTAATGATTTTTTGCAGGTAAGTACAGAAGACACAGACGAAGAGTTTGCCACAAGTCCAACGCCTTTACAGGAAAGGGTCTCAGAGCCACAGGGTCCCAAAAATGGCTGATTTCGGCATTTATCAACAAAACCCATTGTGAAAATTGGGGGGTGAAGCCTGAGGGCATTTTCGAAAATACAGTCTACTCAGAAATAAACCTGGCCAAATTATCCATTAGGGTACCCTAACAGAAATAATTGATGCTAAAGTCATCAACCCCTTTTCTGAAGTGCAGCAGCACCCCCTAGGCCTTTTTTAATGGAAAATGCATTGAATTTCACCCAATTATGTTCAACAAACATTAGGTTTTGCATTGATATTAAAAAATGGTATGAATGGGTTGCCTGTGAAGTTTTTGGATCAATGGCCTGCAAAAATGTCAAAATTATCGGTGGGAGGGCAAACATTAATGCTACTCGCCCATTAGTATATAAAATACAGTGAAGTCACTGATGCCGGCAGTTGTTTGCTCTCCCACTGCTACGAAATGAATCAAACGTTCCCCCTTCAATAACCCGTGGTGATGATAAAAAAAAAAAAAACCTTTGCACTGTTTTTTAAAATGTCCATGTACCCTCCTCCCATGATAGTTTCAATGAGCTACTGTGAATAATTCATAGTAAAACACGGTGACGTGCAGTCGGAGGTTAGTTTGGTGAGGCAGAAACCTCCCCTTTGCTTGATGAGCAATCAGACGATTAACTAGTTTAGTAAGACTATTCGGCAGAATGACGGGCCAGTTTAAGTTTCCGCGGCGTTATTACTGAGTACATCGAACCTGAAATGCTCACTAGACAGCAGATTTGCGCGTACTTGCTTCCAGGAAGCCGAAGCAATGTCATCAACAAATATTAAAACAGTTCGACTAATGCAGAGTTCAATGCTTAATCAATATACAATGTATTCTCCTTTAAATACGCGCTTTTACACCCAAACAAAAAGCGGGCGCTTATTTGCAGTCTTCTTTCATAATCCGATAAACAAAATGCTTAAACGATATACAGAACTACCGAGACCCGAGAATTTTTCCTAATTGATTATTCAGATTTCCATCCTCGCAGTCTCGAATTGAAGGGTATAAGTGAATGAATCTTGTGACGGTGATGATCGCGGGCGGCATATTTTGATAGGTAGCAAAATTTGTCAGAACACAGGTAGGTTTTTGAACGCCTGGCGCTGGTTTATTCCTTGGTATATTTTACTGAAACTTCACAAATAGGGTCACAGGATATTCTGTCAACTAACTATGTACGTTAACAGTAAAAATACCCTCACCTTTCTTGCTATTGTTGAGAAGAAGTCACGGCGAACTTCATGATTTAACTTCAACAACTTCTGTCGAACTTATTTCACATCCCCTGGAGGTCTAGACTGGACGAATAGACTCGTAATTTCTCAAATTAGATGGCTGTAAGTCAATCAGGGCCGTAGCTGGGATATCACGTTAGCGCGGGCTATTCGAAATCTACCTCCAAAATTGATATTTTTGCCACGCCGTGCACTTGAAAGTTTGTAAACACGGCGCAAATTGAGGTCACGCATTCATCCAACCGGCGAATAATAGCTCTGTTCAAATCGCGTTATTGGCCGTAATACGCAGAGTTCATGTATGAAATGCGGGTATCCTATTGAAAAGGTTGCTTTTAATCAAACCATGGTGTTCTTTTTGTATGAAAATGGTATTTACATCATTTTTTTTATAAGTTTTCTGAGGCTTGTTTACCGTCCCAGTTCAGCTGTTACGCATTCCATTAGAGTTTATGCAGAGCGTTGGCCATGCCTATATTGAATACAACGTAACCCTATTATGCAAGTATTTTAATATGTTTTTTAAGGTCCAATCAATGTCTTTCACTTACTGAGGAAAGCTTATACTGTCTGCAATAGGATAAAAATCGTGCAACCAACTGGTAATTACCAGGAGAATTTCACGTGGGCGTGAACTACAGCTGGGCTTTCACGCAGATACCATTGAATCACCGTTTCCGTGAGAGCTTGTATGAGGCTCTAAAAGACAGCTAAATTCTTCAATCGACATATCTACGCGTTAATCTGCGATAGGAAATTGCGCGTTTTTAATATGTGATGACTGAAATTGATAGTAGAATGACATAGTGTCAATACCATAGCGAATTTTTGCCTCAGGAAACTGATTTTTTTTTTTTTTTTTAACTACTTGGAATAGCATTGAGTCACTGTAACTGAAGTGGTTGCTACACAGGACAACGATTTTTTTCTGTCGCAAGAGATCATTTTTTTAAACTGCTGGATAGATACAATGGGCAAGGATATTGAGCAGTTTGCACATCAGGCTTAGCATGCAACTCCTGAAAAACAGGGATAGGAGTGAACCCGTCAATATTCTAGACTGTGTTCCAGCTCTGCTGGCTTGTGAATATTCAATAACTGATCCGGGGGTGCCATCTCGTGATAGAGTAGTGCAACTGCTTCCATAAAAAGAGCTGCTCTATGTCCGCAGGCGTCTACGTCTGCAGAAAGGTGTTAAGAAAAGTTTTCATTAAATATCCGTTTCAAATGCAATACCAACCAAACTTTTGGTGTAAAGCTAACTTTTACTGAGGTTAAATGTTAACCTTAAATTGTCTTTATACTTCCTTTTTAAATGATATTTCTCCACGTTATGGACATTACTGTTATGGACGTGACAGGAGTCTAATGACAATGGGACATTATTTTACAATGCTAGCCTACATGCTGACAAAATATTCATCGCTGCGTTTACACCATAGACAGTAAAAGAGGGTTCACACAAGCCTTATGTTTACATTTTCTTCCGTTCCTCCGTTTCACCGGAGGCCCCACATGTCCAGTGTTTGTAGTTGATTACCGTGATGATTGTCGTTTACTGATAGCTTGACAGCAGACACCAAATCGATTAATCAATTACCCCTTGAGGCAGCCACAACAGCTTTTGCCATTTTTGAAGGGCTATAGCTCAAAAACTAAACAAGATGTTGATTTCTTTTTTTTTTCTGTGTGTATTTACATGGCAAATGACTATCATGTAGAAGTAAAAGAAATGGAATTAACCCATTCATGGCAGTGCTATTACTGGCAGAGTTTTCCACGACTACTTTTTTTTTTTTTTTTTTTTAAATTTGGCATCTCCAATCCCACCCGATTCTGGAATGTCTAGTTGGGGAACTATGTTCAAGGCTTTTCGCATATGCGGCCCCCTATTGCCAACTCAGGAGAGTGAGACAGCTGCGGCTCTCCTCCGAAGCATGCGCCCGTCGCCACCGCTTCTGATACACTCATTGGTCGAAACCTCGCAAGCCCAGAGTGAGGGCGGAGGATACCCGAACATGAACGAGCTTAGAATCTTCCTAAATAGCGCCCGTCTGGCCAACAGGAGGCGCCTGAGAACTTATTTGCAATACCCTATCCCGGCAGACCCTTCCCAGTTTGCATCTCTGTAGCGCATTAGCTAATTAAGCGCTACTCTGAATAGTGCTGCCGACCACTGCCAGCTGGTATGAGGCGGGGATCAAACCCGCGCCGTGATAGTCACTTCTGCTTTGCAACGAGATGCTTTACCGAATGAGCTATCCGGCAGCCCCCCATGACCACTTTTAACATGTAAGCGCGACAGGTTTGAAATTTTGCGCGACATGTTTAAAAAATTGGCGACATGTTTAAAATCATGAGCGACAGGTTACAAAATAATGATTTTAACTAGATCATCAACACTGACTGGTTCGCAAATTTTCACGATCAAAACATACTGAAACCGTTATAACATACAAAAATTCATTCAGCTATGTTTCAGTCACGTTAGGTAAGGCAGAAATGACCAAAGCTCAAAAGAAATCAAAAGATAGCCGGACACGTCGGGCGCTGGAATGCTACCGTGCCGGTACTCCAAGCTGGATCGGGGTTCTTGAAGAGAAAAGGGAGTTGGCCTAACTCCCACATTGTATTTGTATAGTGTGCGGTCACTGCGGTGAATGGTGGCCTTTATTGATTCAGTAATTGTTCTGAAGTTCAACTTGATCATCAAATCATGGAAAAAAAACGGAAGCAGCTCACTTTAACAACCATTTTCAAGCCAAATGACCAGCAATGTCCGGATCCTCCTTAACGTCCCGGTATGTCTGGAACTGCCGACACATAGTCTAATTTTAAGAGGCAAAGGGGGGATTTTTCGAAATCCTGGCTCAGTTGATATGCCTGGCTGGAATACGAGGAGGGAGCTGGTAAGTTTTTTTTTTTTTTTTTTTTTCCTTCCTTCCTCCAATTCTCATAATTCATAAAAAGATGAACATCATTGTGCCTTTATTGAGCTGATTAATATTCTAAAGCCCCCTCTCAATAATAAAATCCCCCAAAACATATTGGCGCCTCCTTTTAAAATCGTACTGGCAATTAAAAAGCTAGAAAAAAGCGGAGATTGGATAAGGAATTTTTTTCTACGCAAGAGTTAACTACTCCTACTTTCTGTATATTTCCCCATTTAAAACTACCTAGGTGCATACTGCACCACGCTGCTTTGGAATTGTGGCATATGTATACTCGGGTATGGTACGATATTACGAGTGTGAAAACTGACAAGCGGGGAGAGGGGACTCGCAATGTGGCACGGTTCCGAACATTCGTACCTTGGCGAACGCGGTCTGAGAGTTTGTATTAAAAACAAACACTTCGCTGGAGACCGCAGTTCAGCGTGCTGAGCTTGGAAGCTGCCAACACGTGAAGAAATGTCAGTGCGCATGCGCGCCGTAAATATAGCCCCGAATCATCGTTTACAGCGCTGTAAAAATAGCCACTTCGTATTTAGAAAGTTAGGAATAAACTAGTCGGGGGGTGGAATTTTCTGAAAAGCAGGCACTAATGGCTTTGCAGCTTCATATCCAGGTCAATATTTAACATCCACTTGGATTGGACCACGGGAATCAAGCGTTAGCTGCCCAACCGAAAAAATAATTAATGTTGCCTATCCCAACACTTAAGCGCGTAAGGGGTTACAGCCCAGTTGACCAAGGTCCGCAGGACCGAAAGTGTCTACTTTAAAGGGGACCTATTATGCTGATCCTTCTTTTAATGCATAGAAGTAATGTTAACATAACGTGACATGAATGGCGAGAACAGGCCGTTCAGCCCAACTAGGCTCACCAGTTTCTTTGTACTATCGTGAATATATCACTTCAGATAACTCAATGACTCAATGGTATCTAACTTTAAGTCAAGCCTTCTCTTGAAAACTCCCAAGGTCTCTGCCTCAACAATATGGTCAGGCAAGCTGTTCCACACCGAAATTACTCTTTGGGTGAAGAAATATTTCGAATATCAGTGCTAAATTTACCTTTGGTCAGCTTCCATTTGTGACCCCGAGTTCTACTAACAACACTTGGTTGAAGGAATCCTACATAATTCACTTTGTTAATCCCTTTAACATATTTAAAGACCTCAATCTGATCACCCCTTAGTCTCCTTTTCCTAAGACTAAAGAGATTAAGGATCTTCAGCCTTTTCTCATAGCTTTCATCTTTTATACCCGGAATTAACTTAGTGGCTCTTCTCTGAACTTTCTCTAAAGCCTCTATGTCTTTCTTAAAGTATGGTCCCTAGAACTGTACACAATACTCTAGATGTGGTCTGACGAATGTGTTGTACAAAAGAAGCATCACCTCCTTGGATTTGAACTCAATACTTTTGGCAATGTATCCCAGCATCCGATTGGATTTTTTAACTGCTACGGCACAATGGCTAGAGCCTGTGAGGGTTTGGTCAACAATCACTCCCAGATCTTTCTCTTGTGGAGCACATTCCAGTTTAAAACCTCCCATGAAGTAATCCCGTCTAATGTTTTTATTACCTACATGTACTACTTTACATTTTGCTACATTAAATTTCATTTGCCACATTTCTGCTCAATTCTGGATTCTATTCAAATCATCCTGAATCACTTTAGTGGACTCTAAACTATTTGCCAAACCGCCTAATTTAGCATCATCTGCAAATTTCACTAATCTGCTCTCAATATTCCTATCAAGGTCATTAATGTAGATGAGGAACAGCAGGGGTCCCAACACCGATCCCTGGGGGACGCCACTCCCCACCATACCTAGCTCAGATGAGATACCACTGACCACCACTCTTTGTGTTCTGTCCTGCAACCAGTTTTGAATCCACTTCAGAATACCTTCTGTAACTCCAATGGAGCTCATTTTAAAAATTAGTCTCTTATGCGGTACTGTGTCAAATGCTTTCTGAAAATCCAAATATATGATGTCATAAGCCCTGCTCTGGTCATAAGTCTTGGTGGCCTCTTCAAAAAATTCCAGATGGTTTGTCAGGCATGACCTTCCTTTACGGAAACCATGTTGGCTATCCCTCAAGATATTGTTACGTTCAAGAAATAAGTCCAGCTCATCTTTTATGATAGATTCCAATATTTTGCATGCAATGCAAGTTAAACTGACTGGCCTGTAATTACCTGGCTCAGTACGGTCCCCTTTCTTATGTATTGGTATTATATTACCCTGTTTCCAATCATTTGGTATTTCTCCAGTTTCTAAAGACTGTCTAAAGATGGCGGATAGCGGCTTAAAGATGATCTCACTCACTTCCCTGAGCACTCTAGGATATAAGCCATCAGGACCCGCCGCCTTATCTGCCCTTAGTTTATGCAACTTGTCTAATACTACGTTATCCCTAACCTCAATTTCCGCTAAATATTCTTGAGCATTGGACATGCCCTCTGGCCGAATAAAGACCCGCTCTAAGGTAAAATTCTCAACAAAGTAACCGTTTAAGGTGTCCCATAATATCCTTGTTATTATATAGCAGCGATCCATTTTTATTCTTTATGCACTTAACCTGCTCTTTGACTTTCTTTTTCTACTACAGTACTGAAAGAAGCGCTTAGGGTTAGTTTTTTGCCCCCTCTGCAATTTGTCTTTCATACAGTCTTCTAGCATTCCTCAGCTCTTTTTTTTGACCACAGCCCGCATTTTACAGTATTCGGCCTTAGTAATCTCATTGTTATCCTCTATGTAGATCTTATAAAGATTCCTCTTTTCCCTCAAACTCCCTACGAATAGCTGCGGTCATCCACTGCGGATTCTGCTTTTTTTTCAGCTTACTTTTGGACACCTTTGGAATGAATCTGCATTGTGAATCAAGTAAAACCCCCTTAAATCTTTCCCACATCTCAGTTACAGACTCACAGTCCAGGAGTGTCTCCCATTTTATTTCACTTAGATATGAGCATCCTGTCAAAGTTTGCTCGCCTAAAATTGAAAATTTTTGTTTTTGAATACACCTTTTTAACTTCCCATGAAACCTCAAAATTAATAGTAGAGTGATCACTTGTCCCAAGTGGCTCCCGTGACCTCAACATTGCTAATTCTATCTGGGTCATTACAGAGCACTAAGTCTAAAATTGCCTTCTCTCTTGTAGGTTTATTAACATACTGCACCAAAAATTATCATTTATGACATCTAGAAATTCTTCCTCCCCCTCCCCTGTCCTTTCACCTTTTCCCAATCAATACCAGGATAATTTAAGTCTCCCATAATAATAGTCCCTCCTCCTCTACAAGCTTGCGTAATCCTCTTAAAGAGCATTTCATTGACTTTACTGTCCAAAGCTGGTGGTCGATAGCATACACCTATGTTTAAACCAGTCTCGTGTTTGCCAGTGAGCCTGACCCAGATATCTTCAAGAGGGCAAGGAATGTTCAATTTCAGGAATTTCCTGCACATTTATGTTTTCATTCACATAGAGTGCTACACCCCCTCCTCGCCTATTGCATCTATCCTTCCTAAAGAGCTTATAACCTTCTACATTATATTCATCTCCATCCTCTTCACTAAGCCATGTCTCTGTAATCCCAACTATGTCATAGCCTTCACTAATCATAACGGCCTCAAGTTCTCGAAATTTATTTTTAATGCTTCTTGCATTTAGATAAAAACATTTCAGGTTATCACTTAACGCTCTTCCCCTTCGATTTCCCATGTGCCCGCTGCTCAAAGCCCCTCACCACGCTTTTTTGCTTTAAAAATATATCATCAATAGTGCATGTAACGCTGTCAGCTTCCATCAGGGCAGTCTGCATTTCCCTCTCTGTAACACACTCTAACCTCCCTGCCCCCCAAGTCCCTAGTTTAAATAACTCTCTGCTACCCTCAACATACGCTGACCCAGTGCAAAGGTACCCCTCCGGTTCAGGTATAGCCCATCCGGCTTGAACAGGTCACCCCTGTCCCAGAAGTAGTTCCAGTGCCCCATAAACCTATACCCCTCTTTCCGACACCAGGTTTGTAGCCACGTGTTAAACCTCCAGATAAAATTCTGCTTCCCTCTGCTTGCACGTGGTACCGGTAGAATCCCGGAGAACACTACCGTGGAGGATCTGCTCCTAAGCTTTTCAGCTAATTCAACAAATTTGCTTTGCAGAACCTCAAATCTACCCTTACCTATGTCATTAGTCCCAACATGGACCATGACAACTGGATCCCTCCCGCTCTGGCCAGGAGCTTGTCCAAGACGCTCCAGGAGGTCTCCTACCTGGGCACCAGGCAGGCAACACACCGTCTGAGACTCCTTGTCGCGAACAGACTAAACTGTCTATTCCTCTAAGTATTGAGTCCCCCACTATCAATAACTCTCTTTTCTGAGGGGTAGAGGCCAACAGGGTGCCCTGCTGCTCATCAGTCCCCTCACTCTCAGGGTCAGGGGCCAATTCGAGTTCCTGCAAGGGCCGGAATCGGTTGGACACCTCAACCACTGGAGGAGGAGTTACACTGTTGTATGTCCATACTCAAACTCTGAAAAGTTTCTCAACATAAGATACAGGGGTTTTGCTGAAATCCAAGAACGTGATTTCGTGAACGTGATTTCCTCTCTGAACAGCTCGTCCCGAGATCTTCACGAGATCTGCGCAAAACCTGACGTCAGGTTGTGCCATCCAATTAATACAGACCTAGCCAGAGCCAATCACGGCACTGGACCTGCCCACACCGGAAACTATTCTAGCAGGCACAAACCGCGGATCATACTATACCTTAATAGCGTCTACACTTCTGGAAATGCAAAAGAAGAACCGCAGATCATTTGACATGCAGTTTTGTCAGTATTTCTCCCAAAGCTGCGAGTTCGTTTACTTTTGGACGCAAAGAAAAGCACCTATTTCTCTTCCAAAAGATGATGCCACCAGTAATCAGTGGGTAGCTTTTTTGTTTGCTGGCAGCAAATAGCCACGGTCAAAGGGAACGTTAGCAGTTTGTGCTCAGCATTTCACCAAAGACAGCTTTGTCAATAAAGGATAATTCGACACAGGCTAAGCGTTTCAGCTGATTCTCAAACATGAAGCAGTTGCATCGATCAAGCGCTCGGAGCCACAAGCTGTAAGTTACAATATAATGGCAAATAATATAAGTGAAGTGAACGTGTTACGGGGGGCTAGCAGGACTGCTAACGATAGTTAGCACTAACAACTGGCCTCAAATTTCAGGCTTTGTAAAATATCTGAAGATGAAGCCTGGATCGGTCGCGACTGTCCGTGACTCACAGACGCTGAAGCTGTAAGTTGCTTTACTGCATAAGCCTCCCTAACCTGATGGCCTGTTGAATGTGGCTGTAGCATTGCGGCTAACGTAGCCAAGTTACTGTTGCTAATGTTTGTGTCCTAAATATGCAAGAGTAATATCAGGGGAAATTCAACAGAAGGTGTGCGAACATAAACCTCATTTGAAGCTAACTTTTTCGACTTGTTTGTAATTTGGATGCTTGGTACAACTACCCACGGTAACGGAACTTGCTGTCTGTAAAACCTGTATTGCAATGGTTTGTCTCTGTGGTTGTTATGACCGCTCGGTTACCAGCTACTGCATGTTAGTTTGCGTGCCGTGCTGATTAAAAATGCTCCTGGTTAACTTACATGCAGTAATTCTGATCGGTATGCTTGTGTTTCTTCGGTAAGCATCAATGTGGCAGTTTCATCATAACGTTGCCCGATTGTAGCCTCTACAGTTCAAGCTAACCGGTACTGTATGTGTCCGCAAAGTTGGGCTGAAAAGGCTGCAGTTAGTCCAGACGTAGGTTTTGCAGAGCTTGGGATACGTGTTTGGGTTTGTTTACGGATGCTTGTGATCGCTTCACTTATCCATGACCGGGATCAGCCAGATACTTCACCAATATCTGGGCTAGCTCTCTGATGCTACTGCGGTGAAAGCCATCTCGAAATGCACGAGCTCTAACGCAGGGGTCACCAACCCTGTTCCTGGAGAGCTACCATCCTATAGGTTTCTGCTCTACCTCCTATTCAGCACACCTGATTCAACTAATTAGCTGCCTTAACAAGATCACGAGCTGGGCAATTAGGCAGCTAATTACTTGAATCAGGTGAGCCAAATTAGAGGTAGAGCAGAAACCTACAGGATGGTAGCTCTCCAGGAACAGGGTTGGTGACCCCTGCTCTAACGTGTCTGGTATAACGAACGATTTCTATGTATTGCCATATTTTTATCCCCCTTAGAAATTGTTCTGGCTAATAAAAAGCTGAAAAAGGCGGAGATTGAATAGGAAATTCTTTCCTGTAGAAGTGATCGATTCGCTAGCTCCACATAAGCAACTGTCCACGCTAACGGAACTTAAGGTCTGTAAAACCTGTATTATGTTCATAACATAATCGGAGTTCTCTCTAGCTGTCGCGTACTATCCGTTAAGCTGCTTTCACATCAGATGCAAAACGAATTTTTTGCGCGACAGATTACATTCAAAGTCATTGCAAGGACAATGCGTTGACTTTGAATGTAATCTGTCGTGCGAAAAATTGGTTTTGCGTCCGGTGTGAAAGCAGCTTATCGCGCCCATTTTCCGCGAGCAAACGCTGGTGATTCCGACGCAATAAGTAAACCATTACCACGGGCAATTTCCGAAAAGGCCGTTTACCCTGGAGCTTTCGCCCCTCCGTCATATACCAGCGCAGAATCTGTTCGTTACTCCATGCTAACGACACACCGCAGTTATGCACACAAACCAGCAGGTCCTTATAACACACACCTAAGCAGTCCATATGTTGTTGGTCCACTTTTTGCTGCTCCTAACTGTCCATGTTTCCCTCTAAACTCAGACCCACTGGATTTCTACGGTCTCCGGTCTGCACTTGGGTATGTTGACCCGTTCTACAAATGTGTCTGTATGGGGTGGGTTCTAGCTTTCCCTCAATCCTAGCTATAGAGTAGAAACACCGGTGTACTCACCATAGTAGCCATAGGTAGATAGTAAATTCAAGCTTGAGCTGCCAGACTTTGGCACTGCATTCTCCTCTTTCGCCGCTGCATTTATTCGAACAAGTTAATTTCAATAGATCTATACACATGTACTGTGTTTGATTGTGGAATTTCCCCGCCGATGGCAGCTCAGATAGCTCAAATGGCAGATGCGTCTCACGTTTCACATTAGGGAGGTGGACCCGGAAAACTGTGTTCTGCCGAGTCCCGCCCAGCTCCGCCCTCCACAGAGCTGGCCAATCAGAGGAAAGTGGGCACACGGGGAGGGGGGGGCCATAGCAGAAGAGCCACCCAAACGAGGCGTTTCAGGCAGAGACTACAGTGGACTACAAATGGGGTTTTTTGAGGATGGCAGTATGAGCTAAATAAGGACGCTTTTTTGGACTTTGAACGATCAGGTGTACTCTAGGGGAGTCCAAGATCAAAATATAAATTTGGAAATGAAGCATAATAGGTCCCCTTTCAACAAAAATAAAGTTATAAGATATGGCATTTATTATTTCCATTTTCAAATTCGAATGGATATGAGGTAATATTTCAACAGCTGCGTACATTACCTCGCCCCATTATCTTAGCGAGCTGCTGGAAGCAAAAATTTAAAGTTAGGCCTGTTGTTTTTATGTAGATAGATCATCCATGTGACATCCTGGAATGTGCTCCTCAATCTTCACCCATTTTAGTATATTACTTGTTAGACAGATGAAGTCAATGTTTTAAGTGAGATTTTTAGAACTTAAAGAAAGGGGGTCTCAACCAGGCCTGTTCTCAAAAGTCAAGTCAACACTTAGCCATTCAAGTTATTTTTTTAAATAATTTTTTATCACCTTCAATATGTATATTTGCATTGATCTTGATTCTTGATGTTTCAAAAATTCCACTCGGAAGAAGGAACTGCTGGGAAATCTATTCTAATTCTATCTCTGTTCATTTATTGAAGAATCTATATTTGTTATTGTCAAGGTGTGAATCACACATTTACATAAAATTTGATCACTCAGAAAGAAAGCAATTCATTGCATCACATTTTAATGAGGGAAAATACATGAGTTTGCTAAATTATTTCCTCAAATCTTGATTCTTAATCCAACATATGATGTTTAAAAATAAGTCTAGATTGCACCAGAGAGCATCTAGAAACCTTAGAGACCCCGGCCGCAAGGACTTCGCGCTTCACGCTCGTGATCTGTCAACTTTTCATCAGCTTACATGTTTAAATTTTCAATTGTGGAAAACCCTGATTACCAGTCAAAAATGGTTTTTTTTTGGCGACTTCAAAAGTTGCCGATTTTGGCATGGCCATCTCACCCCTACTTATATTCTGACAATTTATTTATTTTTTCCTTTATTTGACATGGACACACAGTAACATTGATGCTGTGATATTTAAATATACACAGGTCCCAAATGCATTGCTGTAAGTGTTTAAAGCACAGCGCTAATTTTCAACACCAGTCCATGGGAGGCTTTTAAGGATTAAAGTTGAACAGAGAAAAATTTAGATTAAAAAAAAAAACAGAGATACCTAAGACATACATCAGAATTAAAATACCCAGAACAGATAAAATACAAGTTCAATAAAAAAGCTGAATGAGATGGTTCCTTCAGGTAAACATGTATACAAACAAATGTTTTATATGTGGGAACAGTATTGTTGCTCCTTCAGCCATGATTTAATACCTTTGTTGAAACCTTTAAAGTTAGTTTGCATTTTCAGCTCAGTAGGTAGACTATTCCAGAGATTAGCTCTTGTGACAGAGAAGGCTGATTGTCCAAAGGACGTTTTGCGCATTGGAATTCGACAGTTAACATTAACAGAAGCCCGTGTGTTTACTCGACTGGAGTCCTGACTTCTGCTAGCAAATTCACCGAGCATAGATGGAACTAGACTATGTAAGCATTTGAAAAACATTTTAAGATTACAGTAGCTAATGAAACTTTCAAAGCTAAGCATATTATGTTTCTCTAATACGAGGCAGTGATGCCATCGGGCAGGTTTTTTGTCCATGATTTTTATTGTCTGTTGTCTATGGATATGATTGGTTTTAAAGTTGTTTGTGAGGCTTGGGACCAGGAAGTGAGGCAGGATGCCAGATGTGAAAATATCATAGCGTGCATGTGAAGTCTGACTGTGTTTAATGAAAGATACATTTTGATGATCCTGAAACAGTTTAAGTTGGATTTAACTTTTTTGCAAACATAATTCACTTGTTTTTCAAATCGCAGGTATGAGTCTAGGATGATTCCTAAGTACTTTACATCATTAACCACATTAAACGGGCTCATTATTGATCTGAATCAAGGGATGCATTATCCACTTTTTGCGTTCAAAACAAAAAATTACAAGAATCAATAACATTCTGAATGCTAAACATACAAATCTGTAGCTCTGAGAGTTAACTGCTCATTGCAAATAAAGTTCTTGCATGGATAAACATGTGAATGCCAATAATAAGAACAATAAATAACCTTCTGTATGTAAACATGCAAAAACACATCTGTGCATTCGAAGAGCACTATGTGGCCCTGAGAGGTAATTGCACATTGGAAATAAATATAAACACAATATTATCAGATTTTGGATTATAAATTGTTCGATTGGTGCAAATCTGTCCATAGCTGGTGCTATAGAGATGTATTAACTCTTTCAGGCTGTATCTTCTGTACCGTAAGTCAGAAACAGATTTTTTTTGTTAGATTCTGTGGATCAAGACAAATCAACCTATATCAGCACCACCCATTTGCGTATATGCAAATTTTACGTCATTTTGAGTTGTTTGTAAAAACTTTAAGCTATCATATTATGCAAAATTCACTTTAGTATGGTTTTCTAACAGTAATATGTGTCCCCTAGCCTGTCCGTACACTCCCAGATATGAGAGAATTCTGTCCTCTCCCTCTCTTGCTTGCTCCACCTTTCAGAAAATGTGTGCTTAAACAGGCAAATGAGAGATTTCTCCTCCATGGGAAGTAACTCCTCCCCCCAGGTTGGTGACACTCCCTTTGACAATCCCCTAGGCAGATGAGCTCTCTAGTGGTGTTGTTGGCTGCAATAACTAGCATAGAAGTCTATTTTTACTCCCTTCATCAGAGCCTCTGAAGACTCAGTGGATTGATTTTATTTTTGGAGGAATTGTACCCACAAAGATTCCCTAAGCGTTTTATGTGCGCGCACATCATTTCACCGATGACTGCTTTCTTAACCTGGGCCAGTACAAAGCTGGTTTTGCAAAATATCTGAAGATAAAGCCTGAATTGGTACCAACTGTTAGTGACTCAACAACAGACATGGAAGCTGTAAGTTTTACATTTTGTGTTGCTTTACTGCCTAAGCCTAGCTAACGTGATAGCCTGTTGAATGTGGCTGTAGCACTGGGGCTAACATAGTTAAGTTAGTGTTGCTAATATTTGTGTCCTAAATATGCAAGAGTAAATATTATCAGGAGACATTCAACAGAAGGTGTGTGAACATAAACCTCATTTGAATTTAACTTTTTATACTTGTTTGTAATTTGGATGCTTGGGACAACTGTTCACGGTAATGGAACTTAGCTACTGTCTGTAGAATCTGTCTTGCAGGGTAAGGCCACTGAAAGTTTATTTATTTATTTATTTATTAGAATCCCATTAGCTAATGCCGCAACATTAGCTAGTCTTCCTAGGGTCCGACACAGAAACAACAATCCACATTCACCAGAAAAAATTAACAATTATCAGCATTGTATCCATTCTGAAGCCCCTATGTTTATCAGAGCTCTATCCTGAAACAAAGACAGCATTCAGAACACATCAGAGATGGCAGCAATGAAACAAAAGAAAAGAAAAACAGTTTATTAGCAGGATGATTGATTTCTTAATTATTTTATGCTGATCTATAATTGTGTACTTATTTGTACATACCTTATTTTTACCATAATCAATCCTCCCTACTATGTGAATATGTAATTATTTATCTACAGTTGCAATAAAAATTATTCAACCCCCATTGCGAATTAGACTTACTGGCAAAATTTACAAACTTTTAGCTGTTTGCAATGAACAAATCAAAAGAACAATTTAAATAGCTCAACACAAATATTGCAAGTGTCCTCTCCAAATTCAACACAAAGTGCCGCTTTTAGTGACGACTGCAGGCTCAAAATTATTCAACCCCTTCATGACAAGCATCTTTAATACAACCCCAATTCCGAAATTGTTTTGAATTATGAAATTCGGAGTATGCATTTGTCCCAGATGCTGACTGGCACCCACTACAGCATGTCCGGCAAGAACACAATGAGACAAGTATCCACTACTAGAAGTAGTTTAATAATCTTCTCTTCCTTTCTCATTGTCAGTGTTAATTACAAATGTGGTTTCTACAGAGGAACGAAAAACAGATTCAAATTTAAGTAGCTGTCCTGTACAGAATACAATTATTCATCAAGGCTTTACAACATTGCATAACTGTTACAGGTAGTACTGAGACACATACAATCTGCATGACTATATACAATCATCGATTAACTCAAAGTCAAGACAATGGTAGAAGAAAACTACGGTCACCATACTAGCCACCCAATCAGCTACCACTTGGTAATAATGGAGGCAGTTTAGCTAGGCTAGTTAGCTTGCATTTTCCAAGGTCATGCTATGCTAGCAATAAAACAAGCAGCAAAGGAATGACTTATTTCGATAAGTTTTACTAATCACTCAGCCAAATACTCAAAAGAACAAATTAGTTACATACACTTAGCTGCACGCACATATAACACTTTGAAAGTAGAGATGATTCAGCCAATTAAGAACTAGAATGCGCAGGAAAAACAGCCACAAACCATAGCCGGTCCCGACTGAAAAAGAGGGTCCAGAGATTTGGTGACCAATCTCTGCCTGGCTATCAGTGTCCATTAGGGGGCGTTTCACTACAGCCTAATCATATTTACAGTCTAACCAAGACTACAGCTGGCCTTTTTCACAGAAATAGTTGGGGCAAAGTGTAAATTGTGAATAAAAGCAAAACGCAATAACTTTCAAATCACACCAGCCTGTATTTTATTCTCTATAGAACAGAGATGACAGCAAATGTTGAAACTGAGAAACTATACAATTTTATCCACAAAATGAGCTCATTTCAAATTTGATGGCTGCTACAGGTCTCAAAAAAGTTGGGACAGGGGCCTGTTTACCATGGTGTAGCATCCCCTCTTCTTTTTAACACAGAGTGGAGGCGTCTGGGCATTGAGGAGACAAGTTTCGTGAGTCAAGCCATTGGAATTTGACCCCACTCTTGTTTAATACAGGCTTCCAGCTGCTGGGGAGTTTTGGGTCGCCTTTGACGGCCTTTTCGTTTAATTATGCGCCAAATGTTCTAAATCGGTGAAAAATCAGGACTACAGGCAGACCAGTTCAGCACAAGGACTCTTCTACTACAAAGCCATGCTGTTGTAATAGCTGCAGTATGTGGTTTTGCATTGTCCTGCTGAAATACACAAGGCCTTCCCTGGAATAGATGTTGTCTGGAGGGGAGCATATGTTGCTCTAAAACCTTTATATACCTTTCAGCATTCATGGTGCTTTTTAAAACCTGCAAGTGTCCCACACCATATGCACTAATGCATCGCCATACCATCAGAGATGCTGGCTTTTGAACTGAACGCTGATAACAGGAGGGGTGGTCTTTCTCCTCTTTAGCCCGGAGGACACGACGCCCATGTCAAATTTGGACCTGTCTGACCACAGGACACTTTGCCACTTTGCTGCAGTCCATTATAAATTGGCCCACAGAACACGGCTGCGCTTCTGGATCATGCTCAACAATGGCTTCCTTTTTGCATAATAGAGTTTTAGGTGGCATCTGTGGATGGCACGGCGGACTGTGTGTACAAGCAGTGGTTTCTTGAAGTATTCCTGGGCCCATTTAGTAATGTCAATGACAGAATCATGCCGGTGAGTGATGCAGTGGTGTCTGAGGGCCCGAAGATTACGGGCATCCAGTAAAGGTCTCTGGCCTTGTCCCTTAAGCGCAGAGATTTTTCCAGTCTCTCTGAATCTTTTGATGATGTTATGCACTGTCGATGATGAGACCTTCAAAGCCTTTGCAATTTGACGTTGAGGAACATTGTTTTTAAAGTATTCCACAATTTTTTTACACAAGCCTTCACAGGTTGGAGAGCCACTGGCCATCTTTACTTCTGAGAGACTCAGCCTCTCTAAGACATCCCTTTTATAGCCAATCATGTTACACATCTGATGCCAGTTAACTAAATTACTTGCTAAATGTTCTTTCAGCTGATTCTCTTATATATTAATTGCTTTTTCAGCCCTTTTTTGCCTGTGTCCGAACTTTTTTGAGACATGTTGCAGCCAGAAAATTTGAAATAAGCTCATTTTGTGGATAAAAATGTAAAATGTCTCAGTTTGAACATTTTAAATGTTATCTATGTTCTATTGTAAATAACATATTGGCTCATGTGATCTGAAAATTCTTGCATTTTGATTTTATTCACAATTTACACTTTGTCCCAACTATTTCGGAATTGGGGTTGTACTTAGTAGAGCACCCTTTTGCTGCTATGACCTGCTGGAAATGTGATGCATAGGCAGATGCCAGCTTTTGGCAGCATTCCCAAGGAATCTTAGCCCAGTCCTCATGGACAATGGCCTCCAGTTCACTAATATTCTAGGGTTGGCATGCTGCAACTGTCTTCTTCAAATCCTACCAGAGATTTCTTTTGGGGTTTAAGTGATACGACTGTGATGGGCACTCGAGAATCTTCCCAGACTTCTTCTGAAACCAAGCCTTGGTGGATGTTGAGGTATGCTTAGGATCATTGTCCTTTTGGAAGGTCCAATAATGCCGAAGTGTCATGTTCCCAACAGACGGCACGACATTTTCTCCTTTGATATCCTGGTACTTGACTGAATCCATCTTGCCCTCCACACATTGCAGGTTTCCAGTGCCAGAGGAAGCAAGGCAGCCGCAGAGCATCAAAAAGCCCCCACAACTCTTCACTGTAGGCAGGGTGTACTTTTCAGCATATGCTCCTTTATTCCTCCTGCAGACATACCACTGATTCATAAGCCTGAAATGTTCCAGTTTTGTTTCATCGCTCCACAGAACAATATCCCAAAACTTCTGTGGCTTATTTATATGGTTGGAGCAAATTGGAGCTTGTGCCTTTGGGTCAGTTGTGGCGTATGTCTTTGAGTTTGGGCATGAAGACTTTCAACGTTTAGTTTGTGCCCTACTGTGCAAACTGAAACCTCAGTGCCTCCTGCCTCCAAGTCTTGCTGCAGGTCTCCTGCAGTCACTCAAGGGTTTTTGACTGCCTGCCTCCGCAGAGATCTGGTGACAGCCATTGATAGCTGCCTCTTTCTGCCACATCCTGGTACTGTAGCCACTCTTAACTCTGAAGTTGTGAACTGTGCATCCAACTGTATCTCTACGAACATTCAGTGCCTGTGCTACCTTTTTGTATCCTTTTCCTTGTTTGTAGCAGGCAGTGATCTCCTCTATTGGGTAATTCCGTGCCAAATCACCAGAAGGCTCCCGACTGACCATCTCAGATTTGCTTCTTAACTTTTTGTTTTGATGCCCTTGTTACTAATAATTACTGTGCAAAATTTTAGGCCAATATCTCCACTAGTTTTGGAGATATTAAGCCAACAAAAAGGGGGCGTGGCCCCATATTTAGCATAAACACGAGTACTGCAATCAAACATCCATAGTTTTTTTTTTTTTTTTTTTTTTAAAGATTATTTTTTTGGGAATTTTTCCTTTATTTGACAGTTATATAGTGTAGAGAGACAGGAAAGTTGGGGAGAAGAATGGGGGAAGACATGCAGCAAATGACCTGAGCTGGAATCGAACCCAGGTCGCTGCGGGAAGGACACAGCCTGTATGGTACGCGCGCTTAGACCGATGAGCCACCGGGGCGCCCCAAACATCCATAGTTTGATGTCTAATAACTTTTGAACTGTTCACACTAAATGGTTGAAATTTTCACACGATTCTTTGATATAATAAGGCTCTGTACACAGAAGGAGAGCTTTGTATGTGACATATTTGCAGATTTATGGCATGCCAAATATGGCTTCTTGGAATGCGCATTCATCCATGGTAGCACTTATGGCTCTCTATATCTCCAGATTTAATGACACCACATGTCTGATTCTTTTTAATATATGAGACATGTTATCGTACTATCAGGAAAATATGTTATATCTGTAACAAAAATGATACTTTCTCATATATAGGCCCCTAAAAATGGAAAAAAGCTTGTCGCGTCTATTTTGAATGCTTGCAGCAAAAATCTGACTGGGTCTACCAGAAAACAATGACATACATACATACATACATAATGAATTACCGTAACGCTTCATTTCATTACCGTAACAGCTTTGTATATGTTACGGTAATGAATGCAGAGCATTACTGTAATGAATGGCAGTCCCATGTTGCTAGCAATAATTAGCATAGCTAGCATGGCTCGGCAGAAATATTTTCACTAACAGTTCGGCTCTATAAAAGTTACTTTTCCACAGAACATAAAATAATTATCTTCAAAACTATTTTAAATATACCCTGTTATGGTAATGAACAGTAGTATATAATTACAATCTTTAACATATCTACCGGAAGAACTTGAAAGATGATCTTACTTGGTAGCCATTTTACAACTTCTCTTCCACACAATGCATCATGAGACAAAAAAACTTTATTTATTGGAACACAGGGATTTTAATGGAGCCAAATATCTCTGTTACGGAAATGAACTGTTCATACTCCGGACACATGTATTTGGCCCAGAAAATAATTATTCACAAATGGTTAGCCCAAAATGGTAACACTGCTAGTTAAAGGGTATAACCCCAACCATTTTTTGTATTTATATGTATATTAAATTATGGGGATGTATTGTGATAATTTTGGGATTAAGGTAAAAACTAAAAGTCCGGACACGTTACGGTAATGAATTTTTTGGTTGAAATGTTGTCATAAAATATACAGTAATCCATCAAATACGAAGACAACAGTAGTCCTACAATTAGTACATACCATAGTTTGATATATAATACAAAAGTATGATTGTTTTAGAGGTTTAGTCTATCAATTCCTTACGGACATGACAAAATGCAATTTCGTGAGAATCACCCACCTGTGAATCTAAGGATTGATTTTAAAGTTTTACTTTTAACTTATCGGGCCCTACATGGCCAGGCACCCACCTAGATTGCTGAGTTGCTTTAGCCTCATGTCCCAACCAGGGCATTGAGATCAGTGGACCTCAGCCTTTTTAATTGTCCCCCGCACTAAAAAATCCACCAAAGGGGACAGGGCTTTCCAGGTGGTCGCTCCCAGGCTGAGGAATGCCCTCCTGCTGACTTTGAGGACTGCCACATCCATTGAGGCCTTCAAAACTGTTTTGAAGACCCATTATTTTAGATTAGCCTTTGGCTAAGTCTGTAACGAGGCAGTCTTTTTAGTCTATTTCTCAATTAAGCAATCTTTGCACTGGTTTTTTTGTACTGTTGTTTTCGTGTTGTGATTTTACTGTGTATCTTTTGTATTTGTATATTTATTATATATATTTATTATTGCTTGTATTTTACTGATTGTGTTTTTTTGCTTGTTTTTTATACTGTGAAGCACCTTGTGAGTTTTATGTCCTCTGTGAAAGGTGCTATAGGAAATAAATTTTACTTACTTACTTACATATATATATACACACACACACACACACGCACACACACATACATACAGGGGTTGGGAGGGACAGCATGGGCCAATGGCCCGTGTCATGGAAAATCAATGGGCCATTTTCAAAATGTATGGGCCAATCCCAAAATTCAATGGGCCAATAATTTTAACCATAAGAGACCTTTAATTAAAACGTATACTGCATATACACATACATATACATACATTTTGCTTTGTGCGTTTAACGCTGAAAACATACTGATGCATACTGTACATTTTGCTTTTAATGTTCAGCATTACAATATTGCTTTGAACAAAAAGGATGGAAACATAAGACAAAAGATAAGATTATGCACTCAAATACACAAGAGGGAAATCAGCCGTTGCAATTTCAATCGTTCAGTAAAACTACTGGCTTTAGCATTAGTGTACTGATACACTGGTAAGCAGCTCTAAGTTGATGGTTTTTGACTTTACCCACACAGTTCACTGCCATCTTGTAGCGGCACTGGCTGCAGCTCTACATTAACGAGTGTGACAGTTATTTGACACTGAAGGAATCATGGCTAGAGTATAAGCCTGGTATCATAATGTAGATCAGAATAAGACCTTTCATATGCCATAACTTGATTTGATCATCATCCGCAGAGTGATACAACCCCGTGAAGTTTTCCTAACACGCATCTTTTTAAGTTTTCTCTGGTGAATTACGAGAAAGCACATGACAAATCCATGGTTCCAATAGTTTTTTTTTTAATACAGTTTATCATAGTTATTAAATTGGTGCAGTGTTGCCATTGAAACTTCCACTGTTCTCATGATATTGAAGCTTGAATTTGGTCACAGAACAAATCTCGTTGAAGAAAATACAGATTTTGGCTTAAGACTGTGACACCTAGAATTGGCATACAATTGATTTCATTGCAGTTTTTAATAGTGCTCCAATATGTCTTTCAGTTCTGAAAAATTCATTTCGCCATCTTTAATTCACACAAAGTTATGAGGGATCAAAAATGCTGGTAAAAATTGATGCAAGTTTGAAAGCTTAATTTCGACCTACTCTGGTGTACTCTTGGAGCCTGTAATTCAAAAAATATTCACGAGATCAGAGTAATATTTGGCAAGTATTCATACTGAAGTTATTGTACTAGAATAATTTGCTGATTCCGAGGAGGTCAGGTGGTAGGCGCCTGTAGATTTTATATATTATTAATAACAAAGGAATTACTAAAGAAACAAATAGAACAAAGCAAATTCACACATTGTGCCTCAAATCTCAAGTTAATTGCAATCCTGAGTGAACATAAATGGCTCTCCAACGTGAAAATGTACCCTACGCGGCCACCTACCGTTTTAAAGCGTCGTCACATTAATAAACTATTAAATTGTGCTAAAAATGCCATATACGCCCGGAGAATGTTCCGCGACGTGAAGTTTTAATTGGTGTCATCGCATTTTACAAAGAAATGATGGCTTGCAAAAGATGCAAGTTGTATTTGGTTAAATGGCTCTAAATCTCTCAAATGGATTTGGCTAGTCAGACTGGCTTCAGTGACGAGCATCTGTAACCGATCTCTTTTGGAGATAGATACCGGCGGGCTTCAACCCCAAGTTCGCGTTAAGGCAGTGGCTATCTTTACTACGGTGGTTAACTTTAAGTTGAATTTGGACTGCTCGCGATGCAGTGGCGATGCACTAATGAAGTTCCAAATTAATTTGCCGATAAATAACTCGGTTCGCATTACTTTAAATAACATATTGCAACTCAGTCTTAATGTTCACCAACCGATCAAGCACATGAAACACATGAATACGCGGAAAGAATATTCAGGTTCGCTGATTTACCGTTCTCGAGTGTAGCCTGTGCCATGTTCTTTGTTGAACTGGCTACGCAAAACTTTGCTTGTAAATTCAGTCCAGTTATTTATTTATTTTTTGTCTGTCTGCTACAAAATGCTGCCCAGCTCCAGATTTTTTATTTAACATTGTTTCAAGGCTTTATCGAAATGGGCAAGTAGGCCTCTGCCCATATCACAGATCTTAACTGTTGCAAACCATAAGCCACAACTGGAACGCACATTTGCGTGCATATTTAAGATGGGTATAATGCAGGTATGAGAGGAGGTGTAACACGTTAGTTTTACATATATGTGGGGGGAAAAAAAACTATTAGCCTTAACTACTATAAAATGTAACTTTTATTGGTTTAGATGAATTGTGCACATCATCAATATTACCTTAACTACCTAGTGTAATTTACTCAGAGTAAACGGAGGTCGGGTTGAGAGTGAAGGACGTCAATACCAGCCGCATCGCAAATGATTCATTCTCCAGTTATTTGTGATTGCTCGGCCAAAACAAATCCCGGTCGCATCAACCGAACAATCGACCGGACCGCCTTGGTGGTATTTCTGAATGAAAGATTCCTGCTCGTTTGTTCGATCCAAAATTAATCTGACCTGCTTTCTTGTGTCAGAAACCTGTACATGATGATTGAAAATGAACCCTGAACCTTTCCCGTCAACAACTGACAATTTGACAACAAAGTAAACAGTCTCTGACTAAGAAAAACAATTAAGAAATAATTTTTAAATACATACCCAATCAGTAGTATTGCAACACTCGGTTCCGGGACAGTGTTATTTGATACTGCATACTGATATAAATTCGACGTGATATCAGAGGACTTTGTCACGAACTCATTCCGCTCAGAAAATACATTCCAAATCTGTCTTTCCCCCGATGGGCATTTTCACAGCCTCATAATGGTGATGGACTGCGTGAGGGCCTGGAATTCGAGTTGATCGATCGAGCATCAGAATGCACTCCACCAACTGCGATCAGTGGGCAGTTCTTTTTTCCCGAAGAATTTTGGTACTGTATAATAGAAGAAAAATTAATATTTAATTGGCACACGGGCGCATTCATGGCCCGCTCAGTGGCTTTCTAATGCACCATATTTTGATTTTATGCGCCATTTGCGCATGGCGCGTGGCCTTCCCAACCCCTGTAATATGTATATATCTGAGACTACTACTATAGAGACACTAGATTGCTGATTGGGTATGTTCCAGTGAAGCATCTGTTCCTGCAGTATATACACCTGGAAGTAAAATTCGCTCATATGTGTATGAATATGCATGAACTTATCCGAGGCTTCGCGGCAGTGTTGTGCAACCCAAGTGTGCTTGCAGATTTCTGAGACATTAGCTAGCTTGCTAGTGAGTTTAAAAGCAAGCGCTTAGGTACTGCTCGCAAGCTCGTGAACCTACGGTAGCTATGATGCCTTTTGGAGAAGCTCTGACAGCTCTGATTTGTCACTTTCAGCACCATTGCACACAAACGACCTCTTTCACCACTGGTAACCAGCTTCTTTTACCTTAAGAGCGAACTGACAGTTCGGCCTGAGACGTTATTTCATAGCTAGCTATCGCCAGTGGGGATTCTAGAGTGTGCTGGGGCCCCTCTGACAAGCGTTAAACATATTTATAAATAATCTGAACCCCCTCTTACAAGCAGGGCTGTAGTGGTAAAATCAGAGGTGGGTAAACTATGAATTCTGTGATCAGATGGACCACGATGCAGTAAGGCAGACCGCGCGGCGGCCGTGTGGCGTAGGCCTGTATTTTGTACCGTACTGGACCGGTGTCATCAGTGCCAAAATTGTTGGTTATGGTAATGATGATATTGTGGTTATTGTTGAATGTTCATTTTGTGAAAAGAAATGGGATACTACCTGCAGTCTGTTACCCAATGTTTTTATCCTATACACGTGTGACCATTAGACTATACCAAGGACATCACTGAGTGCTCTCTCATGCCTTCACACAGTCACTATGTCCAATTCCATTATTAAAAGTAATGTTGAAGAAGATTCCAGAATTAATAAATCTATTGTAGTTTTTGTGTTTATTTAATCAAAATAAAACTGCACAAAACATATCAGCAAGCCTACAAAGAAAAAAGATCAACCAACTGTGTCCTCATACAGAAAACAAAAAGGTCAGAGCAGGGTCTGTTTAGAAAAACAAAACAAACACAAAATAAATGGCACCTCTCTAGGAACCACAAATGTAATTGCATTACAGAAAAATGCTTAACTGTTGGCCAAATGATGAATACTGAGTCCCACAATGTCCGCTACACTGTAACTCAAAGCAATGCCCAGAGGGCAATCTACCCCTTCCTAAAAGACCTACAAAAGCATGTCTGAATGTCGAATCAAGTGCTACAGCCCAGGTCCACGGTCACACATGTTTCTGCTATTAAAGGAGCTCCCCTTTCCTTGAGAAAAATAAGCTTTTGTTCAGCTGTACAGCAACGCATTAAACATAACGCGCTACCCGCTAGCAAAGAGCTCTGTACAATAGTGGTAACGTTATCGTCACTGACTGAATGCGTCATCTTATGCG
This sequence comes from Gymnothorax javanicus, assembly GCA_029692085.1. Taxonomy (NCBI): domain Eukaryota; kingdom Metazoa; phylum Chordata; class Actinopteri; order Anguilliformes; family Muraenidae; genus Gymnothorax; species Gymnothorax javanicus. The sequence goes on from CM056195.1 coordinate 102,862,092, forward strand.
AACCAAAACAACCTTTAAAAAATCGTGAAGTATTGCTCTTTGGACTTACTTTGTAATCGAGGCCTTGTGTTTGCATTTGTAGGAGGTGAGACACTGCAGGGACGCTTCAGAAATCGCCTAATATCCATTTTAGCACAACCTAACCTCTACAGACTTCTACAAACCGCATCAACTTGTATCAAGCCCCACTGATCAATAGGGACAGCCTGCCGCTTTCTGATAGCCGCCACAGGCAGTGATTGATCATACAGACACGTACCAGAATGCAGCGCAAAATGATAAAGATAAATTGCTTGTGTAGGAACAACACATGAAATGTTTCCAATTTTAAAATGACACCAGATTTATTTAGGAACACGTAAAAGGCATGTAAACGCAAACGTGGATAAACGAATTCACAGGTGTGTAGATGACACTCAAAGGTTCGTAAACGCTATTAGGAGGTGCATAAACGCTATTTCCAAAATTCCAGAGGTGCGTAAACGGCGTTTACGTGCGTTTAACCTCCACTACAGCCCTGCTGACAAGCGTTTAACATATTTATAAATAATCTGAAACCAACAAAAGAGGTCAGAAACTGAAACTTAAAAAAAAAAAAAATTATTATTATTGCTACATAACTTGAAAATTGTGCTCTTATGAAAAATGGGACATTTAGGACATTATTGTGGAGTAAAGTTTGTCAGCCCTTGGGGGGCCCCAAGCAGCTGCCTGCCTTGCTTGTTGACAAGCTCCGCCTCTGGCTATAGCAGCATTTTCAGTCTTTGCGTGCTGTCACGTATTATATTGTTGTTCAGATTACAACACTAGCCATCTCCCCACCCTTCTGACGCTAGTCAAGGGAAATGTTTGTAATCATTGCTTTACTTTAGCGATATGATTCGGTTTTTGCTCTAGCTGCACAAGCTAGCTAGTTAACAGCGATTGATCTTGAGCTAGCCAAGTAGCAAGTTTGCCACCGGCCTCTCCTGAAACTCGCACAATGAATGCCCATGATGCGGACCATGAACGGTCCGATAAATGGCCAGCAGTCAGACTGCCGCTGTTCCTGGTTTAATCGCTATTCCCAAGCCACAGAGCAATGGGAGAAGTTTTGATGACTCTGACTGCCTGAAAACGATGTTCCTCATTTGCTAATATAATTTCCCTTTCCGATTCTCCGCATGGCTAACGTGGGGATCGATTCAACTAAGAAGTGGTTCGTTTCTACGAGCATAGTGAAGGGAATGTGCATTATCTGGGGGATGTTGTCAATTGCGCTTTATGACTCGTGACAATAGATGCATAAAATAAAGGTTAGTTTACTGCAATCACGTATACGAATGGTAATTTCATTTTCCGGCGTGGCAATTTTGAGAGCTTTAAGCCCTGTAATTAGCAAACACGAAAAAAATTGGAGCTATCGAAGTGTTTCTAGTCTACTGTAGTAAGCTAGTCAATGGTAATGATGGTAGTGGAAACATTGGCTGCTGAATCATGGTGCCGGTATAAGTCATAGCTTCGTTTACAATCTTAGGTAAAATGAACAAAATGGCGCCGCACATTAAATTTTCAAAATTAATTGTGTCTGGTCCACGCGTCCCCTGACAAGGTGAAAACAAGTGGATTTGCATTGTTTGAGGTGTCCTTTGTGATATTAGAGCTACTTTTTGCTGCTCCATAGTGCCCCTTTAAGTGACCCAATTATCATGGTATTTCAGAATGAGCGGACTGTGAATGGGGATGTGCCCGTCTGCTGTCAAAACAAATATTTGCACACAATGTTTTTCAAATTTTGCTTTCAACTAATTCTCCCTTTTTGAGCTTTGAGCGTGGTACATCCAATTCTTTGCATATCTGTCTCAATTCATGAGTCCTGAGTTGAGAGATTGCTCTCCTCTCACTGACTGCTGGCTTGTTAAGGGGTGATCTGGGATTAAATGAAAAATGACACCAGGAAACAACTCAGAATTAATCTTAAGAGGTATATGTAATAACCACCAAAAAAGATACAAGTTGGCATTTTTCTGTCTCTGCGGTTGCCATGGTAACCGAGCAAGCTCACTAAATATGCAGAAAAATTCTGGCACCAATCCCTCTTTAACTCTATGATAGAATCCAGTTTTTCTTTCATCATTTAAAAGCCATTGCTTATCCAAATGCAACGACATAGCCATTCTTTGCCCAATTTATCAGTTTTGTGATTTTGGGGCATTTTACTCAAATTTTGAAATTATTTTGCGCAGAATCTGATGAATACTCAAAATATTCAAAGTATGTAACAGGCAAAATTTCACAATGTCATTGCATTATGGGGGCACATGTGTGGCAGCAGACTGATGTCTGGAGGGGGTCATTCTAATTCTATTGAGCGGGGGGGGAGATGATTCTCATTCTGTTGAGCGGGGGGGAGATGATTCTCATTTTGTTGCTGGGGGGATGATTCTCACTTTGTTGAGGGGGGGGGATTGCATGTAATCTCAACACGCGGCAATTGCGCATATTGAGAATATGGCGGGGTAAATTTGACTATGGCGGGCCGCCATAGTCTCATCAATGTATGGGAAACACTGCATTTCTAATGAAGTAAAGTACCTGCAGCCCAAATTTCATTGATTTTCAATGATAAATAAAAAAGTTATGGCTGCCACAAACATGAGAAATGTGGAAAAAGTAATACCCTAGGAAATCAATGGAAAATGCATTAGACTACATTGAAAAGTTGAGTTCAGTCTAAGTCTGTGGCTTACACTCATTTTTCAGACTGTATTATCTGATTATTCAAATATTTATCACTTTCCTGGAGTGAAAAGCATAAATTTCATCATCACAGTTGCTTTTAAATTATGATTTTATGGCAAAATTCAGTTTTTAATCCTTGTAGCAATTAGTGATTATTAAAGGTGGGTTATTATAGAATATTTTTATTCAAAAAAAAATTTTTGGAAAAATAATCAAATTTTGCCCATTTAACCCCAGATCACCCCTAAACGGTCTCCAGTTTTTCTTCGGCCATACAAAATGTTTAGTGCTCATGTGCTCTCCAAATCTCGCTTTTTCTTAAACTGAAAGGGTCTATTGGGTTAGTTTAGTGATAGGTCAGCTGGGCAGGCAAAAGGTCAAGATGACTGTGATTTCTTTGCACGCCAGGCAAACTACATCAAATGCAGCCTGCATTTGGAACAGGTAATTGGCTCCCGCTGCTCGCGGTGTGGGAGCTATGGTATCAGGCTCCGTGCGTGCGTGCGTCCGTCCGTCAACACATTTTGCTTTATCTCATCAACGATTTCAGTTACAGGCTCCTAATATTAACTGGACATGCATCTCATAAAGGCCTTCAAATGACTTGCCTACAGGGGACCTTGGCCTATTTTTTAAAGGTCACTGGCTTCAAAATATCACCAAAAACTTCGACATTTTGCTTCATCTCATCAACAATTTCAGTTACACGCTCCTAATTTTCACTGGATATGCATCCCATAATGACCTACAAATGATGTGCCTAAAGGTGACCTTGCCCTATTTTTTAAGGTCACTGACCTATAAATATCACCAAAAATTTCAACATTTTGCTTTATCTCATCAACTATTTCAGTTATAGCCTCCTAAGTTTTACTGGACCCCCATCTCTTAAAGTCCTACAAATAGCATGCCTAAAGGTGACCTTGGCCTATTTTTTCAAGGTCACTGGCCTAAAAATATCACCAAAAACTTAGACATTTTGCTTTCTCTTATCAACATTTTCAGTTACAGGCTCCTAATTAGCTCCCGCTGCCCACGTGGCATGGGAGCTATGGTGTCTGGCTCCATCCGTGCGTGCGTCCGTCCATGTGTGCGTCCGTCAACAAAAACTTCGACATTTTGTTTATCTTAATGGCAGGAGCTTCAGGGGCCGCCAGTGCCCTATATTTACAGTTCAAATATGAACTTTTCACCCCACGTTCGAACAAATATCTGAAATTTGAATGAAAAAAGTGAAAAGTATTGTTGAGATCTTAGAATCAGACACTTTAGATAGAACATTAAATGGGAAAGCAGGATAAGTTTTCAATAGCCTGTAAATAGGAAAACAAGCCTTTCTAGCCTGTACAGCCAGAGTCTCACAAGCTTTAGACCACACTAGTCTAGAGGAAAAAAACAAGACCCAAATACCTATAATAAGAAACGGTTCTCATTTCCTGTCCAAAATAATACAATTTTTCTACCCTGCGTAGAAAACCACCATTTCTGAAAACAATAATTTTTGATTGATAAAGATTAATTTCTAAACCCCATTTTTGGCAATAAATTCCCCAAAAATCCAATTTTCTCTAGAGCCCAATCACTGAACCATCAATTAATGCCAAATCATCTGCAAATAAAAGCAAAAGAATATCCTCAAGATATTCCAGAACAAATATACCTCTTAGTCCACTCTCTAAAAATTCTAAGATTAACTTGTATATAAAAAAGATAAACAAGACATACACCCCTCTTTCACACCCAAAGATGTGTCAAACAGGGGTGTCCTTCCCTCCATAGTTTTAACACAGGCTTTCACTTTACAATGCATGTAATTTAGAGCATTATATAATTTACCACATATACCCTTTCTATGCAAAAATATTATAATTTTTGCCTATTCACTAGATCAATAGCCTTATGAAAATCAATAAAGGCAACATGGAGTCGCTGTCTTTATCTCCTCAGATACTTCTCACCAGGGTTGGGTTCAATTACTTTTTTCAATTACAATTGATTGTAATTCTAATTACAATTACATTCTGGACAGAATGTTCAATTAAGATTACACTTTTCGATAAAAAATTCAATTAAAATTGAATTACAATTCCGAAAGTAATTGATTACAATTACTGTAATTGTAATTGAAAAAACTAATTGAACCCAACCCTGCTTCTCACAAAGTGGTTATAAAATAAAAATGTTGTCAACAGTGGAATAATTTCTTCTGAAGCCAGCTTGCGATTCATTGATAAGTTCATTCGCTTTCATCCGTGTTCTTATTTTTAATTCTAAAACTGAAGTAAAAACTTTCCCCAAAACATTCAAGAGATATCCCACGATAATTATGAGGATTTGACAATTCACCCTTTTTGAATAAAGTTATTATCAGACCAACATTCCACGCTTCAGGAAAAACACCACCGTTAAATACAGCATTGAATAAAATCTCGTATTACGGCATAAGAATAACAGACTTTTTGATGAACTCTGGCGGAATCCATCCATTCCTGGGGATTTGCCATTTTTCAAACCATTAATTGCTTTCTTAATTTCCGATTGGGTAATAGGATCACAGAGAATACTGGAATTATTACAACTATTACACTCCACACTATCATGATTTTGAATAAACCTTGCAACATGCTCATCAAATTCAGATTGTTGGGAATTTACCGCAGAGTTTAACAAATCCAGGGTCCAAAATGAACTTTTTGTCTGGGGAAACAAAATTACCAGCCATTCCGATTTTTTTGCCAGCCAAAAATATAAATGTGTTTTTATTATTGCAGTTTGCTATTATTACAGTATAGTGTGTCATCCTGGTCTCATGTGCAATTCTCAATCAATATTATAGTGTAAAGTAGTAATAGTAGTAACTTTAACTGTAGCCTACGCAGAAATATTAATACAACGGTCTCAAGATTGGCAAAAATAATACATTTGAATTCATGAATTCAGTGGTATTAGCCTTTAAGTGCAACAATTAAAAACCATTTTGGAAGAATGAGTGAGTTCAGTATTCTGTGGTGAAGAGCTGCGAAGAAAAAAGAAGCAATTGGCTCACGATATGATTAGCCAATAAGAATGGTAGCTCGCTAGTTGACGTTACGTAGCTGGCTAATAAACCAGCTAGATAACGACCACCGCTCAGGTACCTAACGTTAACTTGCTTGCTAACAAAACAGTGAAACGAGATTGGCAAGGAAAGCTTTTTGGTGAGTAACATTAGCGCATTCTAAAACACGTATTAAATCAACATACTCGCACATCTATTCTCGCAGTCGGACATACCACGTGACTTTCATGATAACAGCAATGGCCATGACAGTTGGGGGAGAAACGAACGAAATCGTGCCTCCTTACCAGCTGCTTGGCAGTAAAATGAATGGATTGGTGTGCTCAATGTCAGGGTGATGAGACTAAGGCCATGTACACACTAACCCGGGTAAATATAAATACGCAGATCCGTAGTGAAAACTATCTCCGTCCACATTATCGTCGTATTCGAAGCTCTCCGGCTACGCTGTACACACCACAACGCGTAGCCGGAGTTTTCAGATTTATCCACCTCAGCGATCGTTTTTAAAAAGCATCGTTTTCGGGGTTGGAATACGGCGTATTAATGTGTACGGAAGGGCTAACCGGATAAATAATTATGCGTATTAATATTTATCCGCCTTAGTGTGGACAGGGCCTAAGTGGGATGTCATATTGTCTGCGGCATACCATTTCAATAAGGAAGCACAAGAAAGGTTGCACAAGCAGAACAGGAAAGAATTAACATTTGTGAGTGGAGTGGCATTTCACACGCGATTCATAAGTATTAGGTGTGAGACGACCGCCTGAACAGGTGTCAACAAAAATGCTAGAACACCACAGACGAGATGGAGCGACTTCAAATTCTTGCTTGCGACCATCCAACCAGTGCATTATCAAGTAGGATAACGAACTATCACTAAGCTGTTACAAACGTGTTATGAGGTTCTCAAATTGAAGGTTGAATCTGAGGATTTCCTCGTCATCCTACCGTGATTCTAACGTAATACATGTTGCTTTTGCATTTTTGCGGCCAGCTAAATTCAAATGCAAAGGTTACGGTTTTGTCTTACCTGGATTGCCCCTTATATGTATTGCCTTGCTAGCTATCGTGAAGCTGAGAAATATGGGAGCCGCTGTTGCTACTGCTGGGTCTTTCTAGCCAGATCGACCGACTGTCAAGCTCGTTCGGTTTTTGCTTTTACTTGCACAACACTGCTAGGAGAGACACCGACAGCTAAGTGAAAGGGGCATGATAGCAACTTTTGCCATTGAACCGGTGTGTTTTTTAGGAGTGCAATGGCAAACATTGAGAGCGCGGCGGCTTTTGCTGTTATGCTGTCAACCAGGCCTTTTCTTGAAAAATCTTAAGGTGCGCAAACATTTGCGCACGTAAACTTAATTTTTCAGCCTTAGGTGCGCATTTTTTTAATGTAGCTCAAATGCTATTTTAGGCGCGCAAACCGCGCCCTGCGTGAGAAGTTAAGGTGATATGAATGTTGTTCATAATTAATCTAAACTAATAAAAGCAATATATTGTGGCGATCTTTAAAATATGTAAATCTACCATGTGCAACACCACCTTTCTTTTCCTACATTATATCCTTTTTACGTAGGCACGCAAGTGTGCGTTTCAATTGTGTCCTAAGATCCGCCCTAATTATAGTTAAGATTAGTGATATAGGCATTAGTTGCTCACTTCGATATAGTCTTGGAACATAATGTTAAAGAAAAAAAAAACAGGAGTTTGGCAGAATTTCCTGTAAGTCGCAGATTATTGAAAAAAAATGGAATGAATTTGCAAGCAACATTTCGCTTACCCAGCTCAACTACGAACGGGGCTACCACTTGAGAACGGTAAATCAGCTTACTTAGTATTCTCTCCGCGTAAACCCATATGCTTTATAGGTGAACATTAATATTAAGTTGTTATATGTTATATGGTAATTTGAACCGCTAGTTAGTCAGGCTACTTAATTTGAAACTGAATGAAGAGGTGCATCTCCACCGCATCGCGAGCAGTAATATGGCAACTTGCAAGTTTAACGCAAACACGCCCTGCTAATATCTCCGAAAAAGAAAGCGCGATAACTGGTGTCTCCGAAGCCAGTCTGACAAGCCTAAACCGTATGAAAACGAACCCAATAAAACTTCTTTTTAGCTTATTTAGTTACTTAGCGGAATGTATTACACTATAACAAACTTCATGTCGCGGATCATTGACCAGCCATGTATGACAGTAAAAAAAAAGGCAGTTGCTACGGGTACGGCAGTTTTTCAATTCATTTCAATGTGGAGAGGGACGGCAGTTCCCATTTCAAGCCCTGCCCTAACCTAACCCTAACCCTAACCCCAACCCCGAATCCTTCCCCTAACCATAATCCCGAATTCTTTTCCTAATGCCTCGATATCGGCTGCCGTACCAATAAAAACTGCCGTGTCTCTAGACACTGCGTTAAAAAACACGGTTTTTACTGAACGCCGTTTCCGTTCACTCAGCATTACATTTTGCAAGTGGCGATTTGAGTCATTTTGTGAATTTGCTTTATCCAATTTAATTCTTGAGTAATTTCTTAGATTAGTCCTTTAGTTATTAATAATATATACTTACGACTGTTCGACTCAAAGTGAACTTTTACTGGTTAATTTACTATTGCGGTTTCAATGAATGAGGAAAAACAAGGTATCCCCTGCGGTAGTCTGGTGGAATGGTCTGTAACGTAGCTGTTCTCCGTAAGCTCGAATTAAAAACCCAACAAATTAACTCGTAAACAATTAATCGCAGAAATGAAAACAAAATAGCTCTTATTCAGCCCAATTCTTTGTTTAATGTCATTTCCATTTTGTGTCCATTTGAGAGACATTGGAGTCCATGAGAATTTTCGACTTCCTGATTGTTACAGCAAACAATTTACGATACTGGGACTTCAATTCTCATGAGCAGAAATAAGATGAACCAGGTCTATTCAATAAAACAACCAACGAAGTTTTATGGTGGGGTCTAATACAGGCATCAGTCTATTGTGCAGTCATCCTTCAACTTCTCAAGAGCAACCGCAGAATCACAAAGGGTAGCGAAAATTGGGGGCTCCAAAGAGTTTTCTCATTTCGAACGATTGGGAAAAAAGGCCGACTATTGGTCAACCAAGATTTGTTTTAGAAGGGGACAGCCCTAGTAATTTATTAATTCAATCACGGCCAAAACTGCAGTCGAGATGTGAATGGAGCTTATCCGGTTTGCGTTTCCCGAAATCACTGATGCTAACTTCCATGGCTGGAACCATTGACTTCGACAACGTTAGTTGCTAACGTTAGCAACTATTCTTCTGGGAAACGAACCAGGGCTCCATTTATTAGCAGGAATGACCGATTGATCACACCAAGTTTCACCGTCAAAACAACCAAAATTCGGCAATGAAAATTTTCGTACTATAGATTAGAGGAAGATTACTACCATTACCCACTCCTTCCCGTCCTTTCTGACAGTTTTAACAGGTTTTATGCCCCTTATATCGACATCCCACGTTCTATGAGTGGAAAGCTGGACGATATGTCCAACCCGCTTCGTCATCTTTGGTGGGGTTCTTTTTTTTTTTTTTTTTTTAATCTTAAGTGGTTGGTGCAACGCGCAGTTCCATTGGTTGAAGTCTCGCGTGTCCACACACTGTTTCTCATGGGCCTGTGCGCGTTATGCGGAAGAGTTTGGAAATGCTGTCTAGATGGCGCTGCAGTTCGGATAGCTAGGCGCGCAGAAATTGAACGTTTTTTGATAGATAGGCGCGCATTTATTTGCGCACCTAAAATGCAATTTAATTTCGCGCCTTTCAGAAAAAGGCCTGGTCAACCCTGATGACTTACGTGGTGATTTGATGAGATAATGGAATACATGTTTATATTCAATTCCTGGCCATCGCTGAGTGGTGTTGACCCATTTATCGGCTGGCTCCTTCTAGGGGCACTTGCTGATTCCAATTAAATTAATTTTGTCTAAATATCGTGACTGAGCTTCAGGAGGTAATTGTTCCTGATATTCATAGGACATTGTTTCAAATGATTAACTTAAATGACCATAAAATGATGGTATAAAAAGAGTACCCGGTGAATGCATGTTGATCAGAACTTCTCTCTTGCTATCCCCCAAGTGTCATGGCGGATGTTTTTTCATCTGATTGTGAGGACACCAACTGCGAGAATTCGAAGTCTGAATATGGTCTAGCTTTCTTTCCAATAGCGGGTGCAGTCCGAAAAAGGATAGCCATCTTTCAGTGGCGGCTCGTGAACTGGCAACAGGGGAACCTGAAACAATCCCTTAAAATGAATGATTGGTCATGACCTGTTTTCAATCATTCCTTTAAATTACCATTACAGAAGCTCTGAAAACTCTCAACATTATCAGATGTGGCCTGTTTTCCTTAATAACGCATACCTGTCAACTCTGATGCATTTGGTGTGAGTTTTAGTTGCATGTTTACGTTCCTCTGCTGTAGTCAGCAATTATTCAATCAACTTGCATGTAAGAAATTCTCGTGCGGAATTGAAGTCCTTGTGCATGGAGGGGTTGGAAGCAATGGAATCGCATAAAGACATTTCAAATTATCTTATTTCATTTAAACGATCATGAAACACATGCATTGCTTCCAACCCCTGAGTAAAGAAAAGCGTGAGATGTCCGGAGTCGTAATCGATTTAAGTTATAAATGAAAGCTGGAATTGGTCAATTTCATACTCGTCTCCAAGGTGAAGTAGGTAAATACCTGTCTCTTCGTCAAGAACAAAGTCATCATTATGCCCAACACACAAATTAAAGTTGCCCAATAAAATCAGTTCTGCTTCTAAACCGTACTTTTAATAGTGGCAATACTCTATTATAATCTATTATTGGTTGAATAATGCACAAAAAAGGGGACAAGCAGGATTTCGGGGGCTACACCCGCCGACCGGACTGTCAAGTTTTAATTTTACCCCCATTGTTTGGGGGCACAATGTATAGTTTTCTTAGCATCACTAAATTTAGGTTCTGACACACTTCTTCGACACTTCATGAATCGGGTTTGCACATGGACAGGTGCTGTACCTACAAAGACGTAATTCATGCAAAGTCTTTTCATTTTTGGAAACTTCATATGATACGGATTTAATTTTATCCCCATTGTTTGGGGGCACAATGTATAGTTTTCTTAGCCTCACTAAATTTAGTTTGTAAATCCTCCAATAGCCAGCCAGTGAATAGTGCTTATAGTCCTGTACATGGATAGGCGCTGTACCTACACAGACTTAATTCATGCAGATTTCTTTTCACTTTTGGAAACTTCACATGATATGAAATTAATTTTGCCCCCTTTGTTTGGGGGCACAATGTATAGTTTTCTGAGCCTCATTAAATTCAGTTGGTAAATCCTCCAATAGCCAGCCAGTGAACAGTGCTTGTAGTCGTACACATAGACAGGAGCTGTTGGGGTTGGGCATCATTTGAATTTTATCGATTCTGGTTCCGGCTCTGCTTATCTGTTCCGGTTCTTATCAATTTGAAGTTTCGATTCCAAGTTTTTATTCCAATATTGGGGGGGCGGGGGCAAAATAGTGGTCAAATGTTTTGATGACAAAATATCTTCATTATTTTAAGTGTTAACTGAACATTCACAAAGTAAATAAAAATGTATGATCCACGCATAGACGTGCATCAAAAAACATGGGAGAGAATGTCAAACTGTACTCATTCAACCAAAGGCGAATTGAGGCTTGACCGCTGTGCAATCACTGTACTTTGTTACACTGGGGCAGCAGCAGTGATGCCTTGTGGTAGACCGATGACCAGAGCGGTAGATAGCTCAGAGTGGTGCCACTCATTGACTTCGTTGCTAGAGTGGTTCGTGGGGAAGCGCTATAGTTCCAAACAAACGCCGTGCTGTCATGATCTCCTATGGGACAGACAGCAGCGATTGCGTTACTGAATGGTAAATATGAAATTAAACCGTACACAATTGCCTCACACGTATTTCTCTTAATGAATTACATTATTTACATACATGTTTTTAGAGGTCATGCTTTTATAGTGACTTGGTGACAACTTAAATAAGTATAACTACTTAGATCATGTCATAGCTTTTGGAGGGAAAGATACATGTTAGCATCAGTGAGCTAGTACTTATATGTACCGTTGATCCCCTATAATTTCTAAGTAAATTTAACCCTGTGGGTCATTCCATATGAAATCACCCAAAATGGGGGGGTGCTCCGAGCTTGATGCTTTCAGAATTGCTTCATTTGGTGATATTTTGTTGCATGTGATGAGCAAATCAAATCGCAGGTGGTTTCAAGTTGATATCTCATTCCGTTCTCATTTTATGGGCCCCCGAAAAAGGGGGCGTGGCCCACGTTGACCCTCTGGTCACAGTTTGTGACCATTTTCAAAGGGTTATAACCGATGAACTAATAAGGATCCAAATTTCATTCTTTCAGGATGTGTTTATTCTGTCTAATAGTCTGCAACAAACCTTTTAATACAGTGGTTAACTCTTTGAGTGCTTTGCAATTAACCCCAAAACATTGAACTTTGGTGCCAAACATGTCGATTTCAAATGAAATATTATGCAAGTATCCTTAGAATGTTCCCTTTGCCATTTACATTGTTGATAGTATACCTTTTGGAGTTTCAACTGAAGGTAAAAACATCTTTCTATCTTCATCCAATTTGGAGAAACATTAACCCCTTTTCAGCTAAATACCGAAACGGTGCACTTTTTGACCCTCATTTTGACCATGTGGGCCTGTTTTGATTTTCAAAAAGTTGGCCTCAAATGAAAGCTTGTTCAAAGAACTTCAAAATGCAACACAATCAAACTTGGAACAAATACTCCTACTTGGAAAAATAAGACCCTTTTAAGCGCTTATTTACACATCGGCACAACTACTCTCAGTGTACAGGTAAATGTACAATAATGTACAGGGAATACTGAACTCCACTCATTTATTTCTACTTTCAGTTGCATGCTCTTTGATCATTTGCAGCCTGTGTCATTTTCTTGTATTTGTTTTCTCAGTAATTTCAAGATAATTTGATAGACCAGGCAGAATTGTTTTTAATGTGGATGAAACCCTTCAAACCGTACCTGCCCCTTCATGCCCTTTTATTTTAAGTAAAAGGGCATTGGGTAACTTTAACTGCTTGAGCCTGGTTTCCTTCTCTTGTACTCAAGATTTCGATCATAAATACTGCCTGTAGATGTCAGCATAAAGGTGGTAGGCGGATCCCCTTAGTAGGCCTACATGGTTTCTGAAAACAATGGCTGAACCATCGTAATCTTCTGAATCTAATCCCCCATGCACTGTTGGCATTGTGAATGAGTCCTTGTCCATTTATGTACATTTACCTGTACACTTAGAGTAGTTGTGCCGATGTGCAAATAGCACTTAAAAGGGGTCTTATTTTTCCAAGTAGGAGTATTTGTTACAAGTTTGATTGTGTTGCATTTTGAAGTTCTTTGAATAAGCTTTCATTTGAGGCCATCTTTTTGAAAATCAAAACAGGCCCACATGGTCAAAATGAGGGTCAAAAAGGGCACCGTTTCAGTAATCATCTGAAAAGGGGTTAATGTTTCTCCAAATTGGATGAAGATAAAAGAATGTTTTTACCTTCATTTGAAACTCCATCAGGTATACTATCAACAATGTAAATGGCAAAGGGGACATTCTAAGGATACTTGCATAATATTTCATTTGAAATCGATATGTTTGGCACCAAATTTCAATGCTTAGGGGTTAATTGCAAAGCACTCAAAGGGTTAACCACTATTTTAAAAGGTTTGTTGCAGACTATTAGACAGAATAAACATATCCTGAAAGAATGAAATTTGTATCCTTATTAATTCATCGGTTATAACCCTTTGAAAATGGTCACAAACTGTGACCAGAGGGTCAACGTGGGCCACGCCCCATTTTTCGGGGGCCCATAAAATGAGAACGGAACGAGATATCTACTTGAAACCACCTGCGATTTAATATGCTCATCACAGGTCACAAAATATCACCAAATGAAGCAATTCTGAGGCCATCAAGCGGGGAGCTTGGGTGATTTCATATGGAATGAACCCTGTATCAACACTGTCATGGGGATGGATAATTTCGCATATTTTAGCTTTATTAAGTTATATTATTGGATAACCAGGGTCTGCCTTTATCTTCTGGATTTACCCACAAATTACCATGTTAAAGTTCTGCTGACCTGTTTTTTTTTCATTCAGTGTCACGCCAGTTCTTCCTTAAAGCAAAGGTACACCACCATGCTCATTTCAGAGCCCTTGATATTCTCAATTCTAATATTCGGATAAAATGAACAAAACATGTGTAACCTACAGCTGGTGAGACCACAAGACTGAATGAGATTAAATACAATGACTGATACAAGGAAAGGTTTTCAACAAAAAGATTTTTATTGGACAGTGGACAACGGTGGAAAACAGGACGGCACAGAAATTGAAGTTGATAAACCAAAACAAGGAGGGGTGCAAGTGTGAGTGAGTGAACCATAAGTGAACCTTGAGCAACAAAGAACAAAAGAAATACAAAATAATGTGGCGGGGTGTTGGTGGGTTCTAATGTGGGAGAGGGGGTGATCAGTGTGAAATTAATAAACCTTTTCAATGTGTGGAACAACTTAGTGTTGGAAAAAGGGAGAGGACTTGTACTCAACTGAAAATAATCTGTATTGCACTAAAAATGAACTAATACTGAATTGATAGAAATTTAACTCCATGTTTACCAAGGACCAGATCTTGGCAGTGTCACAGAAGGAAAAAAAAAAGGGGGGGGAAAGAGGAATTTGGTGGGGAATTAAAACAAAAAGCCTCAAAACTAAGATTTACTGCCGGTGCAAGGCAATTCAAGAAATGGGTTTTCCACTGTCAAGTATCTGCACAATACAGCGGCGGATACAGCATGTGAAGCTGGAGCCAGGACTTTTGGAGGTTTTTGAGATGCTCAGGCTGAAGGCAGCTGGCACCGACAAGATGGATAGAGAGTGCTTACTGCGGTGAGCAAGCAGGACTGAGTTGAAAACAGCTAGAGTTCTCATTCAGGGCAATTGGCAGGAATGAAGGAGTTGAGATTGCCATCACCAGTTCAAAACAGGAAGCGAGAAAAGATCAAATGAGAGTGTGAGAGAATAAGTAATAGAATAAGAATAAGAATAGGTGAGAAAAGAGAACAAGAGAAAAGAGAACGGGGGAGGGGAGGGTGTAAACGCAGTGTGTGGTGTGTGAAAAAGAAAGGGTCTACTCATCCAGACACCATTCTGCCAGTTGAAGAGAACCTAATGAAGGACCTGAACAAGGAAAGCACAGAGAAAAAGAAAATGCATAACATGAGAAAAGGCACAGCAAAACATAATTAATACTTAGTTTGATAAAGTAACAAACAAACAAAAACTCTTCCTATAAGGAGAGCATTAAAACTGGATTTTTTACCGTTGTGATTTTTATCGGTTTTGTGTGAGAGAGAAATAAAAACTCCATAGAGTTCATGACTGAATTCCCACAGCTGACCAAGCTAAACTAGGAGCAAAGAACAGGAGCTTAAATTATCACAACCTCTTCAGACTTAAAATATATATATCGTCATGCCGAACATACACAATTGGAGATTATAAATGATACATGACCACTGATATGATATATTCATTCTGTGATTCATAAGACTTCAATATTTTATTACTTACCGTCGAAGTAGGTCGATGTTATTTCAATGGAAGTGTAACTGTAGCCTTAGTTAACTGCCAGAATTTATAACGGTCAGGCAGATTTCTATTAGGGGTTGATATATGTGTGATAGTAAATGGCCTGAAATTTCTTCTGGTGTAAGATCTATTAGTAAATAGGAAAATTCCAGGTTTTCAGGTTCCAGAAGTCAACGGTTTGGTTTTTATGGTCTCGAGAAGGGTCACCCTCCAGAGGGCCAAAATTGAACTTTTAAGAAAAATAGGTTTTTGAGTTGAAATATCTCAGTGCGCCCTCAATAGCCCAGCTTCATTTTTACTGTTGTCAGTCTATATTAGGAGGAGTTTTGGAAAATTATGAAATTTTGGTAGGCTGTTGAGGGCGCCACCATACAGGGGGCGCTTGAAAACGCCATCTTGGACCAAAGTAGCAGTCACGTTTGAGGCATTCCTTGCTTGCGCCCTCATTAGCTCAAGCTTGTTTATGCATGATATGATTCTATAACAGTGCCTTGTACTGTTCCACTTGAAATTGTAGTGGGATGGTGAGGGCGCGCAACTATAGGTGGCGCTCAAGTCGGTGAAAATGCAAAAATAGGGGTATTCCGCGGCTGTAAATCTCGATGCGCCGCCATCAGATCTGAATGAAATCTGTTTTATTTGATAGCCCGACATGTCCACTATGTGTACCAAAAAGATTGATGTGGGGTTCAACTGTTTAACCCTTTTTGACCATCATTCTGAAAGGTGTGACGTGACCATTCCATACGCTTGTCTACAGTGCCTGACAAAAGTCTTGTCACTTATCCAAGTTGTAGGAACAACAAATAATAACCTGACTTGTAGTTGATCAATTGGAATCAAAAATGGCTTATATGAAAGGCAAAGCCCTCTAGATTATGCGAAATATACCAAAATAGAGTTTTGTGTCATTGATTGAGTTTTATAATTTAATTTGTACAGAAAGGTCAGATTTTGCTTGGACAAAAGTCTTGTCGCATCGAAAAAAAATGTGGAAATTATACATACACTTTATTTTGAATACACAAATATGCCACTATAATATCAGAACATAAAGCCATGGTGCCTTGGAAAAAAGAATTAATATTGCATGTAATGTGGAAAAAAAAAAAGGCCACTAGATGGCAGTATTGACTTTTTTTTTTTTAAGTTAACACGTTGACTGCCAGCTAATGGCGGGTCAGGGCCAGCGCCAGACTTGAAAATTCGGGGGAAATTATCCATCCCTTTATTGACAACAATTGGTCCTGGCTAATTCTAAATGGTTTTCCTTGATAAGCACGTTTTTCTAATTCAAGAATAATCAAGTGGCAATTGAAGACACGGCTTTCTCTCCCCATGCGATCTAACAGCAAATAATGGGCTACATTCAGTGCAGAAAAATAATTTAATTATAATTAGGTCTATGCACAGGCACTCAGCAACGTTAATTTTTTTTTCCAGCAAGATCGGCATTTCAGAACTCATTTGCGAATGAAGGTAATTACGGCAAAGTACCTACACCTGTTTTTGCAGCACGGTCACGCAACTTGCTGTAAAAAAATAGCCAGCTGTTAGACTGGAAAATGAAAACGGAGGAAACCACGATACTTGTCACCAGAATTACCTTCATTCGCGAAGAGTTCTGAAATTCGCTCTCGCTGGAAAAAAATTACCATTGCTGAGTGCCAGTGCATTGACCTAATTATAATTAAATTATTTTTCTGCACTGAATGTAGCCCATTATTTGCTGTTAGATCGCATGGGGGAGCGAAGCCGTGTCTTCAATTGCCACTTGATTATTCTTGAATTAGAAAACGTGCTTATAAAGGAAAACCATCTAGAATTAGCCAGGACCAATTGTTGTCAATAAAGGGATGGATAATTTCCCCCGAATTTTTCTGGCGCTGGCCCTGACCCGCCATTACGAGTTATCTCGTAGTTGGCAGTCAACGTGTTAAGCCAGTCTGGAACTAGGTTTTGGGCATGTCCTGGGCATGCCTCAGAGGGGGCTGGAAAAGAGTATAGAAGGAGAAAAATTGAGAGAGTGAGGGGTAGTTGGAGAAATTGCAAGGAGAAATTGTGGAAGGATACATTTGACCAGACCTGTCACTCTTTTCAAGACCTGTGAAGCTTTTTGTGGATTTTTGCCTGTGTTGGAGCATTTTCCTGTCCCAGGACATCGCAACATAGCAGCCCATCTCAATTACCAAGGGACTGTAACTATTTTTTTTTTTTATTTCAATCTTGGTCAGTAGGGTAGAGTGTAGATTAGTTCTAAGTGTTTGTTTAATTAAATCTGTTGAAGTTGAAGAATTTTGTCTGTCATCCCTTGCTGTCCGTGACGTCATAACAAATTGACGCCATAACAAATTGGGGCCATAACATGCGTATGACTCCCATGAGCTTGGAGGACTGCATCCATACGTCTTGGCAATGACTGAGATAACTTGATGATGAAATCATCTGGAAGGGCATAGAAAGCAGTCTTGCAGGACTTCCAGAGTTCATCAAGATTCTATGTTTTCATCTTCCAAGCCTCCTCCTTCATCTTACCCCTGAAATGCTCAATAATGTTCATGTCAGGTGACTGGGTTGGCCAATCCTGGAGTACCTTCACCTTCTTCGCTTTCAGGAACTGTGACATGGAGGCAGAAGAATGAGAAGGAGCAGCAGTATAAGTAGGGCAGCAAGAACTTCTTGATATTTCAGGCTGTTGATGTTGCCATCCACTCTGCAGATCTTTCTCACACCCCCATGCTGGATGTAACAACAAACCATGATTTTTCCTCCACCAAGCATGATTGTTTTCTGGGAGAATCTTGGGTCCATGAGGGTTCCAATAGGTCTTGTACGGCGACTGGCATGCAGTTCAATGGATGATTCACCAGAAAAATAAACTTTCAGCCACTTTTCCAGTATCAGTCCTTTCTGCGAGCTGTGGGCCTTGGCAAATGCAATGTAGGTTTTTTGTTTTCTGTTTAATGCAGACTTCTGTGTACTAATTTGGCTATGAAAATTTTACTTTGAGAGAGAATTTGACAAACTCTTCTTGTAGATACCGGGATTTTTGGTGACATTTCCTCATGTAGCTTCGCTGTAGTTGAAGAAGGGCTAGCCTTGTACAGTTGAAGCAACAAACGGTCCTTTCAAACAGTTGTCATACTGGGGTCTGTCTGACCTGCGCTTGCCATGAACGTCACCAGTTTCTTCAAATCTTTTTTCTCATCCCTCCACTTGACATTTGGATACATTAAAGATGTCTGCCACCTCAGCAGCAGACTCAGTCTTCAGGCTCTTGATGATCAGCACTTTGGTCTGTGGTTGAATCTTTGGTATGTTGTCAGAGGTCTAGTCGCACCTCATATGAAAGTCTGGTGTGCTGGGGTTATTTCTATACACATCTGGGAATGTGTTAATTACAGTATTTGTCATAGGTTAAACTCTAATCTGCGATTTGTTGCATCATCTGAAGAGACGACAAGACTTTTGTCCTAGCAAAAACAGATGTTATGGGCTTAGCCAAGCTGTGAACATCAGAACACTTTTTGACGGTTTCATTTTGCACCAGATTATTAATGTGAAAGCCCTTGACATTAAAATGGACCATTTATTGTAACAATTGATTGGTTAGAAATAAAGTTATATGCTATTTTTAGTTACTATGTCCTTATGCGACAAGACTTTTGTCAGGCACTGTATGCAGTGCTGTTAGGGTACATAAATCAGCATAGGTGTCAGTTTGAATTCAATGCCAATGGATGATTTTTAGTGGAGCAATCAGCAATTTAAAGCTCTCTTCTGAACCAATGGATAGGGTCCGGCCTTCTGCTGACTTCCTTTGGAATGTTTAGAAGATTGGAGGCGGGGCCGGACGGATTGCACGCTTCACCGCTCATGAATAAATTTGAAAAAAAAATTGTCTACTTCTTTTGTCATGCTAATTTCCGGAAAATAGATCACTCATTATCTCCATCATCTCTACTTTGTTCGAGAAAACTCAGGTGAAAGTATGATGTCAGACACTTGGTTTTCCCCCCTAGTCTGTTATTTTTTGGAGATAACGACGGAAAACATGAAACGAGCCAAGAGTAAAAATTGCGCACATTGTCAGGTGAAACTGAAAGTACACAGTGCAACAGCTTGATGCATACAGATGTGAATGAGAAAATGTGGTGACTCCTTTTTGATGATCTTTTCCACCTTCTGCTCAGCAGAGGGTTCTATCTGATCCCCCGTCCTGGGCCCACCCACATGTGTGCAGCTACATGTATTGCTTTTCCTGTCCCAGTCTCACTGCTGCTCAATTGGATGAATAGATTTTTATTTCAGGCCCTCCAGCTAATGAAATAACCCTTGGCCAAGGGCCAGATATGTGCACCTTCAGTTGGTTACCTTTCCATCATGCCTTGTTGCCTTCATCCCTTTATTCAATCCACAGACGTCGCAAAGTCAATAGCTGTACAAAAGTGCCCTGGAGAGTTTTGTTCAAAAAATGCCCTTGCCCCTCCTAATTGTAAAACCTCCCATTTCATCCTCAGGATGGGGGAGCTGATGAACATGCTTTCTTTCCTTTGCAGTTCCAAGAATGGCAACCTCAGACCCAAGTCCAGAATATGAGAAGTATGTCTACTGGGATGGTCAAAAAGGGGTTAATACAGTTGAACCCCACTTCAATCTCTTTGGTACATATGGTGGACATGTAGGGCTATCCAATAAAACAGATTTCATTCAAATCTGATGGGGGCGCATGGAGATCTACAACCGCAGTATACCCCTATTTTTGCATTTTCACCGATTTGAGCGCCACCTCTAATTCCGCGCCCTCACCATCCCACGACAATTTCAAGTGGAGTAGCACAAGACACTGTTATAGAATCATATCATGCATAAACAAGCTTGGGCTAGTGAGGGCGCAGGCAAGGAATGCCTCAAATGTAAGTGCTACTTGGGCTCAAAGTGGTGTTTTCAAGCGCCCCCCTATAGGTGGCGCCCTCACCAGCCCACCAAAATTTCGTGATTTTCCAAAACTGCTCCCAACATAGATTGACATCAGTGAAACTGAAGCTGGGCTATTGAGGGCGCACTGAGATATTTCAACTCAAAAACCTATTTTTCTTAAAAGTTCAATTTTGGCCCTCCAGAGGATGACCCTTCTGGAGGCCCTAGCAAACAAACCGTTCACTTTTGGAACCTGAAAATTTGGGATTTTCCTGTCTACCCAAAGGCCTTCCACTGGAAAAAAATTCAGTCAAATATCTAACAGACATATATCACCCACTGCCTGAACGGTATAAATTCTGGCAGTTAAACTGTTATGTTGACTGCATGCCAAATTTCTTTGAAGTAACAACCATCCTCCTGGGCTGCAGGCGTTACCTTGCTGTACTCATTGAGTAGTTTAATAGTTGCCAAGCTACCAATTCAATCCTCTGTATTTAGAGACTTGGCTGTAGCCGGGAGATTTCGCTATTCATTGACTGTGGGGCTGGTGGATCTTTTAGCTGGCCAATCAGAACAGAGCTCATTTAATAGACGGGGACGCCCACTTTAATAGAGGGGGACGCTCACTCAGAACAGCCTCATTTTCAGAGGGTGTGGAATGACCGGTATTAAATTCCCTAGAAATCATGGATTTTACATTTTGCGTAGCTAAAAATTGCATGAACCACCCTCTTGGTCATCCAAAAATATATCTTGTCAAAAAACAGCATAATACGGGACCTTTAATTTCTGTCTCCTCTAGGGCTAGGCGATACATTTATTGCAATAATTTTAAGCGCAATAAAAGTAACTGCTGCCATGGGTCAGACAAACAAGCTTGCCTTTTCTCTTTTCTATGATGCATACCTGATGCAGCATTGAACTCATGACTGCCAAAAATCAGAGGCCATAGGAACTGCTTCCGGAAAACAACTTCATTAACTTCAGCATTTATTAGCGACATGCTGAAAAGGGCAATGTTAAGGTCTACAGAATCATCAGGTTCTAGCTGACAACTGCTCTCACCCCACTCCCATTTACTTTGCTCAATTTCCAATCAAACAGTTCATTTGCTCAATTTACAATTCAAATTGATAAACAGTCTAATTTATTTCAATAACATATTTGCTCCTCTCATTTTGAAATTAAAATGACCATGAAACATAGCAGATTTGCTTGTATTCACTTGCTAGATCATTTCTATTTTTACATTTGGCCACTTTGCGCGAATGCGATAATTTATATGACATGTTCGATATGCTGAAACAAAATATATTCCACCTTCACTGCGGGCCATTTAGAAGCTCAAAAGTAACCAAACTCAAAAGCTACAAATTCCTTTATTTTTAATTAGTATTTTTCAATTATCAAAAAAAAAAAAGAAACCCACAAATCTGAGGAACAGATTTGCCTGAACGCGTTCGCTAGGTTTTTGTGCATTAGACCATTTCGTACAATGCGAAAATAATTTCTGTCTCCCATTCACGTTTGATATGCTTCATAAAAGGGTTTCCACTTTGTGTTTTAGATGCTTTAAAACCAGGGCCATCTTATAAAAGATTTATCAAAAATAAATTCATTCCAATGCAGAAAAATTTTACGATGAGAGGAAGAATTCAAATAACGCGTTTTTTTCCTCTAATTATTCAGGTTATTGGCATTCTTTCAGTCTAATACCACATGCATATCTACACACCCGATCGCAATCCGGTGCTGCTGCAGATTGGCGCTCCTGCTTAAACCCATTCATATCGACCTGAAAACACCGTATAAAAGTCATAAAATGTCCGCATCAAATCGGCGAGACCCATTCATATCGCAATCTCGCCACCCGATTAGTCGTCATGGTATCGAATGACGCCGATCAGCAGTGTACACACTTCCCGGACCCCTGCGCCTTCGTTTGGCGCATAAGCGGAAAACTGTTTAACGAATGCTGACCATTTCCGCTCTGCTTGAGTAAATTCAAAACTGTGCTGAGCAGGAGTGCAATTCATATCGCACTTAATCCGGTGCTTCTCCGGTGCTGCCCCGGAGCTAAACCACCTCCAGAGGTGGTTTAAATTACTCTGGGGTAAACTACGCCGCAGTAAATTACTCCGCCGTAAATCAATT
Organism: Gymnothorax javanicus; assembly: GCA_029692085.1. Taxonomy (NCBI): domain Eukaryota; kingdom Metazoa; phylum Chordata; class Actinopteri; order Anguilliformes; family Muraenidae; genus Gymnothorax; species Gymnothorax javanicus. The sequence continues at coordinate 102,884,638 of CM056195.1, forward strand.
CACATCAGACTTTAACCCGGTGCTGCTCTGGAGCTGCTGCTGTGCTGATACAGAGTGAACTGTCAATCTGAAAGGAGCTTAACATGGTCAGGGTTTCCGCTACATGTAATTGATCATGGCTTACCGCCACAGCAAAATAAAAGCCGCCACACCTATGTAAAATGACTTTTCATAAACTCCAAAAATCCTAAGGACAATCAGGTGTCGCCAGTTCTTCTTGTTAAGTTAAAATGAGCGCTAATAATTCTTGACCTGCTGGCAATCATTTTGCTTGATGAACACGTTTTCCAATGAATAAAAATTAGCCATCTGCAGTAAAACGCGCTGCTTTCTTCTTCATGCAATGTGTGCAATGATTAGAGAAAAAATTTTGTTCACTTTGCAAAACAATAAACTAAGATGTTAATTTCTGTGTTTGCTGTGAGCGCATTCTGCTCTACCTAATTGCAGGGCTCCCAACTCTCCGGCATTCTGCGTGAGACTTAGTGGCATATTCAAGTTCCCGTGCCGTCGTCAGCAATTATTCAATCAACGCAATGCATGTGTTTCACGATCATTCACATGAAATAAGACCATTTGAAACGTTTTTATGCAATTCCGTTGCTTTCAACCCCCGAGTAAAGAAAAGCATGAGAAGTCCGCTTCATCATTGATTTCCATGTTACTAGTGGTGAAATCCACAGTGACGCATGTGAAACTGATAAACCTCCGTGCACATAGACTTAAATTATTACATTGCCTAGGTGCTGATTAATGAAAACTGGCAACACCTGATGATGCTGAGTTTTGACCAGACGCTGAAGCCCTCTGCCACAGTTTCAAAAAATCCAGGAGGAAACCCTGATGGTAGCCTGGCTAGGTCTGTCTGCTTCTCATTATCACTTCTTAATCATTATAGGCAACATATTTATTTTGAAATTCACAAAAACACGCACATCCAAACAAAAGATAAAGTCTGGGTGCTGGACAAAAATATGACTGCAAAACCAAAAAGGGAAAATCCGCACACCAGAAAATTGCTCCAATAGAAAATTTACGAGAGGCACTCGTAGAGTGCAAACCTCCGCCAAGGCAGCACAGTCCAAATCTTCATGAGTGGGAGCAAAGTTGAGTTATCGCGTGTCAGACAATTTCAAGATGGCTGCCGTGGCGGCCATATTATTTCACTGATCGCAGTGAAAATCAGTAGGGTCCTTCCTTGATGTAATAGCAATGCACCCACAAAATTTCAGACAAATCCGTGCATGACTTTTTGAGTTATGTTGTTCACAGACAGACAGACAGACAGACAGGGGCGAAAACATAACCTCCGCCCCAACTTCGTTGGCGGAGGTAAATATATATCACCACTTACGTGACTTTTCGGGCCTCAGCCCTTCATCAGACATGAACACGTATGAGACCCACCTCCAGATATACAATCCATTGGGTCTCCTGACAAATTAAAGGACACTTAAAGGAATTTTTTTTACTTTATTAATGCGAAGAATCGCCATTTGAAATTCACAATGGAATATGATAAACACGATGATTTTTTTTTTTTTTTATTTTAGATCCTTGTGTACTGAGACTCCAACAGACTCGGCTCCAACCTGTATCGTAAAAGCACTAATTGAAATTCTATCCTTCATGGACAATCATTTCATCCCATTCCACTTGAGAAGTTTGCCTCACTCAATTCAGCCGCATTCGTCGCATCTGTACTTCAGACGAAGATTTTCAAGCTCAGGCTTCTGATTTGGTTAAACGTTTTAAACTAAAACGATATAAAAATGCATGGATTGAACTAGCATATTATTGTTTTAAGTACAAATCACAATCTGAATGTCTCAATAGTACGAGACCTATCGCATCAAAGTCCAGAGTTAATTACATTAGTCAATACTCGCCTCTTGGTTGAGAATTTCAGTCTATTATTCAAAAACACGGGCACATTATTGACTCCGATCCAACACTTAAGTGTTTTACTTCGCCACCCCGTGTTGTGTTTAGAAGACCACCTCACTTAAGGAATTGGTTGGTGAGAGCTCATGTTCCATCATTGACTCCGTCTCATTTTTTACAGTTGATTCCCCCTGGCAATTACCGATGGGGCAATTGCCGTCAATGTAACTTCACCAATAAAACCACTACTTTTAAGAATCCACGTACTGGCAAATCTTACGATATAAAAGGTGTGATCACATGCAGTACAAATAATGTTATTTATATGCTTAAGTGCCCATGTGGTTTAGCCAATGTGGGCAAAACAATGAGCCCACTTAAAATAAGAATTTCATAACCCAGATCGAACATCCGTAATTATGACACTCGGAGCCCAGTGGCGGTGCACTTTACCCAAGCTTCCCATGTGGTAAAACAGCCCTTACGTGGAGGTGACATTAATTCCCTGCTTCTTAAAATTGCCTTTTGGATCTACACTCTGGACACTCGGGTTCCCAAAGCTGTGCTTGCGCTTGCCAATCGCCACATCGCCATAGGCGAAGCCATATTCTGTATGGCGATGGCTTTTTTTTAGCCTGTTTAGCCACTGTGGCAAAGCTAAAATCTACTGCAGAGATCAGATTAGGCGGATTCGCATCGCAAAAAGCGAATCAAATTTCAGAAGTTTTGACAAAATGCTAATCATCATAACAATCTCTTCGCAAAAAATGCGACTAAAAAAATCCTAATTATATTTCACTGATCCCGACTCACTGGCCTGCGAACTTCCGAGTTCCCGAGCCACAAAGCAACAGGAGAAGTTTTCGCGACTTTGCTTGGCTGGAAGATGATGTTTATTTGCATACCAACCAATCAGCTTCCGGCTTTCTGACATTGTCATAATGTCTTGACTGCAGTGCGAGCCATAGAGTATTAAATTAAGTTGCTCTTTGGATATAGCCACCAAGTTCGCTTGAAAGCTAACTAACGTGAACTAAAGAAAATCTTTGTAAATGATCATCATATTAAGGCGATATGATTTGTTTCTTGCCCCAACTTGACTAACTTTACCAGCTGTCATAGGCATGTACAGTGCCTGACAAAAGTCTTGTCGCATAAGGACATAGTAAATAAAAATAGCATTTAACTTTATTTCTAACCAATCAATTGTTTCAATAAATGGTCCATTTTAATGTCAAGGGCTTTCACATTAATAATTTGGTGCAAAATGAAACCGTCAAAAAGTGTTCTGATGTTCACAGCTTGGCTAAGCCCATAAGATCTGTTTTTGCTAGGACAAAAGTCTTGTCGTCTCTTCAGATGATGCAACAAATCGCAGATTAGAGTTTAACCTATGACAAATACTGTAATTAACACATTCCCAGATGTGTATAGAAATAACCCCAGCACACCGGACTTTCATATGAGGTGCGACTAGAACTCTGACAACATACCAAAGATTCAACCACAGACCAAAGTGCTGATCATCAAGTGCCTGAAGACTGAGTCTGCTGCTGAGGTGGCAGACATCTTTAATGCATCCAAATGTCAAGTGGAGGGGATGAGAAAAAGATTTGAAGAAACTGGTGACGTTCATGGCAAGCGAGGTCAGACAGACCCCGTATGACAACTGTTTGAAAGGACCGTTTGTTGCTTCAACTGTACAAGGCTAGCCCTTCTTCAACTACAGCGGTTACATGAGGAAATGTCACCAAAAAATCCCGGTATCTACAAGAAGAGTTTGTCAAATTCTCTCTCAAAGTGGTTTCATAGCCAAATTGGTACACAGAAGTCTGCATTAAACAGAAAACAAAAAACCTGCATTGCATTTGCCAAGGCCCACAGCTTGCAGAAAGGATTGATACTGGAAAAGTGGCTGAAAGTTTATTTTTCTGGTGAATCATCCATTGAACTGCATGCCAGTCGCCGTACAAGACCTGTTGGAACTCTCATGGACCCAAGATTCTCCCAGAAAACAATCATGTTTGGTGGAGGAAAAAATCATGGTTTGTTGTTACATCCAGCATGGGAGTGTGAGAAAGATCTGCAGAGTGGATGGCAGCATCAACAGCCTGAAATATCAAGAAGTTCTTGCTGCCCTACTTATACTGCTGCTCCTTCTCATTCTTCTGCCTCCATGTCACAGTTCCTGAAAGCGAAGAAGGTGAAGGTACTCCAGGATTGGCCAACCCAGTCACCTGACATGAACATTATTGAGCATTTCAGGGGTAAGATGAAGGAGGAGGCTTGGAAGATGAAACCATCGAATCTTGATGAACTCTGGGAGTCCTGCTAGACTGCTTTCTATGCCATTCCAGATGATTTCATCATCAAGTTATCTCAGTCATTGCCAAGACGTATGGATGCAGTCCTCCAAGCTCATGGGAGTCATCATAATATTAATTTTTTTCCAAGGCACCATGGCTTTATGTTCTGATATTATAGTGGCATATTTGTGTATTCAAAATAAAGTGTATGTATAATTTCCACATTTTTTTTCAATGCGACAAGACTTTTGTCCAAGCAAAATCTGACCTTTCTGTACAAATTAAATGATAAAACTCAATCAATGACACAAAACTCTATTTTGGTATATTTCGCATAATCTAGAGGGCTTTGCCTTTCATATAAGCCATTTTTGATTCCAACTGATCAACTACAAGTCAGGTTATTATTTGTTGTTCCTACAACTTGGATAAGTGACAAGACTTTTGTCCGGCACTGCACTTATCTGAGGTTCTGCAGCAGTTTCGTCCGACTGAACTGAGCTTTTACATTTTTGGGACGTTAGCTAATTATTTGTTAGCCTTAATTCGTTAGCGCGTTATTTGAATTCTTCCTCTCATCGTAGAATTTTTATGCATTGGAATGAATTTATTTTTGATAAATCTTTTATAAGATGGCCCTGGTTTTAAAGCATCTAAAACACAAAGTGGAAACCCTTTTATGAAGCATATCAAATGTGAATGGGAGACAGAAATTATTTTTGCATTGTATGAAATGGTCTAATGCACAAAAACCTGGCGAACGCGTTCAGGCAAATCTGTTCCGCATATTTGTGGGGATTTTTTTTGATAATTGAAAAATACTAATTAAAAATAAAGGACTGGATTCTGCCGACCCTAACTGACCTCCGACGTCACGTCACTGCTGTAAACAAGGCCTTCTGTTGACTTGAACAACGTGTATTCTTGACACTCATACGACGAGTGAGTAGTCATTATTATTATTATTATTATTATTATTATTATTATTACATTGATCATTGACAAGTCACTTCCTTCCTGTATGATTTTATTTTCATGTTAAATATTTTATGAAGGTAATGGTAAGCAAAAAATGCCTGTTAAACTATATGATGATACCCCTCTTGCATTTTTTTTATTAATTTCGCTTCGTGCGCCGCATTATGGACCATGACCAACATTGTGGCAAAACAATTTTTTCAGACTTTAGCCACAGTGGCTACACATATTTTTTCCCTAGTAAAAGCATAGCAAAGGGTTAAATGAAGAGTTTGATCTGAGACCATTCTTACTGTGATTTGTTTTTGTCCTTTTGTCTTTTTGTTTCCAATATTCATGCGGCGTGTGATTATTGTTTGCATTGTTTCCCCAGTTCATGATCTTATTTTGCATGGCATTCTACTTGAGTGGCACCGATGACACTATTGCTACGTTCAGACAGCAGGTCTTGATGCACAATTCGGATTTTTTGGAGAAATCAATTTTTTCTTGTATGCTCGTTCATATTACATGTTATATGCGACTTACATCAGTTTTTAGTATGAACTGAATGCGACCCGCATGCGCAAAAGAGGTCCTGAGGTAATACGCGACCACGCAGGCACGCACTGTTTGTTTACGGAAGTAAATATGGAGGCATCTCATCTCGGCGCGAGTATGGCACTGATAAAGTTTATCTACAACCGAAGTCAGTACCATTACAAACAAATAATGAGGTAAAGGTCAGATAAATGCGACCTGGCCGTTCAGACAGCAGTCGCATTGCAAAATACCGGATACGTATCGGATTTAGGACCACATATGAAAGTGGCCTGGGTCGGATTTAAAAATGTCTGATTTGTGCTGTTCAAACTGTCTTTAACATAGGCATGGGCAACGCTCTGCATAAACTCTAATGGAATGTGTAACAGCTGAACTGGGGCGGTTAACAAGCCTCAGAAAACTTATAAAAAATGACGTAAATACCATTTTCATACAAAAAGAACACCATGGTTTGATTAAAAGCAACCTTTTCAATAGGATACCCGTGATTTCATACATGAACTCCGCAGACACGGCCAAAAACGCCAATTGAACAGAGCTATTGTTCGCCCGTTGGATGAATGTGTGACCTCAATTTACGCCGTGTTTACAAATTTTCAAGTGCACGGCGTGGCAAAAATAACCATTTAGGAGGTAGATTTCAAATAGCCCGCGCCGACGTGATATCCCAGCTACGGCCCCGATTGGCTTACAGCCATCGAATTTGAGAAATTACGAGTCTGTTCGTCCAGGCTAGACCTCCAGGGGATGTGAAATAAGTTCGGCAGAAGTTGGTGAAGTTCGTCGCGAGTTCGCCGTGATTTCTTCTCAACAATAGCAAGAAAGGTGAGCGTATTTTTACTGTATCCTACATAGTTTGTTGACATAATATCCTGTGACCCTATTTGTGAAGTTTCAGTAAAATATACCAAGGAATAAACCGGCGCCAGACCTTTGAAGCCCACCGGTCACAAGATTCATTCACGTAAACGCTTCAATTCGAGACTGCAAGGATGGAAATCTGAATAATCAATTAGGAAAAATTCTCGGCTCTCGGTAATTCTGTACATCGTTTAAACATTTTGTCAATCGGATTATGAAAGAAGACTGAAAATAAGCGCCCGCTTTTTGTTTGGATGTAAAAGCGCGTGTTTAAAGGAGAATACATTGTATAACGATTAAGCATTGAACTCTGCTTAAGTTGAACTGTTAATATTTGTTGATGACATTGCTTCGGCTTCCTGGAAGCAAGTACGCGCAAATCTGCTGTCTAGTGAGCATTTCAAGTTCGATGTACTGAGTAATAATGCCGCGGAAACTTAAACTAGCCCGTCATTCTGCCGAATAGTCTTACTAAACTAGTTAATCGTCTGATTGCTAATCAAGCAAAGGGGAGGTTTCTGCCTCACCAAACTAACCCCCGACTGCACGTCACTGTGTTTTACTATGAATTATTCACAGTAGCTCATTGAAACTATCATGGGAGGAGAGTATATGGACATAGTAAAAAACCGTGCAAAGTGTTTTTTTTAATGACCACGGGTTATTGAAGGGGGAACGTTTGATTCATTTCATAGCAGTGGGAGGCAAACAACTGCCGGCATCAGCGACTTCACTGCATTTTATACAGTAATGGGCGAGTTGCGTTAATGTTTGCCCTCCCGCCGATAATTTTGACATTTTGGCAGGCCATTGATCCAAAAAAACTTAACAGGCAACCCATTCATACCATTTTTTAATATCAATGTAAAACCTAATGTTTGTTGAACATAATTGGGTGAAATTCAATGCATTTTCCATTAAAAAGGGCCTGGGGGGGCGCTGCTGTACTTCAGAAAAGGGGTAGATGACTTAAGCATCAATTATTTCTGTTAGGGTACCCTAATGGATAATTTGGCCTGGTTTATTTCTGAATAGACTGTATTTTCAAAAATGCCCTCAGGCTTCACCCCCCAATTATCACAATGGGTTTTGTTGATAAATGCCGAAGTCAGCCATTTTTGGGACCCTGTGGCTCTGAGACCCTTTCCTGTAAAGGCGTTGGACTTGTGGCAAACTCTTCGTCTGTGTCGTCTGTACTTACCTGCAAAAAATCATTAGAAAATAATAAAAACTTTGTTCTCAGCAACTCAAGAAATGTTGTAATTTAATTCATTTGTATTGCCCATGCCTATTTAACAGATCGGATACAGGTCAGATATGGGGCAAAATTTTTTCCCCCATATTTGCCTGCTGTCTGAACGTAGCCTTAGTTTGCATTTTATTGTATTCATTTTATTGTAGGCAAGTTATTCTCTGATTTGTATGGCACATTGCTGTGGTACATTTCGATTATTTGAATATTATCACTACTTTAGATAATTGTAGAGGCACCTCTATCTATCTTTTCTTTATATTGTATGTCATTGTGATGGTTTTCTTACCTGTAGTTTTCTGTCATGTGATATTGAGGTTCTTGGCTTTTCACGTGCCCATTTTATTCTTTGCATGTGCATACTATTGTATATAGTGTTGCACCGATACCGATACCAGTATCGGGTATCTGCCCGATACCGCGTTAATATGCTCGTACTCGTACTCGTCCACATTTGCCGATACCACGCGACCGATACCACGTAATGTAAGATTTTAAAGGTAACTGCCTGCTCACGGTCAGATAGGCTACATTTTTTTGTACTATCTGACTTCTATGTCTAGGGGGAGACAGCGAGTTAGAAAAAATACGAGAAAGAGAGCTTTATAGTCATCACATCACATGCAGGCATACGCGCATACACACAAGGGGTGTATAGTAAAGAAGTACACGTAGGCAACTTCGTTACAGTACTTAAGTAGTTTCTCTGAGGATTTGTACTTCACTTGAGTTTTTTTTTTTTTTACCAGAACTTCTACTCTTCTACATTTAAAAGATAAAAGGTATACTTTTTCTTTGTTACTTTGACACTGGCCACTTCACTACACGTTACAAATTAAAATATGTGTATAATTCATCATTTAAGGATTATCTGGATGCGGCGTGTTCAAGAAGAACAACGGTGTTCGGCAGGGTATCCTAAGCGTTTTGTGCAGATGTTTCTGCCAGCGGACATGGAGCTGCAAATTTGTGCACGCAATTACAATATTTTATCACTAGATGGCACACCCGGATCAGTTATTGAATATTTACAAGCAAGCCGAGCTCGCACAAGCACACACCCACAATCACACACACAGAGACTTAGAATTGTGAATCTTCTTATTTTACTACAAATATATTAGTAACATATGGTTACCTTAAACATTTTAGTTGCGATTAAGTTAAATCTTTTTCATTTGTCATTTGTGTAATTGAAATATGGCGATACCACACACTTTAAGTGATGCCTTATTTGCTTGGAAAGCTTTTATTGACTTTAGTTGGACTGAGAATGCCCATGAATGTGTGTAGAAACTATCTGTGCCAATTAATAGTTCTACTGACTTTTTATGAAGTTGGGTGTGTTACCTTGCCTATGCAGTGAGTTTACTTTTCATTTGTCAAGCTTCAGTAATGTCTTGCCTCATTTGATGGCAGTGCTAGTTCAAAGGCTTTTTGTCGGGCCTAAATACAGAAAGATTTTTAGCAGTTAGGCCTGCTTTTTTTTTTTTTTTTTTTTTTGGAAATAGCCGTGTGTGAATCGTTTGATATTGGCCTCTTTTAGGCTTGTTATAAAAAGAAAATAAAACCTGTACTCCAAAATTGTCATTGTATTTTCCTGGAAAACATTTCAGAAATATCGGTATCGGTTCTCGGTATCGGCAAGTACACAAAATAAAATACTCGTACTCGTATCGGTTTTAAAAAAAGTGGTATGGGTGCATCCCTAATTGTATATATTAGCTACTTTGTATTTTGTATTAGCAATTTTATATTTTTGTATTTTGTTTCTTGTATATGTGGCTTCTCTAAAGCATTATTTGCGACCTTTTTGTATTTTTAGTTTATGTAATTTCACTATTGTATCACATAATTTGTCAGGTGACCCTATGGATTGCGTACATGGAGGTGGGTGTCCTTACGTGTTCATGTCTGATGAAGGACTGAGGCCCGAAACGTCACGTATGTGGTGATATATATTAAATTTTCTATTGGAGCAATTTTCTGTTGTGCGGATTTTACTTTTTTGGTTTTGCAAACATATTGGTTTTGGTAAGTCCATAGGCCAAATAAATGGCTTGACTGTTAGTTAGGCAAAGTGCTCGTGTATTTTAGATTGATTTAAGGTAGGGTAATTTTGCCAAGGTGATTTAAGCAGTCCAACCTTGCTGGTAATTAGCTGACTTCAGAACGCAATTTTATTCCCTTAAGCATTTCAAATGGCCTTTGATGTTTTGTTCAACATCACATCAGGTATGCGTCATAGAGAAGATAAAAAGCAAGCTTTTCTGTCTGCCCCATGGCGGCTGTTACTTTGATTGCGCTTGAAATTATCGCAATTTATCACCCAGACTTAGGCTGTTGCGGTGCCAAAAAATAAAAAACTAAAAAATTTTCAATAGTAACTAATTTTGGCAGTCCCCGATCCCCAAATTTCTGACAAATTTCGGCCGCTGGCAGCCATGTTGGACATCTGAAATTTGCGAAAATTGGTCTTGAGCATTGTCCAATCAATATCTTTGCCTGTGTGAAATTTTGAGGAATTCCTGTAATAATTGTGGCTTCCAGAGCCTGGAATAGAAAATCTCTGTGGTGGCGGCGGCCCTGGGACAAAACCATAATATCTCCCGACTATCGTCGTCAGGGAGATACAATTATACATTTATTTCACTACAGCGAAGCCAGTATTTAACCAGAGTCTCCTCGCACTGTTTCGGGAATCGGAGCACTTGGAACGTAGGCCTACAAGATGCAAAATAATAGAATTTATGAACGATTCTTACCACCAAGAGATGACTGCAAAAAACAATAAAAATAATCAACAAAATAAAACTAAAATGCAGCTGGAACAACTACGTGAGCAAATAGTCCAACGGTTAAAGAACAACGTTTCTCAACATGCAATTGCACAGAATGTAGGGATTTCATCATCCACAGACCATAGTATCAAAATAATAATAATAATAATAATAAATTTTATTTAGAAGCGCCTTTCAAGACACTCAAGGTCGCTGTACAAAAACATAAAAACATGGAGACAATATAAAAATCAATAAACATCGTAATAATAAATAGATCATGGGAGTGGGATGGTTTAGTTGCAGCTAGGTGGGGTAGGACAGTCTGAAAAGATGAGTTTTGAGTCGAGATTTGAAGAGTGGGAGGGGTGGATGACGCGGAGATCAGGAGGAGGGGAGTTCCAGAGCTTGGGAGCAGAGTGGCTGAATGCTCTGCATCCCATAGTGGTGAGGCGGGCACGGGGAACAAGGAGTTGGAGGCTGGATGAGGAACGGAGTGAACGGGCAGGAGTGGCGGCGTGAAGGAGGTCAGAAATGTAAGTTGGGGCAAGGTTGTGCAGAGCTTTGAAAGTGAGGAGGAGAAGTTTATAATGGATTCGCTCTTTTATGGGGAGCCAGTGGAGTTGTTGAAGGATGGGGGTGATGTGGTGAGAGATAGGGGTTTGTGAGATGACACGAGCTGCAGAGTTTTGGAGGAGTTGAAGTTTGTGGAGGGATTTGTTGGGGAGGCCAAAAAGGAGTGAGTTACAATAATCAATGGGGGGAGGTAATTAGGCTGTGAACAAGAATGGCAGTGGTGTGAGGGGAGAGAGACGGGCGGCGGAGAGATATTGCGAAGGTGGAAATATGCTGAGCGGGTAATGTTGTTGATGTGTGAGTGGAAGGAGAGGGTACTGTCAAGGATGACACCCAGACTCTTTACCTGAGGGGAGGGAGGAAAAGGAGTGTTATTGATGGAGATAGAAAAATTGTTTGATTTGGCGAGAGTGGATGGGGTGCCAACTAGTAGGACCTCTGTTTTGGAACTGTTTAGCTTAAGAAAGTTTGAGGAGAACCAAGAGTTAAGCTCTTGGAGGCAGAGGGTGAGGGAGGAAGGTGGAAGGGCTGAAGAAGGTTTGGATGAGAGGTAGAGCTGGGTGTCATCGGCGTAACAGTGGAAGTTCATATTGTGCTTGCGGAAGATGTAGCCGAGTGGAAGAATGTATATAATGAAGAGGAGGGGCCCCAGGACTGACCCCTGGGGCACACCAGCAGTGACAGGCAGAGAATCTGATTTGTGGGATTTAAGCTGGATGTATTGAGTGCGATCTGAAAGGTAGGAGGTGAACCAGGTGTGAGGTATGTGAGTGATGCCAATGGCTGCCAGTCTGTTCAGGAGAATGGTGTGAGAGATGGTATCAAATGCTGCTGTGAGGTCAAGAAGAATGAGAATGGAAAGTAGGCCAGAGTCAGAAGCTATGAGGAGGTCATTGGTGATTTTAAGAAGGGCTGTTTCAGTACTGTGGAGGGGGCGGAAAGCAGATTGAAACTGTTCAGAGGTGTTGTTTTGAGATGAGGTGGTTGTGGAGTTGGGTGGCAACACATTTTTCCAGAATTTTGGAGATGAATGGAAGGTTGGAAATGGGTCGAAGGTTATTGAAGTTGGTAGGGTCAAGGCCTGGTTTTTGAGTATGGGTGCAATAGAAGCATGTTTGAGAGTGGGGGGACAATACCAGTAGCAAGGAAGGAGGAATGATGTTGGTGATGAGGGGGGCAATTGAGGGGAGACAAGATTTTAGAAGACCAGTGGGAAGTGGATCGAGTTGGCAGGTTGTGGGTTTTGATTTGACGATGAACTCAGATATGGTGTGGATAGAGGGAGAGTAAAGCTGGCTAACAAGGTTGTCGGGTGGGAAGTGGGGGGTGGGGTCAACTGAGGCTGTGCATGGGATCAGGTGTTGATGAATATTACTGATTTTTTGAAACGAAGAATGACAGGATTGAGTTGCAGAAGTCGGGGAATGCATGTGAGGTGAGAAGGAGTCAGGGGTTTGGTGATATTAGAGAGGAGAGAGAACAGAGTTTTAGAATTGTGTTGGTGTGATTGAATTAGACCAGAGTAATAGGCAGATTTGGCTGATGCAATATTGTCCTTGTAAACGGTCAGGTGGTTTTTTGTACATTTCTTTGTGAACAGTTAATCCAGTTTTATTGTAGAGGCGTTCCAGTTGTCTTCCTTGGGATTTGAGTTGGCGGAGTGCAGGAGTGAACCAGGGAGCAGAATGGGTGAAGGAGACTGATCTGGTTTTTAGAGGTGCATGAGAGTTCAGGAGTGAATGGAGGTGAGTATTGTAGTGGGAGACAAGGTCAGCTGGTGGGCTGTCGGCGGTTGTTCTGGGGATGTTAGTAATGTCAGCAGATAGGGCGTCAATGTTGATTTTGTTGATTTTACGGAAAGAGATAGTTCTGGGAAAAGTGAATTTGGACAGAGAGAGGTTAACATTGAAGGTTATAAGAGAATGGTTGGTGTAGGGGAGAGAGTGAGGTATGCAGTCAGAGGGAGTGAAACCAGAGCAACAGACTAAGTCCAAAATATGGCCCTTATTGTGTGTTGGGAAGTGGATATGTTGTTTTAAACCGAAGCTATCTAAACAGGATGATAAGTCTTTTGAGAGTGAATCATTGCTATTGTCCATGTGGATGTTGAAGTCGCCCAGGATGACTATGTTTTGAGCCAGTGAAGAGAGGTGCGTGAGGAGGTGAGAAAAGTCATTGATAAAATCCTTGTTATATTTCGGTGGGCGATAAAGAGTTACTATGGCGGTAGGGGAATGACCAGGAAGTAGGGAGGCGGAATGTTCAAACGAGGTGAATGCAGGGCTAGCGGCTGGGACGACTTTCCAGCGCGCACGGTAGAACAATGCGAGACCTCCGCCCCGGCCACTAGTCCGCGGTAGAGAGGTGTAAACAAATCCAGGTGGAGTGGAGTTTCAGTTATGGAGAGGAAGTCCAGATTGTGGTCGGTGAGGACATCTCTGATGAGATGCCCTTTGGTGGAGAGTGAACGGATGTTGACGAGACCTAGTCTGACTGTAGTGGAGCTAATGCAGGTGGCAGGATTAGCTGCCCGGGCTAAATTAGCCAGGTGGCTGTGGTTACTAGTTCGGATAGAGCGTCTGATGCGACGGCGAGTGGTGGACCAAGTTGAAGTAATGCGGTGACAGTCATTGAAAGTTGACTTTCGGCGGGATCCTCAGTGAATGTAACGGCGGCGGGGCTGGTATGCAATATCCTGCGGAATGCCAAACACGGATGGAGGAAGTGGAGCAGCTGAGGATGCGTGATGCCGGAGTTTCAAAAGCTCAACGGCGGTGTATTGATAGAATGCAGCGTGCAGGTTGGAGAATGATGAAACGGCGGAAAACCAGTAGAACAGTACCTTGACAAAGCAGCATGGCTCCGGGGAGAAAGACGGCAAACCAGAGGCAGGGACAGACCAGCGTGGAGTAACAGGTAAATCCAGACAGGTAAAATCCACAGACAATCGGGCGAGGTATCCGGTAAAATCCAAGGTTAAAGATAGCCATAGAGTCCATACATGATAAAATTCGACGAGATTGGCGATCTGGAGAACTGATAGTAAAGCAAATAGCTCAGCGGTGAGCAGCGGCAACAGGCATGCCAGCGTTCGCTCAACCGGAAGTAATGGCAATAACTGACCAAAAAGATTCAGAGAATCCGGAGAAATCTCTGCACGTAAGCAGCAAGGCCAAAAACCAACATTGATTGCCTGTGACCGTCGGTCCCTCAATGTGAATAACACTCGAAGGTAAGCTAGTGAAATTTTTTGCCATTTTGCCTTCACTGGTTAGGCTCGTTCCAAACAATCGATGCATATGTTTTCGCTGAGAAGATAAAATTACACCAATGGCATCACTGATACATAGGTTAACATAGTATTTTTCCCCAGTGGACTTCTGCACGAAATACCAGATGCAGCTACAAACCAGTAGCTATGCTGCTTAAAACATGATTCCTTCATGCCACCCAGCGCAGGTATTTGTAACACTAGATAATATAAAGGAAGTGGCTATTCGCCCCACAGCGGGGTGAATTGGGGGAAAGATATTGGCTATATCCCACAGTGGGGCAGAAAAGAGAGGCACTTCTGCTATTCGCACCGCAGCGGGGCAGACAAGAGATTACATTTTATAATCCGCCCCACTCTGAACTTTCGCTCCGAAGCGCTGCAGGGCGAATAGCTTCTTCCATAATATAAAACATGTAGCCAGATGGTGATGGATTTTGTAATGGCATGATGTAATCTGCTTAGAAACTTTAAAGGAGGAGACAGCACCTCGGCAAAGTGTAGCGGAAAGTAGATTACTTGAAGTGTCTAAAACGTCATAGTTTTATAAATTTTAATTTGGTAATGATCCAGTGTGACGCATTTTTAAACCAGCGAGTCTTCAAATTGGCTTCAATACCAGGGGGCAGACATTTTTACTTGGGGAATCTTCTGATTCTGAATTTGATCTTCGGAAAACTCACCTTTAAAAATGCTTAATAACCTTTACCTCTCGCAGTTTACATCCCCTGATTAGCCACAGTTGCTCAGACTAGTTGCTAATAACCAAGGACAGTCTAATATACTTTTGACAGCATTGTTATGCATTGCGCCACAAAATTATGAGGCATCTTCTGTGCATAAATAACGACATAAAATATCAATATGTCTTCATAATTTCAGCACTTGTTAAGCAGCACAGATTTGCGGAAATTAGTTTGTGAGGCTGCGGAAATCCATTCTTTATTTTGAATGTTGTCACGGCTAAAGGGCGCTGTAAAGTTGCACAGCTGTGTAACAATCCCAAGGACGGCGAAAATAAATGCTGCAAAGTCAGCGAAAGTTTTGGATTTAGAATGCCATATCAATGATATAAATGTAGGCAATGGGAATTCACCTTTCATTACCATTTCTAATTATAGGTCATGTATTGGTCTTGGTCGCTCAGTCGATAAATTATTTGATTGTTAATCAGGCCAGCTTAAATAAAAACAGCTTGCAGGCTGCCAAGTCGTAAAGGGAGAGCTTACTGAAGGCCCTTTGAACTACTATATGGCCCGGATGAAAGGTTAGAGAACAACTGACGTCACATAACAGAATAACTGATGCACAAGTACCGCAGCACTGGCGCTTGATTGGATAATGCGTTCGAAATGCACACTCAGCCACTATATAGGGCACTGTGTAGTGAATGTTCTACATTGAAAACAATATAGAGTGAGTGAGCGAGTGGACAAGTGTGTATTCCGAACACAGCCTTGGATTCCCCAAGTAAAAATGTCTGCCCCCTGGTATTGACACCGATTTGAAGACTTTCCGCTTTAAAAATGCGTTGCACTGGATCATTACCCAGTTAAAATTTATAAAACCGTGCGTTTTAGACACTTCAAGAGTTCTTCTTTCCGCTGAAATATACTTTGCCGAGGTGCTGTCTCCTCCTTTAACATGAGAAAAGCTGGCTGGATAGCTTGCCAGCTAACTAGCTAACAGTCGAATTCTGAATGTCATTCGCCTAGCCGAAATAAGTGAAGTTAGCTTGTCATCGAAATTGGTTTGGAGGAAAATGCCAATATAACAAACGTTGGATAAATAATTCTTATTTTTAATGTCGCTAGTTTAAGAGTTTGCTGCATTACATAATCTGGTTTATTTCAAAGTCTAGCTAGCGCACTGTCTGACCCATGGCCAAGTGACGTTAGACAGCATACTGTATCCAGAGTTATTGTCAACTCATTAGCGATATGAACAATTCTAACCACCAAGAGATCACTGCTAAAAACAACAAAATAACTATCTACAGTGTCGTAGATGCACCTGGGCTGGCTCCTCTGTCCCAAGATCGTCAGGAGCAGTCAGAGCTTGGGTGGGAGGTAAGCCCATTCCGGCTGTGCTTGTCGTGACCTGCCAGGGTAACATCACTTGCGGCCGGCGGAGCAAGCGGATTCGGTTTGGACTCTGCAACATCTTTGCTGCAGCTGGGCCTACAGGCATCAGCTGAGGCGCTTTTTTTTTTCTTGAAAAGCCATCCTTTAGATATCCATTTTCTGACCTATTTTTTTGGCTAATGTTAAGGAAGCTACTTAACGCAACGGTTAAGTTAAAATTTTTTTTGCGAGCTGGCTCGCTTGAGTATTACCGGTTTTAACTGTTTGATTTTTTTCGCATCATGTACAGCATGCCACGAGGTTCAAATCTATTTGACAATGCACAAGAAGCAGCGCTGTCCATAGATACGAAATGGCAGCACTGTGTTTCAGAGCTATGGAAAGCCTTGTCCTGTGCGTCGTCTCGGCCAATATTTTGCTGTTTTCCTATATGATACATAAAACTTAAACTAGAGGGGCATTAAATAGAACTGAGGGGGCAAAGCTCCCTTTAGCACCCGCAGTGTTTTCGGTGTATGAGCTTTTTAACCCGGCAGTTTCGGTGGTTGAGAGGCAGCGGTTTTTTTTCGATGCACCTGTGGACCACAACAGGCTACCCAGCCCTAATCTCCTCCTAGACGGTGCAATCAATTTGCAAAAAATTTGGTAGACAGCATCTTCAGACCAAGATCTAATATCCCAGCAAAATTTTGCTAAGTGAAAGGATGTAGCCACAGTAAGCCAATGAATTTTTAGGGCCTGGCCTCTATGGATATAATGAGCTTTATTTATTGGTTATGTATGTTATTGCCCATGTACAGTAAAAATGGCTTGCCAATATATCTTGTTTTGGCCGATCTGTATTGGCCACCCTGTATTGGAGAGTTCAGCACGTGTACAAGTAACCATTGGCAACTGTGGCATTCGCTCTCTTCAGAGAAGCAGACGACAGTCGCGGACCTAGCATTTAGCACTTTCATGAGTCTTGAAGTCGTGTACTTCAGAAGTCATGGTCATAATATTGTCATGATAGCACAACATACTTAACCAATTAATAAAAATATTATAAATTGCTTATTTTCGCATTGCCTAGTTCTTGGCCTTTGGGTTGCGGTATAAGGCCAATACCTCAGGCCAATACCAAGGCAATATGGAAATAAGCAATTAACATATAGTAAATCCTGAATGCAATGATTAATCCTCACCAAACTTGCGATCTGTCATCCACAGACCAGGTCACTTTCACTGAAACATACAGAAAGTGGAGTTTACAGGTGGCACGAAAGCAAACAAATGGTCATAATTCCGAAACCATTTGTCCAATCAACTTGAAATTTTGCATGGTTCATGTTACTCAGGGTTGCTATGAACATCTGTCACAACAAATTAATAAATGAAACAAAATGGTCAACGTCAGCCAATCAAGTTGTCGGCATCAGCGGCATTGTCCGGGTCGGCATCCGCGTTAACTTTGATCTTCTTCTGTCAAACCACTGAAGGGATAATGTTGAAATTTGGTGGGGAGGTATACATATGGATGGACAGAGTGTAAATTGTTTGATTGGTGAAAATGTGTCTATAGGTGGCACTATAGCAAACATGATCATAAATCCTAAACCATTTGTCCGATCAACTTGAAATGTTGCATGCATCATGGTAGTCAGGGTTGCTATGAAAATCTATAAGAACAAATTGATGAATGAAACAACATGGCCAACATTAGCCAATCAATTTTCAGTTGCCCTTATACTCACTTTAGCTGTCACCTGTCATCATCAAACTTTATATTCTTGTGAAAGATGTGGAAAAGAGCCATTTTTATTACAATTACTTTGGCCATATGGCGGTGCTAAAGAGAGGTACAGTAAGTCCTGGGCAATAACTTTTAAACCATAGGTTATAGAAACAAAATTCTTTTTTGTTAGATTCTGTGGGTCAAGACCAATCAATCCTTGTAAGCCACTCCCATTTTTAGCTTACCGGCCCTATGGGCCAATAAGCTATTGTCGTGGTGTGGCGTCCTTCATCCTTCGTCTGTCGTCCGGAACAATTTTTTTTTTTTTTTGAACACTGTCTTTATTGACATTTTTAGCCCGCTTGGCAGACAGGCCCAAGGGGCTTATGCTTTGCTCAGGGTCTTCAGTGGTGGTATGTCGTGCGTCTGTGCGTGCGTGCGTAAACTTTTGGCTTGTCTGCGCTCTCGCGTCTCCAGTTTCTCGCCGATCCTTTTCATACTTCATATGTGTATATAGCGTCTTCAGGTCCAGACCAAGTTCGATTTTCAGCCCAATCGGACCGATACTTTGGCCAATAGGGGCCGTTCCATTTTGGCCACGTTTGGCCAAGCGGGCGCAGTTGCTTTGCCACTATTTTTTATGTTTAAAGATGCATGTACACACAGTGCAGTTGAAGCGTATACATAAGCTTTTGCTTCCAGAGTCTAGGTCTGCACTAAGGCACAGGAACCAAAGCACAAAAGGTAAAGAAAGAACAACACACAAAAAACATAAAACAAACATCCCGCTCTCAGACAAAACATATTACATTCTTAATTTAAGGGAAAAGGAAAAGAAAAAAATATATATACCTATATTTATAACAACTTCAACTTATTCATTGTCCTGCACTCTGTAGTTCCATCAGCTACTTTATGAGGTCCACATCAGTCAGCAGTCAGTCCTCCTCATCCACCAGCTCCAGACCCCTCACAAACAAAACAAATGGTCCCCAAACCCTCTCAAATAAATCCTGTCTCCCTCTCTGTATGTATGTTATCTTCTCCAATGGAAAAGCTACCAGCATCTGTCTCATCCAGAATGTAACGCTTGGTCAACTTGTCTTTCTCCAGAATAGTGCAATTGATTTTTTCGCATGGAGAAGGCACATGTCGATCATAATTTGTTCACTTTGGGTGTACTTGTGACCTTTTTGGATACAATCCTAAAATAAAAAAACCTGGGTCCATTAAAAGATCTTTTGAGATAATTTTTTTCAATTGTTTTAACTTCTTCCCAGAAAGCCTTGAGCTTACTGCTCTGCCACACGCAATGGAGAGTTCCTTTTTCATTCATACATTTTATGCACAGGTCTGGGATATTACTGTCGAATTTATTTAGTTAAACTGGTGCGATATAAGTCCTCATTGTTCATTTATATTGTAACAGTCTTAATCTTGTGTTGATCGTTTGAAGGTGAGCTTCAGTGCATATCCATCCCCAGTTTTCTAAGGAGATCTCTGTTCCCAAATCCTCGCTCCATGCTTTCTGTTTATTATCAGAGTTACACTGGAGAGTTAGTCACTAATAGATTATATAGCTCTGATATCGCTCCTTTGCTTAGGCTGTCCTTTGACATAATTTTCTCCAAATTGGATTCTAAAGGTTTGGTTGTAAGACCATTCTGACTCATCCTAATGAAGCTTCTGAATTGTAGGAATTTGAAAAAGTATTTTTTGTCTTTATCCTATTTAGATGCGAGGTCTTCAAATGACATCATATTTTGGGAGTCAGATAAATACAAATCTTGAACACTTCTTAATCCCTTTGATGCCCATGATCTTAATACAGCATCTGCTCTCCCTGCAGTGAAGTGTTGGTTTCCCCAAATAGGACTGTATTGAGACAATATATTAGGCTCTTTAATAAATTTTCTCACTTCGAGCTACACTTTGATCATGTTTTTAACTATTGGGTTGGTAGTTTTCCTAACTAAGTTGGACAGTTTCGAATACAAGTACATAGAGAGAGGCAAAGTTAAACCTTCAGATTCCATTTCCTTCCATTGTGGGACATCTTCTGTTGCAAAATAAAACTTAATGGCCCTTAGTTGCACTGCCCAGTAGTACCAGATTATGTTCGGAGTTTTCAAACCTCCCTTGTCGTAAGGTAAATATAGTAATGACAGTTTTATTCTGGCACGGTTATTTCTCCATATAAATCCTATGAATAATTTGTTAATTTTATGAAAGAAATCATCAGGTGGGGGCAATGGGACATTTTGAAATAGTTACAGTATTTTAGGCAGAATATTCATTTTTATAATTATTCTACCAATCATGGATAAGGGCAGGGACATCCATCTATTGATTGATTGTGTTATTTGTTCCATTAAAGGATCATAGTTAATTTTAACAATCAAATCAAGTTTTGGTCTAATTTGAATTCCCAAATATGTTAATTGGTCTACCACTTTAAATGGAGAGGTTTCTGGCAGTGAGTTCTCCTCACTCAGTAACAAGATGGAGGATTTCGTGTGATTAATTGTGTATCCTGAGATGCCACTAAACAGTTTAATTAACTCTAGCAGAACGGGAATAGTTCTATTGAGGTGCGAGATAAACAAAATAACATCATCCGCATAAAGGGCAAGTTTACGCTCTGTCCAATTGTTATTCCTGTTATTTCTGTGTGCGTCCGTACCGCTATAGCAAAAGGCTCTATCGCTAAAGTGAACAAGAGCGGTGACAGAGGGCACCCTTGTCGACATCCTCTTTTAATTGTAATTGGGACTGATATATTCTTGTTTGTTAAAATTTCAGCTGTAGGGTTACAGTATAATAGTTGAATTCATTGTGTGAAATTATTTTGATATCCAAATCGTTCCAAAACGTTGAAAAGGTAGGGCCACTCCACCTTGTCGAAGGCCTTTTCAGCATCTGAAGGAAGGAGAGCCCTATCCGAAGTATTCTCCAAATTTTGAATAATATGAAGGACCCGCCTAACGTTATGAAACCCTTGACGGCGAAGTATGAACCCATTTTGATCTCTGTGTATTACTCTGGGTAATGTATCTTGCAGCCTCCCTGCTAAGATTTTACTCAAGATTTTGAGATCGGAATTTAGTAAACTTATTGGTCTCATATTTCCACAACTATAACTGGGCTTTCCTGTTTTTGGAAGTAATGTTTTTAACGCACCTGTCATCGATTTGGGTAGACTACCAGTTTGAAATGCTTCCAAAACATTTCCAGTGTTGGTTTAAGTAGTTTAGTTTTAAATTTTTTATATAAACCTACAGGGATCCCATCAGGTCCTGGTGTTTTACCTGTCTTCATGCCATCTATAGCTGCGCCGATTTCTTCCTGTGTAATATCTGCCTCTAATTGCTCAGCAAACTCCTGAGAAATAGTTGGAATATTCAACCTGTCCAGAAATACTGTTTGGGCTTGTCGGTCTAATTCAATTTGAGATGTATACAAATTTTCATAATATTTTTGAAATTCTTTATCTCGATGGGGTCTATTATTGTGTCACCATTATGGTTGACGACTGAAGTAATGTTCCTTCTTGTTTCTAGCTGTTTGATGTGCCAAGCTAAAAGTTTGCCAGGTTTTTCTCCTTGCTCGTAGAATGTTTGATTGAATTTAAGCATACTAGAAGCCGCCCTATTCGCTGATAATTTATCATACTCTGCTCTCAAGAGTAGTAGCTCTTTTTCTGCTCCAGGAGTTATGTTTCTGAATACTTGCTCTTGAAGGGTTTGTATTCTGGATTCTAGCTGCTGTCTTTTCTGGCGTGATTTTTTTTTTATTTGGATGAAGTATTACTAATTATATGTCCCCTTAAGTATGCCTTAAAAGCATCCCACCTGATACCTGCTGATGTTTGTGTTGGATTGGCACTAAAATAATGGTCTATTTCTTTCCCCACATACTTGATGAAATCTTCATCTTGTAACCATTTCTGATTCAGACTCCATCTGAAAGGGTCTCTAACAAGATTAACATCTGTGTAAATTAGACAGCATAATCCATGATCTGATATTAATATACTATCGTAATAGCAGTCTTGTACTCTTGAAAGCAGAGATGGAGAAACTAAAAAATAATCGATAGGCGAGTAAGTATGAAAGGTGAGAGAGTGACATGAGTAAGCAACATCATTAGGTTTCAAATATCTCCAAATGTCTAGCAGATTCAGCTCTCTAATGAAGTGGTGAATGGTCTGTCTACTTTTGCTATGAGTTTGGTCAATCCCTGTAGATCTGTCCCTAATCGGATCAAGTGTACAGTTCCAGTCTCCTGCAATTATATATTCTCCTGGGAGGGATGTAAGTATAAGAAACAGATTTGTATAAAAGTCTGGCTCATCTGTATTGGGGCCATATATATTCACTAAATTCAACTTTGTTGAGAGCAGCGGTCCCTGAACAATCAAATATCTACCCAATTTATCCTTAATTACATTAAAGACTTGATACGGCACTAATTTGTCAATAAGAATCATCACTCTCCTAGCTTGTGATGTAAATGATGCTGCATAAATGCTTCCTTGCCATCTCCTACCAATTCTTATATTGTCCTCTGTTAAGGTATGTGTCTCTTGCAAGAAGACAACACTTGAATTTGTATCTTTTAGCTTATTCATAACTTGTTTCATCTTTTTGGTTTTTTGTAAACCTCTACAGTTCCAGGAGGTAAATTTAAGTTCTATTTTTGTGGCAGTTGAATTTGCATGAAGTTCCCTTAACATAAATAAAATATCTGAGAGCGTTAAAACATTTAAACACTAAAATACACATTAAACACAATGAACTATACTGAACAAACATCCCCTTTGTCCCAATTGAATGGGAAGCCCCCCTAGTTTGTTGCTTCCAGTTACTACTTTGGACAGATCTCCTGATAAAAAAATAAATAAAAAAATATATATATATATATATATATATATATATATATATATATATATATATATATATATATATATAGAAAAAAAGGAAATACAAAAGTGTCTCTGCCTCTCCTGCTCCATATTATCTGCATAAACACAATTAAGTAGCATACATTCCTGTGCAAAGCTATTAGTTGCCATTGTATAAATACTGAGAATGTCACATTTTCACACCAGTGTGTAGAAGGAAAGCTAGTAAAAAAAATAATAAAAAAAGGCCAGTGTTTAATCAAAGTTACACTAAAGTAACAAAAATTGTGTATAATATGTTGTTATTGCACGTCTTTCATAGTATGTGGACCTCTCACTTCTGTATCAGTCGAAACCAAACACTTGCAGTTAGTTTCTGCATTACCAAAACTGTATTTACCCAAAATTGTATGCTGGGTGTTTAAAGCCAAGCCCCCTGAACTGAAATGTAACATACTGGTGAATAAGTTACTGGCAATCCAAATATTCTATTACCCTTAAACTCAGTATACAAAGGGGATTTACTGGTGTACATGTAAAAATATATACATATACACGTACTCGTTCACATATCTGCACGCACTTATGCACCCAAACAGACACTAGTATACACCTGTATTCATATGAAGTGCTAAACAAAGAGCAGTATTTGTTCACTCTCCAATAAGTATCAAACCCTATACTAATTAGTAGTCTGTTGTTGCAGTTATTTTTACCGTATGAACAGCCTGGTAACTGAGAGAACTTAATCAAAAATGTTCAGCAGAGAGTCTATTATTGTCTGTCTCTCAGTCTGCTATTTTTTATCCAGCTTCCTCTTTAATTTTGTTTATGAAGGCCTGTACCTCAGTCGGACTGTTAAACATGTGTGTTTGTTCTCTATATGTCACCACCAGTTTAGCCGGAGGCATTATGCCATGTCTGAGTCCCAGGCTCCGCAGCTGCTGCTGTACTAAATTGTACTGTCTCCGTTGCTTGTGCACTTCGGTGGTGAGATCATTGTAGAATCGCACCTGTTGGTTTTTGTAAAGGATGTCTTTCTTCGCTCTTGCTGCTTTTATCACGCCCATTTTCTGCTTATAGTTCAGGAACTTCATTATCAAAGTTCTCTGTGGTGTTTCATTGCCTCTCTTGGGCCCGACCCGGTGCGCGCTCTCCATCACTATCGGGCATCGCAGGGGGGCCATGTCCAATGCCTCCGGTATCCAGCCTTCCAGAAACGAGCAGGGATCCGGTCCTTTGGCACCCTCGGGGAGGCCCACCAGCCTCAGGTTGTTTAGTCGGGACCTCGTCTCCATGTCGGTAACTTTCTCCTCCAGGACTTCATTTTTTCCTTTCAGTGTTAGAACCATCTCTCGTAACACGGCGTGCTCGTCCTCCACTGTTGACACTCGTGTCTCCGCTCGTGTTATCCTTTCAGTGCAGTCAACCAGCTCTTTCTTTGTTTCCTCGACCGCAGTCAAAATCCCATCCAGTCTGGTCGAAAAGTCGGTCTTTAAACTATTAATCGCCACCACTTCTTCTTTGGCTCCGGTGAACTCACTGCAACTTTGCCTTAGAGCCTCTGTGCTGCCGCTAGCTTCTGTGCCAGCGCTTGCTTCCTTGCTAGCTTTATGCTCCATTCCAGGCATCCCGAAGTCGGTTAACTTCGCTTGCATCTGTGTTTTCCCTTTATCTTTACCGTGCTTTCCTGGATTTGGCATTACCGCTTCGCTATTGCAAGCTTCTTGCACTTTCAAGAGGATTTTTAGTGTTTATATGAGGATTTGAACAGGATTTTTGGGGACCAGAGTTGAGCGTGACTGACTAGCAGGCGGCCATAACCGGAAGTCCCCGGAACATTTTTTAATCTTTTTTTTGGCCTGAAGAATTTTCATGTAAATTTGCCATAACATACTACTAGACCATATCTGCAGACGTTTTTTTTTTTTTTGGTCTGTTTTTTTAAATCATTTTTGTCCGTTTTATGGGCCTTTGAAATTTCGGCCCCAGTGTAAAAGATAGGACCGAGAAATTTTAGAAAATTATTTTTCAACCCACCTCGTACGAGCCGGCAGTGGTCGGCAGCTTTTTCAGAGTAGAGCACAATTGGCTATTGCGCTTCAGGGTTGCAAATTGGGAAGGGACTGCTGGGAAGGGAAAATAATTGTGGCCTTGTTCGTTGCTCAAGCGCCTCCTGTTGGCCAGACGGGCGCTCGTCAGGAAGATTCTAAGCCTGTTCGTGTCCGGGTATCCTCCGCCCTCGTTCTGAACTTGCGTCAAACTTGAGGTCAGGGAATATATTAACAATGTTAAAAGATATGACTTGAAATTTCAAAAAATTATTTCTCAAAAACTGTGTGATAAATCTGGCAATCAGCTCACCTTGATACACTTTATGTACAGTGCGAGTGGCATTTTGATTGAATCGACGGAAGTGGGTCTGGTGGGGGCGCTGTACTTTAACATTGGGTCTTATGGAGAATGGGCCAAATTGCCTGTGGAAGCTAAATGGTTGCAGATAGAGATTAAGTTTGTATTACTGAGATATAGGAAGTAATATATGACCTATATTTTGGCTGTGTTAAAGTTGACCTCAGACGACCTTGAAAGGTCAAACTTGAGGTCAAGCAAAATGTTACAATTTTCAAAGGTTTCTAGGCTTGACAATATTGAAGATTGGGAACATATGTGCATTGAACACGTATTGGAAGTCATGTATGAACTTACATTTGGTGGCCTTGAACTTGACCTTCGGCGACCTTCGAAGGTCAAACTTCACATTGTGACTTCTATCACCAAAACTATTACAGAGAGAGCTTAGGTTTGTATTGTGGGCATGTAGGAAGTCATGTATGAAGTTTCAATGGGTGACCTAGAACTTGACCTTCAGTGACCTTCAACGGCCAAACTATACAGTGAAATTTTAATGACTTATACCAGCTAAATCGTTCCAGATTTAATGTAGGTTTGTATTGGAGACGTATAGGAAGTCATGTATGAACTTTCATTTGGTGACATTCATATTGACCTTCGAAGGTCTAACTTGACCTAGAGAAAATTCAATGACTTCTGTCACTGAAAAGGTTAGAGATGGAGCCTAGGTTTGTGTTACTGACATTGGAAGTCACTTATGAACTTTCATTTGGTGACATTCAGCTTGACTGTTGATGACATTTGAAGGTCAAACTTGACATCATACAATTACAATGACTTGCATTGCCAAAACGGTCACAGATGGAGTCTAGGTTTGTATTAGAGACATATAAGAAGTCATATATGAACTTTCATTTGGTGACCTTTGCACTGACCTTCAAAGGTCAA
The DNA here is from genome assembly GCA_029692085.1 of Gymnothorax javanicus. NCBI lineage: Eukaryota > Metazoa > Chordata > Actinopteri > Anguilliformes > Muraenidae > Gymnothorax > Gymnothorax javanicus. Next base: position 102,911,093 of record CM056195.1, read on the forward strand.
ATGTGACCTAGTGAAAATTCAATGACTTGTATCACTAAAACGGTCACAGATGGAGCCTAGGTTTGTGTTATGGACATCTAGGAAGTCACACATGAACTTTCATTTGGTGACATTCAACTTGACTGTCAGTGACCTTTGAGGGTCAAACTCGACAGTGAAATTACAATGACTTGTTTCACCAAAATGGTCACAGATTGAGCCAAGGTTTGTATAGAGACATTTAGAAAGTTATATATGAAGTCCATTTGCTGACCACAACTTGACATTCTGTGACCTTTAAAGTTCACAACTGACATATTGAATACATATTGACATATTATAATGACTTGCAGGGCTCTCGATGACCCGAGATCTCGGGTCAAATACGCACCAAATCAAGATTTGATGCACAATAGAAAATTGCAAGAGTCAGTGCGACGCACGAATATTTATAGAACTTTCAGTCCTCGTCTTGAATAAATAATGCACAGCGAAGTTTTCTGACCCTTTTCCAGTGTTTAATGCATGGCGATCAGGAAATGATGCACAAAATTGTTTGACCAGACGGAGTCGGGGAAAAACTTATGGCAAAACAGTGCCATCGAAGTATATCCCGATTCCACGGGCTCAAATGAAAGTTAATTAGTCTTTTTTTTTTTTTTTTTTTTGAAAGTTAATTAGTCATCCTGTGCAGCATCTTTCAGTCCTGACGTCATAAATCAGCATGACCGGCACATGTTTATGTTTGGATACGGAAGATGGCGGCATGGTGGTAGACGCTTTTCTGAACTTTCCTCCAACTTAAGTGAATTAGTGGCATCAAAACTTATTTTGCCAATTTGCAGTAATGTCAGAAAGTTACTCAAGTAAACGCAAAAGTGAAGGTTGTCCACCCGTTACTCCTACTAAGCCTCTTTCCGTGAAAAAAGGGAAAATGGAACAAGAAACGGCGGACAATATCGTAGCTGTGCTTAAGCTAGCCATTGCAGAGCAAGGCACCTCGATTGGAAAATCCATTGAGGAACTCAAAGCTTCAATTAACTTTCTCTCTGCTGACCGGCAAGATATAAAAGGTACCATGAAGCTCACCGTTGATAGGGTCAGCAAAGCTGAAGAAAAGATCCAGTGCTTGGAAAATAAAGTTATGGAGTTGACGCGCTACAAACAAAGGTGGAATTTGCGCCTACGCGGACTACCCAAAGAAGAGAACGAGGAGGTGAGGATGAAGGTAATACACATCTGCCAAAACGTAGCACCGGGCCATGAGGAAAAGTTGCTGGAAGTGATTGATTCAGTTCATCGGCTTGGCAGAAAACACCCCGCCAAAATTCAAGCCCGTGATATCATCCTGCAATTCTCAATGAGATATTTCCGTGACATGGTTTGGAAGTTGGGCAAGCATTCAGAGTACCTCAAGAAGAAGAATCTCCGCTTCAAAGAGGATCTTACTCCGGAGGATCGCGAGAAACTGAATCGTTTGTGGCCAGTAATCCAGCAAGCACGTCAGGAGACGAACGCCTTTTTTGTTGGAGGGAGAGCCTTTGTGGACAATAAGGAAATATTTTGACTGTTTTATTGATGCCTGCAGTCGAACTCAGCATGGAGGATAAGTTCTGCTTTCTACACAGTCACACACCTACTTTCCAGGGAACTGTGACGGTTGTTCTGCTTCACAATTTCATCGTTAAAATTAATTTCTGTTAATGCTCGAGGGTTAAGAGACATAACTAAATGAAAGGCGCTTTTTCTTAATGCAGAAAACTTTGACGCTGACTTTTGTATGATCCAGGAATCTCATTCTGTTGTTGAAAACTATAACTTTTGGAAAACACAATGGGGGGAGGACCTATGGATGTCGCACGGAAATCAACGTTCAGCAGGGACATTAACTCTTAAACACAAGTTCTGTGGGAAAATCATCCTCACTCAAACTGATCCATTTGGACATTTTTCTCTGATGGTTATTTCCTGCAATAACCAGTTGCTGTTGATTGGTAATGTTTATGGCTATAACAATACTAAGGAAAACAAAGAATTATTTGAAGCGTTAAATACTAATATTGTTGCTCTTTTAGGAAAATTTTCTTATATGAAGATTATTTTAGGGGGTGATTTCAATGTTACGGTGAATGATGATGTTGATAGATGGCCAAGTAGACATAAGGAAAACTCTCATTATTGATTTCATGAATGAAAGAGGATTAATTGATATATGGAGAGTATGCAGTCCCTCTGCTAAAGAATTTACCTGGAAAAACAAAATGGGCTCTTTACAGTCAAGGATTGATTTTTGGTTGATCTCTGAATCTTTATCGCAATTCCTTCGTGAAGTTGAGATTATGCCGACACCTCTGACAGACCACAAGGCCATTTTATTAAATTTGAAAATGTCATTAGATAGAGCTCATAAAAGGACCCCAACTTATTGGAAACTAAACAGTTCTTTATTAATGAGTGAATCTGTAAACTCGATCATTAAACTTAAGATAATGGAATACATGAAAATGGCAGAAAGTGAAAAGGCTTATTGGAAATATTGGGAGCTACTTAAGTTTGAGTTAAGAATTTTTTTAATGGATAAGGGCGCAAAAATGAAAGAAGTTTCTCCTTGTCCTCTATGTTGTATGAAAATATGTCTGAGATCCAAAGAGCACATTTACAAACATTGCAACTGAAACTGGATCTGCTATACATCGGAAAAGCTAAAGGAGCCTTTATACGTTCAAGGGCCAAGTGGCTCGAAGAGGGGGAGCAGAACTCCAGCTTTTTTTTAATTTAGAGAAACAAAGGCAAAACAAAAATGGCATTACACATCTCTCCCTAAATGGCTCAGTTGTTGATAACCCCAAAGATGTTGCTAAAATTTGTGAAAACTTTTCTGAAACATGATACAAATATAACCCATCAACAGCTGAAATAGAAATTTTTTTTCCTCTTTAGGGGGGGTAAGGTCAATTGGTGATGTTAATAAATCAATATGTGATACCCCGATCAATATTATTGATATTAAAGATGCTATTAAGAAACTTAAATTGAATAAATCCTCTGGAGTAGATGGTTTCACGTCAGAGTTTTATAAATTATTTTTATAAATTATTTTCAGCAGAGCTTGCCCCTTTCCTGTTTAATGTATTTAATGAGAGTATAAACTTTGAAGAACTCCCTCCTTCTCTGAACCAAGGTTTAATTACTTTAATCCCAAAGCCTCAGATCGACGTTTTGATATTGGATAATTGGCGTTCCATTTCATTGCTTAACAATGACTACAAAATTTTTGCTCTGTGTTTATTTAATAAATTAAAGAAAGTTCTAAATGACATTATTGATGAATCCCAAAATGGCTTCATGTCTGGTAGATATATAATTGATAATATAAGACTTGTCCTTGATATCTTGGACTACTCAGATTTGATTACAGATAATAGTTATGTCTCCCCCTGAAGGGTCGGGAGACATATTGTTTTCGGGTGAGTTCCCGTCGGCGTCGGCGTTCCCATCGTTTCCGGAGCAGAACTCTAAAATTACTGGTCCGATTTCAACCAAATTTGGATTGAACCTTCCCTATGTCATGTAGACATGCCTTTTGGGGGTTTGACCTCTTTTTCATTTTTATTTTTTTTCTGTTTCCATGGCAACAGTTGGGACTTAGTCATTTTGAAGGGTAGGGTTCGTTTCCGGAGCTGAACTCTCAAACTATGCAACCAATTTTAACCAAATTTAGTAAAAAGCTTCCCTATGTCATGTAGATGTGCCTTTTGGGGGTTTGAGCTTTTTTTTCATTTTATTTTTTCTGTTTCCATGGCAACAGTTTGGACTTAGTCATTTTGAAGGGCGGGGTTCGTTTCCGGAGCATATCTCTCAAACTACTCAACAAATTTCAACAAAATTTGGTATGAATCTTCCCTATGTCAAGTTCCTAGATAGATATGTAAGTTATTCTCAGTTTTCTTTATGTATTTCGATATTTATATCTTGAGAGATCAGGTGGCGGAAAAGGGGGAGACATCTGTTTTTACGAGTAAAAACACTCTCTAGTTTCATTCTGTTTCTAGATTTCCAAAAGGCCTTTGACTCTGTTGAGCATCAATTCTTGTTTAAAGCTCTTGATTTATTTGGTTTTGGAGAGCATTTCAAAAAAGCAATATGCACTTTATATGCCTCGGGGAATAGTTCAATTAAGCTGCCACATGGAACTACCAAAAGATTTAGGATAGAACGTGGTATCAGACAGGGTTGTCCCGTCTCCCTGTACTTATTTTTACTTCCTATGCAAATTTTATCATTTTACATTAAAGAAAGTAGTTTAAAGGGTATTTCTATAGCAGGAAAGACAATCTTTTTGAGCCAACTAGCTGATGATACTACTTTGTTCTTACATGATAGATCTCAAATTGACGCTTCAATCAAACGGTTGGATAAGTTTTCCGCAGCTTCTGGTCTAAACCTGAACTTATCTAAATGTGAGTTGTTACCCATAAAGGCCTGCAGTGAGACAGAAATTTCAGGAATTCCTGTTAAGCTTGAAGTTAAATATTTGGGAGTAATCATTGTTAGAGACCAAGTTCTAAGAATGAATGAAAACTTTAATCCACTCATCGCTACACTTAGAGAGATTTAATTTATGGTTGCAAAGGGACTTAACCATAACTGGTAGAGTTCTGCTATCTAAAGCTGAGGGCCTATCTAGATTTGTTTATGCTAGCTCCTCGCTAGATGTGTCAAAAGATCTCTTTACAAAAATTGACAAGACCCTTCTTGATTTTATCTGGAAAAAGAGCTCTCATCTTATACGAAAAAATGTGATGATCAACAACTTAGTAGTGGTGGTTTCAATGTTCTTGATTTCAGTACTTTACACTCCAGTTTTAAGATTAAGTGGATCAAAAGGTATTTGACAAATCCCAATTTGTTATGGAACCTCATTTCCACATACGTCTTTGAGGCCTTAGGAGGACTTCACTTCTTAAGATGTAATATCAAGATAGAAAAGGTCCCTGCAAAACTCTCCAATCTCCACAAACAGCTGCTTCTATGCTGGTCCTTGGTGTACAAACATAATTTTTCACCCCACAAATGCTATATTTGGAGTAATCAGGATATATGTTTCAAGCATAAAACGCTGTTTTTTAAGAAGTGGGTTGACAATGGCTTATTACTGGTCCGACAATTATTCAACAAGGAGGGTCATATGTTTACTTAAGATGAGTTCCTGTCTGAATATAATTTTCCTGTACCACCTAGAGAATTTGCAATCGTCTTTGACGCTATTCCATCAGGACTTAACATGTTGTTATCCTCCTCAATCACCAGTGTTTTCATTGAAACCACCCCATCAGACTTATATATACGAAACTCAGATCCTTTCCTGAGTATTAAAACTAACAATAAATGCATAAAAGATTTAATCCTTAGAAATACAACTAGTAAACCTACTTCAGTGTTTATCTGGAATAATCTATATATTGACATAGACTGGGGAAAAAACATGGTCGTTACCCAAGAAATTTTGTGTTTCAAATAAGGTGCGGGAGGTTTATTGCACAGGTGTTATCCTGTTAATTCTGTTATTGCAAAATACAGACTCAATATTGACCCTCTTTGTTCATTTTGTCACCACACAGAGGAAACTATTATTCATATGTTTTGGGAATGCACCCTTAGTCAGGCTTTTTGGCTGGACCTTAATCTGTTATTGAATAGAAAATTGAATATTCAACTCAAATTTAAATGTGAATTTATTTTATTTGGCTTTTTTGATGATAAATTGCCTGTCAAAAAAACATATCGTCAACTTTATTTTGCTTTTCGCAAAATTCCATGTACACACCAGCAAATATACAAAACAAAAACCCAATTTGACTGTCTTCCTTGCATACTTAAAATCCTACCTGGACACTTTAAAATTCTGCAATAACCTTAATGCTGTGAAAACTAGAACCTAATGTAATGAGTTTAATTTCATTTGATTCACTTTCTATTTATTTTATTTTTCATTGTGTTTGTTTATTTCTGCTTGTCATCTTATCTTTTTATAATTCTTTTATACTGTAAGGCACGTACTACTCGAGCAAACACTGTCTGGTTATTGTTGGAATTGTGAACCTGTTGGAAGCTATTTCGTGTAAATAAGAAAAAAAAAAGAAAAAAGTTATGTTTGGATACTTGAGTCAATTGTGAGCCTCCGCAGCTCACTCCCCGGCCACTCTCTTCACAAGACTGTATGAAGTCTAGTAGAGTCGATGTAAAGTGGTTTAGCAATTTATACATGTTGTTTTCATGGTTGTCTCGCCTTCCCATCTTATTTTATTTTGAAATCACCAGTTGGTAGCATATGGGCCTGTATCCACAGCCAGCGTTTTTTTGAGCTGGAAGCGCCCATAACCTCTTTTCCAGGGCGCTCCCTTCCAGCGCTCATTGTTGCTTAGTTAGAAGAACCGTCTTCTCGGCACTTCCGCAGTCCGTCGTTGCAAATGTCAAGTCTAAGTATAACGTTACGTTACCTTAGAAAGGAGCACTAATACGATTAAAAGACATTGCGTGTAGTCAGCAACTGAGCCAATGAATGTTTATTTCCCTAAAGCGTAACTAGAACTGTATACAGTCGCATATGGTTCGACCCATGTAGCTACGTTGTTTGCAACTATCCTTCCGGAAACGTAACTAGCCACATAACCTCCATTGCATACGGCTTATTTGGTTCGCTTCACTCACACAACGATGTCCACGCACTGGAGCCGATTTTTGTTTTCTAAAAGAGAGAAGCTCTGAAATTTCTTGAGCTAGCTGATTATATTTGCACATGCAGTCGTGGGAGCCTGGATGGGAAGCGAACCAAGACATCTGCAACGGAGGCTAGCTAGTTACCCCAGTTAACCCATTAACGACCATCGTGGAAATTTTGAATTTCCTTTACAGCACTGAAAGTACTAGCTGAGCATAGCACAAATCAGTTGGAATTTTTCAAATCGGTCAAAGTATGTGGCTACAGCACCCATTTTCCTTAAAGTACTATTTTTAGTAGTTGGTCAAATATGATCGCGGTTTTTTTTCAATTTCCATGAAAACAGCTCTAGATGAACAGGTTAGGAATGTTAGATCATCAAAAAACTTTACACATACTTTGCACCCACTCCTATGGTGCATTTTCTGAAGAAACAGATGCCATATGTTACTTCCTCTTGGCTGAGTATTACATCTTCTCAGCCCTGATACACATTTTCCATTGTATTCCTATGGGAGTTTCAATAGGAGTAAAAACGCATTATCAAAAGGGAGTGAAACTCTTTATCTGTCTTCCCTCCCTTTCACTATCCCCCCCCCCACACACACACACACACACACCCCTGCCCCCCCCCTCCCCACACACACACACTCTCTCTCTCTTCAGAGAGTATTAAAGAATCAATCAATTCTACTTTATTAACACTTGAAGACTCATTACAAAATCTAAGTTGTATGCAACAGCATCTTAAAATTACTAATGTAGAATGTAGTTTATACATGTATGTATAACAGCATCTCAAAATAGGCGTACATATTCAAGTTTTTAAAAGTTTTAAATTATGGCAGTATTTAACAGCAGTGCATTGAAATTGTAATTATACTGGACAAAGAAAATTAGGGATCACCCCAATTTTCGAATTTGAAATATTTGATAGTTCAAATTATGTTCCATATCATATTTCAATATTAAAAATCAGAGTGATCCCTAACTTTCTTTGTCCAGTATATATGCAATATTTAAATGGACAATTCATATTAGTAGCTTTAATGATGATAAACACTTAGTAATGTTAGTTTTCAATCAGAACATGGCAATATTCTACTTTGTGACACTTTCATCTGGCCCTCCTTTCCTTTAGTAATGTTAGTTGTTGCATTTATCACCAAAACAGTACATTTTTATGCTTTGCGGCACCTTCTCTCTCTCACTTTCTGTGCATGTGTGTTAGAAAGATACAAAGAGAAAAGAGGTTTGTGTGTGTGTGTGTTCTTGTACTAGCTACGTACTGAGGACCGGCATGAGTTTTTAACCAACAAAGTCAAGTCTTTTTTGGGAAGTGAGGACATTTTGGCCGGTCCTCACAACTACAATGGCAAATTGTGACTTATTAGTTAAGGTTAGGGGTAAGGTTAGAATTAGGGATAGGTTAAGGTTAGAGTAAGGGTTTGGGTTAGGCATACATTGCTTATTATGATTAGGGAAAGGCTGTAGAGACACAGGAAGAATGAATAGAAGTCAATGTAATGTCCTCACAAAGATATAAGTACAAGGGTGTTTGTTTGTGTGTGTGTGTGTGTGTGTGTGCGCGCGCGTGCGTGTGTGTGCGCGTGAGTGTGAGAGAGAGAATGACCTCAATACAATTTCAGACATTGATTTCATCCTCTGTCAGCGTTCGTGTGTGTGTGAGTGTATGTGAGAGAGAGAGAGAGAGAGAGAGAGAGAGAGAGGGAATTAGTTCACTTGAATGCATTTGTTTGTAAACCTCAGTGAAATGCATTGAAATCAATGGTCATGGAGACATCTCTCCCATCATGCCACACCCCAAAACAGCAAATCAAACCTTTTCCCAATTGATTCTTACTTGTCTGTGAGTGGAACAAAATGCCTTAAATCTTTTGACCATGTCATAACTGGAACTTATATTTCCAAGGCATTTTATAGGAAATTTGAAAAAATCCGCCATCATATTTGACCAACAACTAAAAATAGTACCTTAACTTAAAGGGCTGTATCTCACGATCTGTACAGAGTTGAATCAAATGTTTGGTATCGTTGGATTCTGGAGAAGTTATGCTGTAAGTATATTCATAACACTTTAGTGTACATCTGATACATAACCTGTCAAATGACTGTTGAACTTAAATTTTTTCCAAAAATCAAAGTTTGACCCCTAAATATGATATGATGAATATGTTCTATCACAATTTTGAAATTGATTATGTGTAGCCACTTACACCAAGATGCCACACACCAAAAAGCAAGTTCCTACCTCATTCAGAACTCAAATTGTGGGGTTTTTCCGTTCTGTGTTTTAGTAGGAAGCCAATCTGACCTTTACTCAGGACATTGTGCTTGATAAGGAAGGCCTGGATACAGGCGTTTAGAATACAGCAGAAAACCTTCCCCAGGTTACTGTTCACACAGATGGTAGTTATTGGGGTCGAATTTGTCTCCACTCTTGAATATTGGGGATATAAGCCCCATGTTCCAGACCTCGGGAAAGCAGCCAGCTTGAAGACCAAGGTTAAAAAGTTTTAAAATGACTCTGTGCAGCTCAGGGGTGCTCTTTTTTAGCATTTCAGTTTTTATGTTATCAGGTCCACGTGCTTTTTTGGGTTTGAGTTTCAGGAGTGCTTCTGCCAATTCTTCTGATGTAATCTCATCGTCAAGGGGGGTTTGATTGTCTTTAATAACTTTTTCGAGGAGGTGTAGCTTTTGTGTTTTAATTTTTTGGCCAATTGTGAGGTTATCTGGAGGGATTTTCTCAAAGAGTTGCATGAAATAGTTCCTCCATACCTCTCCATCTTTTAGGGGTAACTCTTGATTTTGTTTGGGGTTCAGTGTGTTCCACTTTTCCCAAAACTGATTGTTTTTGATGGAGCTTTCAATTTCTTGTAGTGTTGCATTATAATGACTTCTTTTTTTCTTTTGAATCATTTGTTTATATTCTTTGAGTTTTTTGCAATCGTTTTCTCTCATCTCTGGATTTTCTGGTTGATGGTGCTTTTGATTGGGCAGTTGTCTGAGATTTTTCCTCATATCACACTCCTTATCAAACCATTGCTCTTTGTGGACTTTGTTTTTAGATTTGGAGATACCTCTTGGAGAGGTTTGCTTTGTGGGCAGTTGTGTGGTGTATTTCATTTACTTGAGTAACAGCTGTTTTAACAGCTGTTGGATGAGGATCAAATTTTGTTAGTAAACTGTTAATTTTGTTAGTAATTTCAATAGAGTTGGCTGCAAAGGTGAATTCAGAAGCACTATTAGATGTCCATTTATAGGTTGGTTTGAGTTTGATAAGTTTTTTGGTCTGTTGTCTTAATTTGCATAATTCTTTTCAGGTAAACATTGATCTGACAGTGATCTGAAAGAGGAAGCTGTGGTCTTACAGTGAATGCGTTGATGGAGGAGGGGTCCTTGTCAGTAATTGCAGAATCAACTACACTAGACCCAAGAGCTGAGCAGTATGTGAACCTACCTAATGAGTCCCCTTTCATCCTGCCATTTAGGAAATACAGGCCTAGGCCTCAACAGAGATGCATAAACTCCTTACCATATTTGTTGATGACAGAGTCAGGGTTGTGTCTTGGTTTTGCTTGTATTTCCAAGTTCGGTGACGAAATAAATTTGTTTTCTTTATCATCTATTTCAACTATTTCATTTTCAAGGCCGGTTCTGGCATTGAAATCGCCACAGAGCAACACATTCCCCTGAGCCTGGAAATGGCTACATTCTGTTGTTAGGTTGCTGAAAAACTCTTCCTCAAAGTATGGAGACTCTGCAGGTGGGGTGTAGATTGCACAAATGTATAGGTCACCTTCTTGACTTATAACCCCCTTTTTTAACCTTAACCATGCTCGAGTTTTATCTTTTTTTTCAATGGATAGATAAGATGAGAGGTATTCTCTCAACCAAATTATAACACCCCCTGAGTCTCTGCCGTGTTTAATGTTTTTGTTTTTTGAAGATAGTAAAACAATTTCTTTATAGCCTGAGGGACAGTGTGTAGTTATTTCAGTTTTACACCAAGTTTCCAAAAGGACAACAATATCATGGTTTTTGACGTGAAGCAAAAAATCAGTATTAAGACTCTTGGCTCCAAATGCTGATGAATAAAGCCCCTGGATGTTCCAGGAGCTTATGGAAAAAGATTTCAACATGTATTAATATTTTGGCTTCAGAGTAGTCTAAAGAGAATTTAAGAGAAAGGGAGAAATATGTAGGCTACATGTAAAGTGACATTTTAGCTCTGTATTCTGTAACATATTATACATTTGAACAAATATGTACATTCTTTTTTTTTCTTCCCTTCCCTTTTTACGGTTTAGCTCAATTTCCTGAAGATGAGATGAAGAAGTTGTCCCACCTCTTCGATGTCTGTACAGACAGGGTGGTTTTTACCTTGGAGGATGTCTGAATAGGTTGGATTGTGCTGTGAGACTCCACAGCAGTGACAGCTGTCTTCATATGTGCTGGTGGTGTGGATGGCCCTTGGGTGAGGGCACAGTTCAGCTTGGCTCGGTCCTACATTGATGGGTTGTGGGGTGCTGGGCTGAGCGCTCCTGGGTTGAGCCCGGCTGGGATGTGTCCTGCTAGCCTGGGTGTTGTTGGGCTGGCCCCTGGTGGTCTGGGCTGGTTTGGTCGGAGTTCTGCTGCGCCGGGTTCTGTTGGTCTGCCGATGAGTAGGCCGGACTCCACTGGAGTTGGGCTTCTGTTGTCTGTTGCGGGGTGGCATTGCCTGACTGGGTTGGAGAAGTGGGGATGTTCTGTCTAGAGTTGCGTCTTTCAGGTCTCTTGCCAGTTGTCTGACTGCATCACGGGTTAGGTGTACGTGGTCGAAAAGATGCTCCTCAGACAGAGATGGATGACGGGCGATGCGGGTGTTCGGGATTTCTGAACAGTATGACAATATGTCTTGGTTGATCTTTTTGATAAAGTCTTTGGGGAAGTCTTTTCTGTGGAGGAGTGAGGAAATGATAATGTTTGCAGTTGGAAATTCTTCATGGGCCTTCTCAGCCACCATTTTCAATGATTGCGCCACTGCCTCCCTCTTGGATCTCAGGTTGTTTCTTCCTGTGTGGATTGTGATGTTTTGTGGGTCCAAAAGGGTGGAGGGGGAGAGAATTTTGAGAGCAGATTCTGTGGTGGGGCACCAAAATTTTGCCACTCTGTGGGTGGGGAATAGTTTTAAAGGGTTAAGGAACCATCCGTTGGAGTCCATGAGTATGGCTGTTTTTGTGGTTCGCTGATGTTGTACAGCAGGTGAGATAGTCTCAGTCAAGGGAGCCGTGGGTGTTGGCAAGGGCGTGGTGGTCTCTGTAGTAGGTTTGGGCCTAGTTGGAGGGCTGGGCAGGGGTGTGGTAGGTGGAGTTGTTTCTGCTGCGACAGTTGATCTAGCTGCAGAGGTGGGCTGGGGCCGGGGTGTGGCTGGTGAGGCCGGTTGGGTTGGGGAAGCAAGAGTTGGCTTGGTGGTGAGGGTGTGCTTATCTGTAATTCTGTTCCTGCTTGTGCCTGGGCTGCTCTCTAACACTGTTGAGTTGGTTGTTAGGCTGGAAAGCTGTTCAGTAAGGCCCTGGATGATGTTGTTTTTCTGTTCTAAGGATTTTTTTACTAATGCCACTTCAGTGTTTAGGCTGTTGTTTTGCTCCTTCAAGTTGTCCATTCCTAATTTTAGGTTTTTCATGTTGAGTTCATTTTCCTCTTTAAATTTCCTAAATTCCTCCCTCAACTGTTTGATAATATCATTGTCCATCAGCTGGCTTTCCTTGAACTCAGCAATTTCCATCTCTACAAATGACAGGCACTCCTGGATCCTCTGCACTGACACTGTCCTGGGTGTTTGAGGAGAGTGAGGGAGAGTGGCCGCGCGTGGAGAAGAAGCGGGTGGGGGGGGGCAGGCAGGGGTAGAGGCAGGAGGAGCAGAGGGAGGGGGGGAGGGGAGGGGTAGAGGCAGGAGGAGCAGAGGGAGGGGGAGGGGGAGGGGTAGAGGCAGGAGGAGCAGAGGGAGGGGGAGGGGCAGGGTTAGAGGCAGGAAGAACAGAGGGAGGGGGAGGGGCAGGGTTAGAGGCAGGAGGAGCGGGGGGGGGGAGGGGCAGGGGTAGAGGCAGGAGGAGCCGAGGGAGGGGGGGGTGGAGGGGCAGGGGTAGAGGCAGGAGGAGCAGAGGGAGGGGGTGTGGGCTTTGGGTTCTCTGCTGTTGCTGCTGCAGAGGGGACAGTGGGCTGGACTTTCTCTACCTGGGCTTTAAGCTTTGGAAAGTCTCTTTCAAATTGATCCAGGCTTGTCTCTGATCCCTGAATCATCACTGTTCCATTGTTGTATACATTGATGTTGGATTTGGGCTTGGAATCCAAAAAGAGTTGCCTCATTGCTTTGTTCCCAGCCATTTTGAAGGCTTTGTTATAGGAATTAAGGGTCTGGTGCCATGCTTCCGGATGAGTAGTAAAGAACACCAGATCTACCTTTGTGTCCTTGCCATTTAGGACCATAAAGTCTGCTACTAAGGTTTCTGGAGAGTCTCTTAATAACTGCTCCCTGTATTTCTTTCTCTGGGCCTCACTGTTGACTGTTGCTGGGTAGCTGACAGCAAGACTACTGAAGCTCCGCCCCTTCAGTGTAGCCATTTCCAACTGTCATTTCCATCTGTCATGGAATGTTGACAGTGACGCACACTATGGTACTGGCTCTGCCTGTAGCTTATTAGCTATAAGCTGCTAATTTTAAAAATCTTGATTTTGGCGTACCTCTTGGTTTTCTTTACCCCAAATTATGTTGTTTTAATGTCCATTGGTGATCTTGTCAGAGCTCTTGTTGATGGTGCCTCCTTGTGTTGACAGTTGTTGGTATTCCTTAGTATATTCCTTCATATATTCCGTTGCTTGTTTCTTTGGTGGCTTCTTAGTGAAAAGTTAGCCAAAGCAGAGCCAGATTTCTTCTTTCAAAGATATGATAATATCCGACGGGAGTTTCTTGAAAAAAACTTACTCAGTGTGTTCCCATAAGCTTCATCTTCTTTTTTATACCTTTAGTTCTTTAGACTAGACTAGACTCGACTCTTAACCAGTAGTTGAGTACATGTTTATGAGGAGCTCATATTTTGCTGCTGTTCTGTAGAACTCTTCTTCTTCTTCTTATTGTATATTGCATATTTGTTGCAGGTTGCTGCCAACACGCACATTGCGCCAGACCACCTGCTGCAGATCTGTAAGTGCATCGGTCCTCTTCTGGACCGAGAGGCCTCTTCCGGTGTGGCTGGTGTTTGCTCTCTCCTGGGAGCCGGGAGACATTCACTCCTCCGTTGCATGGCAAAAGGTAAGCATCATTCTAAAATGGCATAGAACTGATAGCACTGAATGTCCCAATTAATTTCAATTGCAACTAATCTTCCCTAGAGTCCCTTGAGAGAGTGTCTGGACAACTCAAGATTTGATGCCATGTTGTTCCCATCACTAAAAATTGTGGGATTTTTATTCCTTTGGGGTCATTCCATCCCAAATCAACCAGAGGTCCCCAGATCACTGTCTCAGAAAAGTCTGAAAAAAATCTCAATTATGAATGTGTGCAAAATTTGAGGTCTTTAAGTGCAGTAGTTGCTGAGATGGCCATTTATATTTTAAGACATTTTTTTCGATTTTTGCAAAATGCATTTTGACCAAATTTGAATGCTTATTTACAGCAAAGTCATGATGCTGCAGGGCTGTAATCTTGCATGTAGGGTTAATTTTTCCTGAATTTTTCATTTTTGGCTTTATAAAAGGTGTATCTTCAGTCTCTGATCATCCACTGACCCCCCAAAATGAAGAGAAAGCCGATTTCATGAAATTATGCTGTATCTCTGTGGTATTGCTGAGGGAGAATGGCTCATTTTTGAGATCTGAAATTTTTCATGATGTCTAAACTGATGTTTATGCATGTGTGCACTGTGCAAGCAGTCATAAGTTTTAAACCACCATTTCTTCCAGCTCCAGTGGCCTATTTATATTAGAACATTTTACGTTTTTCCAAAAACTAGCCCATATTTCACCACCAAAAACTTACTGGATGACAGTGAATGACAGCCTTGAAATTTTTACCATGTATTGGCACGTATTTTAGGATAACACATACCAAATTTCATCCGTAGTATCAGATTGGTTCTATTTTTAAATCTGTAAAATATTTGACAATTTTTACACTAAACGCATCCGTGGAAGTTGAAATGCGTGAGCGCTCTGGCCTTTGAAACCAGAAAAACAAATAAAGAAATGGCGGTAAACTTTTAGAACCATTTGGGGATTAGCCGTTCAATGTCTGCGTTCTTGTTTCTTCTTTATTTAGAGCAATTTATTTCCTGCAAATCCAACATAAGAACACTGTGTGTTGCCGTGGCAAAGTGAGATAAATAGTTTATTGATGTCTTGCCTGTCGGTGAGATGAGCAGAATGCGATATGACTAGCCGGCAACAATGTACTGTCTTGGCCACCTGCATCAAGGAAGGATGAGTGTTGGGTCCCCTTCCAACACATCATATTTTGTCTAGTTGATGCACCACATGTTCAAGGCAGAGGTGCTCGTCACCATGTCTTGAGTCAAGAAGATTTAAACAATGTATTGGTGTTGCTGCTGAAGTTTTTAAATGCTCCTGAATAAATGAGGTACAGATGGTTCTGTATTTACATGTATGTCCAGTCAATGTTTTTTCATGGTGAGTATTATTATGATTTATCATTGCATTATTTTGGAAATTTTTGCTCTTCTAAATCCCTGATTCTGATTAGGTGTTTCAAAAAATAAGAATATTTTATTTTGATGGT
Source organism: Gymnothorax javanicus (assembly GCA_029692085.1). NCBI lineage: Eukaryota > Metazoa > Chordata > Actinopteri > Anguilliformes > Muraenidae > Gymnothorax > Gymnothorax javanicus. The sequence continues at coordinate 102,926,587 of CM056195.1, forward strand.
TAAATAAACATTTATGTCCGTCATGATGGTTGTTCTTTCCCATGCAAAACTCGTCATAGAAACTGGGGATATTTAGAAAAATATTGTTTTTGCTGTGACATGTGCAAATACTATCTTTAATTTAAGTATTCATGTATTCTGAATGAATTTGAATGTCTTATGTATGCATTTCATTAGAAATGGATGCGTTTAGTGTAAAAATTGTCAAATATTTTATAGCTTTAAAAATGGAACCAATCTGATACTACAGATGGTATGTTTTATCCTTAAATATGTGCCAATACATGGTAAAAATTTCAAGGCTGTCATTCACGTCATTCAGTTGTTTTTGTGGTGAAATATGGTCTAGCTTTTGGAAAAATGTAAAATGTTCTAATATAAATAGTCCACTGGAGCTGGAAGAAATGGTTATTCAAAACTTCTGACTGCTTGCACAGTGCACACATGCATAAACATCAGTTTAGACATCATGAAAAATTTCAGATCTAGATAATGAGCCGTTCCCCCTCAGCAGTACTGCAACTATTACTACTACCACTGCTGCGTCGAGCTAGTACTGCAAAGGTACAGCATAATTTCGCAAAATCAGCTTTTTATCTATTTTGGGTCGTCAATAGATGACCAGGGACTAAAGATTGACCTTTTATAAAGCCAAAAATGAGAAATTAGCCCTATATGCAAGATTACAACCCTGCAGCATTATTATTTTGCTGTAAAAAAGCATTCAATTTGGTCAAAAATGCATTTTGCAAAAATAAAAAAAAGCCTTAAAATATACTCAGTCAAAAAAGAAACTTCACACTCATAAATTTCTAAATATTTTCTTGAAACTTAATACAAGAGATATTATTATTATTATTAGGGGTATATGCGTTGTCAAAGACATCATGACACACAGCAACTCCGACGTGCACAAGCATGCAGCGTGTGCGAGCATACATCAAGGTAAAAGCATGTTTCCTCGTTTTCCTAGTCACATGACCTTATGAGACACGTGCAATTGAGCTCATGTTAGCACGGTAGAGTGACATCTCGGAAAAACAAGTTCTTACAGTCAATTATCCGTTGATTTGCAATGCCACGACTGTCAAACATTCAACGTGAACGTGCCATTGGCATGCTGAATACGGGAACGTCGGTCACTGACGTTGCCAGGGTTATGGGATGCAGTCGACGGACTATCCATGATCTTCGGACACGTCTCCTACAAACTGGCACCACAGCAGACCGACCTCGTTCGGGTAGACCAAAAACAACAACCCAGCAAGCAATGTGCAGCAGAGAGGAAAATGGTCAGGTAGAGGTAAAGAGAAAACTTATAACTTGTCAAATGAGCTAGAGTGATGTATTGTTGTTCATGCCTTTCTCTTCTAAATGCATTCCCATGTATTTTAGGTAGTTTCTCAATGTGAAACTCGTATCCCTTTATATGGGGGTTTCTCTGCCATTGTTAATAAATATTTAGATTGTTTGATTGGACTTTTTTCCTTAAGACATGGTCATTTAACAATAAACTTTTACAAGTTCGCAACACACGTGAAATTAGAATACTTAAATTTTACATTTGAGAAAATGTAATGCTAATTCCAAAGCATAATGCTGTCTGATGGCAACATGAAGCAGTGAAAATCTTCTTAATGTAGCTAGTATACCCTTAAACTGATACCGATTTTTATTTATTTATTTATTTTGGTTGGCCTTTTCAACGTGGCTAAATGTCACTGCTGGCCTGGTCCATTGCTTGGCTTCCGTGCCAACACTCCTGCCTGCTTCTCGGAACTGGGGGTGTGTCGATTGTCATCTACTGATCAGAGGTTGAGTAAAGTGAATATTTTCAGCCACAGACAGAATTTTTTTGAGCTACGAGTCCGACGGAAAAATCCGAAGGCCATCTGTCATTCTGACAGAAGAGAACAGAGGTACAACCTACCGTTAGGTCAAGTAATTCATATGCAACTCTGTCAATCTCTGCATGTAAACCTCCTGTGTTAGACCCCGTGCGAAAGTTTACATTGCTGAATTCTGGTTGTTTTGACGGTGGAACTTCCATCGGTGATCCATCGGTCATTCCTGCTAATTTTTGCAGCAAGATGGGCTTGATTCACACCTTGACTGCAGTTTTTGCCGTGATTTGATTAATAAATTATTAGAACTGTCCCCAATGACAACAAATCTTGTTCGGCCAGTTTGTCCGATCGTTGGAAATTTTTAAGCTTTGTTCAGAGCCCCCTATTCATGCTACCCTTGCAGATTCTGTCATTGCACTTGAGAGGTTGAAGTATCACTACACCAGTGATTCCCAACCTGCGGGCTGCGGCCCCGTGGTGGGCCGCCAAATCATTTCCAAAATAGTATGATTTTTGTGGGGGGGAGGGGGGCGATGTAATTATATAAAAATAAAAATATACAGAATAATGTTTTAAATGTTAAAACTCAGTTACGTTTAGAAGGATATTGAAAATGTTCAAATATTCTTTTCATTATTTTGTTTTGTTTTACCTTCAAGTATTAGACATGTGACAAGCAAATGAGAGATAGAAACTTTTGTTGTTATCGGCCGGACCACTTTACAGCAGGACAGCATTGCACTTGACTTGTTTACGTTTGATGCTGATGGCTGAAACTGGAGTATGAAGATGGATAGCTGGCTAGCAACAGGGAGAATTAAAAGGAAAGATGGCCAAGAGACTGATGGTTAATCGACAGGTGATCTCCCCGCCGTCAAACAAAAAAGAAGAGGTCGGAGAAAGTACAGCGCTGAGTACTTAGCGCTGGGATTTTTTTGGATAGGCACAGAAGCTGAACCGTTACCGCTGTGCATCTTGTGCTCTGAGACATTGTCAGATGAAGCCTTGAAGCCATGTAAACTGCGCTGTCACCTCGAGACAAAACATGGACAGCATGTGACCAAGCTACTGGAATTTTGTTCTTAAAAAAAAAAAAAAAAAAAACCTCAGGGAATATCAAAGTAAAAAGAAGGTAATCAAATGTATGAGCAGCGAGAACACAAAGGCTGTGGAAGCGTCCTTTCGGGTCTCCCAACTCATAGCCAAGGCGGGAAAACCACACACCATTGGCGAGTTTTTTTCGTTAATTTCTCGTTAATGAGCTGTGGAAGTGCGTCAGGGATGAAAGCCCCAATATGAGCCAGCAGACGTTGCCTATATAGCGCAGACGCATGCTCTCTTTATATGCAAGGAGTCGGAAGTAGGAGGGAAATCCGATGGAAATTAAATGTGTTTTGGCTTGTTTTGATGTTTGGGTTTTGGTTGTGTTCTGTGACATTGCATGTCAAACACCAACACCATGACATCTTAATATGATCCACTGCAGTTTTTATTTTAAAAGGAAAAAGCCCTAAGTAAGAGTGCAGTGTTTTAATTTTGTTTCTTTGATGTTATTGCTTTTGCTTGAATTGAAGTTTCATCTGGCTAGACCAAAGTAGAATTTACATCATCTTTATATCGGGTTTATGTTTATTTGTAAGCCTATCGATTTAATGGGCTTCTTTTGATATTTGGATTTTGTTTGGATCTGACATTGGATGTCAAATTGTTATATATGAGAATGCATTTCTCCATTGTTGAAGGATACAGTTATTTATGAATCATTTTTTAATTAGCCTGTTACTGACAGCCCCTTGCTTGTGATTTCTGATATCTGTGGTGCCGATGGACAGCTCCTTGAATGATTGGTGTGTGTGTGTGTGTGTGTGTGTGTATGTGTGTGTGTGTGGACAGCTCCTTGAAAACTGTAATACTTAAGGTGTTTCAACATGTTACAGATGCTGTGTTAGCGACTGTGGAGCTTCCAACATGTTTCTTCTATATTCAGTTCAGTCCTTTATGTTCAATCTTCAATAAAAAAAGTGCTCTGAGAACGCAAAAATGACCTCCGTATTTATGGGGTCGGAGGTGGGCCGTGAAAATTTTTGAGACTTAAAAGTGGGTCCTGAGTTGGAAAAGGTTGGGAACCACTGCACAACACAATAGACTTATGCTTGCATTTGACCTTACCATATAGCATTCCACTTCGTATTTTATGATTTATTTAAAGTAACTTGTGTTGAGAAATCAAAATATGGGCAAATTCTACCTCTACGGAAAGCTAATGTCATGCAGATGATGTATAAGACGCATTCTGGAGACTCACTCAAACAGGAAGAGAATAAAAGAGCCTTTTGGAACACCCTTTCAACTTGCGCTCATCCCCAAAGAACTGAGCGGAAATAGCCCCTTTTTGATGGTGTAATTCGTGGGAAACAGGGACACACAGTCAGGAAGTGGAGTGCATCAACCATGTCTGCCTGTCCTAATTTCTTAATTTCCTCATCTCGTTTCGTTTGATATTTCTTGCGGATTGGATTAATGATCATGAAAAATTATGTTGTTGTTTGGCTACCGGGTTAGCTCACCTGGTTATGGTGCTACTTTGCAGAGTAGCACTGAGCACCATGGCCTGGGTTGTGACAGTGCCCTGTAGCCTTTTCAGAGCAGCGCACAATTGGCTTCGCGCTGCAGGGATATAAATTATGAGGAACTGCCGGCTTAGGCTGTACCAAACACGTGGAAGTTGTTATGGCCCCAATTTATTATGGCGTCACGGACAGCAAGGGATGACAGACAAAATTCTTCAACTTCAACAGATTTAATTAAACAAACACTTAGAACTAATTTACACTCTACCCTACTGACCAAGATTGAAATAAAAAAAAATGAGATATTTACAGTTCCTTTGTAATGGAGATGGGCTGCTATGTTGCGATGTCCTGGGACAGGAAAATGCTCCAACACAGGCAAAAATCCACAAAAAGCTTCACAGGTCTTGAAAAGAGTGACAGGTCTGGTCAAATGTATCCTTCCACAATTTCTCCTTGCAATTTCTCCAACTACCCCTACTCTCTCAATTGTTCTCCTGATATACTCTTTTCCAGCCCCCTCTGAGGCATGCCCGGGACATGCCCAACCTAGCTCCAGACTGCTTAACAAAAAAAAAGTCAATACTGCCATCTAGTGGCTTTTTTTTTTTTTCCCGCATTACAAAGTATAGAACCATCGATCCTGACGTTCACAGTCGAATTCTAAATTTAGACTCGAATGCGGTATGAGTCAATTTGAAAAAAAAAACCCGCACGCATTTATTCTGGCTACGACACGAAGCAGAACTAGGAACAAGCTAGCGTAATACGTTAGCTTGCTCCTGCTCTATGTTGGCAACTGAGAATGCACTACAAACTTTCATTTAACATGTTAGCTAGCCAGCCTAGGGTGCGTTTCCCAAAAGCTGAGTCGCTTATGAAATCAGCTACTAAGCTGCATTGGCTGAAACATTCGATCATAGGTTGCAGCTATGCATGTTGGCAGCTACAGCGTTGTTGGGAAATATACCCCAGGTTACTTTTCTGTGTTTCTAAGTTATGACTTCTCGCAATTGACCATGTCAGTTTATTTTTGTTTTGTTCACTTGTTAAAGGCTTGCTTGAGCGAGTGAATATAGCCAGCTAGAATTAGAATTAGCTATAGGAAATGTCTATTTAACTGTCCAACGGATCCCGATCTTTTCTGCCACTTTGCAGTCTCTTCCGTTTTACATGCGCAATTGGCACAGTTTAAAATAATCACGGAAACTAGGGAGCAAATATACTTCGGAGATACTGATATTGCAAATTGATAATTTTGCTGGTGTCAAATTAGCCACAAGTAATTGGACTAGGATATCTTCACGAGAAGCATCAGACATTTTTGCACAACACTTCCTATCAGATATAAAATACTGCAATGTCATTGACTATAAAGTTAGATTGGTTTTGGAATTGACATTCATATTGTGACTTAACAGCCCGGTAATTTGATTACTGGCAGCGCCTATTGTAGGCTACGTTGTAAATTTATGCCAATTGCTTTACTTATATTGACTAGCTACAAACATGTCGCACGCAGATGAAAAAATAATATTATAATGTTGCTAGCTCGTCATTTTAGCCATGGGTATCTTTCCAATATCAATTAACATTTCCAAGTTAACTTGCTGCCGAATCAGTATGTGCAGACCTTTGTAATGTGTGTTTAGCGACCTTGCCATTACATTGCTAGCGAACTTGGAATGTAGGTATACTGTTTGCTAATAGTTCTTGCTCGTCTTAATGCATGGTCGAAGTAAGCCGCGTCTCTTATGCCCAAATACTTTGAATTGTCTCCCCCTGCAGTTGCTGGGAAGGAAATGCTGCGGGTCCACTGTGCATTTCTTTATTTTAGAAATATTTTTTTTTCTTCTTCCCCCTCTCTCCTACTTGCCAATTACCATTTTGAGGAAGTGGAAAATAAAATTTCATCTTTTTTTTTTTTTAAATTTCGCCCTCCTTTCCTGTTGTCTGTGGAAAAAAGCCCGAGGACCAAGGAATCAAAAAAGTCTGGCCTTATTGGTTTTTTTTAGATTTCCAGTTTGTACATGTCTGCCTTTCGAAGTTTGTAGCATTTTTTTGATTGAAAGGTGGCAGGAAATCACGGAGGAATGTTTTAAAATTTTTCAGACATAGCCGTCTGAAGTTCCGCGAGCACAGCCTGAAATCTGTTTCATCTTTGACGTATTACGACATTGCTGCATTTACGACATTGCACTGCTAGGATGATTTACGTCAACTCGGCGATGCGAGTGCGCGAAGTTTCAACTTTCAGGCCGAGCTGTAAAGTTTGTCCACCAACGAAATGCCAAAGTTACTTCCCAAAGACCCAGTTGCCGTCCTGGATTTCCAGCAGCAAGGCCCAGACTGAGCAAGCTGAGGCAGCGGCCAGTGCGAGAGCAAAAGACAAGTATGAGAAAAAGAGGACAAGGTTGGTAACTGTTGAATTTATATGGGTCTGAACAACGTGGTGGAGATAGCGCCTGGGCGGGGGAAGGTGGTGTGAGTTAAGTTTAAGTGTTCACAATTCAAAGTCATCAAATATAATGCATGTTGACAATAGATCCAAATATATTGTGCCGCCAAAGATCCCCGTGCCGGGTGGCCAGGACCCTTCACGATCAGTTGAGAACAAGGTCAAAACAATTCTAGCTTCTATGTTGAACCTTGCTGGTCTCTGAGTCTCATTGTGAGACATAATCTCCACGTTTGATAATGTCGGCGCAATCTGCAGAAAGAACGATTCCTGCTACTGTCATTTCGCTCCATACAATATGTTCCACTCATAGCGTAATATGTGTGAAAAATGCATTCCCACGTAATGGTGGTAGCACTCACGTGCGTATAGGACATGCCGCGGTCAGTCAAAGTTGTCGCCCCATCTAAACATATATTATAAACACTGAATTGTTTTCTTTTTTGAAAAACAAAAAGATTTCCTTGCTGCGAGTAAAAATTCACAGAAAAGGGTAATCAAAAATTCAGACCAGTGAAAAGTTGGTTCGGGCCAGTGGAAATGACCAGTCACTGGCCCTGTAGGGACAGTGAATTTTTCAAAACTTGTCGAGGCCTGCACTGTTTGAATTAAAAACACTTTAGAAATATTCTGATATTTTATTTCTTTGTCATCGTAGTATAATTAATGTTGCCAATTGTAAGCCTCAGAGGAGACCGCATTATTAAAGTGCATTTGTTGCATCTAGGGTCCGTATGTGGGTGTGTGTTGTGGGGGGGGCTTAAAGCTTCATTCGAATATCTCTGTCAAAAAATCGAATGTGAAAAAATGACATTCGGTACAGCCCCACTGCCGGCTTTGGATTATTGGCTTATAGCACTGTTAGTTGCTTAAGGGCCTCATGTTAGCCAGCCAGTCGTTCATCAGTAACATTCTAAGCTTGTATTTTTTTGGGTTCCCTCCGCCCTCTCTCAGGGGTAGGCTTCCGAAAAGCATAGTTGCTAAGAACGTTGGAAACTTACATAGCTAGTTTGACCATATACGGTCAATGATTGCAATTAAGTAAGTTGGCAACTATGCTTTTGGGAAATGCACCTCATAACTTGCCCGAGGTTTGGTCCGTGCTGGTATGCTTGTGGTAGCTGTTGGCGTTCTGCTGCATCCCCATTGTTGCTGATTTCTTCCTCATTTTCCATCTCTCCTACCCCTCCATTGTCATCATCACTGTTGCTAGTTGTGAAATTGCCCTTTAACAACCTGATTCACAGTGCTGTTCAAGGGCGATTTTGGGGGTTGCTAAAAACCCGTTTTACATCCATGATTACTCTATTCCACTATCATCTCTGGGTGAAAATTGTTTATAGTTTGAAAGCATATTGCTTGCCCTTTCAGATGATGCCAAATCGAACAATTTTTATCAGGTTTATAATCAATCCATGTCTACTTTTGGCAACCTCTCATTTTTGCGAATGAGAATTCAAGTCCCAAGATCGTTTTATTGGTAGCTGTATTAATCATGAAGTCAAAAATTCTCATGGACTTTGAGAGTGCCTCTCAAATAGACACAAAGTGGAAGCAACATGAAAGGTCCCCTATTATGTTGTATTTAGTTTTTAAAATATGTCCAATGGGTCTTTAAAATAATGTTTAGAATTCAGTTACAAAAACTACACACATCCAGGCCTAGTGAGACCTCTTCTCTCACCCTGTCTGTGCCGGCCTGAAATACAAGCTGATTTGAGTGAGTGGGTAGGCTATGCTAATGAGCTGCTGCTCTGATTAGCTGCCTGGCTGCTTCGATTCCGGGGGAGGATGCAGACCTGAAAAACCCGGAAACCAAGTTGGCAGGTATTTCATGACAGCTCTCCCTGGCATCAATTTCTGTAAGACCGTACTTGTTTGATCCCGAATCTGACCCCGAACGGGAGGAGGAAGCAATTAAAGTTTTGCAGCAACGTCAACTGCAAGATGTCAGTGAATGGCAAGTTGAAATTTTAGTGGTTTGTTCATACTTGCAAAACTCTCGCCTTGCACGCATGTGATTGTAGCTGTCCTGTTATATTGTCATGTTATATACCCACTTCGCTATCGGAGGAAACTTTGCTAAAAGCTCCTGTTAACCATTTCTACCAAAACGTAGCAAAAAGTAGAGTTCGTAGTAAAAACGTACAAACGGTGTTAGCGTTGCTTATGTGGAGCTAGTGAATTGATAACTTCTTCCGGAAATCTGTATCCGACCTCCACTTCTTTTTCGGCTTTTTAGCTCGAACAATTTTCAAAAGTGGATGAAGTTCTGCCACAGCAATGCAGAGAAATTGTTTGTTATACCAGACACGTTATAGTGCGTTTGGCGATTGGTTTCACTGCGGTAGGATCAGAGAGAGCCCACACCACGGCAAAGTACCTGGCTGACCCCGGTCATGGATAAGTAAAACAATCGTTTCACTGCAGCAGTAAACAAACCCAAACAAGTACCCTAAGCTCCACAAAGCCTACATCTGGTCTAACTGCAGCCTTATCAGCCCAACTTTGCAGACACGCACAACACCTCTCTGGTTCGCTTCAACTTGTAGCGGCTGCGGTCAGGTAACGTTATGATGGAACAACCACCTTGATGCTAACCAAAGTAACACACGCATACCAATCTGAATTACTGCATATCAATTAACCCGGAGCATTTTTTAAGTAGCACGGAATGCGAAGTAACATACGGTAGTAACCAAGCGGTCATCATAATGACAGAGACAAACATTACCCTGCAATACAGGTTTTACAGACAGTAGTGCTGGGTACCGGTACGCGGTATATCATATCACCGGTACCAACGTTGCGATACCATAACCGGTTGTCAAATTCGTGTGGGAACGATACACTGTATCGAATCATTTCTCACCTACCGTTCGCTAGTTTCCAACAATTGCAGGCCACGCTGGTGACTGAACTGTGCACAATGACACTGACAAACTTAACATCGTTCAATCTAACTTCGATCTGAAACATTCTTGCCGTCGTATACATTGTTTTTCTCTCGGTGAATCTCACCAGAAACGAGACATTTGTTGCAAAAGAAGCGGCATTTCCAAGCTGAAGCTGTCAGGGGATCCCCGACCAAATTAGGAAGTTAAAATCAGCCTCGTCATGCGCTACCATGGTTACCAATCTGGGGCCAGAGAAATGCAAATGAGGAGCGCGCTGTCTGCACTGTGATTGGTTCGCCTGTTTACTATAAATTCCCATGCAGTAAAACTATGAATGAAACTCCGATCCGAAAACAGCCAAGTGAAAGCTGACCCTGCCACGCATAATTTATGCATGCCGACACGAGTTATTACGCAAAAAAAGCAACAAACAACTTATTCCAGAGGCATCGATTGAAATTACTTTCCACTGTTCGCTCGCCCATTCGAGAATGGGAGCGATACTTGAGTCTATGGTGTCACCAGTCCACATAATGGACAATATGAATTTTAATTTGAAACATTTCATGAGGAAATTCCTATACCCCGATGAAAACCTCAGTGTAACTAATCCTGGGATGCCTGGCATTCACGTGGTTGCAAGCAGGCTCTCCTTCCATTCATTCCCACAAGGCGAGACTGCACGTCGTCCCGTGTCATTCCGAATCGTACAAATCGCAAAGATCGCAAATATGCCGCCTCCCGTCAAGGGCAAGGTGAGGAATCACTTTGCAAAAACTCCTCTCGGTGGTAAATACAACCACTGTGACAAAGATGTATCAAGCAAGGGAGGAAACACAAGTCACCTCGCAAGCCACCTGCGCCGTACACACAAAATTGAAGTGCAGCCACATCCGTCCGTAGCCGGTAAGCCTCGCCATTCTGTCGTGACCATTCATAGCAAAACCGGCTCAAATGTAATAAAGGTTTGACGAAAATTGTTTTGTGTAACCCGTTGATACCAGGGACTCCCCATGGCAATAACGATGAGTTTTATCAACTTTCTTTCTGACAATCAGCTTCGTAAAATTTCTATCGTGAGTTCCCCTAGTGCATATTGTCAGAAACGAGTATTCTGGGAAATGTCAGACTGTTACACGGTACTATAATCAAGACCTCTATCGGTAGTCTTGCGCTAATCCGAGCAAAGCATATTTGGGCCGTGGAACAGACTACAATGATGCACTCTGAACTGAAGTGAACCGAGTTAGCTTGTCGAAATGTAACTCAAGAACGTAAGTAATATTTAAGCACTTCTGTCTCTGGGGGATGCTGGCAATAATACAGCTGGACCTCATAAAAAAGAAATGAATGTGTTATTTTTTTAACCTATGGTGATGAATTTTCAACAAGAATTAAAAGCAAATATTATGAATTTTTCATTTTTGAATCCTCAAAATTGAAAGGTACAAACAAATATTTGAAGCAACATGAAAAAAGATGAAGCAACATGGTTTTCTGGATTTACCTTACTGAATAAAACAAAGAATGAAATAAGACATTAACTTTTATGGATTTTTATGTATTATCTGAATAAAGACTATGTTCTAAAAAGGTTTGCATATGTTGATGTATCGCGATAAATATCGTGTATCGTATCAATGATATGATACGATATATCGTATCGTATCATCCATATGATACCCAGCACTGACAGACAGTAAGTTTTGTTACTGTGAACAGTTGTACCAAGCATCCAAATTACAAACAAGTATAAAAAGTTAGCTTCCAATGAGGTTTATGTTCACACACCTTCTCTTGAATGTCTCCTTGATATTATTTACTCTGGCATATTAAGGACATGAATATTAGCAACAGTAACTTAGCTATGCTAGCTGCAGTGCTACAGCCACATTCAACAGGCTATGACGTTAGGTAGGCTTATGCAGTAAAGCAACACAAAATGGTAAAATTTACTGCTTCTGCGTCTGTGAGTGCTTATGTGGACCTAGCAAATCGATGACTTCTACAGGAAAGAATTCTGGATCCAATCTCCACCTTTTTCGACTTTTTATTAGCCAGAACAATTTTAAAGGGGGATAAAATTCCGCCACGGCAATGCAGAGAAATAGTTTGTTATACCAGACACGTTATAGTGCATTTGGCGATTGCTTTCACTGCGGTAGCCTCAGAGAGCTAGTCCACACAATGGCAAAGTACCTGGCTGACCCTGGTCATGGATAAGTAAAATGATTGTTTCACAGTAGCAGTAAACAAACCCAAATACATACCCCGAGTTTTGAAAAACCTACGTCTGGTCAAACTGCAGTCTTTTCAGCCCAACTTTGCAGACACATAAAACACCTCTCCAGTTAGCTTCAGCCGTATTGGCTACAATCAGGCAACATGATGATGAAACTGCCACATTGATGCTAACCAAAGCAACTCAAGCATACCGATCGGAATTACTGCATATAAGTTAACCAGGAGCATTTTTTTTGAAGTAGCACAGCACGCGAACTAACATGCACTAGCTAGTAACCAAGCGTTCATTACAACGACAGAGAAAATGTTACCCTGCAATGCAGGTTTTACAGACCGTAAGTGCCGTTACCGTGAACAGTTGTACCAAGCATCCAAATTACAAACAAGTATAAAAAGTTAGCTTCAAATGAGGTTTATGTTCACACACCTTCTGTTGAATGTCCCCTGATATTACTCTGGCAAATTTAGGACACAAACATTAGCAACAATAACTTAGCTATGTTAGCCGCAGTGCTACAGCCACATTCAACAGGCTATCATGTAAGGTAGTCTTATGCAGTAAAGCAACACAAAATGGTTAAACTTATTGCTTCCGCATCTGTGAGTCACGGACAGTGGCTACCGATCCCGGCTTTATCTTCAGATATTTTACAAAGCCTGCGTTTGAGGCCAGTTGTTAGTGCAAACTGTGAAGGAATTTTTGTTGTTACTGTTATAGTTTTAAAATTCATTGTTGTAGTGTTTAGTTCACTTTGATTTTATTACATTGTAGTTTTACTGCTTAAAAATAATAATAATATATACTTGTTAGAAATGTCAATGCTTATTTTGTTCTCCGCTTCAGGCTCTGAGAAAATTGTCTGTGGGAAAGTACTGATAGGAGGAGTACATGCACCTGGATAGGAGTGATGGACTCATGTCTGGGAAATGTCCCAACTTAGCAAGATAACAGAATTGTTTCTATCTGTACCAGGCCTTGAAACTGAGCCCCTAAGCACAAAGTGTGACTCCTCCAAGCGCATCCCTAGAGCAGAAATCTTCAAAGAATAAAATATTTGTAATTTTGTGACTGATTGCTTGAAGGATGCCTGCCGAGAAGGGTATAATAATTGCTTTTGAAAATTATCCAGCAGAGACCAACCTCTGACTGCTGTGGACACAGAGTCCCTGTTTGCTCTCTCATTCTGCAGAATTATATTGCAATAAACTGTTGATCATGTTTCTTTTAACCTGCTCTAAGACTCTCTTATTACGACTCAAACTGAAAAAAATCCTCCACACAAACTATCGTTAGCGGTCCTGCTAGCCACCCGTAACACTTGAGCTGCACTTACATTATTTGCTGTTATATCGTTACTTACAGCTTGTGCCTCCGAGCGCTTGATCGATTCAACTGCTCCAGGTTTGAGGAGCAGCTGAGATGCATATCCAGCATCGAATTATCCTTTATTGACAAAGCTGTCTTGGGTGAAATGCTGAGCACAAACGGTTAACGTTCCCTTTGAGTGTGGCTGTTTGCTGCCAGCAAATAGAAAAAGCCACCCACTGATTTCTGGTGGCATTGTTTTATGGAAGATAAAATAGTTGTGCTTTTTTTTTTTGCATCCAAAAAAAAACATGGACTAGCAGCTTTGGGAGACATACTGACGAAACTGCACCTCAAATGATCCGCGGTTGTTCTTCTTCTTTTGTATTTCCAGTAGTGTAGACGCTACTAAGGTGTAATATGATTGTTTGTGCCTTCTAGAATAGTTTCCGGGGTGGGCAGGTCCAGCACCAAGATTGGCTCAGGCTAGGTCTGTACTAATTGGATGGCACAACCTGACGTCAGGTTTTGCCCAGATCTCGTGAAGATCTCGGGACGAGCTGTTCAGAGAGGAAATCACGTTCAGGAAATCACGTTCCCAGATTACAGAAAAACCCCTGTATCTTATGTTTAGAAACTTTACAGAGGTTGAGTATGGACATCCAACATTATAACATTACTTGTATGTATTAAAAGAAGGATCAGCATAATAGGTCCCCTTTAATCTCGGTAAGTTAGCTAAGCTACGATTGCTGTTAGATGCTCAAGAGAAAATTATGGTATCAACGTTAGTCGTGAAGTGACCTGAATTAGTTACATGGTGGAAAATAATTCATTGTGAGAAGGAATTGTATGAATTTGTTCAAGCATGAATCTTGCCTCTGTCTTCTGAAGGCGGGAGAGCACGAAAAAAATGTTACCCCGAGACCAATATTCGCAAATGACCATTTAAATGCCTTTTAGTGCCTGAGTTTTCACTATAATTATTTATCAACATTTAATACTTTCTTGACCCGGTTAAGTCTAAGCTTCCTTTTCTAGCCAATATTACTGTTATCGATGATGTTAGCTTCACTATTAACTGGGAAAGAATACCGTATCGACCCTCTAGTTCTTCGGCTTTTTATTTGGCAGAACGATTTGAAAAGGGGTTGGCAATATATTTTGCCGGGTTTTATTCGTGAGAAGGGGGTTTAGAATTTAATATTAATATTTAATATCGCAAATACACATGCTGCGCCCATAAACTGTATAAAAAGATGGACGAAGCTACCGTGATGTCACCCACTGGTTTCTGCATACCATAATAGAAGCCTCGATTTTGGCTATTTGAATTGCGCCATGTTGTCATTTTGAAACCTGATGTGATTTCTATTGGACGAAAGCGTGTATTGAAGATCCGGGGAGGACCGTGGCCCTGAATCTGACTGTATCAGACGAGAACCAGAGGATAGCCACGCTCCTAAAGCATATTCTGGCTTTATCCTTTATTCTAGTCTATATGGGACCATAATTTACAAAAATGAACATCATGATATATCGAAGGAGACTTGAAACTTGCTGTAGCTACCATAAAATAATGTGAAAAATCATTATTTAAATGAAAAATCAGGTGGGAAAGTAGGGCCATTTTCTCATAGACTTCTATAGGATTGAACTTCCTTCTGCAACCACCGACGGCGCCATCGGCTGGCCATTAAATAGAATTCCATTTTACGGTACTTCCGCATGGGCTTCATTTTTCAGACCAGGGTGCTGCGTCCATCTTTTTATACAGTCTATGGCTGGGCCTGCCCTAGCAACCCGGTGAGTTATCTGTATTGTGGCTCCCACCCTTATGTGCCATATGTGCCTTTACCGCGGCTTGCAGCACTAGAAATTAAACTCCAAATTCTCTTGACTGGATGTGCGCTTGACATTTTTGCCCACCTGAATGTTTCTCTGGGTACCCAAACATCAAGGTAAGCCGAAAAAGTACTGATTTCAATCTATATCGCTGGAGGTTGAACATGGAATTCTTTCCATGAACTGTCTGACTCTGATCGCCAGTTAGCTCTCAACATAAAGTTATCATGGCCAGATACAACCGAAAACAAATATTCAGGCTTAATGGGTACCTCCAGAGGTCAGCAATGTATATCTCAGCACAACCTCTGCGGTGCCAAAACATAATTTTTTGTTTTACATTACCACAAAGTTTTATCAAAGCCACACAAGGATGGTAAACATAGCTTATGTGAAATTAGAAATCCGCCATGAGGGCCTTTTCCCCCCCTGATCCGGATACTGTGTGACGTCAGCAAGTTGATTGCTCACTCGACAAACCTCGGTCGATTCGTTCCTCATCAAACCTCGGATGTGTAACTGCGAAAACCACTAGCCGGAACTTTTTTTTTTTCTGGATAAACATGGCAGTGTCCAGTGGCAGCAGTGCTGGGTTCAACGTCAAATTGGTGAAAACATCGTGTTGCCTCTTGTGTCAAGACACGAAGAAGCGTCGCAACACAGATTTTGCAAAGGTCAGTTTTGCCTCCATTTTTAGGTGGCGATGTTGGGCGTGGATTTTGACAACTGCGAAAATAGGTCTTCTGGCAAAGGAAATGTCAAGTGGAGCAGCATATCAACTTTCTGTCACACATCCGAGGCTTGATGAAGAGCGGAATCTGCCGAGAAGTTCGGAGTGGTTGATTTCTGCCTGTAACCCTTCCTAGTGCTCTTATTGGTCAGGATCCTACGCTGTACGGATGCTGGGCACAGTGCCCGGGAGCCTGGGTCCTGATGCCCAGATGGCAGACCCTGAAGAAATGGCGGAGTACAAAGCTTATGGCTGTACCAACAACAAAAGAAAAAACATTTTTTCCTTAGTCCAATGCCATAGAATCCTGAATGCAACTCTCTCCCCCACGTCAACAATTAATTCCATTTAAACCAGTTATTTTTTTGGCACAATTGGAGATGAAGATTTAACAAGCCCTACATCGTAATCCTAATACCAGTTTAATTGCATTACAGTCTAGATTTTCAAAAAAGATTGATGGAATAACTTTCTAAATTCACAACATTTTTATTGAACAAATTAGTCTGCTTCAGTCCATATTAACTCGCGTTTGGCCTGTCAGAAACCACATTTTCACTGCATGCAGTGAAGGGCTTTTTGCTGTCCTACTGCGCTTGACATCTTAGCAAAGCAGTCGAGCTGCAACAGCCATAAGATTTCATTTATACAGCTAAGTAACTAGAATCATTCAAAGCTCCAACAGTATTATCATTGATAGCCAACTCAACTTATTAAAAACAGATAATTGACTATCTGCTTTTATTTGGTGCTGGCGCTCCGTCATCGAGTCGGTCATTATCAAGTGCATTCAGGACTCATTAAGGACTTACTCAGACAAAATATCGAATTAACCGGCAGTTTGGGAGCATTTTAAGATGTATGATGATACCAAAAAAGTGCAGTGTCAGTTATGCAAGGTGAAACTGGTGTAGGGGAGCACTGGGGCGATGTAGAAGGGGCACAGTTGTAGCACTGGCCCTTGTTCATGTTACACGTGACTCCGGAATGTGAAAATTAGAACGCGTGATCCTCTTCTGATGACAACTTCCGGTATGAAAAATCAGCCCATTACATTGCATTTTCATGGAGTTATTGACAAAATATTGTTTTTTGCATCCCAAAATAAAATATTGACGCCAAAGGTGTTTTTCTATTTTGTCATAAAGTTTATTTATATAACACTGCAAACATCTGTTAGACCCATCTGTAAACTAAGCATTAGCAATTGTTTCATTTAGCGTGCTATCTTTGCTTTTCTTTTGTCCGGTCTCATATGCAGGGAGACATGAGAGGGACGGTTGTAGGATGCATTTGTTGACTTGTTGCTGATGCATTTCTTTGACGTTATGTTTGTTTTCAGCTATGTTTACTAACAAATGAATCTTTAATTCTTTATTTTTGAAAAGAGACAATACAGCCTTCATCAGTTAACATATGACAAACGTTTGACAAAAGGTGACGAATGTAAATGTACCCAAGTTTACTGAAAGGCTACTTTTTACTGGCAGTCCATTTGCCTGATGTTAATGGGCATCCTCGTATAAGTTAAAAACAGCAATAAAAGTAAAACTGAGAAGCGTACGCCAGAAAAATGTGTTAACTTATTTTTTTTTTTACCTCAAATTGAGGACCACTACAAATAACCCACTCGAGCGCTACAGTTGTCCTGCCGGTGCGGGGAGAATGGAGCACCTTCAGTCTGATCCCGCTCAATGTATTAATCTGCGGGACTCCATTGCTGTTTGTATTGACAGAGGGCACATGTAGGTTGCTTGCATACAAATATTGAAATCAGAGTTGTCTTTTTTTATGTAAAATGATGAAAAAAATGAAGTGCTACAATCGCCAAGGAGTTCCCCTACTATCATTTTCAACGAACATGGTGACTCTTTTGAGAAATATAAATTTTCTGAATTTGCTCTGCTTATATTAAGTAGTAAACGAGATTGTCATCTATTAGACTAATGGCTAAAATCATTAGTATCCAAAATAGTAAGTCTTTGATGAATAAATTGGCTAACTCCGCATAGGAGTAGCGAAATAAAGTTAACAATTAAATTCAATAAATGTAAATCAGTAATTTTATGAGTGTGAAGAAACATTGGTACTTTGCTTGTAACAGTCAGCACCTGGGACAACAAGCCAGCGAACCCTGGAGCAGGTGATGAAAAAACCTCTTAGCTGGAGAAGAGAAGAAAGAAAATAACGGATGTGCCTGTGATATTCATTGTGATAGACATGCAATATTGTACAGGGTGAAGGTTTTAGATATTTTATGGACAATTTTGACTCGGGGGGTACATAATCCCAAGAAAAAAAAAAAAAAAAAAAAAATCATTGAAGGGCTCACCAAAAATACACGCAGTGAGGGAAATTCTCTATGATATTATAAAAAATTTGGCTATGGGCTTTACTATAGATTTTTGGACTACCCAACAAATCGTAGGTGATATGACTGTCCAGATCTGATTACAGAAGACTGGGAACATATCAATGACGTGCTTGAAACAGCTGAGATGACAATGTCACACTGCGGCAAATTTAACACATTAACGTAAGGAGTTCCCTGATGCTTTCCAGATATCGGAGGCTATAAGAGTCAATGAAGTTCATGACAACACGGCCAACATGATCAGCCGCTTCTAAATTGGTTACATATGTGTAAAAAAAAAAAAAAAAATGTGTGTGTGTGTGTGTGTGTGTATATATATATATATATATATATATATATATATATAAATAAAATATAATATATACACACACACACAAAAAACATAAATGAGTTATTATGCTCAATAAGCTTGTTTTGGGGGGAAAAAGTAAAGTTTTATTATATAATTTTCTAGATAGGCAAAGGTATGCAGTCGTCCTTTTCATAACGAGTGCATGTTTGTCACGTCTGTTCGGTACCTCACTGTTTCAATTAAAAACACTTAAGAAATATTCTGATATTTTATTTCTTAGTTAGCATTTTTGTCATCGTATAATGTTGCCTATAGTAAGCCTCTGAGGAGAATGCATTCTTAAAGCACATGTGTTGCTTCTCGGGTCCGAATGCGTTTTTGGGGGGGGTTGGTAGAGGAATACGGAGCTTCATTCCAATATCTCTGTCATTTTTCACATTCGTTTTTATTGACATTCGGTCCAGCCCTAAATATTAAATACATAGTGAATATGCAATGAAGGAAATAAAACTAGAAAACATAATAATGCGTCTGGGGTAACGCGCCACACTGGAGTTGCCCCCCGAATGTACGGATGTGTGTACAGTTTGACAGCTGTTGTGATGTTGGCCCTCGCACGAGCTTCTGAATCATGGCATCGATAAATGCCATTTCAAGTGAAGGATAGTGGGCTACATATTTCATCGACTTTTCTATCGTCATTTGTGTGACAGAGACATCTGGTAAGTGAGGTGTACATGGATGAAGACTCCAATTTTCAACTTCTGGGCGGAAAAATGGGCATTTTGGAGTATTAAATGCATTTCTCCGCCGATAAACACCCCCGGGAAGCCTAGGTGCTGCTCATTGTATACAATGGCAGCCCAGGATCGTAATGGGTTTATCAAGCTTAGACTTTCGAAAACGTCTTGTAAAATATATAAATCGTCCCTACCTTCCCATAAATTCTTGTTCTCCTGGTACTCCAGATTGTTATCCTTCGATTAGCTACATTTTGAAATAAATATGTCTTTCGATTGGGATGCAAAAAATATATGTTTTCAGTTTCTTAATTTTGCGCTCTTCCTCTTGAGAGCAATTTCATAGGAAGATGTTTCTTCCGCACTTGCCCAGTTTGTTTTAAACTGTCAGTTTGTTTGAGAAGATTATTGGATTTGTGGAGAAAACCTGGATTTATTCGGTGAGTAAAGCAGCTAATCGTCTTAATTTGTTAGCTAATTTCTAGAGGAACATTAGAACTATCGGGCGGTGACAACATTTTTGCAGTCAGCTGTATACAGAAGGCGCTATCACTTTCTTAAAAAGTTCTAAGCTTTTTTTCCCCCCACATCGTGCGTGGACTAACCCCCGAGTAACGAATATTCAAAGGCACAATAGCGGAGAATAGCCAAATCGCCAGTTTGTTTACATTATTTAACAGCAGCTTTGGGGCTCTAACCGTCTTTCTTTGCGGAAAAAAATTTGATTTTCTGACTGATACATGTCTCTTGTGCCAAACATGCATGCACGATTGGCTTTTTTGGTTCATTTAAGTGGTCTGACATGGTATTAAAAAAAGTAGGATATTTGGCTGTAAGCCGTGCGGTGCCTGGCCGATGGCCATAGGCCTCGCATCAGCTGGCCTACAAGCAACATGTAGTTTGGGGGTCGTCTAATGCATCCTTCTCAAATAGCTTCAAAGGACAATTGGTGTTGTTGGGTGTAAAGAAATTACGTCGCCATGCGGGGACGTGGGAACTTCCAGCATTAAAACCGGGCATATAGATAAGAATCCTTCAGTTTTAAGTCATTTCACATTGACAGCTGTTATCTCTAATGTATACTTGGTGATCTTACCATGCTGTGCATTCGAAATTATACAAACAATTCAAGAAATCCTGGGGGGTTCGCTCATAGACAGTGTTCCTCTATGCGTCTGAATGCGATCCGGACAAACAACGATCTGCCGCACGGGTCTGAACCGCCCCGCATACAGAATTACCGCCATCTGGCGATCGAGGGTATTGCATCTGGCAAGGCCGCTATTGGCAAGAATGAGAAAACTCAAGTGTTCTCACAATTTAACCTTTTTTCGTTGATTTCAAGAATACAAGAATGATCAGTGAAAAGTCACATAAGGGCACTTTAAAGTTTATGTGGTGGGGAAAATCCTGTGTATATATGTATGTATATGCAGTATACGGTACTGTATGTTATGGTTGAAATTATTGGCACATTGAATTTTGGTATTGGCCCATACATTTTGAAAATGGTCCATTGATTTTCCATGACACGTGCCATTGGCCCATGGGCCTTGCTGTCTGACCCAACCCTTGTAAACCACAAGAAAACTAGGCAAGACAAGGCAAG
Organism: Gymnothorax javanicus; assembly: GCA_029692085.1. NCBI lineage: Eukaryota > Metazoa > Chordata > Actinopteri > Anguilliformes > Muraenidae > Gymnothorax > Gymnothorax javanicus. Next base: position 102,947,499 of record CM056195.1, read on the forward strand.
TTTATTTATATAGCGCATTTCTTACAACAAAGCATTACAATGTGCTTTACAGATGATAAGGGGCATTGTAATTTAAGGAAAAAACACATTTAAAATATAGAATAAAATAAAGAGGTAAGACAGAATATCAATTTAAAAGCAAGATAAAACAAAGTCTTAAAATAGATTTAAAGAAAAAACATTTAAAAAATTTTGATGATATGCCTCACCAAAGAGATTAGTCTTAAGTTTGTTTTTAAAAACAGAAACAGTGGGAGCATTTTTAATTTCAAGTGGTAATTTGTTCCAAAGTTTAGCTGCATATACACTAAATGCTGCCTCACCACACTTGGTTTTAGTGGCGGGCTCCACAAGGAGATTTTTATTTTGAGACCTGAGTGACTTGATTGGGGCATACTGTTTGGACAGGTCAAATATGTAGTTTGGACCACTATCATTGAAGGCTTTAAAAACAAGAAGTAATTGCTTTAAAATCAATTCTATAGCTGACTGGAAGCCAGTATAAGGACCTTAAAATTGGGGTAATGTGCTCGCTCTTTTTAGTTTTAGTTAAAACCCTAGCAGCTGCATTTTGTATGGTTTGTAATTGCTTTATAGTTTTTTTTGGAAGTCTGGTTAAAAGGGCATTGCTGTAATCTACCCTACTTGTGATAAAAGCTAAAAGGGTCTGTCCAAGCAAAAGGGCACGGAAGTGTGACATTGCCAGTATTTTAAAATTATAGTTTGTAAGAACTGAACACACATAATGGAAGCTTAGTTTGTGTACTTTCATGACAAAATCATGAGAAGATAACTGTATTTACAGCAAAAGGGGAATTCCAATGAAAAGTTGAAAATATCCTTATGGTCCCGTATGTGATGTGGACAATAGAGAAGCCAAATTTTTTCATGAAAAAGCATTTAGCTTGAGATTTTAATCTTTCACCATAGAAAACAACCATCCCAACACACATTTAGCACAAAACCTTCTGGACAACACTTGAAAAGCAAAGATTCCAATCGATTTTAAGTACGTCAAAATGTCCATGCTGGAGGGCAGGACAAGATTTATTTTTCTATTCAAAAAGGGGTAAGCAGCATTCAAAAGAGCTTCATAGTTTATTAACACTGGCAAGTTATGAGATAATGAAAGGCAAACCATTTCATTTAAGCTAGGCATATTGTCCGCAGAGTGGTCAACAGGTCACCTATGTGATGCATGTCAAGATGGGTGGTTCCGTATGTGATGCTTGACGAAAAATTTAATTGATCCAACTTTTTTTGCCTTTTTTGGGATGTTAGTGGTGCACTTTGAAAATATATGAAGAGCAATTGCATTGAGCACAAATTGCACTTTTATTGAACCTCACAGACAGTATTTTATTTAAAATACGACATCATCGTCGCCAACATGACGCTGGACAACTTTTGCACAAGTTAGCCATCACACACGTAACCTCCATACAAAAAAGATCGTTTGAGATGAAATTGCGCAAAAACTATCACCAAAAACAGTCGCACCGGCGATCAAAAAAAAGACAAAATACTGAGATGGGTTTCCTATCACAGCGTGCAAGACAGTTTTCCATGATACATTTGGCGTGACGTGACGATTGGCCACTGTTTCACTGTCCAGATCACATAACGGCACCGAATTGGCACACTGTCAAAACAACTTTTGAATCTCGTGCGAAGAATCGGCATGCATTCCAACGCCCGCCACGCTAAAAAGATGGGTTGGAAATGGAAGATTTATAATCCAGAATACTCGCTGAATATTCCACCAAATAACTGAGTAGCGAACCAAACTTTAATTGTACGTGACGATGGTCACGTATGTGATTTTGTTGACGGAAAACCTACCTCCGTGTATGACAGCGGGAAGATGCAATTGATGTAAACAACAAAATTGGTGACGCCTTCATTTTGGGGGGTATCATCCAATGCTAATGAATTTGTTCTATTTCTGGCAGGCGTTTGGAATAGAGGAGCATCCAAAAATGCCGGTCACGTAATGTGATGATTGACGGAATTCCAGGCAGCTGAAATAAGACGTGTTTTTCTTTGTAACTACGCAAGAAACAAACCATCACACCATTTATGTTGCGAGGAGATGAATAGTTTTGAAGCTCAAAACAGAAAAATTACTTTCAAGGTGTTTATTTCATGATATTTGTTAAGAATATATATGGGGTAGCTGATGGACGGAACAGCATCACATACGGAACCCTCCAAAAAAACATCAATTTTTTTCTGCTTACACCTAAATTTGAATCTTTGTATGGAATAAAATCTTCAAACACTTATTTTCAAGTAGAAAATAAAGTTAATATGAAACGAATGCCCTTAAGGTGTTAATAAGGCTTCTCTTTCAACGTACTGAAGAATGTCACAAAAATAAACTGAAAAATTGCCCTAAATAGACATATTAAATGAGAACTTTTCAGTGGTTTATGTGAGGGGCATGAAGATATCTGTTATCTCTCTGGGATGTGTACTAAATACCTATCATCTTAAATTATGCATCTGACCCACCCATTCAAAAAAAAAGAGGGTGGAAGTTGGGGGTATGCAAACCTACCCTTTTGCTTGGACAGACCCAAAAGATAAAAACTAACCCAATATAACTTCTTTTTTTTGCATATTTCGTTTCTTAGCGGAATGGGATTACACCATTTCAAACTTCATGTGGTGGATCATTCACCAGGCGTGTATGGCATTTTTTGCACAATTTAATTTTTTAGGTGACGGCGCTTTTCAATGGTAGGCCAAGTGGCTGAGTTGGGTACGTTATTACTGAGCGCTGTTTCCGTTCACTCAGCATTACACTTTGCAAGTTGCGAATTAAGGCATTATGTATGAATTTGCTTTATCCTATTTATTTCTCCAATTATCTCTTTGATTAGTCATTTAGTTATCAATAATATACTGACCAAAAAAAGAAACGCAATTACGTAATCTGGTGCCAAATTTCGACAAACCCATTGAGAAAGATGCTTTTGCTTTGAGTTATTTTTGGAGGTGAGAACTTCTACCATACAAATTTTTGCCGTCACAGTGCGCATTCTGGAGCCGCCATTCGTCGGGAACCAAACAATCGGCAGTGCTTGGGTTCGAGTACTACCATTGTCCTAACACTCCTTTTGTTTTAAGTTCCTCGTAGACACCAGGGCCTATAAAAGTATGACCGAAAATGAGTAAAAATCAGACGGGTTATAATGCCACTAACGGAAGTTCAACGAGAATGCGCGATTAGGATTGCTACAGGCCGGAAGTCGGGTAGATAGAGTTGCCTGTCAATTCGGCGTGCATTCTGCGACAATTAGTCGCCTCAGAACCAGGTTTAATGCCATTGGACACACGGCCAATCGCCCTAGATCCGGTAGGCCACGTGCTACGACTCCAGCGTCTGAACGTCGTATCACGACCGACCATCTGCTACACACCGAACCAACCTTCATTTTGTTGAAGGAAACCTCAACGCCGTCCGTTACAACAATGAAATTCTCCGTCCAGTCGTCCTTCCGTTTGTTCGACGTCACCGACTGTCTTTCCGACAGGAGAACGCACTTCCGCGCGTGGCGCGTATCTGTATGGAGTTCCTTTGGGCCGAAAACGTGCAAATCCTTCCCTGGCCAGCGTTTTCTCCAGATCTTTCTCTTATAGAACACTTGCGGGACATTCTGGATAGAGCGATCCGGAGATGGCAACCACCGCCAGCTACAGTATGTCAGCTAAGACAAGCACTGACCGAAGAGTGGAACAGCATTCCACAAGCAACAGTCAGAAGTCTGGTGGTGTCTATGAGATGCAGGTGTACTGCCGTGCGTGACGCTAACGGGGGACAAACGAGATACTGATAGTGTCATTTGTGTTTCGTAATGTCGAACTTCACCTTGTTAAATAAAAGCCAACATGGCGACGTTCCAACCCGATTTTCTGTTATATCTATTGTCTGAGATTCCCTCTTTCATTTGATACCAATGAAGTGTTGATTAATAACAGTTACACTCCATAAAATCAAGAAATAAAAAAATTGCTTTTCTTTTTTTGGTCAGTATATATTCTTAATATTCTTCGACTCAAAGTGAACTTCAAGTGGATTATTTAGTATTGCGGTTTCAAATAATGAGGAAAAACAAGGTATTTGTAGCAGTAGTCTGTTGGAATGGTCTATAACATAGCTGTTTTCCAGAAGCATGAATTAAAAACCCAACAAATTTCGTTGTAAACATGAGCAGAAATAAAAAAAAAAAAACTCTGATTCGACCCAGTTCTTTATTTAATGTTATTTCCACTTTGTGTCTATTTGAGAGACTTTCTCAAAGACCATGAGAATTTTTGACTTCATGATTGTTACTGCTAACAATAAAATGATATTGAGACTTAAATTTGCATTCGCAAGAATGAGATGAACTAGGTCTATTAAAGTAGACATATTGATTTGAAACTTCATTAAAAATGGCCATATTTGGTGTCATCTGCATGGCCATGGCATATTCTCTCAAACTATCAACAGTTTTCATCCGGAGATGATGGTGGAATCGAGTAATTATGGATGTAAAACGGGCTTTTAGCTACCCCCAATATTGCCCTTGAACAGCACTGTGAATCAGGCCAAGAGTTGTGATGTCACACGGGTGATCAATTGTGAAACATAGACTATTGTATGTGTATTTTACATTGCAAGTAACAAAATTTGCGTGTGAGATGAAAACGTTATCGTAGATATCTGTGCGCCTTGCAAAATGGTGCAGCTGCTTTAGCTATGTAGCTAACGTTAGCTATTTTTTCAGCCAGTTGTTTGATGATTTTCTTAATGAATTCAGGAAAAATTTTGCTTGCTGGGGTTGCTAACTTTGCTCACAAAGCTGCACATGAAATAAAAAGTATATGTGAATATATTTGAAACGTGTTCATGCAATAGCCTGGAATCCATACTGATCAAGTGCTGATCGCTGTCAACGGTCACTTACTGATCAGTCTGGCCTCAGTCGTATAGCCAGCGTTTAGCCCTTACGTCACTAATGAAGTGAATAAATGAATATTCATATTTTCTGCTCTTGGCGAGAACCACCAATCGAATATGAGTTAGCTGGCCAGCAACGGCATTCATGAATGTTATTTGACATGAGCTTAAAAATTAGATTGTGGCTTGCTTGCGTTTACTCTTGGAGTGGTTGTTAGGTTTTGAACAGGATAATGTTTGGCCATAACTGCATTTTGTTTATTTCTGTGGGATTCCCCGGTTTAATAAAGGCTAAATTAAATAATACTCAAATTACATACCGTATTTCACTGTAATTGGCATTAGCTATAGCTCGAAGGACATGATTGCATCAGCTAGATTAAAGTGATACTCCACCCAAAAACTATAATTTGTATATCAATTACTCACCATTAGATGTCTTGAATGGACAACGTTGTTCTTCACCTGGCGCAACTTCATGGCCACTGGAGAGTTTTGAAAAATTATCCAAATTCCTTTTTTGCTGGAAGCAAATGGGGTCTCGCAGTAGCGATGTGAAAACTCCATAAAACGTCCGTTGACAAACTTTCAAACCATCGTCCAACGCATCGTCCAGTATAATCCAAGTCAGCTTTGTCCACTCGTATCCTCAGAACTCTAGAAACGCGGTTATTTTTTGCTAAAAATAATAAAATACCACAGTTCTGCTTTAAGTAAGCTCGCGCATTCAACGGAAGTCCCGCCTCCCGGCTCGATCATTGCCCAGAGGCTCTGCTGCCACTCAGATGAATACTCGTATAAACACGAGCCGGGAAGCGGGACTTCCGTTGAATGCAGAACTGTGGTATTTTTATTTATTTTTAAGTCTGTCTAAAGGGGGGAGGGGGGCACCCTTGCGACTGTGAGCCAATCACAGATCTCGCATGGATTTTGTGCGAATATTTGAAAGTCAAACGCTGGCCTACCGATTGAGGCCAGACATACAAGCAAGTGACCGTTGGGAGCGAGAAAGCTTGATATGGATGGATTCCAGGCTATATGCAATTCCATTGCTTCCAAAGATCTTGTTTCGTTTAAACAGTTTAACCTATCATGAAACACACGCATTTCTTCCAACCCCTGAGTAAAGAAAAGCGTGAGAAGTCCGGAGGCATAACGCAGGTGAAACTTAAACCTCCATGCACAAGGACTTCAATTCCATGCGAAAATCTCTTTCACATGCGTTGATTGAATAATTGCTGACTACAGCAGGGTAATGTAAATATTAGGGCTGTCGCGATATATTAATCACGATTATTTTAAGCGCAATAAATGTAACTGCCACTATGAGGCAGATAGACGTGCTTGCTTATTACCTTTTCTATGACACATACCTAATGCGGTCATTTGAAATGCTTCCAGAAAGAAAACTGATTTGAAGTCCACTAATTACCAGCGAGGTTGGACAGCCTCCATCGCCTTGGCATAATTAACTTACCTGAAGTCAATTCCCGTGTACTTTGCCTAACTTTGCAATCAAGTCATTTATTCAGTCAACTGACCAATCAAAACCAAAATGTGGCCTATAATGATTAAGAGATAATGAGAAGCAGACAGACCTAACCAGGCTGCCGTGTTAGATTGAAAGAATGTCAATAATCTGATTAAATAGCCTAGCAAACCTCTGAATTCCATCTCTCATCGAGGAATTTTGTATGTAGGCTTTTATTAAAGATATACCTTAAAAAATGAAATTATTCTCAGAGTGCTTAAAGTGCTTAAAAATATAGGCTACGTGAAGTGGAAACATTTTGTGAAGCATGTCGAATGTGAATGCCAGAGAGAATATGTTTGCATTGCACGCAATATAGTCAAATGCACCGAAGATTTGGCAATGCACGTTCAGGTGAATCTTTGCCGCAAATTTGTGGCATTTTTTATTAGATAATTGAACGAGAGTAATTTAAAATAAAGTAACTCATAGCACTTGATTTTATTTACTTTTGAGCGTCTAAATTACCGATAGTGAAGGTGGAAAACATTTTGGTTCAGCATATAGAACACATTGTTAACGCATTCTCACGCAGCGCTGCGGAATGCAAAATTAGAAATAATCTAGCAAACGCATTGAGGCAAATCTGTTGTTTCATGGTTATTTAAATTTCAAAATGTGTCAAACAAAAATGATAGGCTATCTAAATAAATCAGACTGTCTAGCAATTTAAATCGTTTGCCTAATTGAGCGAATCAACTGTTTGATTGGAAATTGAGCAAAGTAATTGGGAAGGGGTTGAGAGCAATTGTCAGGTAGAGGATGATGACTTTGCAGACCTCAACTTTACGTTGTTCAGCATGTAATTTGACTGACTATGTTTGCTAGATTATCCTATTTCAAGTTTTACATTTGGCTGCGCTGCCTGCGAACAATTAACATGTCCCGTTCAAAGGCTACGCTGAAACAGAATTTTTTCCACCTTCACTATAGGCTATTTAGTCGCTGAAAAGTAACCAAAATCAAGAGCTACGAATTACTTTTTCAAATTAATCTTAATCAATGATCAAATAAAAAATGCCACAAATTTGCGTTTGCCTGAACCTGTTTGCAAAGTCTTCGCTGAATTTATCTATTGTGCGCAATGCAAAAATAATTTCTCTCACTTTCATGTTTGATATGCTTCACAAAATGTTTTCCACTTCGCGTATGTTTTGAAACGCTTAAAAACCAGAACCATCTTAAAATAATTTTATTTTTAAGAAATCTTTTTGATGATAGGCTATGTACAAATTCTACGAGAGGTGGAATTCAGAGGTCTGCTATTTATTCAGATTATTAACACGGCAGCCTGGTTAGGTCTATCTGCTTCTCATTATCTCTTCTTTATCATTATAGGCCACATTTTGGTTTTGATTGGTCAGTTGGCTGAATGAATGGCTTGATTGCAAGTTAGGCAAAGTACACGGGAATTGATTTAAGGTATGTTAATTATGCCAAGGCGATGGAGGCTGTCCAACCTCGCTGGTAATTAGTGGACTTCAAATCACAGTTTTCTTCCCGGAAGTATTTCAAATGGCCGCATCAGGTATGTGTCATAGAAATGGTAATAAGCAAGCACGTCTATCTGCCTCATAGTGCCAGTTACTTTTATTGCGCTGAAATTAATCTCGATTAATCTATCGTGACAGCCCTTGTAAATATACCACTCAAACTCACTTGGAATGCGTGAGAGTTGACAGTTGTGCATTATTAATGAAAACTGACCACACCTGATATTGTTAAGAGTTTTCGGAGCTTTTGTACTGGTAATTTAAATGAATGATTGAAAACAGGGGGTGACCAATCATTATTTTCAAGGGATAGGTTTGTGCCTCCCCTATTGCCAGTTCACCAGCTGCCACTGCTAGTTACGTAGCATAGCCGCAATAGCCACATAGGAAACGTTAGCTAGTAATTCGGCTAATTGTCTGATGATGCCATTTAAATGAGAGTTCAGTAGCTAGCTATTTGGCTAACAAAATTTGTTTGTGAAATGAAAGGTTATCGTGGAGACCTGCATTTGTCTGCTACTTTAACTTAATATTTGGTAGCAGCTTCCAAATCATTCCCCATGTAATCTGCATGCTTCCAGTTCGGTAGACTTCCCAGTTTGATGTGAAACGCCCAGCTGAATTATACTTGTGGTCAAGGAGTTTATGATCCCAGAAATGTTTCGTTTTAACCCCCAGCCATTTTTCAATTCTCAGAATTATTTTTTTACAACTTCAATGCTGAATTGTCAAGAAGATTTTTTTATGTTTGCAGCCCTTTTTCTCTACCAAAATCATGAAAATAAACTGAAATACAATGAAAATCTAAATGCTCTGTGTCTTGATTCAGTTGAGCCATTCCTTTCCTTGGTTGAAGCTGCAATCTTGAATTATAAAGCCTTAAATCAGGCAACACATAAATAGCCAGATTTGGCTTCTGCGCAAAGGGGTGAAGTAACCTACCAACCCGAATTCCAATGAAGTTGGGACGTTTGTTAAATGTGAATAAAAATAGAATACAATGATTTGCAGATCCTTTTTCGACCTACATTCAATTGAGTACACTACAAAGACAAGATATTTAATGTTCAAACTGATCAACTTTATTGTTTTTTTGGAAATATCCACTCATTTTGAATTTGATGCCTGCAACACGTTCCAAAAAAGCTGGGACAGGGGCAACAAAAGACTGAGAAAGTTGGGGAACGCTCAAAAAACACCTGTTTGGAACTCATGTACACAGGTGAACATGTTAATTAGAAACAGGTGAGTCTCATGATTCGGTATAAAAGAAGCATCCCCGAAAGGCTCAGTCGTTCACAAGCAAGGATGGGGCCAGGTTCACCACTTTGTGAACAGTTTAAGAACAGTGTTTCTCAACGTGCAATTGCGAGCAATTTAGGGATTTCATCATCTACAGTCCATAGTATCATCAAAAGATTCAGAGAATCTGGAGAAATCTCTACATGTAAACGGCAAGGCCGAAAACCAACATTGAATCCCCGTGACCGTCGGTCCCTCAGGCGACACTGCATTAAAAAACCAACATCATTCTGTACAGGATATTACTATGTGGGCTCAGGAACACTTCAGAAAACCATTGTCAGTTAAGGGGACCTATTGCTAAGCAAAATGCCAATTTTGATTCAAAGTTTTAGTTTTGAGGTAAGAACATGAAGTGGTCCTTCAAATAGTCCGTAATATGGAGTCATGTTCTGAAGGAAACATTCGTCATGAACACGGTCTTCAAGGCTGGAACAGCTATGAGTGTGGTGACTTTCAATGATGGCCAATGAGGAATTGCCTCCATTCTCATGAAACTTGGCATAAAGGCAGGGGCACAGTCAAAGAAAGGCTATCACAAAATGGGCAGAAAATGTGTGAAACAGAGTGAAAAACGTGCACTAGAACTTGTAAAAAAGAAACGAATAGACGCTCAACAAGCACGTAAAACTAGGGTAGAAACACAGAATGAAGAAGAGGGAGTTACTTATGAGGCTGGTGCCTCATAAGTCCGTAACATGGACACCACATACTTGAGCGCAATGAAACTTGTCAGTGCTCCTCTTCAAAGTTGTGTTGTGACGGTCAAACTATGTATTATCCGTTCCATTTGGTCTTGCCCGAAAGCCAAGAACCTGTGCAATGAAGATGTCCACATTGTTTTTCCCAAAATTGAAGATTAAGCTGTATATTTTATGTAAATACTCATAACAGCAACAACAGACAAGCAGTATTTTGTGTAATAGAACCATTGTATTTGGGAGCAGTGAGCATTTGAAATGTGGTATACCAATCCGGGCCAAATGTGAGAAAATGCAGGTGACAGTTAAGAGGTGAAGGCCAACCGGTATGCATGTGTCTGCAAAGTTGGTCCGATAAGGCTGTAGTTAGACCGGAAGTAGGTTTTGCAGAGCTTGGGGTACGTGTTTGGTTTTGTTTACTCCTGTTTGTGAAATGATCGTTTTACTTATCCATGACCGGGGTGAACCGGGTACTTCACCAATATCTGGGCTCGCTCGCTGATGCTACCACGGTGAAATCAATCGCGAAACGCACAAGCTATAACGTGTCTGGTATAACAAACGATTTCTTTGTATTTCCGCTGTCGAATTTCATTCGCCTTTAAAAATTGTTATGGCTAATAAAAAGCTGAAAAATATGAAGATTGGATACAGAATTCTTCCCGGTGCAAGTTATTGATTTGCTAGCTCCACATAAGCAATGCTTACACCGTTTATTATCGAGAAGGGACTTTAGAATATTAATATCGAATATTAATATTGCGAATGCATATGCTGCGCGTGCAATAGCAACCCGGTGTGTCATCAGTAACATGGATTACCATATAGCAGCACGAGAAATTAAACCTGAAATTATCTTGACTGGATACTAGATGTTTTTACTCACCCGAAACATTGGGTACCCAAACATGAAAATAAGCCGAAAAAGAAAAGTAATCAATCCTACTGGTATTGATGGACGTTGAAAATGAAATACTTTCGCCCTTGCGTTTTTGGCTAATTATGCTGTCCACTGCCTGGACCACGAAAATTTATCTTTCTCATAAATTATACTTTCGCAATACTTTCGCACTGCGTCCTCCACTTTGAAATATCGCAGCCGCAGTTTCTTTAGTTTGTCATGGCACTGTTCTACTGTTCTGTGATAACTACGCGAATGCAAGTACTCACAAATTATTCCATAAATCTCCAAGTTTTTTTGTTGCCTAAATTTCAAGCAAGCATTGAATGTATTTGTTTGAATAGAGAGATCTTTTCACTGCTGCGTATATAAAAACTTCATTTCATTTGATCTATACACATGTACAGCGTTTGATTGCGGAATTTCCCCGCCAATTCCTTAGATAAGATGGCAGACGCGTCTCACGTTTCACGGTTGGTTCAGCCAATGACGTTGTCCTTTGTTGTGTTTTCATTAGCTCCGTGGTCGTAATACTTACCAAGCTTAGGAGTCTTGGTCCAGTCTTCGTTGCCTGGGCGAATGTTCCTCTTGTTCTCTCTCCAGGTCAGATTCGGGGTCCAAGATGTATGGCTGTATTTCATTACTTGTTATTTCTAAATATCTCTATTAAAAACGTTTAGGTATAATGCCTTCCGGTCCGTAACATGGGGACACATTAGGGAGACGGTCCCGCAAAACTGCGTTCTGCCGCCTCGTCCCGCCCAGCTCTGCCCTCCACAGAGCTGGCCAATCAGAAGAAAGTGGGCACACGGGGAGGGTGGCCATAGCGGAAGAGCCGCCCAAATGAGGTGTTTCAGGCAGACACTACAATGGACTACAATTGGGGTTTTTTGAGGATGGCAGTATGAGCTAAATAAGGACTGTTTTTTGGACTTTGAACAACCAGGAGTACTCTAGGGGAGTACAAGATAGGCATGGGCAACGCTCTGCATAAACTGTACTGCAATGCGTAACAGCTGAACTGGGGCAGTAAACAAGCCTCAGAAAACTTATAAAAAATGATGTGAATACCATTTTCATACAAAAAGAACACCATGGTTTGATTAAAAGCAACCTTTTCAATAGGACACCCGCATTTCATACATGAACTTTGCGTATTACGGCCAAAAACGCGATTTGAACATAGCTATTGTTCGCCCGTTGGATGAATGCATGACCTCAATTTGTGCCGTGTTTAGAAATTTTCAAGTGCACTTGGAGGTAGATTTCAAATAGCCCGCGCCAGCTATGGCCCCGATTGGCTTCCAGCCATCTAATTTGAGAAATTACGAGTCTGTTCGTCCAGGCTAGACCTCTAGGGGATGTGAAACAAATTTGACAAAAGTTGGTGAAGTTGGTCGCGAGTTCGCCGTGATTTCTTCTCAACAATAGCAAGAAAGGTGGGTGTATTTTTACTCTACCCTACATAGTGTGTTGACAGAATATCCCGTGACCCTATTTGTGAAGTTTCAGTAAAATATACCAAGGAATAAACCGGCGCCAAGTGTTTGAAGCCCACTGGTCACAATTCGTGCCATCTCCACTTCAACTGGCCGGACGCCAGCGCTGTGATGCTCGACCAGATTTCGTCAGTGTGTGAAATGAATTGTCTTACCAGTGCCGTGCGGTCGGAGGTTAGTTTGGTGAGGCAGAATCCTTCCCTTTTCTTGATTAGCAATCAGACGATTAACTAGTTTAGTAAGACTATTTCGGCAGAATGACGGGCCAGTTTAAATTTCCGCGGTGTTATTACTCAGTACATCAAACCTGAAATGCTCGCCAAGACAGCAGATTTTGCGGCGATTTTGCTTCCAGGAAGCCGAAGCAATGTCATCAACAAATATGAAAACAGTTCGACTTATGCAGAGTTCAATGCTTAATCAATATACAATGTATTCTCCTTTAAATCTGGCGCTTTCACATAAAAAAAAAAAAAAGCGGGCGCTTATTTTCAGTCTTCTTTCATAATCCGATTAACAATGTTTAAACAATATACAGAATTACCGAGAGCCGAGAATTTTCCCAAATTGATTATTCAGATTTCCATCCTTGCAGTCTCGAATTGAAGTGTAAATGAATATTTTTGTCATTATCTCCTCTATCAGTATATGGGCTTCCTATAGGCTTGGCCTTAATTGTTTTGATTGTCAATCAGAAATAGTACGAGGGAACAGGTTCACAAAATCCTGTGATAAAAGTTTGGGTGACTGCCTTACCTCACTGCACGTCTCTGGCTTCCTGTAAGAAAGCACTCACAAATCTGCAGTTTCGTGAGCATTTCAAGTTCGATGTACTGAGTAATAACGCCGCGGAAACTTAAACTTGCCCGTCATTCTGCTGAATAGTCTTACTACACTAGTTAATCGTTTGATTGCTAATCAAGCAAAAGGGAGGTTTCTGCCTCACCAAACTAACCTCCGACTGCACGTCACTGTGTTTTACTATGAATTACTCACAGTAGCTCATTGAAACTATCATGGGAGAAGGATATATGGACATAGTAAAAAACAGTGCAAAGTTTTTTGTTTAAAATCACCACGGGTTATTGAAGGGGGAACGTTTGATTCACTTCGTAGTAGTGGGAGGGCAAACAACTGCCGGCATCAGCGACTTCACTGCATTTTAAATAGTAATGGGCGAGTAGTGTTAACGTTTGCCCTCCCACCAATAATTTTGACATTTTTGCAGGCCATTGATCCAAAAAAAAAAATTCACAGGCAACCCATTCATACCATTTTTTAATATCAATGCAAAACCTAATGTTTGTTGAACATAATTGGGTGAAATTCAATGCATTTTCCATTAAAAAGGGCCTAGGGGGCACTGCTGTACTTCAGAAAAGGGGTAGATGACTTTAGCATCAATTATTTCTGTTCGGGTACCCTAATGGATAATTTGGCCGGGTTTATTTCTGAATAGACTGTATTTTCGAAAATGCCCTCAGGCTTCACCCCCCAATTTTCACAATGGGTTTTGTTGATAAATGCCGAAATCAGCCATTTTTGGGACCCTGTGGCTATGCGACCCTTTCCTGTAAAGGCGCTGGACTTGTGGCAAACTCTTCGTCTGTGTCTTCTGTGTCTGTGATTCTGTAAATCATTAGAAAATAATAAAAACTTTGTTCTCAGCAACTCAAGAAATGTTGTCATTTTATTCATTTTTATTGCCCATAAATACAAGATCAAAATATAAACTTGGAAATGTAGCATAAAGACCTTTAAGAAAATACAAATTTTGACTGATATCCTTCACATTATTATTATTATGTTATTGATTATTGCATCAATATTATTGCATCTGTTGGGAATGTTTAAAAATGATGCCCCCCACTCCCCAACTTGAACCCCCATCCACATGTCTCCTTGCGGACGTGCTACTAAAATATTCTCGGCAGCAAGCAAATAAAAGCATTAGTACTACAGTGATGATTCTAGAAAATTTCAAAAGTGGGCCAACTCCCCCGACTTAAAAAAAAGTGGGCCAATGGGGAAAAAAGTGGGCCAACTGGGTATACCTGGTAAAATGCCATTTATATCAAGTTTTTAAACGTACCTTGACTGGCTCACTTATTTATATGTACATACATTCAGTTTTTACACCTGATTGACAAAACTAAGACATGAATGACAGTTATGAGTTTTAAGTTTCAATAGAAAACCTTCACAGTCTCTGCCAATCCTAACAATTATAAAGTAAATGACAAAATAGCGCATAAAATAATAGTTCCTAACATCTGATTTGGCGCATAGCTTAAAGCCCGCCTCCAAACCTAAGTCCTACTGCGAAAGTTGTAAGTACGGATACTTCACCAGGCAGTGAAGCCATTCTCTTCATAGGTGTATGTTTAGCAGCGCGCAGAGACTCACAATTTTACCTACATTTCGTTTTATTCAGTCAAATGAGTTCTGAGCCATGTATCGTTTTTTTAAAACCTATTAGCAAGCTTTGTGCTGCTTCAACCTCAAGCGATGCAGAGATGCCAAGTCTCACGCGTTGGGCGTGGGTCTCTCGCCTCTTAGTGGCATTCACGTACCTGTGCCGTAGTCAGCAATTATTCATTCAATGTGCACTGAAGAAATTCAGTCGCGGAATTTAAGTCATTGTTATAACTGGGGGTGATTTGTGGAGGCTTTGGGTTTTTCCCTTGTGCCTAGGTTGTGTATACGTATGTGCGTGTGACTGTGTGCAGTGATGGGAGGGCACAGCACACGCGAACGTGCATGCGTGGTTGCTGGGCGACGTCAGGACTCATGTATAGTGTTGAGTGGAATAAAGATTCACCGGTGTGGTTCCCGGTAGCTAAGCAAAGTACAAGTTAGTTTTGGTCTTCTTTAAACAGTGCATGTTACAACAAACTGGCGACGAGGATAAACTTTGGTTTCCGTCGGACTTCTTGCGACCCTATTTCACCTGGTTCGCCGGCAGTGACCCCCTGATGGATATTAACATTAGCCCTGTCTAACACCGTCAAGTTGGAATCCTGATAAAGTGGCTACGAAGCTGGTACGGTAGTCACAAGCCTGGAGCTAACAATTACCATGGCGACATTTGGGAAAATTGAAGCTTTCGATTCTAACACGGAGCAATGGAGCAGGTATGTAGAGCGACTGGACTATTATTTTATTGCTAATAGCATTGCTGACGATGATAAGAAGAAGGCTATACTCTTAACTGTGTGCGGGCCAGTTGTTTATGGGGTGCTGCGGGACTTAATTGCGCCCTCAAAGCCCGCGGACGTATCTTTTAAAGATTTGATAACCAAGATACAGGACCACTACGATCCAAAAAGTAATGCTATAGTAGAAAGATTCAAGTTTCAGTCATGCACACGAAACTCTGACGAGTCGGTGAACTTGTTCGTTGCTCGTTTGAAACATCAGGCTGCACGCTGTGACTTCGCAGGCACCATAGAGGAGAGATTAAGGGACCAGCTGGTGTGGGGCATAAATATGGAACAGCTCCAGAAACGCCTGCTAGTAATACCTAATTTAACCTGAGGGAAAGCGTTAGAGACATGCCTGGCATTTGAGACGGCTGAAAAGGGGGTTTTAGCCTTGCAACCCTCAAAAGATATAAACAAAGTAGCATCCCCTCCCCAGCCTGGCAGGGCCTGAAGGGCGCCTGACAGCTGAGCAACTGTATCTCAATCACAGCGTTGCTACCGCTGTGGAGAGGCCCACAGACCTGATGGCTGCCGATTTAAAGACGTGGATTGCCACTACTGCGGTAAGCGGGGCCACATTGCCTGCTGGTGTCGCAAGAAGGAACGTGACAGTCAGAGCCTTAAGCCAGGTCGGGGCGGGGCCAATTCAATCACGGAAAAGTTGGACCAACAAGTCGACAGTGAAGAAGACGACATTGCATATGTCCTTGTTGTAACAGAGAAGCCGCCCAGCCCGATGGTCATGGATTTGAATATCAACAACAGGCAGACACGCTTTGAGGTGGACACTGGGGCCTCTCGCACCGTCATGGCAGAAAGGACATTTTTGCGCTTGCGCGCCTGTGCGCCATCATTAGTTTTAGAACCATGTAATATTTCTCTCAGGTCATACACGGGACAGCATATCAGCCTGAAGGGGCAACTGAAGTGACTGTGTCCTACAAAGGTAAGTCCTACCATCTGAGTGCACTTGTGGTGGCTGGGCATGGCGCTAATTTGCTTGGGCGTGATTGGATTAAGGCTCTACCCTTAGACTGGCCTGCGCTGCTGGATGGGCTGTTCCAGGTGTCCGATTGTTCTCTAGCAGCTGTCCTGGAAAGCCACAAAGCTGTTTTTCAAAATGAACTGGGGGAGTTGAAAGGGACAAAAGTCACCATTAGCGTGGATGGAAGTGTGCCGCCACGTTTCTGTAAAGCCCGACCAGTTCCGCTGACCTTGCAAAAGAATATCGAAACTGAATTGACTCGGCTGGTGGAGTCTGGAATCCTCCAACCCGTGACTTACTCGGAGTGGGCTGCTCCAATTGTTCCAGTTTTGAAAGGAGATGGCTCCATCCGCATCTGTGGTGACTATAAACTGACGGCGAATGTGGCGTCTCGAGTGGAGCACTACCCTCTCCCACACATTGATGAACTGTTTGCCAAGGTGGCTGGAGGCATCTGTTTCTCCAAGTTAGATATGTCGCATGCTTATCAGCAGCTGGTTTTAGCAGAAGGCTCACGTAAGCTGGTCACAATCAATACCCACCGTGGCTTGTTTCAATACACACGCCTCGCATTTGGCGTGTCATCGGCATGTGCCATTTTTCAGAGGGCGATGGAAGGCTTACTCGCGGGATAGATCATGTTGCTGTTTACCGAGACAACATACTTTTGACGGGTGTCAATGAGGACCAACACCTGCGCACCCTGGACCAAGTGTTGTCCCGGCTAGAGGGAGCAGGGCTTCGGTAAAAAAAAGTCCAAATGTGTCCTTATGACCCCAGAGGTGGAGTATCTGGGCCATAAGATATCATCAAGGGGGCTGCAGCCTCCGGGATAAAAAAGCGCAGGCAATCAAGGACGCTCCAGTGCCTCAGAACATTAGCGAGCTTCGAGCATTTCTGGGGATGCTCAACTATTACGGGGGTTTCCTCCCAGACTTAGCTTCTGTGCTGGCCCAATTGCATGCCTTGCTCCGGGCAGGAGTGAAGTGGGAGTGGGCTGCTGAGCACGACCAGGCGTTCTACAAATCAAAGGCCTTGCTGACATCAGAGGCACTCCTGGCCCACTATGACCCCACGCTGCCATTGGTGATTGCTGCTGATGCTTCACCATTTGGCCTGGGCGTGGTGCTGTCTCACAAGTACCAAGATGGAACGGAGCGTCCGGTCTGTTTTGCTTCCCGGGTTCTAGCACCAGCTGAAAGGAAGTACGCCCAAGTAGAAAAAAAGAGGCTCTGGCCGTGATCGTCGCCGTTAAGAAATTCCATCAGTTCGTCTATGGGCACAAATTCACAATGCAAACAGATCACAAGCCTCTTCTCGGTCTGTTGGGGGAGCTGAAAAACATACAGCCCACAACGTCAGCACGCCTGCAAAGATGGGCTCTCCTTCAGATGCAGTACTGATACACCCTGGCGTACAAACCAGGGGCACTGATTGCGCATGCCGATGGGTTGAGTAGGCTGCCATTACCCCACACTGCACCAGACGCCACCACTCCCCCTGAGTTGGTGTGTCTGATGCAGCAACTTCAGACAGCGCCCATCACAAGCGGGCAGTTAAAGGATTGGACCCGACGGGACCCCCTGTTGGCCCAAGTTTGCCAATATGTGAGGGGGGGCTGGCCTCCAACATGTTCAGCAAGTGATATTCTGCCATATTTCAAGAGACGCGATGAACTCACTGTTGAGAATGGAGTTCTGTTATGGGGGTTCGTGTCATCATTCCTCCAGGTGGGCGGCAAGCCGTAATGGAGGAGCTGCATGAGGCTCACCTGGGGACATCGAGGATGAAGGCTGTAGCACGGGCTTACATGTGGTGGCCCGGATTGGATGCAGCCCTGGAAGACCTGGTGAAGTCCTGCACAGCTTGCCAGCAAACTAGGAACACCCCTCCGGCAGCACCTGTGTGTCCATGGGAATGGCCAGGCAAGCCGTGGACACGCCTGCATGTCGATTATGCTGGCCCCTTCTTAGGGGAAATGTTCCTGGTTCTGGTTGACGCCCATTCAAAGTGGCTGGAAGTGGTTCCAGTGAAATCTGCTATGTCAACAGCAACTGTGGACCATCTTCGTGACGTTTTCAGTATACATGGTCTCCCACATACTGTTGTGTCGGATAATGCTACGGTCTTCACCAGCTCTGAATTTGAAGGTTTTTTGAAGATGAACGGGGTTCGCCACCTCACTTCTGCCCCCTACCACCCATTGTCTAATGGGCTGGTGGAGAGGGCAGTGCAGACACTGAAGAAATCATTGAAGAAGATGACAGGTGGGACATTGAGAGCAAGGCTGGCAAGGTTCCTTGCGGCATACCGGTTCACCCCACATGCCACCACTGGGCTGTCGCCTGCGGAGATGTTGTTTGGTCGGTGTGTACGTACCAGATGGGATCTGCTGCGACCGGATGTGCAAGCGAAAGTCCTCCGCGGTCAGGAGATGATGGTAGCCAGCTCAAAAAGGAATCCAGTCCGTCGGGAGATGCCACTCAGGGCAGCCGTGTGGGTCAGAGACTTCTCTGGACGTGAGAAGTGGTTGCCAGGCACAGTGATTGACAAGACGGGGCCGCTCTCTTACAGGGTGGAAGTAGCAGGGAATGTGTGGTGTCAGCATGTTGACCACCTGCTATGCAGAAGCACCTCTCCTCAGGCCAGGCAGGACTGGGAGCCTGGTGCTGAGCAGCAAAGCAGCAACCAGCCAGAGTCCCCTTCTCCAGAAGACTCCACTGTGGAGCAGCCGGACAGTGAGGATGATCCGGGCTTGGATTCAACGGGCCCAGAGGAGGATGAGCCTGACGTGGCTCCCTGTAGATCAAGAGTCCGAAAATTACCTGCTCGTTTAGATTTGTAGCTAGAGTGGAAGGCCCCAAGACTGGGGCATAATAAACCCCTGGCCTGGCCACAAGAGTGAGGGCAGTCTACCCCTCACTCTCAGGTAGTTAACATGCTAAAAGTAGTTATTTTGTTTGTTATGAAGAAAAGAAAAGAAGCATAAAAAAATTTATTTACAGTATATAATGCTAACCTAATACTTGGGGTTCTTTGTTTTGGACTATGGGGGGAGGGATGTCATAACTGGGGGTGATTTGTGGACGCTTTGGGTTTTTCCCTTGTGCCTAGGTTGTGTATACGTATGTGCGTGTGACTGTGTGCTGTGATGGGAGGGCACAGCGCACGCGAACGTGCATGCGTGGTTGCTGGGCAACGGCGGGACTCATGTATAGTGTTGAGTGGAATAGAGATTCACGGGTGTGGTTCCCGGTAGCTAAGCATAAAACAAGTTAGTTTTGGTCTTCTTTAAACAGTGCACGTTACAACAGTCATTGTGCATTAAGTTAATCAGTTTCACGTGCATTACGGTGGATTTCCCCACTAGTGACACGGAAATCGATTATGACTCAGGAATTCTCACGCTGGTCTTTACTGAGGGATTGAAAGCAATGGAATTGCAAAAAAACGTTTCAAATGGTCTTATTTCATTTAAATAATTTAAAAGATCATGAAACACATGCATTGTTTCCAATCCCCGAGTAAAGAGAGGCACGAGAAGTCCAGAGACGCTTTCCATTACTTGTGGTGAGGTCCACCTTTACGCAAGTGAAACTGAAACTTCAATGCACAAGGAATTTAATTCCGCGTGAGAATCTCATTAATACGCGTTCATTGAATAATTGTGGACTACGTTGAATAAGCCTAAAAAATGCGTGAGACCTACACCGAATGCGTGATACTTGGCATCTCTGGCGATGCCGTAGTGTGCACACCAGAAGCTAAGACTATGGCTCCAGTGCCCTCCACAAGCATTGCCCCAAACCAGTTCCCTCTCTCTGCTGCCTCAGCCCTACCTCACGCGGTTAGCGACTTGAATGGCGATGCTCCATCCCAGCCAATATTAGCTAGCAACCCAGAGCGTGCATTCGGTGCTTTATGGCGATCATTCAATCCAGCCTGGTATCTTACACGACCGTGGCTGGAGTACTCTGTTCAGCGGGATGCATGCTTTTGCTTTCCCTGCAGGAAATATGCTACTGCCGGTGAGAGGGATGCTGTTTTTACCTCGCGTGGTTTTACCAACTGCAAAGCAGCACTCGAGCGTGACAGGGGGTTACAGAAACATGTATCCAGCCACAGTCATATACAGGCATATATAGAAGTCTGTTGCTGCCAACATTTTGACAACAATCTTTGCAGTAGGTTTATAAATTTGTTGAATAAATGCACGGAAGTTTGTTATAGACAATGTTTTCATATCAATCTACGCACTAGAACAAAGGATTCGCGCTAAATCATAATGTAATGCGTAGTTGCTGGCGCACTGAAATCTTCGTTTAGCGCCAAGTCTGTCAAACTTGCGGGATCCTGCAAATTACGCGTCCTACAATCATCACTGTACTACCACCATGTGTACGGGTCAATGACGTGACATGCAGATTTTTGTGTCCGAGTGCACTACTTTGGTTTAAAATAATTTTAAATGATTCATAATAAGCATCATTTTATTCTATAAAACCTGTTTAATTTGAACGTATTTCCAGTTTATCATAAAAATGATGTATGTTTTATGTTTTGCCATCTCAAACCCTCAAAATGTCAGGTGGCGCAACCGTCCAAGCAAGTTAACACTATGTGAAATGTGTTAAATGTGGAATTTAGAATATGAATTAATATACAGTGCCCTGAAAAAGTATTTGACCCCTTCCTGATTTTATTTTTTTGCATATTTGTCACACTTAAATGTTTCAGATCAGCAAACAAATTTTAATATTAGAGAAAGGCATCCCAAGTAAATACAAAATGCAGTTTTTAAATGATGATTTAATTTATTAAGGGGAAAAAGCTATCCAAACCTACCTGGCCTGGTGTGAAAAAGTAATTGCCCCCTAAACCTAATAACTGGTTGTGCCACCCTCTGCGACAACAACTGCAATCAAGTGTTGCGATAACTGGCAATGAGTCTTTCACATCGCTGTGGAGCAATTGTGGCCCACTCTTCTTTGCAGAATGTTTTAATTCAGCCACATTGGAGGGTTTTTGAGCATAAATGGCCTGTTTAAGGTCATGCCACACCATCACAATCGGATTTAAGTCCAGACTTTGCTTAGGCCACTCCAAAACCTTCAGTTTGTCTTTTTTTTAAGCCTTTCAGAGGTGGACTTGCTAGTGTGTTTCGGATCATTGTCCTGCTACATAACCCAAGTGCGCTTGAGCTTGAGGTCACCAACTGATGGTTGGACATTCTCCTTCAGGATTTTCCGGTAGAGAGCAGAATTCATAGTTCCATCAATTACGACAAGTCCTCCAGGTCCTGAAGCAGCAAAGCAGCCCCAAACCATCACACTACCACCACCATGTTTGACTTTTGGTATGATGTTCTTCTTATGAAATGATATGTTAGTTTTACGCCTGATGTAATGGGACGCACACCTTCCAAAAAGTTCAACTTTTGTCTCGTCAGTCCACAGAATATTTTCCCAAAAGTCTTGGGGATCATCAAGATGTATTTTGGCAAATGTGAGACGAGCCCTTGTGTTCTTTTTGGTCAGCAGTAGTTTTCGCCTTGGAACCCTCCCGTGGATGCCATTTTTGCCCAGTCTCTTTCTTATTGTTGAATCATGAATACTGACTTTAAATGAGGCAAGTGAGGCCTGCAGTTCTTTAGATGTTGTTGTGGGTTCTTTTGTGACCTCCTGGATGAGTCGTCGACGCGCTTTTGGAGTAATTCTGGTAAGCCGGCCACTCCTGGAAAGGTTCACCACTGTTCCAAGTTTTCTCCATTTGTGGATAATGGCTTTCACCATGATTCACCGGAGTCCCAAAGCCTTAGAAATGGCTTTGCCACCCTTTCCAGACTGATAGATGTCAATGTCTTTGTTTATCATCTGTTCTTGAATTTCTTTAGTTCGCAGCATGACATGTTGCTTTTTGAGATCTTTTAGCCTACTTCACTTTGTCAAACAGGTTCTATTTAAGTGATGTATTGATTCAACAGGTCTGGCAGTAATCAGGCCTGGGTGTGGCTAGTGAAATTGGACTCAAAAAATGTGGTTAATCACAGGTAATTCGTGATTTAACAAGGGGGGCAATTACTTTTTCACATAGGGCCAGGTAGGTTTGGATAGCTTTTTCCCCTTAATAAATGAAATTATCATTTCAAAACTGTGTTTTGAATTTACTCGGGTTATTTTTGTCTTATATTAAAATTTGTTTGATGATCTGAAACATGTAAGTGTGAAAAAAAAAATGTGCAAAAAAGTAAGAAATCAGGAAGGGGGCAAATACTTTTTCATGGCGCTGTAATATTTATATGTGAGCATCATTTTATATTGAAATACTTTCAAATAAACAAAGTTTAATAGTTTAATTGTTCTTTAATTGTTTGGAAAACCAAAATACCTGCCCCCTACAATAAAGAATCCATAAATTACTTTTAATATCCAGCTCAACTACAAAATAGTAATGTTTTAGGCAGAGTAGACACTCTCAGGTATGCTTACTAAAAAAATCACTTAGAAAAAAAAAAGAGGGAAGTGTGTTTTCACAGGGCTTCAAATTTTCTAAATTTTCTCATGGCAAATCTCCCCCGAACCCCCCCACGGAATTCACACCAGCACTAACATGGTCGCCACCAGCCATAGCTGCCTACTCTATTCTTCCAGCCGCCTACTCTAAAAACTTTTGAAAGCCCTGAGGATATAAAAATATTTATGTGGAGTGAGAACTGTGAGAGTTAGAGCAAAGAGAAGACTTCTTGACGGTTTTACTGCTGTTCGCCACTCTAACTTTGAAGTCACCACACTCTAAATTCCCAGAATTTATTGTCAAAAAATTATTTAAAAAATTATAATTAAGAAATTAGAGAAGTCACAAAAAAGTCAAACAGTAAAGAAATTTTCCAAGCTTAGCTTAACATTTTCCAGTTTGAAAGACATTTATAGCTTAAAGTATGACAGAGTAAAAAATTGCTGAAAATGGCAGAATTTTGAAAAAGCTGTTCCACTGTTTCCTATGGGAGAAAAATATTTAAAAATAAAAATTAAAGACCCAAAAAGTAGGAAAGATATCAAGAAGTTAAATGCAGACAGCATAATTCAGAACAGGCTGAATTTTTTTTCAAGCTTGAATGGCGTTTCTAGGTGAAAGTATGTAGGAGTAGTTAGTCAGCAAAAACGCAGAGAGTAAAGAAAGACAGAAAGAAGGAGTTGGAAGAACAGTTGCCCACTAATAAAGAGTGGGAAGAACATTAGTGTAATTAATTGCTTACAAGTTTCTGTATGGCTGCTTCTTGTGAAAAAAATGCTTGATGAAGATTGGAACAAAAGTGGATTAGTTGCAGCCTTTCACAAAATGTGAGTCTCTGTCACTGAGGCTTATTGCGTCAATTCACTGGATGGTTAAATGCATTCGGTGATTCACTCTCCTTGGTACAATCCGTTACGTTTCTGATATTGCCAATCTTGGAAAGCTGCATTGTTGCGTCGACTGTTTCGTCGGAGGTTGAGAAAAATGGTGAAACGGTCAATTTCATGCCCAGAAGAGGGACTTGCCTAACAAAGAAACGATGACCATGTTGGTAATGATCCTTCACGATGGACTTAATGGCCCATATTTTGTTCAGCAGGGACCTGAACATTTCGTGGTCCTTTTGCTGCGCCCATAGGGGCAGCTATCCATCGTATTAACAATTTTTTAAGATGCAGCTTCAGAATTATGAACACATTGTCATTTGAACTCCTTCATGCTGAAACAGTGTCCAAAAACGGTGGAAACAAAATGGCTCAGTGTCACGTGACCAGATTTTTCTGGGTCCCTGTCATCACTGCTCTATCGAGGGACTCTCGTCTTGCTCATCTTGCGAATTTTGTGCAACCCCAATTCCGAAATAGTTGGGACGAAGCGTAAATTGTGAATAAAATCAAAATGCAATGACTTTGAGATCACATGAGCCAATATGTTATTTACAGTAGAACATAGATAACATTTCAAATGTTGAAACTAAGACATTTGCCATTTTTATCCACAAAATAAGCTTATTTCAAATTTTCTGGCTGCAACATGTCTCAGAAAAGTTGGGACACAGGCCAAAAAGGGTTGAAAAAGCAATTCATATATGAGAATCAGCTGAAAGAACATTTAGCAAGTAATTAAGTTAACTGGCATCAGGTGTGCAACATGATTGGCTATAAAAGGGATGTCTTGGAGAGGCTGGGTCTGTCAGAAGTAAAGATGGCCAGAGGCTCTCCAACCTGTGAAGGCTTGCGTAAAAAAATTGTGAAATACTTTAAAAACAATGTTCCTCAACGTCACATTGCAAAGGCTTTGAAGGTCTCATCATCGACAGTGCATAACATCATCAAAAGATTCAGAGAAACTGGAAAAATCTGCGTAAGGGACCAGGCCGAAGACCTTTACTGGATGCCCGTGATCTTCAGGCCCTCAGACGCCACTGCATCACTCACCAGCATGATTCTGTCATTGACATTACTAAATGGGCCCCGGAATACTTCAAGAAACCACTATCTGTAAACACAGTCCGCCGTGCCATCCACAGATGCCACCTAAAACTCTATCATGCAAAAAGGAAGCCATTGTTGAACATGATCCAGAATCGCTGCCGTGTTCTGTGGGCCAAGGCTCATTTAAAATGGTCTGTAGCAAAGTGTCAAAGTGTTCTGTGGTCAGACGAGTCCAAATTTGGCATTCTTGTTGGAAATCATGGGCGTAGTGTCCTCCGGGCTGACGAGGAGAAAGATCACCCCTCCTGTTGTTCGTATTCAGTTCTAAAGCCAGCATCTCTGATGGTATGGGGATGCATTATTGCATATGGTGTGGGACACTTGCATGTTTTAAAAAGCACCATGAATGCTGAAAGGTATATAAAGGTTTTAGAGCAACATATGCTCCCCTCCAGATGACATCTGTTCCTGGGAAGGCCTTGTGTATTTCAGCAGGACAATGCAAAACCACATCCTGCAGCTATTACAGCAGCATGGCTTTGTAGTAGAAGAGTCCTTGTGCTGAACTGGTCTGCCTGTAGTCCTGATCTTTCACCGATTAAGAACATTTGGCGCATAATTAAACGAAAAGTCCGTCAAAGGAGACCCAAAACTCTCCAGCAGCTGGAAGCCTGTATTAAACGAGTGGGATCAAATGCCAATGGCTAAACTCAAGAAACTTGTCTCCTCAATGCCCAGACGCCTCCACTCTGCATTAAAAAGAAGAGGGGATGCTACACCATGGTAAACAGGCCCCTGTCCCAACTTTTTTGAGACCTGTAGCAACCATCAAATTTGAAATGAGCACATTTTGTGGATAAAATTGTAAAAATAGTCAGTTTCAACATTTGCTATGTTATCCCTGTTCTGTTGTGAATAAAATACTGGCTGGTGTGATTTGAAAGTCATTGGGTCTCATTCATGAAACGTGAGCAGAACAAATTTGCGTGTAAACTGTTCGCAGACGGAAATTTACATGCATCTCCGCATTCATCAATATTTTAGTACCTCGGATCTTTTTGTAGCCACTAACAAAATCTACACATGCTGCTGACCACGCGTAGTGCTTGTGTAAATTTAAGAATGCACATAAATAATGCTTGTCATTATTGGAAATTACAATTTTTATTCATATTGCGCTCTGTTATGTACACAATATGCAGATGCCTTTGAAACACGTGATATAGCCTAAACATGATAAACGATTAAAAATATAACACATTTAGTTAAATTAGTTGGCAATTGGCAGGTTTAAGATCCAGATTAGGTTCGTGATTGTGAATTGTCTATGTGAATCGACTCAGTAGATTACACGTTCTTTCAACATGTTGAATGATGAAAATAAAATAAAAGTGGAGGCATGTCGCTGTCTCCGTCAGGTATAATTCCTGACGGAGGTCTCCCCAATTATGCCAGCGATGCGCTCGTCTGCAGTTGATAGTTCGTCCCATGAATAAGAAAAGGTTGCAAGTGACACTCCTGATGAAACCTGTTTTTCTGCACCACGAAGTACTACAGCCGCTGTAGTTCTTCGTGGTGCAGAAAAACAGGTTTCATCAGGAATGTCACTCGCGACCTTTTGTTATTCATGGGACGAGTTGCGACTGTGAGCCGCCGCCTCCTGTGGCTGATGTGTTTTTTTTTTTTTTTTTTTGCGCTTATACGTTTCTTTGCCTCCAGTTTCATGTCAAACCATTTACGCTTCACCTCGGACATAGTTCTTTGGACTACAGAGACAGCATTAACGGCATCTGTCACCTCCCTCCAGGCCTTCGCTTTGCCTGTCCCTGTCACACCACTGCTAACAGATGAAAATAAAATGTTTTTTCTTAACTCCTCTTCACCCAAAATTATTTCTATCTCCGCTTCGGAACAATTCTTTTTTCTTTCTCTCTCTTTCTTTGTTTGCGCCATGACTGACAGGCCGACTAGATGCATCTACACCACCTTATATGGTGGTCATTGGCAATTCATGGGCGGGGATTTATGCTAATAGTTGATTACCGGGAGCGCGCTGTCACTTTACGATGGATTGGCATTCGTGATAATACACACGTGTTTACGATCAGATCTGAGTTTCCCGCGGTGTTCATGAATCCGGAGTAGGTTTTTAGTAGCGTAGGCTTTTTTGTGCAAATCTACGCACAAATTTACGAATGTTTTATGAATGAGACCCATTGTGTTTTGATTTTATTCACAATTTACACTTTGTCCCAACTATTTCAGAATTGGGGTTGTATAAACCTTGCATGGGGATGGCTGAAAATGTAATTTATTTAGTTCTCTGCTTCATTTTTGAACCAAAGTTTTGTAGTTTTTGCGTCATAACTCTTTTCTTGAACAGTGTTGGGCTGAAAGTAGTTACTTTTAACGAGTTACAGTAATATTACTTTTTCCACTAACATTTAGCGTAAAGAGTTACATTGAAGTAATAAAATTACAGTTACTCAAAATCAAAAACAATTTGTTTCAACGTTAATTTTTCTGTTGACATGACAAAACTGATTTGAAACCGACATTTACTACCCGAAAGCCTAACGTCCTCCTCGCTGTAGTGCTGGCATCACAGGATTTTGTGTGCCTTGCTGTGAGCCTCTGACCCTTAAACGCATGATTGCTTTCAAGCTGTTTTGTTGATTTATAATCACACAAGTAATTAGCTGAATAATCAAGAGTATTGTATAAACCTGTCAAGATGGAGTATTATGAAAAATGCCAGAGATCACCTTTGGCCAATATTGACAACATATTTAATGGTGTTATTGTAAGGGTGGAAAAAAAAAAAAATCCAATTCTTTCTCTGAATTCCACCTCCTGTTTTAGCAATTTTTTTCGTAGCACAACCTATTTTACTTTAAGATTGCACTTAATCATAATGTTTTCAGTGTTGGTAATTAATTAATTAAATTAATTGGTAATTAATCTTTCGTTATAGTTTGATGTATGGTATGCATTTAAAATTCATGTCATGCATTGAACTTTCATGGCAGCATGATCATTGAGGTTTTTCTCGTCCAGCTTATTGGGAAGTTGAAAGAAGTCTTCAATATAAGATTATATGTACGGCAATTATCTAATGAATTAATTAGAAATTAAATCTAATCCTTTTGCGTTTCCTACTTCACAGTTTACTTCAAGATGGAATATCCAGAAATTCAGTTAATTGCCGTCCATGCAATCTCAAATTGCAACCTTCCTCTTTGACGCAAAGCTACAGTTTACCTCTTTATCATTAATGGCTACGCAGCTTCCTGGGAGCCTATTTTCTCATGAAATTAATTCAATTAATTGTCCCATTAGAAACAGGTTGAGTTAACATGCATTATGGTAATATTACTGGTTGCAGATAGTTTTGTTTCTACACAAGCAAACTTAACACGAAGACCTTAGCCGGCAAAACCCGATTTTAAAAACGTTTTCTATGGCGGATCAAGCCAATCGGACAGCGACGCAGAAAAAAAATAATATACTATCTCATGGGCTACAGGAATTCAGAAGCTTCTAAAGACATTGATGTTTTGTCACCAATAATGTGGAGAGGAAAATGCCTTTGTTAACGATGATGCAAGCTTTGGGGAAATTGACACTAATTCAACCAATTCATCCTCGCAACTGAACAAATGAACACAGTTGCTTCAGTTAATTGTTAATGTTTGCCAACAGTTTTGATTTGTTCATTATGTTTTAAATTTTGAAGCCTCATAGAGCATGCACTTTCTTTTACTTATTTATTTTTTTAACAAATTAAATTTAAAAGAGCACTTAATTTCCGAATCCCATTAATTGTTGCCTGCTACAGTTCCTCATACACGATTTGTGTCCTGAATGATCCACGAAAAAGCCTAATATTGCTACATTGGTTTAGTTTACATTTTAAGTTAAATTATTTCTTTTATTGTCAAGATAATTTTGCAGGGATATTATGACAAATGTCTTATGCTAATACAGTGAATATAAAATGAATACACCCCCCTTTGATGTTTTTATGTCTTGTTGTGTCACGGAATGTAAATTTAATGGATTAAAATGGGATTTGTTTTTCCCTGACCCAAAGAGCACAACATACCATATGAATGCAGTGAAATTATTTTAATTTGAATTCAATGAACAAAACTGAAATTTCCTAATTTTTTGAATATACATCCCCTGAGTTGATACTTGGTGGAAGTGCCTTTGTCAGCTATTACAGCTACCAGTCTTTTTGGGTAGCTCTGCGCAAAGTTGGTGCACCTGGACTTGGAGATCTTCCCCCGCTCCTCTTCGCAGAACTGTTCAAGCTGGGAGAGTTTTGTTGGTGTGCACCGATGGACAGCAACCTTCAAGTCATTCCACAAGTTTTCAATTGGATTTAGGTCAGGGCTTTGGCTTGGCCATTCCAGCACATCCACCTTGTTCTTTACAAGCTACTCAGTGGTAGCTTTTGCTTTGTGCTTTGGGTGATTGTCGTGCTGGAATATGAATTTTTGACCCATTCTCAGTCTCCTTGCAGACTATTTCAGGTTCTTCTCCAGAATATCCCTGTATTTGGCCCCATCCATCTTCCCTTCAATCTTGACAAGTTCCCCAGTGCCTTCAGATGAGAAACATCCTCTTAACATTATGCTGCCACCATCATGCTTCACAGTCGGGATGGTTTTTTTTTTTTTTTTGGTGAGGAGCGGTGTTGGGTTTTCACCAAACATAGCATTTGGCATTCAAGCCAAAAAGTTCTATTTTGGTTTCATCAGACCACAAAATGTTCTGCCAGTTTGTTGCAGGTTCCCCAAGGTGTTCTTTTGCAAATTTCAAGCGGGCCTCCTGGTGGACCTTTTTGAGAAATGGCTTTTTTCTTGCCACCCTTCCATACAGGCCAGATGTGTGCAGTATCTTTGATATAGTTGTATGATGCACAAGTTTTCCTCTGTTGGCCATAAAATCCTGGAGCTCTTTCAGTGTTGCCATTGGATTCTTGGTTGCCTCTCTGACCAGTTGTCTTCTCTCCCGGTCATCCAGTTCAGATGGATGCCCTGATTTTGGCAGACTGTGAGTGGTGCCATGCACTTTCCATTTCTTAATTATGGTCTTAACAGTGCTCCAAGGTATCTTCAAAGCCTTAGAAATCTTCCATCCCTCACCTGAGGAGTACTTTTCCACAACTTTGTCCTTATATCCCTCACCTGATGTGTACCTTTCCACAACTTCGTCACGGACTTCTTTAGAGAGATCTTTGGAGCCCATTATTCTGCCTTTCAGTGAGACTGCTCTTGCAGACTAAGGGACCATGGAAAATGGCTGGTTTTATTCATGTCATGAAATAAATTGCTGTGATTTTACACAGGTGTGGGGCAGTTGGCTATTGTTTGGTCTTGAAGGCAATTTATCATTTCCTGAGATAGTTTATGGGATGATTCAGTAAGGGATTGGATACTTATCAAACCAATTTATTGCAATTGTTCATTTTTAATTAATGTTAAAACTATTTTTTAAATTGTTTTATCACTTTGAAAAGGTTAAGTACTGCATGTAGATTTGTAGGAAAAACATCGATTAATTGCTCTTTCATTACAGGCTATATATGTCAAGTAAATCTGGAAAAAAATGTTCGGGGAGTGTATTCATTTTCTATCCACCATATGTACATTTGTGTATTGAAATCTGTTGGCACGTTGGCCCCTTTTTGGTCTTGACAAAATTCTGTTTGGGTCTACCTGTTGAATATTGTACTTTGGCGTCAACCACTTTATTAAATAAAGAAGTTGTTTAAAAGATTGAGTCTTGTCGTCATTTGAGCCAGGTGTACTTTTCATTTATATTCTATAACTAATAGATATTACAAAAAAAACCCACTAGTTTGAAATCTCATTGGCCTTACTGGCCTTTACCTTGGCATTCAATTTGAGAAGAAAGAGTGTATGATTTTCTGGGGGGTAACGGAAGAGTAACTCGTAGTGTAACTAGTTATTTAACGATTACATTTGACAGGGAGTAATAAGTTAAGTAGTATTATTATTTTTAAAAATGGAAACGAGTAATGATACTGAAAAAAGTAATATATTAATGAGCCCAACACTGTTCCTGACTATATTTTTGCATTACTGTGATTGCCTTCTTGCATTTTCCTTCCCTCTAATCTGCATTGATGGATATCAATTGTGCAGTTAATATTTTTGTGTTGCACTGCTCAGTATTCCATCTCCCCCATCTTACAATTAAAATTTCACCACAAGATTGCCGAAAGGTTGTGCGGAAGGGCTCGTTTTTCGCCGCACTCCAGAGGGGAAGACCTCCAGTGGTGCCTGCCAGTTGCCGGGACCCTTCCAATCTTGGTAGGCTTTCTCTGATTTTTAATCCTTTCCGCTGATGGACAAATGGACAAATAGAAGAGCTTGCTTCTTTCTTTTCTGTGACTCAAATGTGCTGCAGTCAAATGGCAATCAAAAATGGCTATTTGAAATGCTTCCAGGAAGAAAATTATGCTTTGAAGTTGGCTCATTACCAGCAAGGTTTGACAACTTTTATCACCTTGGCATAATTTGCCAACCCAAAATTTATTCCTGTGTACTTTGCCTAACTTGGAATCAAGCTATTTATTTAGCCAGCTTAATACCTATAGTATTGTTGTCTATAATGACATAACAGAACAATTGTTCTAGCCTCTCATCCCTTGCTCCAATATAACAGGAAAATTTAGTTCTTTTAATTTAAACCAACAGCTAGAGGTCTGAAACTTCCAAAAGATGGATGCATATGATTCAAGTCTTTCCTCTTAGGCGCTATGATTGTTTCCAAAACTGCGTTATTATGTGATTAGCCAGTGATGTCACTGATTTTTGCCGCAATCTATAAACTTTCAAGGAGCACCTCAGTCCTGGCAGCAGTTTCGAATTTAAGGCCTTGTTTACAAACATTGGGCTTTGACATGGCATGTTTTCCCTGTGATGAGTGATATATGATGGATCATACATTAAATTGTCATTTTTAGGGAGCACATAATCATGTAATTTTTTTTGTGAATTTCTGAAAATTTGTTTATTATGCTACTTTTAAAAGGAAATGTTTTTTAATTTTCACTTTGTTACAATCCGTGTGTACACGGACTTGAAAATGAAAAGGTGAAGTGGATGATATTATTTTCATTGTGACACAAATTATGCATTTGCCTCTTGGAAAAAAAAGCATTTTTGAGATCACGTTTTCATTTTAATATTGTTAGCTATATCCTCCCAAATTAAACTGCATTTGCAGTCTTATTAATTATTTCAAAGGTGGAAGATGGTTGGTGGGGGAAAGCACTAACGATGGCTCGTGATGCGTGTCCCCGGCAGTGATGGTGTGCCGTGCGCAGGAGCTCACTGGGGTTCAGAGATTCAGCGCCATCAGCCCCGTCAGTAACTACCAGCGTATGCGGCTGCACAAGAGGATTCTGGGACATCTGTCGGCCGTCTACTGCATCGCATTTGATCGCACTGGTCTGCGGGTCTTCACGGTGAGGGGGTATGGTATTTACTGAATCAGCTCGATAATTGTGCTGAGTGAAGCCTGGAACCCTGATAAAACTTGGAACGTGAAGTGAAGTAAAAATAGGTCTTTCCAGTTTAAAGTGGAACTGTACCAGCCAGACATTTGCACCGTATCAGCAGCATTTTAATTAAAATTGTTGTGTAGAATTATTTTTACTTGTTTGTCCCACACCAACTCTGAATCAGCAATCGATTCAAAGTGACAGAGACCTTGGATTAAATGTATGCAGAATTGTTACGCCCTCAAACACAACTTCGATCGCAAGACACCCGGTGAGATTTGATTATGGCTGTTCGAAGTGCAATTTGTATTTGCTCTTTCTTGGCTGCTGAACCAGTATTTTTGGTTGTATAACGTTGAACCTTGTATGGTTTGAATCTGAAGGGTTTCTGCTTTTGTATGATTTATGGCTTTTGTGGTAGAATGAAGTTATAGACTTCCTGGCACTGCATATGCGAAACATACACCATTTGCGTGTTTCTGTCACAAGCTCATTTACTGTAGTTTCTTAGTGTTGGAATTGTTTCCTTTTGGTAAAAATGGTGATTATTATTATAGCTAGTTATAATAGTGATAACTGAATAGTATAATGGCGATAACTGAAAAAGGCCAGGAGTCGGTCTTGACTCCTTTTTACAAAAAATTTCATATATAGCTGTTTATTGCTGTCAGTCATAAAGGAACAATAGAATCATTTCAAACTCACCTTGCAATTTTCAAGTACCTACCAAGCAGGGCTCGAAATAGCGGGTGCATAGGTGCACGTATGCACCCGGTTTTCGGCAGGTGCACCCAAAATTTAAAGTTGGATGCACCGTGTGCACCTAGTAAAAATCTGCCCCCAAAATAAATCCTCTTTCTACAAATGCGCTCATCCTTACCTGGAATGATAAATTTTATCGGTAAGGGACGAGAATTAATGACAAAATGGATGGGACTACAAGACTGTGGAACACGTTTGGTTTGTGGCCGCGTATGTGTTAACATTGGCTGATCGCCAGAGTTCGTACCAGGTCCTTGAAGTGCTTGAATTTGGCACTCAGCAAATTTAAGTACTGGAATTCCTTGAAAATGTGCTTAAGTGCTTGAAAAGTCCTTGGAAAAAATTGTCACCATATAAAACCCGTCATATTCGCCCTGGTTTTATTAGTCAAATTATAAGGCTACGTAGGTTTTATATTTTTTCCAGAATCGCCTTTTTCTCCGCTATCTACCGCGTGCCCCTCCTCCTCTTTTTAATTAGCTACTTCATGAAAGAAGAATCGTGAACGTTATGTTAGCCAACGTTCTGGATGCTGAAAACCACACGTGTTAACAATGCCAGGAAAGTGTAAATTTAACCCAGCATGGCTGGAAATGGGCATTTACAGTAGTTGGCTATTGTCTGACGAGACCAACATTCATCGTGCAAGATGCAAAAAATGCATGATGGACTTTGACCTGTTGAGTATGGGCGAGTCTGCCTTGAAGAGCCATATGAAATCATGGAAGCATCAGACAGCAACCGCCAGTGTATCTTCAGTCCAACAGTTTTTTGTGCCCCAGCTGGTACAAAATGAACAGGTAAGAACTTAATTTACTAATATAATCATCTTGATTCCATAAATTAACGATAGCTGGCTAAATTTATTGTTGGGAGAGGCCAGGCTAAGCTACCAATTAGTAGCTGGCAGCAGGCTAGCTAACGTTAGCTATTCGCTAGCTCCATTTTACAGTACTTCATTTTGTAACGTGCCAGGCGGCCTAGCTATGTTGTCCAAGAAGAATTGGACCTTGCTAGCTAATGCTGAACGTATCTTGGAACCGAGAAGCAAATCAATTAGCCAATTTAGCGAATAGAAGTATCGAAATTTATTTTATTTGTGTAGCAAAGCTGCACACGTTTTATAGACATATGTCGATTTATGTAGCTAGCTACCTGCCGTTTTTCTCTGAATTCTCACTCTTATGGCAGAGCAAGCTAACTAAATACCCACCAATGTGCAGGTATTAAACAATTGGGGAAGCGCTGGTTTTGTTAATGCTGATTATGCTGAAAGCTAATGCGGTAATTTAAGCTCCTGAAAACAATATGAAAAAGCTGTTATTTTCTAATTGATTCGTCAGATTGGTCAGATTCGGACGTTTGGTAATACGCAGTGTCTACGTGTCCGAAAGTCAGACAGGGTTTTAATATATCTCAGTGTCCGACAGTCGGATGGATTTGATATACGCAGTGTCTACTTGTCCGAAAGTCGGACAGGGTTTTAATATAACTCTGTGTCCGACAGTCGGGTGGTTTCGATATACGCAGTGTCTACGTGTTCGAAAGTCGGACAGGGTTTTAATATAACTCCGTGTCCGACAGTCGATTATTGTTTTTAATTCCTTCAAATCTACTGAATCTTTTAGATATTAAACGTGAATGTTTTCATCAGAGGGCTCAGTTCTTCAAGATGAGTACCGAGAATTTCAATCAATGTTTCTGTTTAAGCTCTGCTGAATTAAGTGAGTCGACATTGGCGCGGGACTTCGTGCATTTATGACGAATTTAGCGACTGTCGAACAGAGATCCTAAAATACTCCATGTCCGAAAGTCATAAAAGTTTTAATTTTTCGAGTATTCCAGCAATTATTAGACGTACAAACTTGGCCATGTTTGTGTTCGACCTTCACAAAATGCAAATTGACAGCAATCGACTTTTCTTGGTCTTTTTATTCGTCTGTTTTCTTCCATTGAAGATAGACAACAGTCCTTATTCGGTCTCTTTTGAAAATTAGTCAGATGGATCGAACAGATTCACGCTTTATTTCCACACCAGAGATAAAATAGTGCTTGTGGTCAGTGAGCAAATCAATTCCATGACCATTTAGGCCGAGTTTCCCGGATTCATTTCAGAAGATCTTGGCGCTAAGAGCTTCTTTAGATCCTTCTTAAGGCTCCAGTAAGAAGCAAACGCGTTCCCCAGATTCCTTCTTAGCCCAAGATGATCTTTTGTTCAGAAGAATTTGAAAGAAGGGTCTGAGCACTCTTAACACCCTTCTTAGCGACGAAACACTGCACATAAAGCCGCGTCAGGCAAATCAATGTGACACTTAGCAAGGAGATATTAGATTGTTAGTTTATTATAAAAGACAGAACATAGCAGCCAGGAGGCTGAATTGAGTCTGGTTAATAACAAAGGGAAAATAATCAAATAAAAATAATATACAATATTTACATACTGCAAATATTAAAATACTTGCTAATGCTATGAAAAAGTCTAAAATCTAAAATTCTACAAGTATGATTTGGAAGCGTAATAATTGATAAAACTCTTGCTTGTTCTCTTTGTCTTTGTGACAACATTAAATTTACGCGCCCTTCTAAGATTACAGTTTTTAATGGCAATAGGCGGCAAGAGTTTGTGCAGTAGATGATTTTCGTCTTGCATAATTGCTTCGAACAAAGAGGTGAATATCTCATCATGATGTTGTTCTATACTTGGTTAACTTGATCAAGAGCGTCATAGTAACTTACGCCGGGTACTATAATTGAAAGTGCTCTTTTCTGGATACGCTCTAATTCTGACATTAAATACTTTGGTAACGATATGGAATACTGGGGCAGCATAATCCAGTACTGATCTAATACAACTTTTATGAAAAGTAAGTAGGTCGTCCACAGGGACGCCCACCCTCTTCAACTGTAAGAGAATATATACAATTCCATTCAATTAGCTTTATTGGCATGACTGTATTATATACAATATTGCCAAAGCATTTTTGGACAGACAGGTAACAAAACAGTGAGTGATGATATGCATAAATAATACAAACGATAATAAGTAATTAATAAGTAAATATTGAAATAAATAAAATGGATTTCATTGTGACAGTATTGATATTATCTACTATTTTTACAAGCATTTCTATATGTGAATATTAATTTCATATTTACAGTATATCCTATGCATGTATTTGTGTGTGTGTGTGTGTGTGAATACATGTGTGTGTGGGGTGTGTGTGTGTGTGTGTGTGCGTCTAGGTCACTCACTGTCCCTCAGGTGGTGGCATGCTGATATGTACTGGGCAGCAAGATCTCCTTCCCCCAGGAGTGTCTTTAGTTCTGAGAGCTCGTTCCTCTTTGAAATCTGGGATTTTGCAGCTAAATTTGTTAAAATAGGTGTTTCTTATTTCTTTGAATTTTTCACATTTTAGGAGGAAGTGCATCTCTGTCTTTACCTCACCTGTCGAGCAGTGGCCGCATATCCTGTTCTCTTTTGCTTGCCATGATTTTTTGTGTCGTCCTTTTTCGATTGCCAATTGGTGGTCACTGAGCCTGTACTTGGTGAGGATCTGTCTCTGCTTTCTATCTCTGACCGTGGAGAGATATTCTGCCAGTTCATATTTTCTTTTTAGGGCCAGATAACATTTTGATCTGCTTTGGTTTTTAGTTTCTTCTTTCCAATGTTCTAAATAGGTTTCTTTACATTGCGTAATAATTAGTTTGACTCAGATTGGTGTTTGGGAAGCAGTGCTGGTGTGAGGCTGGTCAGAGTGTGTCTGAGGGGGGGCAGTGAGTCTCAGCACCAGCTGACATAGGGGACTCTTTTCTGGGTCAGCTCTTGGGTTTGAAGGGCTTTGGAGTGCAGGGCGTCAGGGTGGCTGGATCTAAGGTGGTTAAAGAATTGAAGTGCTCTCTTTTGGATGTTAATTATCAGCGGTTATCTGCCTAATTGTGCTCTACATGCGTTTGTTGGTGTTTTTCTGTCTACGTGTAAAATGTATCTACAGATTTCTGCGTGTAAAGATTCAGTTGGATGTTTGTCCCAGTGGGTATAGCTATGATGACTGAGTGGACCCCAAACTTCACTACCATATAGCGCAATGGGCTGATGACCCTGTCAAATATTTTAAGCCAGATTTTTACAGGAATTTGGAAATTATCAAATTTTCTTTTAATTGCATTTAGAGCTCTTTGGGCTTTTTCTTTTAGTGCATTCACTGCCATGTTGAAACTTCCTGATGCTGTTATGGTTAGACCGAGGTAGGTATAACTCATACTATGTTCAATGATCTGGTTATTTATGGTGAACTGGTGTTTATTTCCTTGGCATCTGGGGCATTTTTGAAAAATCATAATATTAGTTTTTTTCATATTTACTACCGGGGCCCAGTTTTGACAATATTTTTCCACTATTTCCAGCTGTTGCTGTAGTCCTTGTTCAGTAGGAGACAGTAGGACAAGGTCATCGGCATAAAACAGGCACTTCACCTCTCGATCTAGGAGGGAGAGGCCAGGAGCAGCACATTGGTCCAACTGAACAGCAAGTTCATTTATATTGATATTGAACGGAGTTGGACTCAAATTGCAGCCCTGACGGACGCCTCTTCTCTGGGTGAAGAATTTGGTTTGTTTGTCTCCAATTTTAACAGCACATCTATTTTCTAAATACATTGATTTAACCAGATCATATATTTTGCCCCCTATACCACAATGTAGGAGTCTGTAATAGAGCCCCTCATGCCAGATGGAGTCGAAAGCTTTCTTGAAATCAATAAAGCAAGTGAATATCTTACCATTTTTTGTTTGGTGTACATGTTTGTTAATTAAAGTGTGAAGGGTATATACATGGTCAGTGGTGCGGTGTTTTGGGAGGAAACCAATTTGGTTTTTACTCAAAATGGAGTGTTGTTCTAAGAAATCTAGTATTCTTTTGTTGAGAATACTACAGAATAATTTACCTCGGCAGCTGCTGACACAGATGCCACGGTAGTTGTTAGGGTCTGATTTGTCCCCACTCTTATGAACTGGTCCTGACTGTAGTACGATGTTGAACAATTTCAACACTGCACCTTGCATATGTGGGGTGCAGCATTTAAGCATTTCATTTTTAATGCTGTCTGGACCACAAGCTTTCCTTGGCTGGAGAGTGTTTGTTTGTGTGATCAGTTCTTCCCAAGTAATTGGGAAATCAAGGGGGTTCTGGTTGTCTTTAATTGTTTCCTCTAATGTTTGGAGTTTTTCTTTCATGATGCATTGATCTGAGTTAATTTGATTTATTGGTATGTCTTTGTACAGATTTTCAAAATGTGCTCTCCAAATGTCACCAATTTGGATAGGTGATGCTTGTGGTTGCTTTGTGTTGAATTTGTTCCAGATATACCAGCATTGATTCTGATTTATGGCATTCTCAATATCTTCAAGTTTCATGTGGGTATAATTTTGTTTTTTGTTCCTAATTGTACGTTAGTATTTGCTTAAAATTCCGTTATACCTAATCGCCAAGGCTGGGTTGTTTGGTTGCCGATGTTTTCCATTTGCTATTTTTCTCAGGTCCTCTCTGATCGTCTTGCACTCTTGATCAAACCATTTTTCTGTGTTTTGCCTTTTAACAGGCTTCCTTTTTTGTTTAAGGTCAGCTTTAATGGCTGCCTTTTGAAATAGCATATTAATATCATCTATGGCCCTGTTTACACCATTTCTGGTACTCTCTTAGCAGCTTTCTTTGTGACTTCTGATATGTGTTCATTCCATGATAAGTTATCGCTTATGACTACACCTAGTAATTTTGCTGAGCTGACTGCCTCTAGCTCTTTGCCATTTACTAGCAGTGGCTCAAACTCTGGCTTGCTTTTTGTAAAAGAGATTCGCATTTCTTTATATTTGTCTCTATTTAGTTTGAATCTATTTCATTGTGACCATTTTGCTACTTGATCTACTAGGCCCTGAGCATTAGTACGGCTGCCCTTTACCACAACATCGGACACGGTGGTATCATCAACATATTTCCACATATTTCCAGCAAGTGATGCAGTGCGTAGGGTTCATCCTTATTTTATCCCCCCCCCTTTCTTTCATGCACCCCTACTACCCATTAAACATTTAAAATGAGGGAAAACTTACATCTCTCTTTTATGGTTCGATGTGTTGCAATATTTTACCGTATTTCTCTAATATTTTCCCTAATATTTCCTGGAGAACAATGATGACCCACCACCACCACCACCCCACCATGAACCCCGAGCAGCACTCCACCAAGCCGGTCTCCAGGTCAGACAGGAGCTCATCAACCTGTTCTGATTTCGGACATCCCCACTTCCCCACCCTTTCACCTTGCAGTCACCAACCAGTCCACTGAGCACTTGTACACCCCCCACCCCCCAACCACCACCACCCACCACCACCAAATAATAATAAAAAAACACTAAATAAAATAAGCCCCCTGCCACCATGCAGTGCGGCAAGCATCATATCAGCTGTTACTCTTAGGGATAGCAGCAAAGCCTATAACCTTTGCTGCTATCCCTAAGAGTAACAAAGTAAACTGCAGAATTATATCAGAAAAATGAGAATGAAAACATAAAATGAAATAATATGACATTACATGAGGTACAGTATCGTGTAATGTTATATGATTTCACTTATGTAATGTTATGATTTCGTTTTATGTTTTCATTCTTATTTTTCTGATTTCTTATTTGTGTTATTGGTCTTTATTTGCGTCCGTTTGTTTTCAGACATTCTGCTGCGTGCGCAATGGCATTACGCACGTTCATTTTTAACATTATACGCCAGTTGTTACATCAAAACTTCATTTATGTGCACGTAAGTATGTGGAACAATCCGATACTCTGACATCGATTGATCAATTGAGCTCCAGTTAAGAAGGCAGTTAAGAAGGGCACGAAGACACATTAAGAAGGGCACTAAGAACGCATCTGGGAAACACTCTTATCTTACGGCTCTCTCTTTGCTGAACTCTTCTTTGGACCCTTATCTCCTTCAGAACACTCTTAACTGGGAAACGCGGCCAATGTCAATGGTCATGGAATTGGTCTGCTCACTAACTACAAGCACTATTTATCTCTGGTGTGGAAATAAAGCGTGAATCTGTTCGATCCATCTGACTAATTTTCAAAAGAGAGACCGACTAAAGACTGTCGTCTATTTTCAACGGAAGAAAACAGACGAATAAAAAGACCAAGAAAAGTCGATAGCTGTCAATTTGCATTTTGTGAAGGTCGAACACAAACATGGCCAAGTTTGTACGTCTAATAATTGCTGGAATACTCGAAAAATTAAAACTTTTATGACTTTCGGACACGGAGTATTTTAGGATCTCTGTTCGACAGTCGCTAAATTCGTCATAAATGCACTAAGTCCCGCACCAATGTCGACTCAGACAGAAACATTGATTGAAATTCTCAGTACTCATCTTGAAGAACTGAGCCCTCAGATGAAAACATTCACGTTTAATATCTAAAAGATTCAGTAGATTTTAAGAAATTAAAAACAATAATCGAGTGTCGGACACGGAGTTATATTAAAACCCTGTCCGACCTTCGGACACGTAGACACTGCGTATATCGAAACCATCCGACTGTCGGACACGGAGTTATATTAAAACCCTGTTCGACTTTCGGACACGTAGACACTGCGTTCACTATAACTCCGTGTCCGACAGTCTATTATTGTTTTTAATTTCTTCAAATCTACTGAATCTTTTAGATATTAAACGTGAATGTTTTGATAAGAGGGCTCAGTTCTTCAAGATGAGTACCGAGAATTTCGATCAATGTTTTTTTTTATTCGTCTGTTTTCTTCCGTTGAAGATAGACAACAGTCTTTATTCGGTCTCTTTTGAAAATTAGTCAGATGGATCGAACAGATTCACGTTTTATTTCCACACCAGAGATAAAATAGTGCTTGTTGTCAGTGAGCAAATCAATTCCATGACCATTGACATTGTGAATTAAATATCGCATGCACGATGAAGACTGTCCGACGCGAAATGCAAAATACTCCATGTCCGGCAGCCAGCAAAAAGTATAAGTATTGATATGACAGATTTATAACGAAATGAAGAATAAAAATATATCAGTAACAAACAGAACATCCAAAAAAGATGGCCCGCAAATAAATAAATCGCATTGTTCATTGGATGTTCTGTTTGTTGTTAAAATGTTTCTTTTTATTCTTTATTTCGTTATCAATCTGTTCTAATCGTCCTTTTTTTTGGCTGTCAGACACGGAGTATTTTGCAGTTCACGTTCGACAGGCATTGTATCCTACATTGTCCCGCGCCAATGTCGACTCACTTTATTGAGCAGAGCTTAAACAGAGACATTGATTGAAATTCTCGGTACTCATCTTGAAGAACTGAGCCCTCTTATCAATACATTCACGTTTAATATCTAAAAGATTCAGTAGATTTGAAGAAATTAAAAACAACAATCGACTGTCGGACACGGAGTTATATTGAAACCATCCGACTGTCGGACACAGAGATATATAAAACCCTGTCCGGCTTTCGGACACGTAGACACTGCGTTGTTAATAAAGCCGGGTGCGTGAAAAAAGGTCGAAAATCGTGATTAGTTCTAAAGGAAATGTTTTTGCATGAGTTAACATTCACGATGCATTGTAAAACTATTACTTTCGACAGCTGTATTCACGTTTTCTAAAGACTTTCTAGAACAGGATGTGCACATCTGCAAAGTTTACTTTGCTAGTATATTTAATAATGCAGAGCTTTAATGTAAACACTGTCCCCCTCCATCCGGACCGCTGCTACAATGGAATTTTATTCTGTGTACAGCAGGTGGAATGCTATTTTAGTGACGACTGCGCAACATTTTAGCTAATGTAGCTAATTAACTACGTTTCTAAAGGTATACAGTTTTCTATTAAACGGATAGGGGAAATCTCACTGGCTGCTGTTTTATCATGGCTATTTGGCTGCAGTTCTATTTCAATAGCTCTCACTCCACAAAAATATGCGTTCGCTGCATGAAACAAGTGGGTGACAGTGGAGTCGGGCGACAGCGTCAATCTCACAGAAATGTTAATGCTTGTCAAGCGAGATAGACTGTGTGCGGGCGCATGCGAGTCACTGATAGTCTGTGGGAGCGCTGTGTGCTGATTGACATTTTAGATTGATCAGCCCTGAGGGGACGCTGTACAGCTAGATTACGAATAATTTGATTGCCAGTATGAGACGTTTTTGTGTGTGTTTAAAATAGCCTTGATATTGTTTATTGTGATAATCTGTATTTCAAATAGATTTTGACTTGAGTATGGATTTTTAGGTGAAGTGGTAGTACAACTGAGTCTGAGATGAGCAGGCTAAACAGTATATATATTCTCTTTTTTTTTTTTTGGTCACAAAATCCTCAACCAAATCCTTCCTCATGTCAAGATATCAGTTCATGGGTGCGGAACACCGATTCCTGGAGATCCTTTGGACACTAAAAAGTGTCACCTCCCACTACTCGAGCAAACGCATGGAGGACAATTCCAAGTTATTTCAGATGATGTTTCCTGACAGTGCCATTGCTAAATCATTTTCCTGTGGGGAGTCAAAAACTTCCGATATGGTGAAGCATGGTCTTGCTCCTTACTTCCGGCACCACTTATTGGAAAAATTGCAGAGGAATGAAGGCTATGTTTTTCTCTTCGATGAATCACTGAACAGTAAACTTCAGCTCAAGCAAATGGACATGCATATTAGGTTTTTTGACCCCACAACAAACAAAGTAAGCACACACTACTTGGATTCAGCTTTTATGGGGCACGGCACAGCAGAGAACTGCCTGTCACATTTTAGCGAGTTGACCGATAAGCTAAACCTGTCACACCTCCTTCAAATTTCTATGGATGGATCCAACGTTAACCATAAGTTCTACAGAGACTTCACGTCAACTGTACTGTCAGAAGTTACAGAGAAAAAGCTGATTGACATTGGGACATGTTCTTGGCACAACATTCACAACGCATTCAGAAATTCATTCCGCACAACAGGGTGGACATAGACAACACGTTATGTGCCTTCTATCGG
This sequence comes from Gymnothorax javanicus, assembly GCA_029692085.1. Lineage (NCBI taxonomy): Eukaryota > Metazoa > Chordata > Actinopteri > Anguilliformes > Muraenidae > Gymnothorax > Gymnothorax javanicus. Next base: position 102,990,850 of record CM056195.1, read on the forward strand.
CTCTTTCATGACACACCAGCTAGAAGAGAAGACTTTGTTACAACTACTGGCTGCGCTGTCTTTCTGATGAAATTCTGCCCGCACAGGTGGGTCGAAAATATAGATGTCACGACAAGAGCTTTGCAGGTTCTTCCTCATATTATTACTTTCATTAAAACTGTCGAACAAGAAAAGCGCTTTACCACACCTAAATGCAAAACCTTTTCTATGGTGAAGGAAGCCTGTGCTGATAAGTTTCTCACAGCCAAGCTACATTTTTTTATTTTTGTAGCAAAGCAGCTTCAAGGTTACCTGAAGAAGTATCAAACTGACCATCCTATGGTTCCCTTCATGATTGCTGGCTGGGTGGGCATGGTGACTGGTGTCATGAATGCAGTCTTAAAATCAGAAGTTACAGAGCGCCTCAAAGACCCTGTGAAGTTGTCCAAGTATTTGGTGGATGAAAATGATTCGGTTGACCTGGGGTTCTCTACGTCAAGGTCACTGAGACAAGTGATGAGCAATGTCAGCGAAAAGAGAATTCTAGCGTTTCAGGCAGACTCAAAGAAATGCCTTCTTACGCTGTTGCACCTTTTATTAAAGAAAACTGCAGTCCAGTCCACCTTTGTCCGACAGGCTGCCAGTCTCCAGCCTCAGCTCATGGCATTATTCCCAGAGGAATGCGAAAGGAAGTTTAAATGATTGTTAAATCTTCTTGTTGAACTTAAAAGGTACCCCGAGTCAAAGTGCGATGATGCTGTCAAACAATTCAGATGCTTCATTCAGGAAGAAGTTGCTAGGAATCATTCACAATTTGCCCAGTATGATTTTCAAGAATCTCTTGACACTTTTTTGGGTGAAAAGCTAAAAGCAAAAGCAGAATACAAGGAGGTGTGGCAGGTTTTTAAAATGATAGTGGTGCTTTCACATGGTCAGGCCACCGTTGAGTGTGGTTTCTCTGTAAATGCAGCCCTTACAGTTGAAAACAAAAAGGAACACACCTACACAGCACAGAGACTAGTATGTGATGCTGTGTCAAATGCTGGGGGTCTAGAAAAAATTATCATCACACCTCAGATGATTTCTTCCTGCAGATTGGCCAAAAGCAGGTATAGTGAATGGTTAACTAGTCAACGGGAACAAAGAAATGCAGAGAAGAGGAAGAATGGGAACTCAGAGGAGGAAAGTCTACAAGATGCTGTGGAACTGCGCCTAATAAAGGCAAAAAAAATGATCCTCTAGACTTGGGTGCGTAGGTACAAATGAACAAATGAGAAACCAGCAAGGGAAGTACTCGCACACCAAAAGATGGGCAGAAACTGCCACAAAAACTACTTAATATGCTGAGAATGTATGCCAATATCAGTTTAATGAGGCATGCTGGACCAAAAAATAAAAAAATAAAAAGTGCTCAAAGTGCTCAAAAGAAAAAGCAAACGTTTCGGTCCATTAGACCATCATCAGTGCTACAAGAGAATGTAATACACAGCACAGATAAAGGCAGGCAGAATCCAAGTCAGGTGCGACCAATTAACCAATTAAGGACACTCAATGCAATTACAGATCAACTAATGCACCTCAATTGCATTTAAAAAAGGATTGTAAAACAAGACTATGCTGATGCAGGCAGATGTACAGAAAAATATAAAACTAGACAGCCTATAGGAAGCAAGATAAGTTAAGTGTTTCATTAAGGCCATAAGGCTGTTCAGTTTTAAGAGTATAAATCCATTTGCTTTCACACTGAAGAAGTTTGGTTTTAACATCTGTGTGTCTACGACTAGGGTCAATTCTATCAATGCCACAAAACCTAAGTGCAGTTGCTGGATGTTTTGCCTCCTGAAAATGTCTCGCCACAGGGGATTTTGGATCCCCTCTATGGATAGAACTTCTGTGTTCATTGATTCTAGTTCTGAGTTGACGATTAGTTTTCCCTATATATTGTAAACTACAAGAACATGAAAGAAGATAAATAACATTAATAGAACGACAAGTAATAAATTTCTGGATTTTCTATTGTTTTTTAGTGATATGACTAGCAAAGGTGTTCACTTTTTTGTTATTTTGGCAAGAGGTACAATGGCGACACGGAAGAAAGCCACTAGGGCCATCCATTCTGTCCCCTGGTCTGGGATGGAAAGCATCTGCATGCACCAGCATGTCACGGATATTGCGGCTCCTAGAATGAACAAAAAGAGGCAACTTTGAAAACAAACTTTTGCCCACATCGTCAGCAGATAAAATATGCCAATGTCTGGTTATGATGTCCTTAATTTGTTTACTAATGGGGCTATAGGTAGTAGAACAAGTAAGGTAATTCGATTGAAGGTCGAATTCATCGAATTCGGTAATTCAATCGAATTACCTTACTTGTTGTACTACCAATACCAATACCGGCACGGTTACTTCAAAATTATGACGTCACAAGCTATCCAGTTATTCTATATAGATCAGTGGTTTTAATGAATATTTGATCGAGAGTTCCATGTTTGCTTGCTTACTGGCCTAACTTATTTTAACTTAAATAACCGGCCGTGTTCAAACAATGCTAAGCTAACATTTTCAGATTTTACATAAAGATGGCTACATCCCTTACGTTGTGTGTGCTTGGGCTCCCATGCACTCGCTGCCAGTAACCCAGACGATGGTCTGTTTGGCGCCTTGGACTGCTTCATCAGGGGATCTGTCAGGCCAAAGCTTCGCCATCATCAACTGACCACATGCCACATTGAGCAGCCACTCTGGAGTAATGCCCTGTGAGGAGATCTAACCTCTTCCACTGGGGGGGAACTATTTGAAGTCAGTTGTCCTGGCCATAGTTATTTCAAGAGGGTTATGGATACCGTTGAGTGATAGTGACAGGTATTTACGTAATGAATGAACGCCGCCCTCTCAGCCTCTGTTGCAGATGTCTTATGTGGTTCGCTTCCCTCACACACTAACGTCTGACTCTGCACACTAGAGCCAGGTTTTGAGTTCTGTGACGTAATGGCATTGTTGGAAATAATCAGAATGCTTGTGAAATGATGGTATTTTTGGGTTTCCCCATTCGAATATTAATGAACAAGATGATAGGTACAGATACTCCCACTCGATTAATGACATTTGTTTTTGTATTTATGATAAGAATCGGATCGAAGAAAGGGAAAATGTGTGTGTATATGTGTATAATATGTGTATAAAAAAGCCAACTCGATATTCCTTCAATAACAAGTCTTTCATCTTAAGTTGATCTTCTACCAAACCACTGAAGGCATGAAGGTGAAATTTGGTGGAGATGTATTTATGGATGGACAGATTACAAATTGTTCGATTGGTGTAAATGCATCCATAGGTGGCACTATAGCAAACAAATGGTCATAACTTCTAAACCATTTGTCCGATCAACTTGAAATTTTACATGCTTCATGTTAGTCAGGGTTGCCATGAAAATCTATGAGAACAAACTGATAAATGAAACAACATGACCAACATCAGCCAATCAAATTTCTGTTGCCCTTATACTCACTTTAGCTGTCACCATGAAAACCATGAAGAGCAAAGTGGTAGTTAGAACAAGATGGCTGACATAGGCCTATTAAATTTCATGAGCCCATATTCTCACTTTAACTGTCATCTATCACAAAACCTTGTACTATTGTTAAGAATGTTTAAAGCCCAGTTCAGACCAAAGATTCGCGACGCGACGAGACCGTTTTGGAACGTCGCAGGAAGGAATCGCAGCAGTGCCAATTGGCCTGTCTCAGCTAGTTGCAAGCCGGCTGATGGCGTTGCCAGCGATTCAGCTTGTCAAATCGCAGGAGGCTGGTTTTAGAACGTTACGCACGTAGCCCGTCTCAACAGCCAATCAGCTCGTTGCGAATTCAGCTGGTCCCGGGAGTTAAGCCCAGTTCAGACCAAAGATTCGCGACGAGACGGGCTGAGACTTGGAACTACTTGCGACGCACCGGTCTGCGACGTTCTGAAACCTGCCAGTTCACACCAATGAGACGAGATGAGACGGTGTATCGTTTCCACAGCAACGACTCTCTGTACTTAAGTTCTAACTGCCGGCTTTTCGGCCTTTTTCAGTTGATACATTTGTTGCGCATTTGAAAATATGGATAATAGTGATGATGAGTTATTAGGCGCAACAGTTGCATTTCTGCTATTAAAAAAGCGAGGACACACAAAAAAGAAAGGGGCGAGAATTTGGAGCCGTCCGTCGCAGTGGCATAGCCAGAACTTATAATTAGGTGGGCACTAAACATCTCTTTAAAACATTTATTCATTCTGACTCGATCGCAGTCATTTTTTCCTAATTAACTAGGCTATACATTCAATCCGAAAACACTCGGCACTATCAGGTGTTGCTTGTTCACCTCCTTGAGGCAAAACGACAATCATTCATTTGGACGCGCAATTTTGTGCATTTTAAATCAGTGGCGTAGCCACACCTGAAAATTGAGCGAAATACCCAGGGCGCTTATGCCAATCTGTGCCGGGAGCTCGCAACGGGAGACCTGCCCTCTTTAGTAAATTTCTGTTATTCTCAGCTCAATTTTCAGGTTTGGCTACGCCACTGATTTGAAATGCACAAAATTGCGCATCCAAATGAATGATTGTCGTTTTGCCTAAACGAAGTGAACAAGCAACACCTGATAGTGCCGAGTGTTTTCGGATTGATTGTATAGCCTAGTTAATTAGAAAAAAATGACTGCGATCGAGTCAGAATGAATGAATGTTTTAAAGAGATGTTTAGTGCCCACCCAATTTTAAGTTCTGGCTACGTCACTGCGATGGACGGCTCCAAATTCTCGCCCCTTTCTTTTTTGTGTGTCCTCGCTCTTTTTTAATAGCAGAAATGCAACTGTTGCACCTGATAACTCATCATCACTATTATCCATATTTCCAAACGCGGCAACAAATGTATCAACTGGAAAAAAGGCCGGAAAACCTGGCAGTTAGAACTGAAGCGCAGAGAGTCGTTGCTGTGGAAACGATAGACCGTTTCATCTCGTTGCATCGGTGTGAACTGGCAGGTTTCAGAGTGACGCAGACCGGTGTGTCGCAAGTAGTTGCAAGTCTCAGCCCGTCTCGTCGTGAATCTTTGGTCTGAACTGGGCTTAAAAGGACAGTCTTAATGCAAATTACTTTGGGCAAATGGTGGCGCAAAAAAGAGGTACAGCAAATTTGATTCCAGTTGGCCAATATGTGGCGCTGTCGTAAGAAAAACAATGCAAAATGGCATCTTTATTTTCAACCATTTGACTCAGTGGTTCTAATTTAGCATATAGCATCTCTGGAATGACGATCAAATAGTCTTTCCAATGAGCAAAATAAATCTTCAAATATGTGGCTGCAAAATGTCAATCAAGTAACAGCTGCTATTTCAAAAACATGGCAGTGACTAATCATTGTGAAATTTGCAGGGCAAAGTATACCATGCGCTGGAAATTGTTTGGAAAACTTGAACGATTTGTTTCCTCACTGTTTCAAAACTGATGATCACCTCATTTCTTGTACCCTGTAGTTATTTATTTTTTTCCCTCCTCAAATTACAAAAGGTGTCTTCATAGTCCCAATGTTGAACCCGAGCATAAAAAATACTACCGTTTGTGAGCTTAAATAACACTAAAGCCTGTTATAAACCAAGTGAGCTACAGTGCCCCTGGCACTATTTTATTTACTATATTTCTAACACTGCATCCCTTAGGGCTCTGATGACTGTCTTGTGAAAATCTGGTCCTCCTTCAACGGCCGGCTGCACTCCACACTGCGGGGGCACTCAGCTGAGATCTCGGACTTGGCTGTAAATTATGAGAACACCCTGATCTCTGCCGGCAGCTGCGACAAGACCATTCGGGTGTGGTGTCTTCGCACTTGCGCTCCCGTCGCTGTCCTGCAGGGTCACAGTGGCTCCATCACCTCCCTGCAGGTAGGGGGCGTGGCAGCCGTTCACCATTGTTGGCCTGCCCCCCAAAAATAGTTAAGATGGTCACAAACAAGCAGTTATACAAATATTATACGTAAGTTTACTCTGTATTATTTGTGCATCATGGTGACAATATTGTTCAGTTAACTTGCCTGCATTCAGCAAGCCTACTTACCAGGTTAGCTTTTCAAAGCTGTGTAACTGCAATAAATGATTTTAAATGTCAACCATGGAACTTCAACCTTGCAATTAAAAATGTGGTGTTAATGCGGGGGTGGGTGTGGCAAGCAACATGGTTTAGTAAAGACCCTGGAACTGGTTGCTGGGGTGCCTTGAGCTGCTGTTGTACAGCAAGATCAGTCATTCAAGTGGGTAACATTTTTTCCCACCCATAGTTTTCTACCTTTTTTTTTTTTTTTTTTTTTTTGACTGCTGTCCTTGTTTATCTATACTTACAGTGGGCTCAAAAATTACTGGCACCCCTTACTGGCAATGCACAAACAATACTTTAAAAAATCCTTAAAAAAATATATCTGTTGAAAAATTCAATAACAGCATGTGAAAAATACTGTACGATATTAATGTCCTCATGGAACCAACAAAAATCATTGACTAATTTTATTAAAAATGATTTTCCTCCAAATCAAGGTTTTTCCAATTAATGGCACCCTTAAAGATGATTTTAAATAAGATCTTCCAAAATGAAACTAGGTATTAAATTCCACTTATTTAAGTTTTGTTGAAGTGTTACGTTACTGTATTTACCCATTACATCACTTCCTGTTTCACTCAGGCATAAAAACGAGGTAGCACATGTACTATCCCTTTGTCATCCAACATCATGAAGAAAACAAAACTGTCAGTTCAAAAGAGGCAGTTGGTCACCCCCTTCATAAATCTTATAATGGCTACAAGAAGATTCACAAACAATTGAATTTGCCACTGAGCACTGTCAGGGCAATTATCAAAAAATTCCAACGTTATGGGACTGTTGAATACGGCATTTGGCCCACGAGATGCTGAGGAGGATGGTGAGAGAAGCAACAATATCCCCAAGAATCACGGTGAAGGAATTGCAGGCCTTGGTGGGATCTTGGGGTCACCAGGTTTCCCACAGAATTTTTGGAGAATATGGAGGCACATGTGTGGTGGCAGACCAATGTCTGGGGGGGTCATTCATTTTGTTGCGCGTGGGGGTGGAGGTGGGAGGCGGGTGATTCTCATTTTGTTGGGGGGGGGGATGAGTCTCATTTTGTTGGGGGTGGGGAATGGTTCACATTTTGTTGAGGGGGGGCAATGATTCTCATTTTGTTGAGGGGGGGAATGATTCTCATTTTGTTGAGGGGGGGATGATTCTCATTTTGTTGAGGCGGGCGGGGATTGCGCAAATTCCGCGTCTTCCTATACCTTTCTTATTTTCCTCTTTTTTTTTTTTTTTTTAACATGCGCGTGTATTATCAACACTCAGCAATTGTGCATATTGACACTATGGCGGGGGTTAACTACACCATGGCGGGCCGCCATAGTCTCTTCTATTCAGGGGAAACACTGGCCTCTTTGGAAGGGTTGCCAGAATAAGGCCTTCTCTGACCAGAAGAGACAGAAGCAACCGCTTGGAGTTTGGCAGAGATCATTTAAATTAAGATTGGAATGAGGTGCTTTAGTCAGATGAGACCAAAATTGCACGCCCACGTTCTGGTCAGATACAACAGCATCAGCAAGTTTGACGTCGAAAAAGAGATGCATTCAAGGAGAAGTGCCTCATACCCACAGTGAAATATGGTGGGTCAGTCATGTTTTGGGGCTGTTTTAATTCAAGAGGTTCAGGGGCACAGGTTAAGATTAATGGCAAAATGAATTCCACCGAGTATCAGGATATTTTGGCTGACAATCTGGTTGCCTCTGCCAGGAGACTGGGACCTGGCCATTGGTGGACTTTCCAACAAGACGACAACCCAAAGCATACCTCAAAATCCACACAGACATGGTTCCGTGACAACAAAATTAACGATCTACAGTGGCCATCTCAGTCGCCAGACCTCAATCCAATTGAAAACTTGTGGGCTGAGTTGAAGAGGGCAGTTGATAAACACAAAACCAAGAATGCGAAGGATCTTGAAAGGATCTGCTAAGAGGAATGGTCCAGAATCCCCTAAAATGTCTCTTTCACCTCGTCAAAAATTACAGGAAAAGACTTCTTGCTGTTATCCTTGCTCGAGGTGGTTGCACTAAGTATTTGATGAAGGGTGCCACTAATTAGGAAACCTTGGTTTTGTTGAAATTTATTTTGTATTAAGTGATTGTTATAGTTTTGGTTATTTCTAGTGAAATATTGATGAAGTAAAGTATTTCATGCATATTTGTATATTCCGTTTCTCTTAATTATATTGTTTATCTTTTTTGTATTGTTGCATTGCCAGTCAGGGGTGCTAGTCATTTTGGAGCCCACCGCATGTCAAGAATAGCCTTTGGGTTAATTTGGGTTTTATTTGGAATGAACTTTAGGGTAATTAAGTTCTCTTTTTCATGGAAGCATTTAAGGTGTGGAAAAATTTTACGAGTGTGTTATGGCCTGGAATATGATAGTGATGAAGCCAACTTGTGTAAGATCAGCATGACTGCACAGAAACCCTGAGAGAAGCTGCGCCCATGTGCACTAAAAGGGAAATATTAGGAGTTTTTTAGCTTACCGGCCCTATGGACTGATAAGCTGTTGTCGTGGTGAGGCGTCCGTCGTCCGTCATCCGGAACATTTTTTATCTTTTTTTTGGCCTGATGAATTTTTGTGTAAATTTGCAATAACATACTACTCGACCATATCTCGAGACATTTTTTCTCGGATTTTTGATTGAATCATTTTTGTCCATTTTATGGGCCCTTGAAATTTTGGCTCCAATGTTAAAGATAGGACTGAGAAATTTTAAAAAATCATTTCTCAAAAACTGCTTGATAAATTTTTTTCTAAATCAGGCAATCAACTTACCTTGGTACCATCAATGTACAGTGCGAGCGCTATATTGATTGAATCGACTGAAGTGGGTCTATTGGGGGCGCTGTACTTTATGAATATGCAAGATGGCCTGTGGAGGCCAAATGGTTGCAGATAGAGATTAACCCCCGAATTCATAAAGGGTGTTTTTCCCTTGATCACGGTTAACTTGGCTAAACAGTGTATAAACAGGTGATGATCGAGCGGACAAATTTGGGCCCGAATTCATAAAGAGAGATCAGATCAGCTGCTGTTTATCCAACGTACATGGTTAGTCACACCTGTCTAAGTAACAAAAGAAATTCTAATCGTCCCAAGGGGCTTGTTTATCTCGTGTACAAGCTGCCAATTCTCTGTTGGCTTGCTTGTGTGGCTGGACGTATGACCATGGATCTCTTGCGCATAATTGAAATGGCACAGGAAGAGAGGGCTGACCAAAGGCAAGGTGCCGAATTGAGGGTTTTCAAAGACAGGACGAATCCTTTAGAAGAGTATAGTGACACGAAATTTGTCAAGCGATACAGAATTCCAAAGAATCATACCATTATATTCTAGGCCTAATCAAAGCAGACATTGACCATCCCACAAGACGAAACCATGCCCTTCTTCCAGTACCAACAATGTATTGCCCTGCGCTTTTATGCATATGGTGCATTCCAAATGGTTGTTGCGTGTGGTGTATCACAGGCTACCTGCTGTCAAGTAGTTCGTCGTATTACCGAGGCAATTTGTGCCAAGAAAAACCACTTCATGCCATGCAGAGTGTCACATGACACCACAACACATTGGCTAAGCGTGGACTTGTACACGGATGGGTAAACACCCGATTATGTTCTACCTGAATTGCGCGAGTTACAGGAGTTTATCCACACGCGTACTTCTCTGTTTTAGCCAACGTACAGTAGTTGTACGTGACTAAAATAATCGGGTGATCATCACCCTTTATGAATTCGGGCATAAATTTGTATTATCGACATATAGGAAGTCATATATGACCCATATTTTGGCAATATTAAATTTGACCACAGATGACTTTGAAAGGTCAAACTTGAGGTCAGGGAATATATGAACAATGTTAAAAGATATGACTTGAAATTTCAAAAAATTATTTCTCAAACACTGTTAGATAACTTTTTTTCTAAATCTGGCAATCAGCTCACCTTGATACGCTTTATGTACAGTGCGAATGCCATTTTGATTCATCGATGGAATTGGGTCTAGTGGGGGCGTACTTTAACATTGGGTCTTATGGAGAATGGGCCAAATCGCCTGTGGAAGCTAAATGGTTGCAAGTAGAGATTAAGTTTGACATATTGACATATTGAATACATATTGTTGACATATTATAATGACTTGTATCAGCAAAACTGCTTCAGAGCTTAGGATTGTATTACAGAAGGGCTTATAAATGTATGTGAACTTCTATTCAGTGACCTTGACATAGATTTTCATTGATTCAAATGTCAAACTTCACATGAAATTTTCATAACTTGTATCATCGCTGTAAGACTGCTTGCTGGTAAGCTACAAGACCCTTGGTCCTATTTTTTTCTATTTGTCTTCTCAAATTCCCTTTTGTGTGCTGTAGTTTTCTCCATTTGCCAAGGGCTCGAAGAGATATATGGTATCCACAGGAACAGATGCCACGGTGTGCTTGTGGCAATGGGATGTGAACAGCATTAATTTCAGGTAATGAACGTACCCATGTTTGTGAGTTGTTTAGAGAGGGAGGTGACTCATGGTTTTAGTGGTATTGACATAGCTCAGACATTCTACTTTTCTGGCTTAGCTGATATGTTGCACCTTCAGGTTTCAGTCAAAGGGTAAAACTGGAATTTTCAATTACCTTTTTTCATTTGGCAGTCTGCCCCTAAAGGTCAACTATGAGAATAAATTGTCTCATCACAAATTGTGCCTTGAGTAGGTTATAACGGAAAAGGAGCAGTTTCTGTGAGCCACATTCATGGATTTGTGTTAGCCAATTGAAGATATTCCACTCTCCTGGAAATCTGTAGTGATTGGTTGATATCCTGTACTGTCTAGAGTGTTTGAGGTGAAAGCAGAATTTTGCTTGGTAGAGCAGAATGCAGTTCGCCCTTGATACTTCATTGGTGAGGGCTTGATGTTGGTAATTCTGACATGGAAATGCAGGGAGCGAATTGCTTAATTAATGAAGTGTGAGTTGGCATGACGGCCAAAAATTTGCCTTTTCTGTGTTTTGAAGTGATCGACCACACAAATTTACTGAGAGGCCGAGACCTGGTGTTCAAGTCATTTGTTCGTCCTTCAGTGCCGGTAAGGACTTGGAAAAAACTATATGGATGTACAAAACTCTGAACAATTAAATCGGGGGCAGAGAACGTAGTAATTTTTCAGCATGGTAGCTTGAATGTTAATGTAATTTACAATGGTAAACAAAACTTAATTATGAGAGTATTATGTTCTTTATTCTGCAGCTGATGTCACAATCATTCCAGAAAATGTCATGTTTTTAGAATGTTTACATTGACATCCATGTAATTGAAAATGGAAAAAAAAACTTTTTTAGTGGCAAAGTACTACTGTTAAATGCAGTAATGATGCCTGGATGCGCCACTTTAAAATTTTGTTGTCTCTCGGCTTTGATAATTGGTGGGAAGAATAAAAACTGAACTCTGTGGAAGGGTCTGGGATTTGGCGATGGTCTGAAGAGCTGGTCTTTTTTATTGTTGCAGGTGGAATGTTCTTAGCCACTGGGAGCACCGACCATGTCATCAGAGTGTATTACCTGGGTTGTGGAACTCCAGAAAAGACGTCTGAGCTTGACGCACACTCAGTAAGATTGCCTACTTTTTGGGAGCAATGGGGAACTAGTTACAGTGGGCTGCAAATTACTGGCATCCCTGACTGGAAATGCGCAAACAATGCAAAAAAATCAAAATAATTATATAGAAATGGAATATTCCAACATATGTGAAATGCTTTATTAATGTTTTGATGGAAACAACCAAAATAATAACAATCATTTAATACAAAATAAATGTCAACAAAATGAAAGTTTAAAAATTATTGGCACCCTTCATTTGGTACTTGGTGCAATCACCTCTGGCGAGAATAACAGCGTGGAGTCTTTTCCTGTTTTTTTTTTTTAATTAAGGCACACATTTGGGTGAATTTTGGACCATTCCTCAAAGCAGATCCTTTCAAGATCCTTCACGTTCTTGGGTTTGAGTTTATCAATCGCACTCTTCAATTCAGCACACAGGTTTTCAATTGGATTGCGATCTGGTGGCTGAGCTGGCCATTGTAGAATGTTGATTTTGCTGTCACAGATGCATTTCTGTGTGGATCCTGAGGTATGCTTTGGGTCATTGTCTTGCTGGAAAGTCCACCTTTGACCAAGTCCCAGCCTTCTGGCGGAGGCAACCAGATTGTCAGCCAAATTATCCTGGTACTTGGTGGAATTCATTATGTCATTAATCTTAACTGCTGCCCCTGGACCTCTTGAATTAATACAGCCCCAAAACATGACTGATCCACCATCATATTTCACCGTGGGTATGAGGTGCTTCTCCTTGTAGGCATCTCTTTTTCGACATCAAACATGCTGATACTGTATCTGACTGAAACGTTCAATTTTGGTCCCATCTGACCAAAGCACCTTGTTCCACTCATAATTTAAATGACATTTCACAAGCTCCAAGCGCTTGCTTCTGTGTCTTCCTCTGGCAACCCTTCCAAAATGCCTATAGTTGTGGAGGTGGCGCCTGACAGTACTTGTTGTTATCTGGTGACCCCAAGATGCCACTAAGGCCTGCAATTCCTTCATAGTGATGCCTGGGTATCTTGTTGCTTCTCTCTCCATCCTTCTCAGTGTCCTGGGGGGAAAATGGAGTTGCGTCCTCTACTCTTGAGGTTTTCAACAGTTCAGTGTCTTTGGAATTTTTTTTATAATTGAATCTTCTTGTAGCCATTACCCAATTTAACATAACATGAGTGGCGAGAACAGGCTGTTCAGCCCAACTAGGCTCGCCAGTTTCTTTATACTTTTGTGAATGTATCACTTCAGATACTCAATGACTCAATGGTATCTAGCTTTAAGTCAAGCCTGCTCTTGAAAACTACCAAGGTCTCTGCCTCAACAATATGGTCAGGCAAGCTATTCCACATCGAAATTACTCTTTGGGTGAAGAAATATTTCCGAATATCAGTGCCAAATTTACCTTTTGTCAACTTCCATTTGTGACCCCGAGTTCTACTAACAACACTTGGTCAAAGGAATCCTACATAATTCACTTTGTTAATCCCTTTAACATATTTAAAGACCTCAATCAGATCACCCCGAAGTCTCCTTTTCCTAAGACTAAAGAGATTGAGGATCTTCAGCCTCTTCTCATAGCTTTCATCTTTTATTCCCGGAATTAGCTTAGTGGTTCTTCTCTGAACTTTTTCTCGAGCCTCTATATCTTTCTTAAAATATGGTCCCCAGAACTGTACACAATACTCCAGATGTGGTCTGACAAATGTGTTGTACAAAAGAAGCATCACCTCCTTAGATTTGTACTCAGTACTTTTGGCAATGTATCCCAGCGTCCGATTGGCTTTTTTAACTGCTACGGCACAATGACTAGAACCTGTGAGGGTTTGGTCAAAAATCACTCCCAGATCTTTTTCGTGTGGAGCACATTCCAGTTTTAAACCTCCCATGAAGTAATCCCGTCTAATGTTTTTATTACCTACATGTATAACTTTACATTTCGCTACATTAAATTTCATTTGCCACATTTCTGCCCAATTCTGGATTCTATCCAAATCATCCTGAATCACTTTAGTGGACTCTAAACTATTTGCCAAACCTCCCAATTTAGTATCATCTGCAAATTTAACTAATTTGCTCTCAATATTCCTATCAAGGTCATTAATGTAGATGAGGAACAGCAGGGGTCCCAACACTGATCCCTGGGCGACGCCACTCCCCACCATACCTAGCTCAGATGAGATACCACTGACCACCACTCTTTGTGTTCTGTCCTGCAACCAGTTTTGAATCCACTTCAGAATACCTCCTGTAACTCCAATGGAGCTCATTTTAAAAATTAGTCTCTTATGCGGTACTTTATCAAATGCTTTCTGAAAATACAAGTATATGATGTCATAAGCCTTGCTATGGTCATAAGTCTTGGTGGCCTCTTCAAAAAATTCCAGAAGGTTTGTCAGGCATGACCTTCCCTTAAGGAAACCTTGTTGGCTTTCCCTCAAGATATAATTACATTCAAGAAATAAATCCAGCTCATCTTTTATGATAGATTCCAGTATTTTGCACACAATGCAAGTTAAACTGACTGGCCTGTAATTTTCTGGCTCAGTACGGTCCCCTTTCTTATATATTGGTATTATATTGCCCTGTTTTCAATCATTTGGCATTTCTCCAGTTTCTAAAGACCGTCTGAAGATGGCGGATAGCGGCTTAAAGGTGATCTCACTAACTTCCCTGAGCACTCTAGGATATTAGCCATCAGGACCCGCCGACTTATCTGCCTTTAGTTTATGCAACTTGTCTAATACTTCGTTATCCCTAACCTCAATTTACGCTGAATAATCTTGAGCATTGGACATGCCCTCTGGCCGAATAAAAACCCGCTCTGAGGTGAAATTCTCTACAAAGTAACTGTTTAAGGTATCCGCAATATCCTTGTTATCATATAGCAGCGATCCATATTTATTCTTTGTGCGCTTAACATGCTCTTTGACTTTCCTTTTTCTGCTACCGTACTGAAAGAAGCGCTTAGGATTAGTTTTTGCCCCCTCTGCAATTTGTCTTTCATACAGTCTTCTAGCATTCCTCAGCTCTGTTTTGACCACAGCCTGAATTTTACAGTATTCAGCCTTTGGCGTCAATATTAAATAAATAAATAAATACACAAATAAATACATATGCCTATGAAATAAATAAAAGCTATGAAATGAATTCTGAAATAATTAAATGAGCCAATAAATATATCAATAAATGTCAATAAAAATATATAAATAAGTCAATGAATTTCAATAAATAAATAGGTTTTAATTTCAAAATGACGTTTTTCAAAGGACTACTTTTATTTATTTCATGTGACTTTTATTTCATAATTCCGCATTTATTTCAAAGGACTTTTATTTCCGAATGCCACATTTATTTCCCAGCTCTTTTTATTTCCATTTCTTATATTCAAATGAATGGGCGTGGTTATATCAGATTAGACCAAAGCAACATCACCAGAACAGCATTGAAGTTATACATCAGGGGTGCCCAATCATGTGCCATGGAGGGCCGAAAGTATGCAGGTTTACATTCGAATCAGTCACGACACCAGCTGATACGTATTTGTGTGGACAAAATGGACGACATCGGTAGGCTCCGAGATGCCATGCTATCCTTGGCAGATCAAATTGATCAATATGGTTTATCAGCGGATACTGTTTTAGAATTTTCGACAGGCTGTAGCCGTACGGCGTAATGCTGCCCTCCACAGTTTATTACAAGACACTATTCAAATCTTCTCACCATTCGCTCTCACACTTATACCTATGGTCAATTAGGGGATCAACCTACAGTTTTTTTTTCAAACACGAGGTATTTATCGTAGGATAGATACCTGGAAAAAGCGCTGGGTTTCAAATGAAATTTCCAGGTATCTAGCCTACGATTAATACCGAGTGCTCGAAAAAAACTGTTGGTTTATCTCCATTCTACCATGACTCTTGTCAACTCCCCTACGAAAATATTGGATAAATACCAAGTGCTCGAACAAAATGGTAGATTTATTTCATTTCTACCATGACTCTTGTCAACACCCCTACGAAAATACTTTTGGCCCATTTTTTTTATAGCAAAATTCGCTAGCTAGCGAAGGAACTAATCTGTTGCATCAATGCGCACTTAACAGACCAAGTAGCTACCCCCAAAACGCACCACGCCCCTGTCCGCGATTTGTTCAATGCAATACTGTAACCTAAGCGATGCTATAAGCTATTTGGTTCATATTAATGTCAGCTATCAAGCTAAATACTCGCGGTTCAACTCGAGCCGAGTTTGTTGGCGAAATAATGGCTATTCGCTGATCATCTTTTGCATTACATGCACCAAATACCTGTTAGCTAAGTAGGCTAGCGAACTAGCTAGCAAACTAACGTTAGCTCGCTTGCTAGTCAGAAAGCCTTTCATTTCATTGCATTAGGCCGTTTCACTGTATTTCTGCAAATGAAACCCCTAATAAAAGTGATATTATCTCAAACTAAAGTAAATGGCGTTCATCTTTCGTGACAATGACATTAACGCGCCGTGAAACGGCCCGTAACGAAGCGTAAGCTAAGGTGTTTATCGGTGAATAGACACCTGGTGTTAACCAATCAAAATGAAGAATTCGCTGGAATGAATGGTAGAATTAATTCAGTGTCTCCAGTTAGCCTAACATGCATGTCTTTGGACTGTGGGAGGAAACCGGAGTACCCGGAGAAAACCCACAGGAACACGGGGAGAACATGCAAACTCCACACAGAAAGGCCCCAGACCAGAATCTAACCCGTGACCTTCTTGCTGTGAGGCAACAGTGCTACCCACTATGCCACCGTGCCGCCCGTGATTTCGCGCTGTTCTGGTGATGTTGCTTTGGTCTGAATCTGCGAGATAACCACGCCCATTCATTTGAATATAAGAAATGGAAATACAGAGCTGGGAATTAAATGTGGCATTTGGAAATACAAGTCCTTTGAAATAAATAAATGCGGAATTATGAAATAAAAATCACATGAAATAAATAAAAGTAGTCCTTTGAAAAACTACATTTTGAAATAAATACCTATTTATATATTTATTGGCTCATTTATTTCAGGATTTATTTCATAGCTATTTTTATTTAATTCAAAGGCATATGTATTTATTTATTTATTTAATATTGACGTAAATGGCGTTCCATATTAGTGTTCTCATTGTTATCCTTTATGTACATCTTATAAAGATTCCTCTTTTCCCTCAAACTCCTACGAATAGCTGTGGTCATCCACTGAGGATTCTGCTTTTTCAGCTTACTTTTGGGCACCTTCGGAATGCATTTGCACTGTGAATCAAGTAAAACCCCCTTAAATCTTTCCCACATCTCATTTACAGACTCACACTCTAGGATTGTCTCCCATTTTATTTCACTTAGATATGAGCGCATCCTGTCCAAGTTTGCTCGCCTAAAATTGAAAATTTTTGGATTTGAAGACACCTTTTTAACTTCCCATGAAACATCAAAATTAACGGCAGAGTGATCACTAGTCCCAAGTGGCTTCATTACCTCAACATTGCTAATTCTATCTGGGTCATTACAGAGCACCAAGTCTAAAATTGCCTTCTCTCTTGTAGGTTTATTAACATATTGCACCAGAAAATGATCATTTATGACATCTAGAAATTCTTCCTCCCCCCTACCCTGTCCTTTCACCATATCCCAGTCGATACCAGGATAATTTAAGTCTCCCATAATAATAGTCCCTCCTCCTGTACAAGCTTGTGTAATCCTCTTAAAGAGCATTTCATTGACAATACTGTCCAAAGCTGGCGGTCGATGGCATACTCCTACGTTTAAACCAGTCTTGTGTTTGCCAATGAGCCTGACCCAGATCTCTTCACAGGGCAAGCAGTGTTCAATTTCAGGAATTTCCTGTTTTCGTTCACATAGAGTGCTACACCCCCTCCTCGCCTATTGCATCTGTACTTCCTAAAGAGCTTATAACCTTCTATATTATATTCATCTCCATCCTCTTCATGAAGCCATGTCTCTGTAATCTCAACTGTGACATAGCCTTCACTAATCATAACAGCCTCAAGTTCTGGAAATTTATTTTTTATGCTTTTATGATTTACGAAGATCTGTCTACCATTTGGCTTGTTTGAACTGACAGTTCTGTTTTCTTCATGGTGTTGGATGACAAAGGAATATTGCATGTGCATTACCTAATTTTTTACACCCGAGTGAAACAGGAAGTGATGTAATGGCTCAATATAGTTCCTTAATACTTACATAAAACTTTAAAGTGCACCGATTATGGTTTTTCATTATTTTAATGTCGAACTGCGGCTAATATTGTTTTTATGCGTATTTAAATGGTCTTTGTCGGAGAACCTCCAGAAGAAGCGCTCTCTGCCGCAAAACACACTGCTCCAGAGCTGACTGAAATGCCCCAATGGCTTCTGGCCATTATTTTCATCAGTTGGTGATGTCACCATTTTAATTTGCGTGCCAAGCAGATAGTTTGGCACGCCCTTGAATCAAGTGGGTTACGCCCACAAGGCTACACTGGAATTTGTTTCTAGAGGTCATTTACAGACTTGAGCGGAAAGTGAGTGATCAAATTGAGCAATCACAGCACACTGGGGTTTTCGGGAGGGTGGGTGCAGGACTTCCAATGGAACGTTTCACAGACAGGTACTGCAGAAATGGCCAGCCTGAGAAAACTTGAGTGTTTTTTTTTTTTTTTTTTTAGCAATGACTCATTTAAACCTTTTGTAGGAGACTTCAAGAATACAAGAATGACCAATGAAAAGTCACATAATAGGTACACTTTAATAAATGGAATTAAAAATCTGGTTTAATTTTGGTAATGTTTTTTACAATAAGCTTTCAGGGTTGTGAACCTTGTTTTGGAGGAAATTGATTTTGAATTAAATCAGGAAATGATTTTGGTTGGTTCCATTGGAATATTAATATAGTTCATTATTTTTCACATTATTTAGTTTATTTTTTAGAATTTTTTAAAGTATTATTTACGCACAGCACGGGTGAGGGGTGCCAGTACTTTTTGAGCCCATAGTACATGTCATTGAATGATGATGTAACAAACCCTGTTACTCATTTCACACAACCTCATAGCTCGTAATGTGGGTAAAGGACCAGCCAAATTTGCTTATTCTCATTTTTTTGGATTCATTCTTTAGTGTAGATTTTGTTATTGTTTTGTTATTATTTTTGTTATTATTGTTATTATTTTTGTCACAGATGTCACTGGTATCACAACTCTGATTTAAAAAGATTATGAATGAAATAAATGTTTTTTCCCTTTTGCCCCTGTAATGATTGGTAGCTTTCCATCTCATTTTTTTTTTTACACATTACTTTGGCAGTACTGCTGTGTTAAGTTGGTGACCCATTTTAAATGAGTTCCTTCATGTTTTCAGGACAAGGTTGATAGTATCCAATTTTGTCATTCTGGAGAGAGGTATGTTATCCATTTTGATCTTTATGTGAGTGTAGTAATTCAGTTTAATCTTGATTGTTTGACAAGATTGTAAGCACTGCTTAGGCCTTATGAAACAATTTGTTGAGAGTATTCTCACTGGTTTTGGCAGTATTTGAAAAAAATGGCATTCTGTTTAAATCAGTCTGTTATATAGAGTATTATTAATTTTTTTTCTCCAGCAAGATTTCTTTCAGAATCTCATTCTGCCGGTTTATATCTGTGGATGTTCGGAATTGCGCTTGGCTTGCGCTGGTTTCAGAATCCTTGCTCATTCTGTTGGTTTATATTTGCTTGTGTGGAATTGTGCATAGCTAGTGGTGGTTTCTGACCTTGTTTTGTCCTTGAGCAGGTTTGTGAGTGGCAGCAGAGATGGCACTGCTCGAATATGGGGTCTGGGACAGCACCGTGAGTGGAGGAGCATTCTGCTCGACATGTCCACTGCTCTCAATAGGTAGGACTCCTCCTTTAGAACCACTTATGTCCCTTCACGTCCCGGCTTTTGTCAGTTGAATGTTACTTGTTAGCACATTGGATCAACATGACTCCTCAAGAGGAGAAAATTCTTCAAACAGGGTGAGGGAACACTCCTTTATGTGGGAGAAATTTCTGGGGGAGCCTGGTTTTAATTTCCACAGGAAGATAAGATGTTTTAGTTGAAAAGAAATGTTATTATCCATCACTGTGAATAAAGAGTTTCAACACGTTACATTTGGTGAACTCCTTCAGGTCTTTGCAAGTCAGATTACGCTGTTTTCTGGTAAGTTTGACTGAACTGAACATGTATGCTGTAAAACTGAAAACTTTTTTGATGACTCTGAGAATTTACTAATTGTCTGCTTTATGAACACACTAAACCTAAAAGGGGTGCATAGATTTGAAATTTGAATAAGCTGGCATTTGCATGGCTCCACAGATAAAGAATATTCAAAACTGGAGCCCCCAACCAGTGTTTGCAGCCCAAGAAAAGCAATTTTCGTACACCACCGGTGTACCACATAAAATTCTGTTTACCGTTTCTTAGCTAAAGAATTTGCGTTCTCTCATAAATTCAGCAATGGAAGTACATGTAGTGTGTGTGTGAATATGTGGCTTTAGGCATGAGATTTTGACAAAGATTTAATAAAAGCATTGCATTATTTTCTGGTGAAGTAGATTTGAGATCTCATGGTTTAACGAGCCAGTTTGGTTTTTCTCTCCGAAGTGTAGAAATGCATATTTTTTTCCATCTATTATTTAACCCTCAAACCTAGAGTCTATGAAAGGCATGTAATGCCTGATTACTGATTCAAATATTGTTCTTCTTTAAGCTCTGAACCTCAGACTGATGAGGAGAGCTTCTTCAAATCCAAGGTGACTATGGTGTCATGGGATCGCCATGACAACATGGTGATCACAGCGGTCAACAACCACCTGCTGAAAGTGTGGAACTCGAGGACTGGCCAGCTGCTGCACATCCTGAAAGTGAGACAACTTCAACCCCCTACCCTTACTATGATAGGCTGCAGAAAATTATCGGCTAGGTGAAGCGATCATGTTTCTCACTCACAAATGCAGAGGTTTTGAATGAAACGATTAGGAAAGGGCAGCCCCCTCTTCTGTCAATCCTTTTCAAATGATGTTCTGTCGAGTCGTTTTTTAACCTCTTACGCCAAAAGAGAAAAATGGGTTGAATTCTGCTTTGACAAATGTTACAAAAAGCTATTTATTTCAAAATTTACGATTGCCAGTCATGTGGATCAGCGCAGCACTTACCAGTTCAATTTTCCATAAAAAAAAAGAAATAAATTGGAAAATTGTGTTCAATTTTCTCAAATAGTGTTTTCTTACGTCAGATCAATGTATAATTAAAATTTTGGGGTAATTTTTCAAATTGTTATTTGTGGAAATCTGGATAGAAAAACGGATAATGGAAAATCAGAGGGGTTTCATATCTATTTTGGTGTCATGGGCTTCCTGAGATGGCATGGCGCAAGTCCCTCAACTTGCATCTGATTGTCGGAGCTGCAGGGTCACTTGTCTCGCCCACCATCACGCCTGCGTTCAAGGACTACATCCAGTCATGATTTCGGACATATCGAGCTGTCATAGTTAACCCTGTGCCGTTGGGTTTTTATTCTAAATGCACTTTTGGCAGAGGCGTCAACTCATTTGGAAGACCCTGTGTTGATGTAAATTTCCTGCTTGCAGCTTGAGAGTCATTTGTAGAGATTACTCCATATTGCCCAGAACGAAAAAGCTAAATATGCTAGCCTATGAAGCTCCCTAATGTTAGCCTTGCAATGCAGTGTCTCTACTTCATATACAAACCCCAGTTCCAATGAAGTTGTGTAAAACGTGAATAAAAACAGGATACAATGATTTGCAAATCCTTTTCGACCTATATTCAATTGAGTACACTACAAAGACAAGATATTTAATGTTCAAACTGATAAACTTTTTTGTTTTTTTGGAAATATTCATTTATTTTGAATTTGATGCCTGCAATACCTTCCAAAAAAGCTGGGCCAGGGGCATGTTTACCACTGTGTTACATCACCTTTCCTTTGAACAACACTCAATAAGTGTTTGGTAATTGGTGACCTAATTGTGGAAGCTTCGTAGGTGTAATTCTTTACCATCCTTGCTTGATGTACGACTTCAGTTGCTCAACAGTCTGGGGTCTCTGTTGTCATATTATTCACTTCGTAATGTGCCACACAGTTTCAATGGGAGACTGGTCTGAACCTGCACTCTTATACTATGAAGCCACACTGTTGTACACATGCAGAATGTGGCTTGGCACTGTCTTGCTGAAATAAGCTGGGACATCCCTGAAAAAGACGTCGCTTGGATGACAGCAAATGTTGCTCCAAAACCTGTAGGTACCTTTGAGCATTAATGGTGCCTTCACAGATGAGCAAGTTACCCATGCCATGGGCATTAACACATCCCCATACCATCACAGATGCTGGCTTTTGAACTTTGCGCTGATAACAATCTGGATGGTCCTTTTCCTCTTTAGCCTGGAGGACACGACGTCCGTGATTTCCAAAAACAATTTGAAATGTGGACACTTCAGACCACCGCACTTTTCCACTTTGCGTCAGTCCATCTCAGATGAGCTTGGGCCCAGAGCCTGTGGCGTTTCTGGGTGTCGTTGATACAGGGTTCTAGCCCAAAATTTTATTGAACGTACCGGAGAGATTCTTATCGTGATGTCACGAACCTGGTCTCGTGCGTTTGTTGACTACCGTGGTTGGCAAAAAGCCTCAACATGACAATTGATTTAAAAGGTGAAGTAAAGTTGTTTTCCACTTTTGTCATAATGCCAGTCAGTTGCAGCGTTATTTACTGCACAAACCGTTTCCTGAAGGGTTCAGGAATACGTTTCCTACGTATTCCTGATCGAGAACCGAAAAAATCATCTTGGATTGATGCAATTCGATGCAAGAACTGGATGCTGTCCACCCACTCGCGTGTTTGTACTATTCACTTTCTGTCGGGTCAGTCCCAAGTTATTTTCCATCATTTCTACCATGACATTTTGCTAAGTTTTCGCATTTTATTATTCGGTCATGGCAAGGGAATTATCTTTTTTGTGTTGGGTAATTCGATAGGTTCCTTACTTTCCAATAGCGAGTATTTAAGTGACAGTTCGATTATTAGTATTGGAAAGAATTCAGTTTTCAACCTTCATCAGTATCGGCTAAGGTCAGTACTTCTTCGGCTTGAATTTTGGGTACCTGGAGAAACATTCCAGTTTGTAAAAATGTCCATCGTACATCCAGTCAAAAAAATTGGAGTTTAATGTCTACTGCAGCTGTAACGGCGGCAGCCTTGTAACTGATGACACACGAGGTGGCTCGGGAATGCGCAGTATATGCATTCGCGATATTAAATATTAATCATAAATTCTAAACCTGTTATGATTCTGTTCTGTCTGTTATGATTCTGCTCTGCCTGTTATTGTTCTGCCAGGTTTATTATGATTCTCCCCTTCCCTGTTATGTTTATGATCACGTCTGTTTAGTTTTTGTATTTTGCCATGTTTTTGTTTTTGCCACTCCCTTCCACTTTTCTGTTATAGTCCGGTCCATGTTTTGCCATGCCCTGCATTGCACCTTGTCTCCCCTGTCTGGTCTCTTGTTTAGTTACAGCTTCTCCCCAGTCCCGCGTGTCACATGCTTAGGTGATTTCATGGTTTCTGGGTTTCAAACATTCCTTCCAATCTCGTTTGCTTCCTTCGCCTCTCTTTTCTTTATTACTAACTAATACTAACAGTTTGTTGTTTTTGTTAAAGTTACTAACCCAGACTAACATTGTATATAATACTAACTTACTAACGAGCACTAGGGATTGTATAGCTGCACTTACTAATTGATTAACAAGCTCTCAGCACTCGCCCTGCTCTAGTCTCCGCCTCTTGCCTTCACTTAGTCTTTGCTGCAATTCAGCGGATCCTTCGCACCTGCTCCACTCTGTCCTGCTTCTCATTATCTGTGCACGTTGGAACTCCCTAACCGGAGCTGTATGTTTTGTCATAGGCTGTCTCGTGTTCCCTGTCCGCGTTTTGGCTTTTGCCAATTCTATGTGATTAGGTTCTCCCTCATGTTTTGCTCCCACGTAATTAGTTTTATCCAGTTCACCTTTTCCTAATCATAGCATGTGACTTCCCTTCTGTGTATTTAAACAGTCTTCTCACAGCAGTTCCCCGTCAGAACGTTTCTCTTGGTTTGCCTGTGCTACGCTTGTTTTCGCCTTGTAATCTCTTGTGAATCTCTTCTGACTGGACCGTCCTCGATTATTGATTTTGGCTCTGTTTTGGAATTCTTGTTATCTCTGTGTATCAAACCTCTTTTGTCTGACTACGATTTTTGTGATTGGTGCCCTGCTTACGACCTGGATTACGCCCTGTGGATTTTGATTTTTGGATTGTGGACTTTGTACCGTTGCCTCCTGCTCTGCGGGGGTTCACCCCCCTTTTCCAATAAAATCCCATTTTTACTGCATTACTGGTTCTCGCGTCTGGTTCCAGATCGTTACCTAACAAAACCCCCTTATCACGAATAAAACCTCCAAAATATAATGGCGCCCCTTTTTAAAATCGTTCTGGTAAACGTACGACTGCGAATTACTTTCACTGATCAATGATGATCAACAAATGTTGAATTTCTGTTCGATGTAGGAAAATCAAGTGATGATCCAGCCGACCCAGACCCAAAGAGGTGTTCCTCCAACCTTAGAGCTCGTAAAGATCCGGAAGCCTACATGGACCTTCGTTGTACTAAAGCTAAGAGAAATATCTTGCCTTCGCGGTACTGTCAAGGTTTTGTACATATTCAGAGACCACCGAATCTGTTCCACAACTGCAGGATGCCATACTTCCCCTGTTTTGTTGTATTGATTTACACTTGTTCTTGTCAACCATGCTAATGCGTGTGGCTGCATATGACATCAATGTTTGTAAATAGGGGTGGGACTTGTAAACTTGTACACGTGTACACGGTTAGTCAATCTTAAACGTTTCTAAAAAAAAACACTAACCGTGTACACGCACTCATCGGCTGCATCCGAAAAGTAAAAAAAAAAAAAAATTACGTCCTATCGTCTAATTCCTAACCACTTTTCTTTAACCTGTGTAAAACGTCGTGAGGTAAAGGAAAGGTGTAAAGGGGACTCTATTAAAGCTCAGGAAGAGAACCGCGCTAATAAGAGAATCCGAATGCTCTTACACTAGGCACAGTGATCACCCGCCTCCTGCCCGTCATGTTTGTTTTCGTGATTGGCCGGATGGATGGTCATCGCGGAATTGCGGGATAGCATTTCCTCCTTTCTTTTCAAAAAGGATGGTTCAGTGTACCCTATGCTAAAGGTGATAAATTAGGAAGCATTGTAGCACCTTTCCTTTACATTTAAAGAATCCGAACACTCTTATCATGACTGCCACACAAATACTTTCGGATTGTTTTCTAGGGGTTAGGAACTTTCCTAAGCAAAAAAGACTATTCGGACGCAGCCATCGTCTCCACGCTCAGTTCCTCTTTGTGTTGCTTTAAAACACGATTGGTTAATAGCTCATTATTTTTATCTCACATATTGTTCACTGTGTGTTTTTTACATTTTTGGTGGACGTTCTGTCGGCCGCCTATATTTGCATGCACAATGTCATCCTCGCGTCTGCTCGTTAAAAGCATAATCATAATGTTATTTGAATGAGAACATGGAAAAATTTTTTTTTTTCAATTTGTTTTTTCATTTCGGCATGATTGTACAGTCGTTCCATGACAATTTCAACACAACATGTATCATGACCGAAAGGGTCGCGGGAGAAGCAAAATCGCTTGTCAAAGTCCCGCCCCCAACTCCCAGAAAAACAGTTTGATTATGGTTAAGATATCATAAAGATTTATAAATCACAACAGAGCTGAGTGTCTATTTACACTACGATTTAAACGTCACAACATAAAATCATAGAGATTTATGAACATCATGAAGAATTTTAATCACAATATAGCTGAGTGTCTATAAACAACCCCTATTGTTTATGCCCGTTATGGTTCTGTTTAATTTATCCAATGCCATTTTGTTGGATAAGTTCATAGTTATTCAAACATGCACATTTCAGAAGATACTTAAAGTCCTTCAGATTGTCTGCCCTTCTAATATTGTCTTCAAGTATGTTCCATGCACTGACTCCAGCCACAGATAAGGAGTGCTCACTCCGAGTCGAATTGACCCTTCTAGTTTGCAACAACATTCTGCCTCTTTGGTCATGAAGACATTCACGCTGGAGAAATAGGCATTGTATATTTCTTGGCAATTCTTTGTGGTATCCTAAATATACAATTTGCAAGGAGTTGAATTTTATTATATCCTGCAATTTAAGAAACTTTGCCTTAATAAACAAATCGTTTGTATGAGTTCCATAGGGAACGTTATGAATAATTCTAAGGGCCTTTTTTTGGAGTTTAAACAATGATTCTATTGTATTATTATAAGAGTGTCCCCATACTTCAGCGCAGTAGTGTAAGTGGGGTGCTATGAGTGCTGAATAGATTATTTTAAGAGACTTGTGTTTTAATAATTTCTGCATTTTCCAAAGAATAGACACGCTTTTAGCTAACTTTCTTTGAACCAAGTTTACATGTGGTTTCCAGCTTAAGAGATTATCTAACATAACTCCCATGACTTTATATTCGTTTACCCTTTCAATGCTGGTACCATTTACCTTTAAGTCTATGTCGTCCTTTAGGCCTTTTTTCCCAAATATCATAAATTTGGTCTTTGTAAGATTAAATGATAATTTGTTTACATTAAACCACGTGTGAAGTTTAGACATTTCTTAATTAACCAATTTTGCCAATTGCTTGAGATCGACACCTGAGCAAAAAATAGTCGTGTCGTCTGCGAATAAAATTAGTTTTAGGATATCGGACACCTTAACAATGTCATTTATGTAAATTATGAACAACTTGGGACCTATGACCGAGCCCTGAGGAATTCCACAGGTAATGTCCAAGCAATTCGATTTGCTATTGCCCATCTGCACAAATTGCGTCCTACTTGTTAAGTAATTTTTGATCCATTTTAATGCGGTCCCTCTTAATCCATATTTGTAAAGTTTTTCAATCAATATATCGTGATTTATAGTGTTGAATGCTTTCTTCAGATCAATAAATATGCCAATAGAATATAAGTTTGAATCTAGTGAATCTTTAATCATTTCAATAAATTCTGTTAGGGCTAGTGCTGTCGAATGTTTTTTCCTGAACCCATACTGGCTGTCACACAGTAGTTTATGTTTATCAATGTACTTGTCCAATCTGTCATTGAAGAGCTTTTCTAGGACCTTCGAGCATTGAGGTAAAATCGAGACAGGACAAAATCATATTTATCCCCGCTTTTGTAGAGAGGGATAACTTTCGCTATCTTCATTTTATCTGGAAACACTCCGCAGGAGAAGGATAGATTGCATATATGCGTAAGTGGAGTTACAATTGCGTT
This sequence comes from Gymnothorax javanicus, assembly GCA_029692085.1. NCBI lineage: Eukaryota > Metazoa > Chordata > Actinopteri > Anguilliformes > Muraenidae > Gymnothorax > Gymnothorax javanicus. Next base: position 103,017,951 of record CM056195.1, read on the forward strand.
AGTTAGTGTTTTCAGTAATTTCATATCTAATTGGTTTACATCAACAGATGTCTTAGCTGTACAATTTTTCAGAATTGATCTGATTTCAGATTCGGTAACAGGAGTTAGTGTCATTGTGTCTTGGATTTCCTCATCCTTGTCAAGGTAGTCCCATCTTAGGTGTGAGGATTTAATACCCTTTGCTAGTTCTGGCCCAACATTCACAAAATAACTGTTAAAATTCTCCACAACCAATTCCATGTTCTCTACCTTTTTGCCATTTATATTAAAGAATGCAGGGTACTCCCTCCTCGGTGTCCTCCCAGAGACGTTCTTTATTATATTCCAGAGATTTCTGGTGTAATGTTTATTTTCTAATAAAAGCTTTTCATAATACTCTTTTTTTATGTTTCCTTAGTAAATTTGTCATTTTGTTTCTGTAATTTTTTGTACCTAATTTCTGCTTTCTCAGTTCTTTCTCTCAGAAACTGTTTATACAGTGTATTTTTTTCTTCTTACAGGCATTTGCCAGTACTTTTTTGAAACCCAAGGTTTTCTCTCTTTGTTTTGCTTCAGTTTGTTCGTTATTTTGACTAGACAGTGTTTATCATACAGGGAGTTTACTGTCCATAGAAAAGCCTCATAGGCTCTATTTGGATCTTTCTCTGTTAATACATGATCCCAATTCTGGTTCAACATATCTGATTCTAGTTTCTTTAGCCTTTTTTTCGCTTTTTAATTCTGATTTCTGTGTGTTCCAGGGTTTTCGATCTAGCCTGGTCCCTTATATCTAATTTGCAGTTACAAATGGCAAAAACTGGTAGATGATCAGTAATGTCATTTATCATAATGCCACTAAATATTTCAGAATCTAATACATTAGTATACACATTATCTATCAAGGTGGCACTGTGTCTAGTAATCCTGCTTGGTTTTGTGATTAATGGTTGCGTACCCATGGCATACATGGTGTTAATATAATCCTCTATTATAGAGCTATTATTTGGATTTATCAAGTCAATATTAAAGTCCCCACACATAAAAACATTTTTCTGGTTCATATTGACAAGTAATTCACCCATACATTTACTAAAAACATCAATTTGCGAATCCGGTGCTCTGTACACACAACAAATAACCGTATTTTTACCTTTCAACCTAGGAATCTCAATTGTAAGGCATTCCATTACATTTTCCACAACAATTGATTTGCATTCTAGTACCTGGAAGTTTATGGCCTCATCAATAAATAGTCCAACACCCCCACCAGCTTTATTCAGTCTGCTCTTACACACGAAGTTGTAACCCTCCATGTAGAAGTCCTTGCCCTTTTCTTCTTTAATCCAAGTTTCCGATAATGCGATGATGTTGAAGGAGTAGCAAATGACAGAAGGTATTCCTTTATTTGGTCAAAGTTTGCATATAGACTCCTACTATTGAAGTGGATAATGGACAAACTCCTTCCATTTTAATGTTCTTGTTAAATTTGTCTAAAGTAAAGTATCCGCATGCGTTTGTTTCGTTGTAGAAAAAATGGTTGTCGGTTCAATTTCTTCATTAGGGTCTATTCCTGAGTTTTGGTGACTTGTTGTTAAAAAGCCAGTTTCCTGATCTACAGTTTGGTTTATCAGATAACTGCTCATAGAGATTTGTCAGGGATTTTAACCTACCTCAGTGGTCAAAATTCTCCAGATCCGCATCATCTTGATCAGCACCGGTCTGGTAGTTTCCGGTGACCCATTTGGTTTGATGAAAATTCTGCAGTTAGCCGACCAAGTGCTGTGTATCTTCCCGCTTTCTTTAGTTGACGAGCTTTCCATGCGATGGTTGCATTGTGCCTGGTGAGGTTTTCATTTATGAAAACATTGGATCTTTTGAGATTTTTCCCTTGCTTCAACAGAGATTTTGTGCTTGTTGCTTGTAAATCGTAGTAACACGGCCCTTGCTGCACTCGGTCTCCGCTTTCCTCCTTTTCGGTAGCAGATAACATGAATCCACATTGCTGGGGTCCAGAGAAATACTTTTTGGTCCGAAGAATTCTATCACCTGCATTTCCACAGATTTATTGTCCTCCTCGCCTCCATAAATCAGTCGCCGCTGCTGCCCTGGCATAACTCCTGGGTTTGATTTTGAGCCCTGTCAGGATTACATCATTACATTTCTCTTGTTGCTCCAGCTCCTCCAGTTTGCTTGATAAAGATTGAATCTGTGTGTCTTTCTTGGCAATCTCCTTTTTGAGATCACCGTTTTCCTTCAAAAGCTGGTCCAGCTGCTCCTTCATACTGTCCCACCTCTCCTTCATTTCATTTCTCAATTCTTCGAGGGTCTCCACAATTGTTGTAAGATCCGGCGGGCTTGGTTTGTCGCTTGGTTTGTCGCTTTTTCCCGTTCTACCCATTTTCTTAGTTCAAAAAAAAAAAAAAGGCTCTATTTCAGAGTTTGTGAGAAAGTTTATCACTCAGCTTTTCTCCTGACTCTGTTGTTTTCCTGTATTGCCTGTATTGCGTGCAGTCGCTGTTCGGAGTTGTTGCTCCTTCAGTGACCATGACTTATCTGAATGCAATTTACATTTTACAATTTACAAAATGCAATTTACATTTCTTTTTGTTTTAGCCTTGTGGATGTCAAAAGTGTTTCTCAATTTATACTGAGCAACAAAAGAAATGCAAGTTAGCTAGTTAGTCAATGTACTCTTATGGTTACTCAGTCAAAGTGACCGCACAATAAAGAAAAGTTTGATGAAACGAGTGTAAATGCGCACGCGCTAGTAATAAATTTGCTTTTCTAAAATAATTACGCGCAAACTTATTTCCAGTCTGCCTTTAATTAACTTGCGTTTCTTTTGTTGTTCAGTATAGTCTTACATTATCAACTGCTTTTCCTCCTCAATTACAATTCACTTTAATGACGCTATGAAACGTAACAATAGACGCAGCTCCCGCTGTGAGTGAGGGATGCAGTTTGCTGTTTAAGTGTACAAATCAAATTGTACAAAAACAAGGTACAATAATAAGGACAATGACAAAAAAGCAGAGCTAAACTGTTAGAATTCATTCATGTCCATGTTCTTGCTTATCAAAATGATGATTTTTGTTTATGGTTAATTCATTTACAATGGTGAAAGGGCCTGACATTATTCATTTAGTTGTGATTTTATGCCTGTCTGATGCAGGCCGTAATTTTGTATAGGAGTAACCTACAAATTCACTGTTACCGCCTATTGATTTAATAAACGTATCTGGCTGATAACTGCGTTAATGGATGTGTGGACTGTGTTATTGGAATGGTGATAGTGCCCTCTACCGATTGTATAGCGGTCAAAACCCACAAACTCTGATGTCACGTGTACACACAATTATACTGCGCGTGTACACGTTTAGAATTTTTTGGACACGTTCCCACCCCTATTTGTAAACAATAAGTATTGCACGCCGAAGGAGTCAGGAGGATCTAATTAATGAATAATTAACGCTGTGTTCTTACGCATCCGTGAGGTCACAAAAATTATTTCAGAGGCTAAAAGTTTAATTCCGTCTCCCCTGTAAAGTTAATTTGGGTAAAAGCATCGTGCTGTATTACCGGTTAATCGATTTCACCATCTCAGCAATGCCGTATAATTTTTTCCCCAAATAAATTTTGAAACCTACACAAAACATTGGCAGCGACGGCAAAAATACAAAAATCACTTAGCGCAGAGCCCTATAAATAGCTTTCCGTTTCATGATCATTAAATTGCCTTTTTCACCCGCTCACAGATTCCAGTTTTGGCCCAGGACCCAATCCCAGCAATACAGATATTCCTCCTTCATCCATGGGTATCGCGTATAATTGCTGGTGTTGAAATGTCTCTCAAAAGCCTTGGTTTTTTTTTGCATCAAATTAAGGTCTGGCGTAGGTTTTCCCATGCTGATCAACTCAAACTTCTTCTTGAATATTAGTCAAGAAAAGGTTCTTCATAAACTCGAAACGATATTCACAGCTATCACGAACCAACAACTCAGGTTAACTCGCTAGGTTGTTTACCGCCTGTTTTTTTTTTTTTTTTTAATTTCGCTAGCTTGTGATTCGCCTGGGGGACAGCGGGCGGAACTTGTCATAATATTTGCGATAAAAAAGCCTTCCCATTCATAGGGGAAATATGATTGGACAATTTTGCTGTTATTTGAAATTACTATAGAGACGACCGGTTCAACGTCATCAAGAACTCAGCGCAAAGGCCGCGCCCCTTTTGGGGGGAAAACAATCACTCTTATGCATTGAAATCAATGAGAAATAAGCGCGATAATTGAGCAGTAAAATGCCCAAAAGTTGTTGCGTGCTGGGTTGCGCCTCCAATAAAATGACCATTCCGGACCTCAGGTTCCCCATCCTACCTGGAAAAGGGCAGAATCCAGAAAGGAGAGTTAAGAGAAGATGAAGAGTAAAAGCTATGTATCCAGTGTCTTCCCATGTTTATATTTGTGGGAAACGCCACTCCACTCCACGCCCCTCTTTTTTTAAACTTCGAAAGTAACGTTAAGTACCCTTTTATATGTAAGACTTGGTACTATACTTTAATAGGTTTATTCGCTACGATTTTTGTCTCGTGTTATTCTTTAATTACTTAACTAGCTAACGTAAAGTAGCGTCAGCCAACCGAGTCAGGTTTGCGGTCTAACGTTATGTGCATTATTCTTAACCCCAAACTGACACAGACTTCGAAATTCGCGGTAGTGAAAGGGCAAGAGGGTGGACCGATCAACCTTATTTTATTAAGATAACGCGAACGCTCAGGTTCGGGCAAGGTAGCAAAATAATCGCTAGACATATCAATAAATCAATAAATGAATATAAACAGGAAATTTAGTTGAATAAATCGGATAAATTTTACACCTGGAAACACATCAAATTACTTTAGGGTCAATGGGATCTGAGGTTTTCTTTCCCCCAAAAAGAGGCGCGGCCTTGACATTTGGCGAAGTACCCGGATGTGCCGGTCGTCTCTATTGCTCGGAGCCGAGCCCTCTGTAAATGCACGGTGGACCCGCAGCATTTCCTTCCCAGCAACTGCGGCGGGGAAACAATTCGAAGTATTTAGGTGCAAGAGACACGACTTACTTCGACTAGTAATGGGAACGGCAGTTCTTTTGACTGTAGTGAATCCCTAGGATCAGTTCATTAAAATGTTTCGTTCAAAAAATTCGTTCACCGAATCATTCAGTGTTTAGCAGGAGCTCTGACTGCATAGTGCTCCTATGTGCTCCCATAGTGCTTGTTCTCCGACTCCCATAAACAGCCAAACGATCCGTCATTCAGGTCATGTTTCAGCCCTGGCCTAAGGTTCACATTCACTCTGGTAACACGTTCACTTACTGAGGGATGTTGCGTTCACGGTCCATCTTCGACCATGCATAAAGACGAGCAAGAACTATTAGCGAACGGCATACCTACATTCCAAGTTCGCCGGCTATGTCATGGCAAGGTCGCTAAACACACATTACAAAGGTATGCACGTACCGATTCGGCAGCAAGTTTAACTGGGCAATGTTAATTGATATTGGAAAGATACCCATGGCTAAAATGACGAGCTACCAACAATATTAGGCTATATTATTTTTTCATCTGTGTGCGACGTGCTTGTAGTTAGTCAATATAAGTAAGGCAATTGGCATGAATTTACAACGTAGCCTGCTGCCAGTAATCAAGCTCCCGGACTGTTAAGTCACAATATGAATGTCAATTCCAGTAACCAATTTAAATTTATTGTCAATGACAATGCAGTATTTTATATCTGATAGAAAGTGTTGTGCAGTAACGTCTGATGCTTCTCGTGAAGATATCCAATTACTTGTGGATAATTTGACGCCAGCGAAATGATCAATTTGCAATATCAGTATCTCTATAGCTAGCTAGCTTCCGTGATTATTTTAAAACTGTGCCAATTGCGCATGTTAAACAAAAGAGACTGCAAAGTGGCAGAAAAGATTGGGATCCATCAGACAGTTAAATAAACATTTCCGAGAGCTAATTCTAATTCTAGCTGGCTATATTTACTCGCTCAAGCAAGATGCGCCGTCTTTGATGGCTTTCGCTTGCTACTAGGCTCTGCTCTGACGATTGCATCATTGTCTTCCGAACTTTCTGATGTTGAGACATTCGTGGCACTGGCTTCATTTTGAAATGGGAACTAGTCCCAGGAGGTGGACGAACCAGCCATCGGCTGTTCGCGCGCTAACTGGCACTGAGCCTAATGTGCTATACCTTTACGGGTACTTGCGACAGCGGCGGCTATACGGGCCTATCGTCAGATTATCGATAAAACTAGGTTGATCGGTACATGCTGAAGCCAACCATGTTGTTGCTGATACTGGTACTGGTGACCTATCTGTAACGTACCGGCAGCAATTTTTTGAGTACCGGCGGATTTTTCCAGCGTACCGGCATGCGACTTTTGCGTTCGTCAGCGTTCCGGCCTGGTACGCTAAAATGGCCTGCCTAGAACTATGTGATATATGGCTTTCGCTTTGCATGTTAGAGTTTCAACTTGCACTTGTAGGTGTAGCGATGAAGTGTGTTAACTGACAATGGTTTTCCGAAGTGTTCCTGAGCCCACATGGTGATATCCTTTACAGAATGATGTTGGTTCTTAATGCAGTGCCGCCTGAGGGACTGACGGTCACGGGCATTCAGTGTTGGTTTTCAGCCTTGCCGCTTACATGTAGAGATTTCTCTGGATTCTCTGAACCTTTTGATGATGATATGGACTGCAGATGATGAGATCCCTAAATTCCTTGAAATTGCTCATTGAGAAATGTTGTACTTAAACTGTTAGACTATTTGCTCACGCAGTTATTACCGAAGTGGTGAACCTCGCTCCATCCTTGCTTGTGAACGACTGAGCCTCTTGGGGATGCTCCTTTTGTACCTAATCATGACACTCACCTGTTTCCAGTTAACCTGTTCACCTGTGGAATGTTCCCAACAGGTGTTTTTTGAGCATTCCTCAACTTTCACAGTCTTTTGTTGCCCCTGTCCCAGCTTTTTTGGATCGTTTTGCAGGCAGCAAATTCAAAATGAGTGAATATTTTCAAAAAAACAATTAAGTTTATCAGTTTAACATTAAACATCTTGTCTTTGTAGTGTACTCAATTGAATGTAGGTCGAAAAGGATTTGCAAATCATTGTATTATGTTTTTATTCACGTTTTACACAATGTCCCAACTTTATTGGAATTGTTTGTAAATTTCCAGATGTATATGAACCAATAAAGTCAGATGCAGAATTTAGACTGTCATTGTACAGTGGATTAGCTTAGAAGCTCCCTCTCCAGCCCAGGTGTGTACTATGATGCATGTTCAACATAGCTAGAATTTATTTGCGTGAGCTGGCTAGACAAATGCTGAACTTGTAATCAGAGATACCAGAAGTTACATTGCCGATCTAGCCAGGTTAAATGAGAGCTCCCAGCAGGTCAGCTCATCTCAACTTTGGACAATGTTTCAGCAATCCTCTGCACAAACACTCAGCATTCACAGCTGGCTTTATAAACATGTTTGAGTGTACGTTTGTCCATCATTTACCGAGTATTGTAGTTACACATGTCTGCAAAGGTGACCCATCTTTTGTCCTTTATACTTTTGCTTGTGGGCCCGTCACTGAAAAAGTTGTAACAGCAGCCTCAAAGACACTTCAGTCCAATTGTTGGATCTCTCTGAATTTTCTCCGATAGAACGACAGTGTTAAGGAGACACAGCCTTTGATTTTGTCTGGGATTTTGCCCAATAAAAGTAGCATGATTCCTCCAGTCTCATGCCTCTTCTTTCATCCTCTTTTGAGATGTTCAAAAGCAGCTCTTTAAAACCACATTTATAAGTTAAATTAAAACAATCGAATGGCCATCAGTGTACACAAATGTGTATGAGTGATATTCTCTCTTTCTTGGAGAGTATCTTGCATGTCTTGCATTGAAATTGTAGCCTTTCTGACTCAAACAATATATATTTAATTGGAAGTCAATGAAAATGTTTTGAAACAAAGACAATGAGCACAAAAGCAAAACTTTCTAGGAAATTAAACAGCCCTTATTCCAAAATTATTGATTTTCATTTCTCTGGTCATCTGGTCATGATTTATCTTCTGCTGTCCTTTTTTCAGTTTCACTGCTGAATGTTTCATTTTCATAATCCCCGTTGCTCATATAGACATTTGTCAAAATGACAATAACTCTTAACTGCCTGCTGTTGTTGAAGATACTGTTTAGTGTATTACAGGGATGCAAACAAGGTGCTTTTTGGCACCTGCTGCTTTTTTTCTTTTCAATTTGGGTCAATTGTTTGAATCGTTCAGATCCGAAGAGTTTTTTTGGGGGGGGGGTCTGGGCGGTCTGGGCGAGGAGGATGACGGACGAATTTACTTAACGATTCATACAGTGTCACTGAGCAAAAAATTCTACTCAGTGGTCAGTACCTGTTGAGAGTCCAGCTCTCACATCATTTTGTCACTGGTTACATGGTTGTTGCTTGACCATGGCTAACGTAGCATTGCAGCAGTTCATTTTGAGCGGGGAATTTACTCTTCGCCAAGTCCCGCTCTCCTTGGTTACTGTTGCTATGCCTGTCAAGCTTTTGCATCCGGCATGTCCATCTGTGCCATTTTAAAAGATATCAGTGAGAGATATTACAATGGAAATAATAGACAATTTCTGAAATAATACTTCTGAAATATCAGAAGTAGACAGAAAGGACTGCAATGTTCATTGGAGAGCTATATTTACAATATAGTTTATTGGCGGAGGATTGTGAATGAAGAAAATAAAATCGAGGGAAAAGCTCACCGGTCCCAATGCAAGCATCAGTACCCCACGTCTTGACAATTCGCGGTAGTCCGCTAGTCCGCACACCAGTAAAAATCACGGCGGATTAGTAAACTTGTCCTCAAATCAGTCCAAGGGTCTAATAAAAAATGTTGTCGACCACCTATAAAGGGAAAAAAGTCTGTATCCAACCTCCACTTTTTTCTGCTTTGTATATGCCAGAACGATTTTGAGAGGGGCGTCAATATATTTTGAGGGATTAGTGAGAAAGGAGTTTATACTTTAATATTAATATTAAATATTGGGAGTGCATATGCTGTGCATGCCCTAGCAACCTGGTGTGTTATCAGTCGGGCCATTCTTAGTCATGTGTGTGACCAAAAATGTAAAAAATTGAAAAAAATCTCTTCCACTTCTAAAAGCATTGGAGGTTCAGTATTGTGGACTTCATACAGGTGGACTACATATCCAGGTCAATCAAGTAAAAATTTTATTTGTTACATTAACTTTATCCACTTAAGGTCAGAGGTCAAATACAAGTGGTCACGTGTGACTTCACACTAAAGCAGGATTTTCATAACTCAATTTGACTTCAAAAACTTTAAGAAGACATTTATCATAGTTCTGGGGTATGGAAAATGGCAAGGAATGAAGTTATCAAAAAAGTATTTTTTAAAGTATTCTCTTTTGTGATGACATCTGGTTACGTGTGTGACATTTTGGGCGGTCCATTTTCTGTGTCTATCCTTTTTTATTGAATACTTTTTTTTTTTTGGTTGAAGGCCCAACCTGCTCACCATATTATTGTTGCACATTGAAGGATAAACGGTTAAGAAAAACATTTTCAATGATACTGGAACACATTATTGCAGGCATGGCATAATAAAAATGTTATTTTGCCCCATGTTCATTCAATTTATGTATTACATGTAAAAGCAATAAAATCCTTGAAAGAATAGAAAAATCAAGTGGTTATACCTGGAAATCATTAGGTAGTCTAGTTTTTAAAATAAGCCTTTTGCAATGATCCGTGAATGGTCCATGCACAACTTGCATATGATGAGTTTAGATGCAAAACCCAGTAAGTCCACCTGGTCACTTTTTTTTTTTTTTTTTTTTTTAATAAGGAATTTTACCTGATGGAAGTTGTAAATCTCACTAATTTTTCCTCTCTCGTTATGAAATGGTTATGGTGCGCTCAGTAAAATATCAGATCGACAAAAATCAACCTTCATTGAAAAAAATGTTAATTGCCAAATTCTGACTGATTTGTCTGAAAAACTCAGCAAGTCCAACTTTGGAATGCTTGCTAAACTCATTAAGTCCGTCTCTGGAAATTAACTGTCGCCGATTCAGTGAAAACACAATGACGCAACAATGCAGTACAATCCTTGATAGAATCATGGGAATATTAAGTAAAATAATATTCAACCAAATCAAGTGCTTATATAGCAAGATAGCAATGCAGAAACTGCTGAAATGAATGCCATTTCAACCTAGTTTTTGGACATTTTCGGTTACCCGATTATCATGGTAGTTGAGAAAGCGTGGGCAGTAAATCGAAATGGTTAGCACATCGTGTGGAAATATTTGTTTTGACAGCAGACGCACATCTTTAGGTATACTGAGGCCATACTTATAAAGCTGCCCATTTTGTTCCTGTTTTCTTCCCAAAAATTGACATTCGCTTCTGTCTTGTAAACAAAACCAAAAACCGCGACTGACAACAAAACCAACGTGAGAATTCAGTCATTTCCAAAAATTGAATGATAAATTGGGTCTCTATTGTGATCACGGGAGCCACCATTGTTGCATCATGTGACCTAGACGTGGCCTCTGATGCCGCTCTACAGACCGCGTGGTTTTGCGCACAAAATCCGGTGGCACTTAAGAAGTTCTGCGAACAAACCGCATTTAACTTGGGTTAACTGTAGGACTTAGGGCGTTTTGCAGCAAAATGTATTAGGATATCCGATACAAGCCACTGTAAACTTTCACATGCAATGGTTATATCATTTTTCATGGATGTGGTGTTTATATGGTTTTGCGCTTGAACTCTTCCTATGTTGTGCAACATTTTTTAGTATGGAATATAAAACAAAATCTTTTATCAAACCCATGATCTACAACCCCAATTCCGAAATAGTTGGGACAGAGTGTAAATTGTGAATAAAATCAAAATGCAATGACTTTCAAATCACACCAGCCAGTACTTTATTCACAATAGAACAGAGGTAACATCACAAATGTTGAAATTGAGAAATTTTACAATTTTATCCACAAAATGAGCTCATTTCAAATTTGATGGCTGCTACAGGTCTCAAAAAAGTTGGGGCAGGGGCCTGTTTACCATGGTGTGGCATCCCCTCTTCTTTTTAACACAGAGTGGAGGCGTCTGGCCATTGAGGAGACAGGTTTTTTGAGTTTAGCCATTGGAATTTGATCCCACCTCTTGTTTAATACAGGCTTCCAGCTACTGGAGAGTTTTGGGTCTCCTTTGACGGACTTTTCCTTTAATTATGCGTCAAATGTTCTCAGTCGGTGAAAGATCAGGACCAGGCCATTTTAGCACAAGGACTCTTCTACTACGAAGCCAAGCTGTTGTAATAGCTGCAGTATGTGGTTTTGCATTGTCCTGCTGAAATACACAAGGCCTTCCCTGGAATAGATGTCGTCTGGAGGGGAGCATTTGTTGCTCTAAAACCTTTATATACAGCGCCCTCAATAATTTTTGGCACCCCTGGTTAAGATGTGTTCTTTAGCCTCTAATAAATTCAGTTTTTTTCGAAATAATGTGGGACCACAATGAAAAAAAGAGGAAAATCCAACCTTTAATTCAAGTGCATTTATTCAGTGGGAAAAAAAATCCCACATTAAGAAATAATTCTTTTACATCAAATCATGTGTGCCACAATTATTAGCACCCCTGATGTTAATACTTTGTACAACCCCTTTTGCCAACAAAACAGCACCTAATCTTCTCCTATAATGTTTCACAAGATGGGAGAATACAGAAAGAGGATCTTGACCATTCTTCTTTGCACAATCTCTCTAAATCATCCAGCGACCTGGGTCCTCCCTCTGCACTCTCCTCTTCAGCTCACTCCACAGGTTTTCAATGGGGTTGAGGTCTGGGGACTGAGATGGCCATGGGAGGAGCTTGATTCTGTGTCTGGTGAACCATTTCTGTGTAGATTTGGCCACATGTTTAGGGTCATTATCTTGCTGAAAGACCCAGTGACGACCCATCTTCAGCTTTCGGGCAGAGGCCACCAGATTTTGATTTAAAATGTCCTGGTATTTCAAAGCGTTCATGATGCCATGCACCCTAACAAGGTTCCCAGGGCCTCTGGAAGAGAAACAGGCCCACAGCATCACCGATCCTCCCCCATACTTCACAGTGGGCATGAGGTGCTTTTCTGCATACTCATCTTTTGTGTTCCGCCAGACCCACTTAGAGTGTTTGTTGCCAAAAAGCTCTATCTTGGTCTCATCTGACCAAAGCACACGGTCCCAGTTGAAGTCCCAGTATCGCTTAGCGAACTCCAGACGTTTGCGTTTATGATTGTGAGTGAGAAAAGGTTTTTTCCGTGCATGCCTCCCAAACAGCTTGTTGACATGTAGATATCGCCTGATGGTTGTTTTGGAGACTTTGTGACCCCAAGATGCTACCATTTGTTGCAATTCTTTAACAGTGAGCTTTGGAGAACTTTTTATTTCTCTTACCATCCTCCTCACTGTGCGTGGTGGCAAAATAACCTTGCGTCCTCGTCCAGGCTTGTTTCCACTGTTCCAGTTGTTTTAAACTTCTTAATGATTCCTCTGACAGTAGATATGGGCAGGTGCAGGCGAGTGGCTATTTTCTTGTAGCCATTGCCTGACTTGTGAAGGTCGACACACATCTGCCTTACTTGAATGGTGTGTTCCTTTGTCTTTCCCATGTTGAAGGGTGGATAAGAGAAGTGGCCTCTGTGTCACGTCATATTTATACCGCAGGGAAACAGGGAGTGATGAATTACTAATTAAATGTTCCTAGATACTCTGATCAACTTTGTAAACTACTGTAGAAATGACAGAAATACTTCAATTACATTTATTTCCTAGGAATTGTTAGGGATGCCAATAATTGTGGAACAGGTGATTTTATGAAAAAGAATTATTTCTTAGTCAGGGATTTTTTTTTTCCATTAAAATTCACTTGAGTTGAAGGTTACATTTTTCTACAATTTTCAGTGTGAGAGTATGCTTCTGCAATAAAAATTGAATTTATTTTAAGGCTTTTAACACATCTTAACCAGGGGTGCCAATAATTATGGAGGGCGCTGTACCTTTCAGCATTCATGGTGCTTTATAAAACATGCAAGTGTCCCACACCATAAGCACTAATGAATCCCCATACCATCAGAGATGCTAGCTTTTGAGGTGAACACTGATAACAGGAGGGGTGGTCTTTCTCCTCTTTAGCCCGGAGGACACGATGCCCATGATTTCCAACAAGAATGTCAAATGTGGACTCGTCTGACCACAGGACAATTTGCCACTTTGCAACAGTCCATTTTAAATGGACCTTGGCCCACAGAACAGAAGCAGCGCTTCTGGATCATGCTCAACAATTGCTTTCTTTTTAGCTCCCGCCGCTCGCAGTGCGAGAGCTATGGTATCGGGCTCCGTCCGTCCGTGCGTGCGTGCGTGCATGCGTGCGTGCATCCGTCAACGCATTTCGCTTTATCTCATCAACGATTTCAGCTACAGGCTCCAAATTTTTACTGGACATGCATCTCATGAAGGCCTACAAATGACATGCCTAAAGGTGACCTTGGCCTATTTTTTCAAGGTCACTGGCCTAAAAATATCACCAAAACATTGACATTTTGCTGTATCTGATCAACTGTTTCAGTTACAGTCTCCTAATTTTTACTGGACATGCATCTCATTAAGGCCTACAAATGATGTTCCTAAAGGTGACCTTGAATTATTTTTTCAAGGTCCCTGGCCTAAAAATATCGCCAAAAACTTCGACATTTTGCTTTATCTAATCAACTATTTCAGTTACAGGCTCCTAATTCTTACTGGACATGCATCTCATAAAGGCCTACAAATGACGTGCCTAAAGGTGACCTTGGCCTATTTTTCAAGGTCACTGGCCTAAAAATATCACCAAAAATTTAACATTTTGCTTTATCATCAACTATTTCAGTTACAGGCTCCTAATTTTCTTGGACATGCATTTCATTAAGTCCAACAAATGACGTGCCTAAAGGTGACCTTGGCCTATTTTTTCAAGGTCACTGGCCTAAAAATATCACCAAAGAAACACAGTAATCTGGTGACTCAGAGGCAATATCTGCTTTCGAATTGAGTGGTGCACGCTCGCATACAAACAATTCTCTGACCAGCACTCCGAGCATCCTGGGCAGAACCCTGAATGTGACCATGGAAACATTGTTTATTTATTGTTGTGTCATCGTGTTTTTTCTCCCCTGTACCATCCCAAAACTGCCATGTACTATGTATACATACGGTGATTTATCTGAACGCAATGTAAGACATTAAAACTAGTTCCTTGTTGAATGTTGAATTGAGTCATGATGCGAAAAATGACTTTTCTGTTGCGTCTTCTATAGGGCCATGATGCAGAGGTGTACGTCCTGGAACCACACCCCTTTGACCCCCGGATCATACTTTCAGCTGGGCATGACGGCAATGTCTTTATCTGGGACCTCTTGAGGGGCACCAAGACTCAGCACTACTTCAACATGGTGTGCCTGCGCCCTTTACTCAGATGTTTCTGCACCCTTTCACTTCAGCTACTGCATCCTTAAACTGCGCCGATATGCTTCGCTGCTTACGTCCATATACAGCCGCTACTGCACCCCATACCCCACAGCTCCTATGGCCATATACTGCAGTGCCAGCATCCTTATAAAGCCGCTGCAGCATCAGTACAAAATTGGCCCTGGCTCATATACTGCAGCACCTGTGCCCGAGAAGGTCGCTCCTACACCCTTACACAGCTGCTACTGCACCGTGTACACCAGAGCTTCTGTGCCCATATACAGTTGCGCCTAATACAGCCGCTGCTGCACCCTTGTACCGCAGCTTCTGTACCTCACACACCGCAGCTACCATGCCTATATACTGTGCCCATAGACTGCACCGCGGTCCCCCCTTTACACATGAGCTACTGCACCCCTTACACAGCAGCCGCTGCACCTAGACACTGCAGCCACTGCACCTTTTACATGGCAGCTACCACACCTCTTACACGGCAGCTACCACTCCCCTGAAACGGCAGCTACTGCATGCCTTAAGCAGTTGCCTCTACACCCCTGACACGGCAGCTACCGCACCCCTTACATGGCAGCTACCACTCCCCAGATCGGCAGTTACTGCACACCGTAAATAGCAGCCTCTGCACCCCTTCAGCGGCAGCCACTGCACCCCTGACGCAGCAGCTACCACAACCCTGACACGGCAGCTACCGCACCTCTCTCACGGCAGCCACTACACCCGTTACACCAGGGTAGGGCTATTCAAAATTATCCAGTAAAGGTGGGTGTGGGTGCAGGCTTTCATTCTAACCACGCAGTTAATTCATTTCAGTTCAATTTAATTTATTTGCATAGCGCTTTTCACTGATAGACTGTCACAAAGACGCTTTGCAGTGAGAGATAAAGTAAATGAAAGGGCAGTGCCCAGTCTTTTACCCACTACAGCAAATGAGGCAAAAACCTCCCAGTGGGGAGAAAAATCCTCAAACAGTGGTAAGAAAAAACTCCCCAGTGGGAAGAAATCTTAGGAGGAACCCGGCTATAGTGGGGAAGCCCATCCTCTGCGGGCAAACTAGTTAATAACAAAATAAAGTAATAATAGAATAAAATGCCAATAGAGTTCCATTAAAGTCCATCTAAACAGTGGCATTGGTAGCTTCAGGAAGTGGCAAGTCGAGGATGGTGCAGAACTGGATCAGGACAGCAGCAGCCAGCGTTCATGGTGAGGGACAGGGCTTGGATGGTCCAGGACTCAGGGTAGTGGACGGAAAGATCCTTGGAAAGAGACACAGAAGAAAGGGGGGTGAGAGACTGGATAAAACTACTGCATGTTAATAAAAATACAGTCCTATGTCATGTGCCAAGTAAAAATTTAGGAGCAGACTGGTCAGGAAACGGTCAACACCCCTCCATCCACTTCTTGCAGCACAGAGGCATTACACTTACACTAGGCTGCAAAATCACTTTTGATTTTCTGAACACTAGTACCATATGGACCTCCCCGGTGACTAAGGCTGTAGCAAGCCCCACTGGCACCGTTAATGCATGCTCAGTGCCGCTTGGTTCCACATGGATTTACTTTAATCTGGCTTCCAATATTTTGTGAACCTATTGTAAAACTAGGTTGTAGTCAGTCCCACCAGAACCAAATAAATATTTAGACATAACTAATCATGAACTAATCATAGGCTTGACTAGAAAGATATGTTTTCAACCTACTCTTGAAGACAGAGAGTGTGTCCGAAGCCCGAATTTGTCTTGGGAGATTGTTCCATAAAATTGTGATTTGTAACAGAATGCTCTGCCTCCAATTGTAATTCTAGATATATTTGGAGTTTTCAAGTATTCAGCACCTTGTAAATGAAGTAATCTTGGCGGGGAGTAAGGAATGAGAAGACTGCAAAGATATTCCGGGGCCAAGTCACTTAAAGCTTTGTGTTAGTAGTAGTATTTTGTACTCAATTCTAAATTTTACAAGCAGCCAGTTAAGATTTTTGAGCAACGGGCTAATGTGATCATATTTCTTAGTCCTAGTCAGAACCCTTGCTGCAGCGTTCTGCACTAATTGAAGACGTTTCAGGGCCGAGCTCAGGCAACCAGACAGTAAGACATTACAATAGTCCAGCCGGGACACGAATGCGTGAACCATTCTTTCAGCGTCCTTTACACACCCAATTCTTCTAATCAAGCTTGTTAGTTACTACTAATCAACAACAAGAGTCTTATCAGGTTGACCCCAGAGCAGGCAGGGAGAGAAAGTTGGTTGACTTTAGGACATCAGCGCAGGAAAAAGCATGCACGCCGTACAGCGACAGTTTCTCCAGAGGTTGACGTGTCCAGTCGATTCCGGCCATTGCAAGAACTTAACCTGGCCCTTGACTCTCGAGATTGGAGGGATTGATGAGCTTCAGGGCACCCTGTTGACTCCCCCCCCAGAAAAGAGAGTTAATGATTGTTGGGGGCTAAATTATTAGAGGAATAGACAGCTTAGTCTGTTCGCGCGACAAGGAGTCTCGTACGGTGTGTTGCCTGCCTGGAGCCCAGGTAGGAGACCTCCTGGAGCGTGCGGACAAGCTCCTGGCCAGAGCGGGAAGGGAGCCAGTGGTCATAGTCCATGTTGGGACAATTGACTTTGGTAAGGGTAGGTTTGAAGTTTTGCAGGATAAATTTGTGAAATTATCTAAAAAGCTTAGGTGCAGATCCTCCACGGTAGTTTTCTCCGAGATTCTACCGGTACCATGCGCAAGCAGAGGGAAGCAGTTTTTTATCTGGTTTAACACGTGGCTACGAACCTGGTGTCGGAAAGAGGGGTACAGGTTTATGGGGCACTGGAATTTCTTCTGGGACAGGGGTGACCTGTACAAGCCGGACGGGCTACACCTTAACCGGAAGGGTACCTTTGCACTGGGTCAGCATATGTTGAGGGTAGCACAGGGTTATTTAAACTAGGTACTTGGGGGGCAGTGAGGTTAGAGTGTTATGAATAGGGGAATGCAGACTGCCCTGATGGTAGCTGACAGCACTACATGCACTATTGATGATATATTTTGAAACTAACAAAGTGTAGTGGAGGACTTGGAGCAGCAGGCGTCTGGGAAATCCAAGGGGAAGTGCATTCGTAATACCCTGAAATGTTTTTATTTAAATGCTAGAAGTATAAAAAATAAGTTTCCAGAACTTGAGGCTGTTATGATTAGTGAGGGCTATGACATAGTCGGGATTACAGAGACATGGCTTTGTGAAGAGGATGGAGATGAATATAATATAGAAGGTTATAAACTCTTAAGGAAGAATAGATGTAATGGGCGAGGAGGAGTGTAGCACTCTACATGAACGAAAACATTAATGTGCAGGAAATTCCTGAAATTGAACATTTCTTGCCCTGTAAAGATATCTGGGTCAGGCTCATTGGCAAACATTGTGCGCCTATTCTGGTCAGCGATTCACTCCCTAATTATCAACCGCTGGCCGCAAATTTTTTTTTTTCTGCAGGTCAGTTGGTACCATTACGTACATCAGCCAATCGCAGGTTGGCTGCACTCATGCATTGATGAGAATGGCAAAGCATTCGACCTTGTCACTGTCAGCTGAGTTGTGCGCACGGCAAAACTGTAAAACCTTGTCTGACAATAACGATGCAAATGCTCCTGTCTGGCGAAATTACAAGTACACTAGCTGGTCTGCTGCAGAAGTCCAATAGTCCACGTATTAGGCCTTGGCTTCGGTGACTAATGCTGCAGATCGGAGAGCAAATTTCATGATATCAGAAAGTGTTTTCATTACCGGTTTTTGATTTCGCCATTTAGATTTTGCGCATTTCTAAGGGTAATGGAAACGCACCTGGAGAGTGAGAACGATGTCCGACGTTTTTAGCCGGAAAACAGTCTGCTTCGTGACCGTAGACTGTTCGTGACACAGTTTAGAGTCTTGTTGATACCAGCAATGGGTGCTTGCGTCCAGTGGCGACTGGTTTTACTTAGCGTTTCAATATCAATCGCTAACCTTCTATCCTGATGGATTAGGTTGGATGCGCACTTCCACTCTGATCTGAAGTTCCGCGTGTACATGATTATTCATGCAGTATGTATGAAATCGGTGACTGGTTGGTCCGAGTGCAAGATTATTTATTTTCATTAGAGTATGATAAAGATGAGAAAAGCTGCGGTTCTTATAGATTTATAGTCCGTTTTCTTTCGGGTTCCGATAATTGGCCAGCTGTCAGAGGAATAGTATTTTGTCGATTGCAACAAATGTTCAAAACTGATTCAAAAACCAACTGGTGGCGCCTGTCCAATGTACTCCAGCGATGACCGTAGGCTTATCAGCGCAATGCCTCAAATATGAGTCTGTGTCACTAACAGTGTACGGGCATGAAGCAGACTGTTTTTTTTTTGGGGGGCTAATAACGTCGGACATCGTCCTCACTCTCTGTGTGCTTTTCCGTTACCCTTCGAAATGTGCAAAATCTACATTGCGAAATAAAAAAAAACTGGTAAATAATAATTATTATTATTATAACAAGCCGTCCTACTGCATTGTTACTGGTGAAAGAATTTCTTGAAACTTCGTGCTAACGAACTTGGCATACTGCACCTACTTTTTACCAAATATTTAGGGTGGATCACTTTGGGAACTATATTAATTTTAATGTTAAACTTTTAATTTGTGATGAAAAAATGTAGCCAAATTATGCTTTTTACAGCTTCAATTCCTCCTGGGTCTTATATTTTCAAAGCAATTAAGCCATGTTTGGTGTCAAATTGTTCCTTGGGATGGCAGCAACAATAACAGTTATAAATTTTAGAACTAGCACTGTAATAATTGGGAGTTATTCATTGATTTATCCCCATATGTTGGTTTTAGGGGGGTGCTCATCTAAATTTGGCCATAATTTTTCTATGAATGATTCAGTTTATGTACTGGGGAAGGTTTGATGAAAAGTTGTCCCTTGGAGAAATGGAGACTTGTACGTATATTTAGACTTGTATGATAACTCTCCAAAATGATAACTGCATTTATACATTTTTCAAACATTTTTGTGAACATCAATACCTACTTTTCAGTTCACAAAGTGCTTTCTGAGAATGTTTCTTAAATAAATGCAGCAACAACTGATAGTCTGTTCAAGTATCTTTATTTGGGCTTGTAAATATTCAGAAAAGTATCATGGTACTTTGCGTGACCACAGTTTTGGCCCTCTGGCGCCTAAATTTTGGCCTGCGCGCCCAACTTTTTCAGGTTGGGAGCGCATGCGCTCCTAGGTCCAAAAGTTAGTCTGGAGGGTTGGGCCGCTAGGCCTGTGACTAAAACCCGGGTACCGGGGTCCCGCCCGAAAGGTTCGGTTACCGGGAAGAAAATTGCGATACCCGTTTCACGAAAATCAGTACATTGATTGTGCACACGATAAAGTGATGGATAATCATTCATGGCATCACCCAGACATTCGCTAATAACATGTACATTTTTTATTCCTGTAGCTCACGACTGTCGTACACCAACGATTAGTTTATCAACTTACTTGAATGGGAAACAGATTGAGAATCAATCAGTGGCAATTCGGAGATTTTGTATAAGGTGGTGTTAATCCCTACCTCCTTGGTCTAGTCACCTCGCGCTCGCTAGCTGCGTCATGGTTTTTTATTTCTTTTCAACAATTATGATGTTGAATTTTGATGATATTGATACAAATTACATGATATATTTATTGTCGTTGTGATTGATAGTCCCGGTTGATAGTAATAGTGATGATGAATACGGCGATTCATTATTCGGTAACGATTGAAGTTGATGAAATAATTATCAAATGATGATGATAATGAGGAAATGGGAAATTCAGATATGCAGATATGATTTTGAGTTTTGACGATGTGATTGTTATGACAGTATAATGAAATACTTATTAATGATAATAATGACATCAGTCGGACGTCCATACGCTTTGATATTGTAAATGAATTTGGAAATTACATTTGGACAGTGGCAGTTCGTCGGCTGTAACAAAGGGAAGCCAAAACCTCGCCCTTCAAAGCTTAATGACTTAAACTTTTCGCAGTTTACTTTTCTTGATCAGCAGTTGCTCATACAAATTGGTAGAAGGACAGTCAAATTTAGTTTCGATAGCAAATGACGATGCAAATTATCAATACGTCTTCATAAATTAGTTTACGAGGCTTCTTTCGTAAGAAGCCACGAGAATCCGTTTTCTACAATCTTAATATAGAAGTAAAGAATGCGATGTTGCACAGCTTATTGCTTAATGAGCCTCACTAAACAATTTGCGCATCTATGCCATTTAAAGAGCTACTTGAGCACGGAATTTATAAGATGTAGGCCTATGGTAATTTACATCATAATTTATGTGTGAAAGAAAACCCCTCATAATTTCGTGGTGCAATGTCGAACAATGCCATCGAAAATAAATTTGACTGTCCTTCTACTAATTTGTACAAGCAACTGCTGATCATGAAAAGTAAACTGCAAAAGGTTTGAGTCATTAAGCTTTGAAGGGCGAGGTTTTGGCTTCCCTTTGTTATGGCCGACGAACCGCCACTGCATTTGGAAAGTAAAATATCGTATTCGTAAAATACCTGATCAGTCCATCAGGGACTAGACACGCTCTGTGCGTGTGTAAGTAGCTGTACGACTTTGAAGTGATATCGGACGGACGTTGACCTGCTTGAGCTGTGAAGTTTGTTTATGAATTAATTCCTCTAGCCTACACTGTCGATCA
Source organism: Gymnothorax javanicus (assembly GCA_029692085.1). Classification (NCBI taxonomy): domain Eukaryota; kingdom Metazoa; phylum Chordata; class Actinopteri; order Anguilliformes; family Muraenidae; genus Gymnothorax; species Gymnothorax javanicus. The sequence goes on from CM056195.1 coordinate 103,039,222, forward strand.
CGATGTAATTTACAAGATTCGGACTTGGACATTATTCATACTTGACAGTTGACAATGAAATACTTATCACCTGGAACGAGCTTTTCGTTGTAAATTATCTTTCTGTTTCTTGGTCTTTCTTTAGTGTACGTAAACGTGTTTGAAACTTTGAGGTAAACAATGAGCAGGGACATGCATGCCTCGTAGACGCAAGACACTGGCATATTTTCTTCACTCTATCTTTACTTAGTGAAGGCATGGCCTAATGAAGAGGATGGAGATGAATATAATATAGAAGGTTATAAGCTCTTTAGAAAGGATAGATGTAATAGGCGAGGAGGGGGCGTAGCAATCTATGTGAACGAAAACATAAATGTACAGGAAATTCCTGAAATTGAACATTCCTTGCCCTGCGAAGATATCTGGATCAGGCTCATTGGCAAACACGAGACAGGTTTAAACATAGGAGTATGCTATCGGCCACCAGCGTTGGACAGTACAGTCAATGAAATGCTTTTGAAGAGGATTACGCAAGCTTGTGGAGGTGGAGGGACTATTATTATGAGACTTAAATTATCCTGGTATCGATCGGGAAATGGTGAAAGGACAGGGTAGGGGGGAGGAAGAATTTCTAGATGTTATAAATGATAATTTTTTGGTGCAGTATGTTAATAAACCGGCAAGAGAGAAGGCAATTTTGGACTTAGTGCTCTGTAATGACCCAGATAGAATTAGCAATGTTGAGGTACTGGAGCCACAAGTGATCACTCTTCTGTTAATTTCGATGTTTCATGGGAGGTTAAAAAGGTGTATTCAAAAACAAAAATTTTCAATTTTAGGCGAGCAAACTTTGACAGGATGCGCTCATATCTAAGTGAAATAAAATGGGAGACACTCCTGGACTGTGAGTCTGTAAATGAGATGTGGGAAAGATTTAAGGGGTTTTACTTGATTCACAATGCAAATTCATTCCTCAGGTGTCCAAAAAGTAAGCTGAAAAAGCAGAATCCTCAGTGGATGACCAAAAAGTATTAAGTAGGATTTTGAGGAAAAGAGGAATCTTTATAAGATGTACATAAAGGATAACAATGAGAACACTAAGGCTGAATACTGTAAAATGCGGGCTGTGGTCAAAAAAGAGCTGAGGAATGCTAGAAGACTGTATGAAAGACAAATTGCCGGGGGGGGCAAAAACTAACCCTAAGCGCTTCTTTCAGTACTGTAGCAGAAAAAGGAAAGTCAAAGAGCAGGTTAAGTGCTTAAAGAATAAAAATGGATTGCTGCTATATGATAACAAGGATATTGTGGATGCCTTAAGCAGTTAATTTGTTGAGAATTTTACCTCAGAGTGGGTCCTTATTCGGCCAGAGGGCATGTTAAATGCTCAAGATTATTTAGCGGAAATTGAGGTTAGGGATAACGAAGTATTAGACAAGTTGCATAAACTAAAGGCAGATAAAGCGGCGGGTCCTGATGGCTTATATCCTAGAGTGCTCAGGGAAGTTGGTGAGATCATCTTTAAGCCGCTATCCGCCATCTTCAGATGGTCTTTAGAAACTGGAGAAATGCCAAATGATTGGAAACAGGGCAATATAATACCAATATATAAGAAAGGGGACCGTACTGAGCCAGGAAATTACAGGCCAGTCAGTTTAACTTGCATTGCGTGCAAAATATTGGAATCTATCATAAAAGATGAGCTGGACTTATTTCTTGAACGTAACAGTATCTTGAGGGATAGCCAACATGGTTTCCGTAAGGGAAGGTCATGCCTGACAAACCTTCTGGAATTTTTTGAAGAGGCCACCAAGACTTATGACCAGAGCAGGGCTTATGACATCATATACTTGGATTTTCAGAAAGAATTTGATACAGTACCGCATAAGAGACTAATTTTTAAAATGAGCTCCATTGGAGTTACAGGAGGTATTCTGGAGTGGATTCAAAACTGGTTACAGGACAGAACACAAAGAGTGGTGGTCAATGGTATCTCATCTGAGCTAGGTATGGTAGGGAGTGGCATCCCCCAGGGATCGATATTGGGACCCCTGCTGTTCCTCATCTACATTAATGACCTTGATAGGAATATTGAGAGTAGATTAGTTAAATTTGCAGATGATACTAAATTGGCAAATAGTTTAGAGTCCACTAAAGTGATTCAGGATGATTTGGATAGAATCCAGAATTGAGCAGAAATGTGGCAAATGAAATTTAATGTAGCGAAATGTGAAGTTGTACATGTAGGTAATAAAAACATTAGACGGGATTACTTCATGGGAGTTTTAAAACTGGAATCTGCTCCACACGAGAAAGATCTGGGAGTGATTGTTGACCAAACCCTCACAGGCTCTAGCCATTGTGCCGTAGCAGTTAAAAAAGCCAATCGGATGCTGGGATACATTGCCAAAAGTATTGAGTACAAATCTAAGGAGGTGATGCTTCTTTTGTACAACACATTTGTCAGACCACATCTGGAGTATTGTGTGCAGTTCTGGGGACCATACTTTAAGAGAGATATAGAGGCTCTAGAGAAAGTTCAGAGAAGAGCCACTAAGCTAATTCCAGGTATAAAACATGAAAGCTATGAGAAGAGGCTGAAGATCCTTAATCTCTCTAGTCTTAGGAAAAGGAGACTAAGGGGTGATTTGATTGAGGTCTTTAAATATGTTAAAGGGATTAACAAAGTGAATTATGTAGGATTCCTTCGACCAAGTGTTGTTAGTAGAACTCGGGGTCACAAATGGAAGTTGACCAAAGGTAAATTTAGCACTGATATTTGGAAATATTTCTTCACCCAAAGAGTAATTTCGATGTGGAATAGCTTGCCTGACCATATTGTTGAGGCAGAGACCTTGGGGGTTTTCAAGAGTAGGCTTGACTTAAAGCTGGATACCATTGAGTCATTTAGTGTCTGAAGGGATATATTCACAATAGTATAAAAAACTGGTGAGCGTAGTTGGGCTGAACGGCCTGTTCTCGCCATTCATGTTATGTTATGTTATGTTACTCTATCTTGTCTCAACAATTTCCTCCACCTGTTTTTTCCCATGGTTTTGTTGTGGTTTCCATTCAAACATATTTTCATATCATGAGGTTCCCCCATCCTCAAGCAATTGGAGAGAGACAGATTCTTCAGACGATTAGGCTTTATTGAGGCATATTGATAAATGTAAAGCCGAGTTCTTTTTTGCGCATAAGAAGAACTGATTTCTTACTTTTCACACCCAGTTTTTATACCTTTATCACAGGAAATATCTTCCAAATATGGTCTTTCCGCATTCTCATTCTCGCGCTACAATTGGACAGGCAAACCAAAACACTGCTAGCTAATCCTTCAGGAATTCAAAGCAAAGATAAGGATGCACATCACTAAAAAGGAGCGGAAAATTCCAGTCAAGAGATGAAAAGTACAGACAAAGGAATAGGATACAAGTGGATACATAAATGATTCAATTTTTTTTTTTTTTTTCAGTAACAACTAATGATTTTACTGAACAAATATTGATCAAAGCTACAGAAATCAAATACATCACCTGATTATGTTTTTGAATCATCTAAACAGAAGCCTGCTTACTAATCAAAGCTACAGAAGTCTGCTGCTTGTGCGTGTGAGCTGCTCATGCATGTGTGAATTGAATTGCTTGTATGTGTGTCTGTCTGTGTTTGAACTGTTTGTGTGTGTGTGTGTATGTGTATGTGTTCGTGTGCTGCTTATGCCTGTGCATGTATCTGTGTGCACTGCTCGTGTGTGTGAACTGCTTGTATGCGTGTGTGTTATGTGTATGTGTCTGTGTGCACTGCTCATGTGTGTGTGAACTGCTTGTATTTGTGTGTGTGTGTGTTTTACTGCTGCTTACATAATATGGTTATTGATTATAATTATTGATTATGGTTATTTAACATGGCAATTGATCTACTGAAGAATATGATGAGAAATATTGAAATATATCCTCAACATTCCTCCCGTTGGGGCCATCCCAATCATGGCCTCACATTAACCATGGTCGAAAAAGGGCACAGCATTGTCTGCCCCTGGTGTATGACCCCCATACTACACACAAGTGAATTTCTTATGAGCCCGAACATAAAATATGGCTGGTGGGCCCTTTCCGACTGTAACACTTCGAGTAAAAACAGTCTGTCTTGTACGGCAACATGTGAACTCCTGATTGTTTTCGTGTCCAGGTTTCTCAAGACCTTTCATTGCTCTGGTAAATAAAGTCCCAGTCTAATGTCCCACTTGAATCCAGTAATGTTGCGTATAGCAGGTAATCAGTCCAAAGTTAGTCCAAAGTCCAAGTCCGTATTCAACATTGATTTGGGATTTTTCCATCTGATTGTTTTGGTGAGCGAGCCTTCATGACTGGAATCACTGTCTCAGTATATTCGTTCAAAACTTCAGGGAGACTCCAGGAAGGAGCGGGCCTTGACCAGCTGGTACGCTAAACTGCCACCCGCCCATCACTGGAGTGAGAAAATAAAAGACAAACACAGGCACAGGCACAGACACAGGCACATGCAGATTCACTCTGTACTCGGCACATCCGGAACGAGGGTCATCTGCACCTGCATAATTTCACATTAAGTCTTACATGTACCAAATTTTATAATATTTACTTTTGCTGTAAAGACTACGCAGACACTTTTGTGTCAGAACATTTTAAAAACAGTTTCATCCAGGCCTTTCCAAGGATCTACATTTGGAATACCATAGCACCTTCATGCAATAGCCCATAATAATAATCTCCCAAAAGACTTTGATTTCAACAATGACCTGGGGGTCGACTCACCCCTGCCTTAGGTTGTCTCCTTGATAGGAGATCTTACCCGTCTCTGGAGTGAGTCACAACACACACGCAGGTGCTCTGTACTGGGGGTAGGTTTCCTCACCCCTCATAATGGGATAGTTATGAGGTCATTCCAGTTGAATTGGGGCTATTGCAGCAACTTTCTGGGCATAATAGATTAAACAGTTAAAGTTACAACTCATCAAAAACAATTTGAAACAGATGCTGCAATTATAGTTCTGACACTCAGATTCTTCTTTAACCAGCCAAATAAGTCCCAATTCAAGAAATTTGTCTTGTGTATTTTTCCCCTCGGTCTTAATGTGCTTTACAAAATCATTAATGTCACCTTAATTATTTGGAATACAATGAGTTGTCTATGTGCCACCCTGATAAATTAATATTATTCAAAAATTCATTATTAACCAAATTGCTCGCCCTCACTACTGAGCGCCTGTCATTTTTAAATCAATATTTTTGGGCAGTATATTCATAATTTTATGTTTCAGTGTATTCTGGGTCAAAAGATAGGGCAGTAACAATAATATCTTTTCACAGTATTTTTTTTTCAATGAATTTTGATTTAGCAACCCACCACAATCTAGGGTTCCGCTAAGCGCATGAAGGAGATGCACAGTCAGGGCTTATTAGCCCCAGCCATGACAACTCCCCATGTCATCAGCAGAACCGGGTGGAGTTGCTTTAGACCGTGTGTTAGAATATGCAGGTTTTTTTTTTTTTTTTTAATTCACCAAAATGGGCACATATTGAATATTCAACTGTAAAATAGTTTTTCTGTTGGGCTCCCAGTACATGAAGGTAAACAATCGTCCCAAATCTGGTCCGCTCAGTCAGTCAGTCAGTCAGTACCTTTTATTTGAAAGTCCCCGTCCTTCTCACTATTAGTCAGAGGAACAGATTTCGTCAGCCTAATCAAAATAAATTTAGAATGTGATCACGTTATTAGTCGACTTTTTCAATTATATGGTGGTCCACCTTTTGAATTTAGTCTTAGTCTTGTGTTAATACTCCGAATTGGATTTCCCCAAATTTATTTTAGATGGTAAACTTTGAAGTTGCAACCCTGCAGTTGAATCCGTAGCTGGCCAGCTTATTTTCCCTCAAGGTCATTTTAATCTCTTCCCTTCTGGAGTGCGCACTCTGTGGAAAAGTTTCAATAGAATGAGTTAGATGCATACAATGAACTCAATCATCATAATTTTGCTGCGATTTCTCTCGCCTGGATCCTTTCCTGTAAAAGTAAAAATCAGGGAAAGTTTATTAGTCAATTCGTCTCCTTGAATTGTTGGTCCACTCCTGTTCAAAAACAGAGAAAAGATCATGAATTTATTAATTGCATTTCTTCGGTCAGGAAAGCTTTCAGTCACATTTGTTCACCTCATTTGTAATTGCATTGATCCTTTACATGACTCCTTTGCTGGGCAGAACTTTTTCTTGTTAAACAAATCAAGAAAATTCCACATGAAATCGTATTGCTTAGACCCCCCTTTCTCCCCGCCTGTTCTCTGGCCTCTGTATGTCGGCCTTTCACCTATTTCTTTTTCCCTTATCTGCTTTTGGTAACAAAGGCTCCATTCATGTATTGTTTTCTCTGCGCATCTTTGTTTAAAAACCCATCCAGTCATCCAGTCTCCAATCCCACAATAGTTCCCTTGATTTTTTTATTCTTTCATAAATCTAATATGTACTATTAAATTTCACAACTGCTTCTTTTCTGATCATTCAACCCTATTTTTTTTTTTTTAACCTTCAAATAGCAACTAAAAGTTTCCAATTCTTGATAGAGAAACCTCTGTATCAATTAAATTTACTGAATTTACTGCCTTGTTTATCGTGTTTAACAGTACTTTGGCAAATTTTGAATGCTCTGTGTTGTTCTTTTTGTTTCTCAGTGTTTCTTTTCCTTCATTTTCCTTTCAAAGATATGCTTCTAGCACACCAATCTCACACAGTCTAATTATTTAAAGAAAGCTGCTTAGCTTTTCTAGTTCTTCAGAATTTTACAAATATTTAACTAATTCAAATGGTGTCATTACTTCACATTCATAGTGGATATTACTGGACTTGCTGATAGCATTCTGCCACATCTGTATCATGTTGCGATCACAGTTGTTCTGGAAATTGGTCTACTTCTGTCTCAATTTGTTCTCGAAGTTCATTTCTGATTCTTCAGTAGGAATTTTCACTTGCTTTATTTTCCCTGTCAATTGACAGTTCATCATAATCTTAGTCGTCGTTTGTTTTCCTGTTCCAAATCAACATTAAGGGCTCTTTTTTTTTCTCTAATTCTGGGTGCTGAGTCGGGTCGAATATCATTGTACAATGCCATGTAGCCTAGGGTATTTGGGCCTCAATATACAGTATTTTCCCCAGGTACTCCAAACTTGCTCTTTAATTTGGTCTACTATTTCCCCCAACCAATAAACATTTGCTAATTCTTTTTTTTTTTTTTTTTTTTTTTTTTTAATTTGTATGCTATACATCCCCATTAAATCAATTTCTTCTTCTGCGCTATTTAAATTTAAACCTAAAGCCTTCTAGGTGTTCTTTTACACACTGCCAACGGCAATTTTGTTTTCTTAATCCCTACCCTTATAGCCATACAATTGGGTTTTCCAAATCTGATATTACTCTATATTACTCACTTCAGGTTTTTCAGCTGCTGTCTCTCCCTCTGCTCCTGAATATGGGGGGGCATACGGCGCTGGGTTAAACAATTCATTACCAGTAAACTTTTCAGATGGCTTTGACTGAGACGCAGCTTCACTTTGCTTTACAAAATATTTATCCTGATCTTAAATTTTTAGGATTCCCCTTTCTCCAAACAATTCCAGAACTGCCAGCTCATTTTATTCTTTTTTTTTAACCCTTTTTTGCCGCCGATGCATAATTTGTCATTAAACCCATTATTTTTTCACATATTGCAAGATCAAATTTCCCCTCTTCTGGCCACTTTGTTAGTCTGTTTTTTTTTTTTAGTTCTTTTTTCCCGGTTATTTGACAATTTTTTTTTTTTTTTAATACCATTCTCAAAGGTAGGAAATTGCTCTGTTAATTCCTCCACAGGCGTTGCCATTGTCATCTATGTATTAATTTAAATTTTATTACTTAGCCGAATTATTTTTTCCCCCACATATTAAATTGCAATATGTTTATTTTACCAGTTACACTGCTCACTGTGCTCAGTAAACAGTTTATATTATAAACCCGCTTATGCGATTTCTCCTCTTCCTTTTAGACAGATCGTATTTTGTTACGCATTCCTAAACCAGTGTTATGTTTCGTGTATAACCATCCAGTTGTCGAATCAATGATATTTTTTGTTTAGTTCCATTTGCCTTTTTTTTGTGTTTTTTTTCCCCAACATAGGAAGTTGCTTTTGCTTTTTTTCCTTCTTTTTTTTTCCTTTTTTCCTCTATCTACCAGCTTTGCTGTAATCATCATTGTTTATTTTTAAATCCAAATTTTATTTCTCGGCCAAATTGTTTTTTTTTTCTAACCTATTCAATGATGATAGTGCACCGATCAAAATAATGCTAAATAATCTTTTAATACATGCAATTTACTACTTCTTTTTATCTGCCAAATAGTAATGACCATTAATAATAAATTTAACTTATTGCATGTAAACTAGGGGTTATTTATTTATATTTAGTGCACTCTTAACACTCCCAACTTATGCAATACGCAACAAGACCACTGTGCATATCCACATTTACTCTACACTCATGCAAAAAGGGAGCCGCACAAACTTCCCGTCAAAAAGCGTCTGTACGGGACCTAGCAATCCTTACTACCAGTCAGCCCACCCTTAGGATCCAGCAAACCTTACTTCCAGTCAATGTCCACACAAACCCATTAATCGGCTAGCTCCATACGCCAAATGTGCTGCGCACCCTTTTGTAAAAATAATAAACAACAAGACAGACAACACTGCAAAAACGGATCCCAGTACCTTTCTAGGTCATCCAGGCCGTATCCCAATCTCAAGCAGGGGAGGCCTGCAGGTTTATTCCCTCCCTTTAGGGTCCCAGCACAGACCTCACATATAACAACAGTCGTACACCAAACCAGTTACAGAATGCGCTCTGAGTTCCAAACAATTACTCACAGTAACTTGTTGCGAATTCATTGTTAGTGGTTAGTAGTTACATATCAATTCTGCAGATTCTGTCCCTCTCCTTTTAATTTCCCCCAATTTTGTGTCTAGATTCTTTGAGCCGAAAGGTCACTTGTCTCCAGTGCTCCAGATCAGGGCCAGGACAACACAAAACAACACCCTCACTTATCTAGCTGAGCAAGATAATTGAAGCAAATTAACTAAATTGCTCTCCTTATCCTTATTTTGCTGACATCTTAGGGTGTGTGTGTGCTCCCTGCACCATCTCCGAGCACCAGAAGACCGCCCACCCTTACGAGTGTAACCGACCTTTGCCGACTCCTGCCGCTGGCTTGCCAAATATGTTGTGGTTTCCATTCAAACATATTTTCATATCACGAGGTTCCCCCATCCTCAAGCAATTGGAGAGAGACAGATTCTTCAGACGATTAGGCTTTATTGAGGCATATTGATAAATGTAAAGCCGAGTTCTTTTTGCGCAAGAAGAACTGATTTCTTACTTTTCACACCCAGTTTTTATACCTTTATCACAGGAAATATCTTCCAAATATGGTCTTTCTGCATTCTCATTCTCGGGCTACAATTGGACAGGCAAACCAAAACACTGCTAGCTAATCCTTCAGGAATTCAAAGCAAAGATAAGGATGCACATCACTAAAAAGGAGCGGAAAATTCCAGTCAAGAGATGAAAAGTACAAAGGAATAGGATACAAGTGGATACATAAATGATTCAATTGTTTTTTTTTTTCCAGTAACAACTAATGATTTTACTGAACAAATATTGATCAAAGCTACAGAAATCAAATACATCACCTGATTATGTTTTTGAATCATCTAAACAGAAGCCTGCTTACTAATCAAAGCTACAGAAGCCTGCTGCTTGTGTGTGTGAGCTGCTCATGCATGTGTGAATTGAATTGCTTGTATGTGTGTGTCTGTCTGTGTGTGCACTGTGTTTGTGTGTGTGTGTGTGTGTGTGTGTGTATGTGTATGTGTGCGTGTGCTGCTTATGCCTGTGTATGTGTCTGTGTGCCATGCTCATGTGTGCGTGAACTGCTCGTATGTGTGTGTATGTTACTGCTGCTTACAGAATATGGTTATTGATTATAATTATTGATTATGGTTATTTAACATGGCAATTGATCTACTGATGAATATGATGAGAAATATTGAAATATATCCTCAACAGTTTATTTCAACTGTCAATCACGAAAGACGTATCCTATGAAGATTGCTTTTCTTCCAGACTTTATTCTCGGGGCAGTGGGCTAGTAGAGGTCTAGATCAAAAATACCAGCTTTTTGTTCGTTTAAGCGGGCCGGCGTTTGCCTTGAAAATTCGGAGGCAAAGATCCATCCCTTTATTGACAACAATTAGTCCTGGCTAGTTCTCAATGGTTTTCTTTTATTAACACTTTTCCAATTTAAGAATAATCAAGTGACAATTGAAGACACGGCTTCTCTCCCCCATGCAAAGTAACAGCGACTAAATAATGGGCTACATTCAGTGCAGAAGAATAATTTAATTATAAATAGGTCTATGCACTGGCACTCAGCAACGTTATTTTTTTTTCCAGCGAGAGCAGCATTTCAGAACTCAATTGCGAATGAAGGTAATTTCGGCGACAAGTAAATACACCTGTTGGGCATGCAACTTGCCGTGAAAAATAGACAGCCGTCCGATTGGAAAATGTAAATGGACGAAACCATGTACTTGTCACCAGAATTACCTTCATTCGCTGAAGAGTTCTGAAATGCTGCTCTCGCTGGAAAAAAGTTACTGTCGCTGAGTGCCACTGCATAGACCTAATTTTAATTAAATTATTTTTCTGTACTGAATATAGCCCATTATTTTGTCGCTGTTAGATCGCATGGGGGAGAGAAGCCGTGTCTTCAATTGCCACTTGATTATTCTTCAATTGGAAAACGTGTTAATAAAGGAAAGCCATCTAGAACTAGCCAGGACTAATCGTTGTCAATAAAGGGATGGATATTTGCCCCCGATTTTTCAGGTCTAGGACCGCCCCTGCATTTAAGTGATTATCGGGTACCCGGGTACTTGCCCGAAAAATCGTCCGGTTCCCGTTTTGAAAATATTCCCGAAATTCCCAGGCCTAGAGGCCGCCAAAACTTATGACCAGAGCAGGGCTTATGACATCATATACCTGGCTTTTCAGAAAACATTTGATGCAGTACCGCATAAAAGACTAATTTTTAAAATGAGCTCAATTGGAGTTACAGGAGGTATTCTTTACAGGAGTGGATTAAAAACTGGTAATCGAACAGAACACAAATACCCCTTTTCCACCGAGCTGGTTCCAGAGCTAGTTTGGAGCCAGAGCCTGACTTTGCACCGGTTCTTTGCTTTTCCACAGCCTAAGCACCAGATCTTGGCTCTCAAAACTGGTGCCAGAGCAAGCACCAACTCCTTGCTCGTCTAGAGCCAAGCACTGATTAAGTAAGGGAGTGGAGGCGGAGTTTTACTGACCAACAAGACCAGCGAAAACACTACCACCATTTTTAAAACAACAGCCGAGCGAATGAAGTCTGCTTTCATTTTCAAACAAACAAAAATGGAGAAGGTTAAGCCAAAGACATCCCCAATATACCCCCATTGTCAGAAATTGGTCATACTTCCCGTCTCCTAAGTGGGCGCGATCGCAGAAGTATTTTGAGCGTTCTGCTCGAAGTAAATGTTGGAATGTACAAGCATCTGTCTTATATCTGCATAATGCATTTATATTTAATTTTACTTTGCTTCTTCGGGCATTTTTTCTGTGCCGCTAACGTCTAGATTAAGCATTATGAATATGGGTAAGCTGGCTATCTCGGACTTTCGCGAATTATTCTTAATTGCCATTAGCGAGCTTGAATGGCATTTCAAAACGAAACGGCATTCAATCATTCAAGCTTATGAACCTGGAATTAAATACATCGGTTACTCATTTATTTCTTACCTGTCTGCATCCTTGGGAAAACGAAATATGGATAGTGTGTTCCTATTATTACATCCTATTGCTGCACAAGGTTTCGGTGTTTTTAACATGCATGGACAACAATGCAAGATACAGTATGCATTTAATGTTTGTACCTTAATTTGCTGCTTTTTAAATATCTAATAATAAACCAGTACAAGATCATAGCAATCTATGAGGTTATATTCCTTTCCCCATCTAAAAATGATGAAACCTCAGTGACAATAATAGTATTACTGAGCATAGAAACACGAGCATTATTTCAGTTATACATTTTTATTCATGGTTTCCCGCAGTCCATACTGTATTTCTGTATTGCCAGATGTACTGACGTTATACGGTGATGTAATCGCGTGGCTCTTATTTGGCTCCTGAGTGATGGAAAAGCAAACAGGTTCTTAGGAAGTGCGCAGGTTGAACCAACCAAGCACCAGCACGGCACTAGCAACAGGTTCTTTTTGGTGGAAAAGGGGTGAAGGAGTGGTGGTCAGTGGAATCTCATCTGAGCTAGGTATGGTAGGGTGTCCCTCAGGGATTGGTGTTGGGACCCCTGCAGTTCCTCATCTACATTAATGACCTCAATAGGAATATTGAAAGCAAATTAGTTAAATTTGCAGATGATACTAAATTGGGAGGTTTGGAAAATTGTTTTGATTCCACGAAAGTGATTCAGGATGATTTGGATAGAATCCAGAATTGGGCAGAAATGTGGCAAATGAAATTTCATATAGCGAAATGTAAAGTTGTACATGTAGGTAATAAAAACATTAGACAGGATTACTTCACGGGAGGTTTAAAACTGGAATGTGCTCCACATGAAAGATATGGGAGTGATTGTTGACCAAACCCTCTGAGGTTGTAGCTATTGTGCCGTAGCAGTTAAAAAGGCCAATTGGATGCTGGGATATATAGCCAAAAGTATTGAGTATAAATCCAAGGAGGTCATACTTCTCTTGTACAACACATTTGTCAGACCACATCTGGAATATTGTGTACAGAAATAAATCCCAGCCATAGGCTGAAGTATGCTTCCTTGTGTAATTGGGGCCCAGGCTTTTAGGATCTGCCATCATAATTGGTCTACTGCTTCTCATTTCAATGTTATTAGCCTCTCAAATATGAATCCTTTAATGGTCAAAAATCAAAAATTCAATTTTCAAGGACCCACTGGCAGCCCAGAACATTTTTAGGAGGGGTAATGGATTCCTCTTATGTTGGGACAAGTCTGTCTGCAACAAGAATTTTGACTATATTCAAGGCTTAACATAGGAGTTTAGATCCTCTGACAAGGTTCCTGGCAGAAACAAAACTTTTTTTTTTTTTTTTTTTGCCAATTTTTGGCTGACAAGTTCACCATTTGGGCAGTTACCCATGGTTATCATAAATTATTAATATAATTATTAAATTATTTTTGAACATAATTGTACAAATCCTCCCTGTGTGTGTTTAAAAAATTCAACTTGCTTTCTCATCTCCTTCATTGTAAAACAATTTGTCAAATACCAACACAATTTTATCCAGAATCCTGCACTATGTGGTCACCTGACCTTTGGATCATTTGCATATATCAGCCTAACACCATGGGCTTGGACATTGTGTGGATAGTGTGCTTTACCGTAAGTCATTTATTTGCCTTTGAAAAGTCCAGAAGTTTCAGAAAAGGGAATTTTATCATGCTTTAGATGCCACGCCTTAATTTCTGAATCTGTAATTATCTAATGTAGGGCCTGATTCATAACCTTATGGTTGCATCATTTCCTTAGATCATCAGATGTTTCTCTCCTTCCCAGGAAAGTCTGTTTTCTAGGTATTGCATAATATTGTACATGCATTGCATCATTTTCGCAGCTTTTGGGTACTGCATCGTCTCAGGTTAAAACAACAAAGGGCTAATCAATGATTTCATTCAAGCATCTGCAAGGCTTTTGACAAGTCCAAAATGAAAATTGGGATTAGGAATGCCACAAACATGTAAACTGCATAAAATGTGGACATATTACCATCAGGGACTTTAAACCTGTTGACAGAAGACTTTTGCCTTGGCGGTGTGGTCTTCCATTCAATGAAGACGACCAGATCTTTTTTTTTCATCTGTGTAAAGGAGATATTTGGCATCAGCCCATCATTTATGCAGTGGGTAAGACTATTGGATTCCGATCCAGTAGCCACTGTTTTTACTCATGGCATCATGTCTCCTGTCAGATTCGTTCAAGGCAGGGCTTACCTCTCTCACCTCTAATTTTTGCTCTTTTTCTTGAATTGTTAGCACTTTCTTTACATGGAAGCAAGATGATTGTTGGAATTGAAGCTGGTCTGGAAGAGCCTAACCTTTCTTGTATGCTGATGACATTGTGTTGGTTTCTAGTAACCCTGAAATGGCAGCCTCAGAGAATAATTCAGTTGTACTCTTTCTGGGATATTGGGACATACGATCAACTGGGCAAAATCAGAAGTTATGCCACAGTCTAAAGTTCTAAAAAATGCCCTCCAGTCATCATAGATAAATGGTCGTTTAGATGCCATCTGGCTCGACGTATCTGGAAAAAATTGACATCAGATCTGAATTGGATATTGGAATCTAAAATTTCTCCCATCATTCAAAATATTTAATCTATGTTACGGAATGGCGAAATTGAACATATTTTTGTTGAGCAGAAATAACATGGTGAAAATGATTATAGCGCCTAAGATAATACATGATACAACATGCATGTTGCTTACGTCATTTCCAAAGATATTGTGAAAACCGTTCAACAAAGCCATTGAAAATTTTATGTCTGTGGGGAAAAAAGCCTTTATTTAACTGTTCTAGATTACATGAAGCTATTGCTCTCATAGATTGACTGGTTCCATTATGCCATCTCGCTCTCCCAACTTTCTAAAATGAACGTCCCAACAGACCAGACTCCCTGGGGGTAGGATGGAAGATGAATTAATATATCCCTCTTCCTTACGGGCCTCTGACTCATATAGGACAAGCAATACCATTTAGGATCCCAGTGTTTTTCGCCAGGGAAACGTGGAAAATATGTCATCTCACAGAATCCAGTCTATGTTTCACACCCAAAGCTTCAATGTTGTACAATAAGAGCCTACTGATAGGTAAAAAAAAACCTTATGTGGAAACAGTAAGCTAGGTCAGGAATACATCATCTCTGAAATCTTTTTTTGCACACAGGAAGTCAGATATGACCTATATTTCGGCAATATTAAATCTGACCACAGATGACTCTGAAAGGTCGAACTCGAGGTCAGGGAAGATATTAACAATGTTAAAAGATTTCAAAAAATCATTTTTCAAAAACTGTCTGATAACTTTTTTTTTTTCTAAATCTGGCAATCAACTCACCTTGATACACTTTATGTACAGTGTGAGTGCCATTTTAATTGAATCGACGGAAGTGGGTCTAGTGGAGGCGATGTACCTTAACATCGAGTCTTATGGAGAATATGCAACTAAAGACTGGAAAAGTTGTTTGATATAAAAAAAAAAATACATCTGGCGGAACATCTCATAGCTAATTAGGTTAATTGGCAACTGGTCAGCGACATGATTGGGAATAGAGAGAGCATCCCAGAGAGGCTGAGTCTTTTAGAAGTGAAGATGGTGAGGGCTTCCCTACTCTGTGAAAGAATTTGTGTGCAAATATTTATTTTAGAATAACTTTTCTCATCGTAAAATGGAACAGAATTTGGGGAGTTCATCGTCTATCGTACGCAATATCATTGAAATATTCAGAGAATCCTAATTCATATCTCTCTACTCATAGGGCAGGGCTGAGAACCAGTTTTGAATGGCTGTGATTTTCAGGCCCTCAGGTGGCACTGCATTAAAAACAGACAGAATTCTGTAGTAAAAATCACTGCATGTGCTCAGGAACATTTCTGAAAACTATTGTCAGTGAACAAAGTTTGTTGCTGCATCCACAAATGCAAGATAAAATTGTACAATGTAAACACAAAACCTTATATGAACAAGATCCAGAAACACTGCCACCTTCTCTGGGCCCAAGCTCATTTAAGATTGACTGAGGTGAAGTGGAAAACTATACTGTGGTCTGACCAAACAAAATATAAACATTTTTTTTGGAAATCATGGATGCCACCTCATGCTTTGGGCTTGAGAAGAGAGGGACCATCCAGCTTTTTATAAGTGCATAGTTCAAAAGCCAGCATCCATGACAGTATGGGTGTGCAATAGGACAGTGGTTCTCAACTGGTGGGTCCATTATGAGTGGGTCGCGGACAGCTGGTTAAAAAATAAATTAACAAGAGCACTCAGAGAGCGTAGCACCTCCGCCATGCCAAGGCAACTCTGTGCATGAGTTATTTTTGCTGGCTGATATAGGGTATTGTTGCATTTCACCACCAGGTGGCAGCAAAACCCAAAAGCACGGCAATTGGAAATCTGGCCCATTGGAAAGACTTGAAATCTCAAACTTTGGCGTATATCCCAGCTGTACTTTGGCCTAGATATGCTTTTTAATCACTTGTTCCTCTTGTGCTACTCTAACATCCTGCAAAGTTTGGTTAAAATCTATGTGGCCATTTTTGAGATATCCTGCTAACAGACAGGCAAACAAACCAACCAACGCCGGCAAAAACATACACCTCCTTGGCATAGGTGAATGTTTAATGCGCGTCTGACTCTGGAGCCATGGTAACCATCATTTGATTGCTGTTCACTTTAAAGGGACATTGTGTAACATTTTCAGTTATTTATTGGCCAAAATCTAAGTCTGCATTCATACATATGTCATCATTGGTGTATTATGACCTCCGCTAATAATCTGACATATTCTCATAAACGAAGAATTTTAGATTTGTTTGTACATTGGACGGGTAAGCCAGTTGGGAAGCGCCATGATGGTCTGCCATCTTGAAACTACAGCCGCTGGCAAGGGTCAAATAGCACCAAACGCGGAATAAATTCGGGTTTGCCCTGCCAGCCTGCGCAGAGTGATGAAGACACCGGAGGAGATCAGCAAGAGAGGCTACCGCGGCAAGTTTGAAAATCTGCACTACTGCAGCATAATGCAGGACCATGCATATGCAGCAGCAGCCCAGGAGACGGAATCCTCACCGCCAAGAAAGCGCAAAAGAGATTTAAAAAGGCAGCGCGACCGGCGCATTCAAAAAACGAGGGTCAACATCGGGCTAGCCTTCCCCAGGTGGAAGGAGCTAATGAAAGCGAAAGATTTTCAAAGAGATGCTGCAGTTGCCAGCTTTCTGATCGACAAGTAAGTCAACTTCAAATTCAGGCTACGCGAGCACCAAGGGGACCTTGTCTCAAAGCGCGTTCTCGTACGCAGCGCAGCAGCTGCAGTTCTTTGCTTCGAGCACTGGTCAGGAGATTCCGTGCTGTTGGCTTACGTTATTACCAAATCGGTAAAGTGAGCAGGTGTAACGACACCAATGTTTTCAGTTATTGTATTTGATGAATGGCTTTGTTATGTAGCGACTCGACTGCTTCACCTGTCTTTTATGTAACATTACATAATAAACCGTAAGGTAGCAAAGGCTGTTGTTGGCTAACTTAGGTTGGATAACGGGCGTGTATTCGGTAACTATTGAAGGTGACATCCTATAAGCATGCATGTAGCTAACACATGCTTTGCTTTTTCGTATTGAATTGTTCAAGATGCACCTAAACAGAGTTGTTTATTTCCATTACTTTGAATATCTTACATCGATTCACGGTACTGTGTTTTGCTGCTTCATGTGGGCCTATTATATGCTGGCTAAGTAGCATTGACTACGTCCATAATATGTGCACTTTCAGCCTGGTATAAATTCAGCCCAAAAAACTAAACAGCTAATCATTTATTTACCATTGCACGCTCATTCTTAATTATTAAAACAATAGCAGATGTGCATACTTGATGTCGTGACTTTTCAGCGACTTTTAAGACAACAGAAACTTCATATTTTGTATCTTATTTTTTTCATGCGCCGAACTTGCATGACAGCACCGCACAGAGACTATATTTGTTGTTCAGCCTTTATTAGCTAGAAGTGTTGAGTGGGTTGGAAACGCTGGAAAGGGTGAGATGTGAATGACACACTGTTCGTGAGGAGCATCAGTGTATGGGAGTGATGCAACGGAGATTCGCGAATGTGGGTGAACTCTGCCAGAGAAAACACGAGGGCTCCAGAAGAAACCGATGATCGACTTTATGTATATTTTATAACTGGGCTGCTGATCATGTGCGGACTGAGGAATTTGCTTATCCTGTGTCAGGGGAAGGAAAATAATTCAGGATAGAAACTCCACTAATGTCGAATGAAATCACTTTTCCGGCTTACCTTGTCGTTTGAGTACCCAGAGAAACATTAGGGTAGTAAAAACCTCAACCGTGAATTTAGTCAAGAAAATTTAGTTTATTTTCTAGTGCTGATAAACGTGGTAATAAACGGCAGAAGCTATGTTACGGATGACGCACCGGGTTGCGAGAATATGCGCAGCATATGCATTCGCAATATTAAAATTAAATTCTAATGAATGGTGTGTGCACCCTGTGAGTCAGCTGGGATGGGCTCCAGTTCCAGGTATAGAGAAAGGATGGAATTAATAAGCTTTGAGCATTCGTACACTAAAAGTAATTTTGCTTGTCAGGAATTATTTCCCTGTTAACTAAAACTAGTTAATCAACATTAAATATCCCTATTTGGTATATACGTTGTTTTTCCAAACTATATCTAAGCCGAGTGCTATGTTTACCCGTTCGGTGCGGAGCTGTTGCATGGGTTTTGCAGTGGACATAGCTACATTTCCGGAGAACATTGTTACACGGTGGCTACCGTAGTTGCAATACGTGTTTGAAAAAGTGAGGCGCTTGAGTGCATTATTCGTTTGAATGTAATACACGATTTCAACGCTGAATGGGAGTAATTGCTACCCAATGTCCCTCTAAGTGTTGTGTTGAGGTTCTGGAGAGTCAAGGGGTAGTTGAGCGGAAGAGGAAGAAGCGAGCAGAGTTGAGCTCAAGTGACGATAGGAGTTTGAACTTGAAGCGCGAGTTTGTGTGAAATGGAGGTTTTTTTTTTTTGCGTATTCGAGATGTATCATAATACATCTGGCCTGTGGTGGGCAGTAATACGCTGAGCGTATAAAGCAGAGCGATTCATAGACGGGAAATATTTAGTTGTGTGGCCTTATGTTGTGCAGTTTTGATAATTTTATTTTATTCACTTTTATACATGCAGTTGTCATGTTCCTCCTCAGTTTCTGCTCTGAATGCAGAGAGATTCATAGACGTGAAATATTTAGTGTTGTGGCCGTATTTATTTTGTGCAGTTTTGTTATTTTAGTTTATTCACTTTTATACATGCAGTTGCCATGTTCCTCCTCATTTTGTGCTCTGAATGCAGAAATATTCATAGAAGTTAAATATTTAGTTTTGTGGCCTTATTTATTTTGAGCAGTTTTGGTATTTTATTGCATTTTATTCACTAATGCAGTTTTCATGTTCCTCATTTTCTTAATGTGCTCTGAAATGCACTTTGCACATATAAATAAATGAGTATGAATGTTTAAAAAGATTGCGTATGTGTTTTATATATAATATATTTGCTTGGTTTCGATTCTATAAAAGTGGGTCGCGACGTAATGACCATGAGAAAATGTGGGTCCCAATGTGAGACCAGTTGAGAACCCCTGCAATAGGGCACGACATGGGTAACTTGCATATCTGTGAAGAGACCAATAATGCTGAACAATGTGCACAGATTTTAGGGCAATATATACTGCCAGCCTGACATCCTTATCGGGGAAGGCCTTGCTTATTTTAGGAAGACAATGCCAAACCCTACATTCTGCATGGATTTCAACAACATGTCTCCATAGTGAGGGAGTCTGGGTGCTAAAGTAGCCTGCCTGTAGTCTAGACCGGTCACCCACTGAAAATATTTAGCACAATATGAAACAAAAAATTATAAAGGTGGCCACGATGTGTCAAGCTGCTGAAATCCTTCATCAAGCAAGAAATGGAGAACATTTTGTTTTTAAAAGTATAGCAGTCGGTGTCCTCAGTTCCCAAATGCTTCCTGAGTGCTATGGTAAAAGAGGTGATGCAATACATTGGAATCATACCCCTGTCCAAATTTTTATGAAACGTGTTGCCATCATCAATTTGAAATGACCATATATTTTTCAAAAACAGTAAAATTACCTGTTTCAACTTCTGTTATGTTGTCTTTGCACTATTTTCAATTGCATATAGAGTTTAAATGATTTGCCAATTGCTGCATTCTGTTTTTATTTACATTTTACACAGTGTTCCTTTTTGGAAATGGAGTTGTATTACAGATGGGCCTTAGTTTTGTATTTGAGGCATATAGGAAATCATAGTCTATGAAGTTTCATTTGCTGACCTTGATCTTGACCTTTGGTCACCTTGAAAGGCCAGACTTTACTGTGAAATTTCATTGACTTCTATCACCAAAACTATCACAGGTAGAGCTTAGGTTTGTATTAGAGACATATAGAAAGTCATCTATGATCTTTCGTTTGGTGACCCTCATATTGACCTTCGAAGGTCAGACTTGACTTTGTGAGAATTCAATGATTTCTATCATTACACAGGTCACAGATAGAGCCTATCTTTGTATTACAGACTTACAGGAAGTCACATATAAAGTTTCGTTTGACATTCAACTTGACTGTCGGTAACCTTTGAAGGTCAGACTTGACATCATGAAATTACAATGACTTGAATCACCAAAATGCTCACAGAGCCAAGGTTTGTATTAGAGACATAGAGGAAGTCGTATATGACGTCCCTTTGGTGGCCTCAACTTGACCTTTTAAGTTCAGAATTGACATTGAATTTTCAGTTACGTTTATTATCAAAACTGCTTCAGACCTTAGGATTGTATTACAGGCATAGAGGAAGTCTTATAAATGTTTGAACTTTAATTTACATAATGACCTTGACATTGACCTTCGATGATTCAAAGGTCAAACATCACATTAAATTTTCATACCTAATATTATCACTATAATATAGGCATGGGCAATACAAATGAATAAAATGACAACATTTCTTGAGTTGCTGAGAAAAAAGTTTTTATTATTTTCGAATGATTTTTTGCAGGTAAGTACAGAAGACACAGACGAAGAGTTTGCCACAAGTCCAACGCCTTTACAGGAAAGGGTCTCAGAGCCACAGGGTCCCAAAAATGGCTGATTTCGGCATTTATCAACAAAACCCATTGTGAAAATTGGGGGGTGAAGCCTGAGGGCATTTTGGAAAATGCAGTCTACTCAGAAATAAACCTGGCCAGGTTATCCATTAGGGTACCCTAACAGAAATAATTGATGCTAAAGTCATCAACCCCTTTTCTGAAGTACAGCAGCACCCCCTAGGCCCTTTTTAATGGAAAATGCATTGAATTTCACCCAGTTATGTTCAACAAACATTAGGTTTTGCATTGATATTAAAAAATGGTATGAATGGGTTGCCTGTGAAGTTTTTTTTGGATCAATGGCCTGCAAAAATGTCAAAATTATTGGTGGGAGGGCAAACATTAACGCTACTCGCCCATTACTATATAAAATGCAGTGAAGTCGCTGATGCCGCAGTTGTTTGCCCTCCCACTGCTACTTAAATGAATCAAACGTTCCCCTTCAATAACCCATGGTGATTTAAAAAAACCTTTGCACTGTTTTTTACAATGTCCATATACCCTCCTCCCATGATAGTTTCAATGAGCTACTGTGAATAATTAATAGTAAAACACAGTGACGTGCAGTCGGAGGTTAGTTTGGCGAGGCAGAAACCTCGCCTTTGCTTGATTAGCAATCAGATGATTAACTAGTTTAGTAAGACTATTCCGCAGAATGACGGGTCAGTTTAAGTTTCCGCGGCGTTATTACTCCGTACATCGAACCTGAAATGCTCACTAGACAGCAGATTTATGGCGTATTTTGCTTCCAAGAAGCCGAAGCAATGTCATCAACAAATATTAAAACAGTTCGACTAATGCAGAGTTCAATGCTTAATCAAGATACAATGTATTCTCCTTTAAATACGCGCTTTTACACCCAAACAAAAAGCGGGCGCTTATTTTCAGCCTTCTTTCATAATCCGATTAACAAAATGTTTAAACGATATACAGAATTACCGAGAGCCGAGAGTTTTTCCTAATCGATTATTCAGATTTCCATCCTCGCAGTCTCGAATTGAAGGGTATAAGTGAATGAATCTTGTGACCGGTGTTCGTGAGGTGGCATATTTTGATAGGTAGCAAAATTTGTCAGAACACTGGTAGGTTTTGAACTCCTGGCGCTGGTTTATTCCTTGGTATATTTTACTGAAACTTCACAAATAGGGTAACAGGATATTCTGTCAACTAACTATGTAGGTTACAGTAAAAATACACTCACCTTCCTTGCTATTGTTGAGAATAAGTCACGGCGAACTTCATGATTTAACTTCAACAACTTCTGTCGAACTTATTTTACATCCCCTGGAGGTCTAGATTGGACGAATAGACTCGTAATTTCTCAAATTAGATGGCTGTAAGTCAATCAGGGCCGTAGCTGGGATATCACGTCGGCGCGGGCTGTTTGAAATCTACCTCCAAAATGGATATTTTTGCCACGCCGTGCACTTGAAAGTTTGTAAACACGGGCGCAAATTGAGGTCACGCGATTCATCCAACGGGCTTAATAATAGCTCTGTTCAAATCGCGTTATTGGCCGTAATACGCAGAGTTCATGTATGAAATGCGGGTATCATATTGAAAAGGTTGCTTTTAATCAAACCATGGTGTTCTTTTTATATGAAAATGGTATTTACATCATTTTTTTAATAAGTTTTCTGATTCTTGTTTACCGCCCCAGTTCAGCTGTTACACATTCCATTAGAGTTTATCATGCCTATATAATATTGCTTGCCAGTATTCTACAGGACCCTTGGTCCTATTTTTGAAAAAATGAGAAGTGAGGCACTGAATGAGTCTGGATTAAAAGAATTATTGCCCCCTGAAACATATTCATCACTGCAATAATGATTCAAACATATTCAATAATAGGCTCTTGAGTATTTGCTTATTTAAATCCAAATGGTGACTTTTTTGGACAGGCAGTGTATTATTTTGAGAAAACCGAATGCATGTGGCACGGTATTATTGCTTTTTTGAATTACAGTATCTCTAAAAAGTTAGTACACCCCTCAAATTTCGACAATTTATTATATCTTTTTAAGGGGCAACGTTACAGAAATGAAACCTGGAGGTATTCTACAGTAGTCATTGTACAATATGTATAGCTGTGTAGATTTACTGCACTGTCCAAATAACTGAACAGTCAGTATTTCCAAAATGGGTGGCAACAGAAGTGAGTACACCTCACTGTCAACATGCCAAATTGTGTCTGTTGTGTCCATGTTTAGTGTGACCACCATCGTTGTCCAGCACTGCCTTGATTCTCCTTGGCATGGAATTCACCAGAGCTGCACAGGTTGTTGCTGGGATCCATCTCCACTCCTCCATGACAACATCTTGGAGCTGGTGGATGTTGGACACCTGCTGCTCCTTCACCTTCCTCTTGAGGATGCCCCACAGGTGCTCAGTGGGATTCAGGCCTGGAGACATACTTGGCCACTCCATCACCTTCACCTTCAGCTTCTTCAGGAAGGCAGTTGTCATCATGGAGGTGTGTTTCGGGTCGTCATCATGTTGAAAAACTGCCGTTTCCGAAGGGAGGGCATCATGTTCTGCTTCAGAATGTCACAGTACATTTTGGAATCCATTATTCCATCAATGAAGCGCAGCTCCCCAGGACCAGAAGCACTCATGCAGCCCCAGACCATGATGCTGCCACCGCCATGTTTGACTGAAGGCAGTACGCACTTGTCTTGGTACTCCTCACCAGGGTGCTGCCACACATGCCGGACACCATCTGAGCCAAACAAGTTTATCTTGGTCTCATCAGACAACAGAACATGGTTCCAGTGGTTCATATTCCTGGACTGGTTGTCTTCAGCAAACTGTTGGCGGGCTTTCTTGTGGGCTAGCTTCAGAAGAGGCTTCCATCTTGGCCGACGGCCATGCAGACCAAGTTTGTGCAGTGCATGGCATATGGTCTGAGAGCTGACAGGCTGTTCTCCCACTGCTGTACAGCACTCCTGCGTCTGTTTTCTGAAGCCAACATTGTGCACCTGACGCGGAGCACGAGGACTCAACCTCTTCGGTCGACCCTGACGAGGCCTGTTCCGAGTAGAATCCATCTTGGAAAACCGCTGAATAACCTTGGCCACCGTGCTGTAGCTCAGTTTCATGGTTTCACAAATCTTCTTGTAGCTTAGACCATCTTTGCGGAGAGCAACAATTCTCTTTTTCAGATCCTCAGAGAGTTCTTTCCCATGTGGTGCCATGTTGACCATCCAGTGACCATAATGAGAGCATTGCACCCAAAGCACCAGAATTTAAACCTTCAACACATAAGACAACCTTATATGGTCTAGTCGAACAGACAAAAGCATGAACATGATGAATAAGACACGTTTCATTGCTTGGTTGACCATTACCAATTGGGGTGTGTACTCACTTTTGTTGCCACCCATTTTGGAAATTATGACTTAAGTTATTTGGACAGTGCAGTAAATCTACACTGCTACATATATTGTACAATGACTACTCTAGAATATATTCAAGTTTCATTTCTGGAACGTTGTCCCTTGAAAAGATATAATCAATTAATTGTCGAAATGTGCGGGGTGTTCTCACTTTTGGGAGATACTGTAGGTGTTGAGGTTTGGTTGAAAGCCCAGCACTTTGTCTCTTGGGATTGCTTTCAGAGGACATCAGAAAGAATAATCATGTGAGGCTATGGTTACAACTGGCTGCTGAATAAATGAGAAACTGGAAGTCCTCTGCTCCTTCTACATACAAAGAATAGATGGAACATGTAAAATGGCAACCTATGAATAGGTCACACATAGAACTTAAGTGAAGACATTCAAAGAGGTCTTGGGCTTAAGGCTCATTTATGCTCCCTTTACGTACGAAAATAGAGATGTCTGTTCGAAACGTCATAAACGTCTCTGTCCTCATACTTCCATGCATCTTTGGCGTTGGCATGGATGTTCAGCTGTAAATCCACTAGTGGGCAGCTCAGAGTGAAAAGTTTCGGACAATAAGAAACATAGGCTGCGTCCGAATAGTTTTTTTTTTTTTTTTTTAATCTAGGAAAGTTCCTATCTCCTAAAAGTGATCTGGAAATAATTACTGGGCAGCCATGATAAGTGTATTTGAATTCTATAAATTAAGGAAAGGTGTCTCGATGCTTCCTAATTTTCCTCCTTTACCATAGGGTACACAGAACCATCCTTTTCTTAAAGGGGACCTATTATGCTGATCCTTCTTTGAATACATATAGGTAATGTTATAATGTTGGATGTCCATACTCAACCTCTGAAAAGTTTCTAAACATAAGATACAGGGGTTTTGCCGTAATCCAAGAACGCGATTTCGTGAACTTGATTTCCTCTCTGAACAGCTCGTCCCGAGATCTTCATGAGTTCTGGGCAAAACCTGACGTCAGGTTGTGTCGTCCAATTAATACAGACCTAGCAGGAGCCAATCACGGCGCTGGACCTGTCCACACCGGAAACTATTCTAGCAGGCACAAACAACGACAGATCATGCTATGCCTTAGTAGCGTCTACACTTTTGGAAATACAAAAGAAGAACTGCAGATAATTTGAGGTGCAGTTTTGTCAGTATCTCTCCCAAAGCTGGTTGTCAGTTTACTTTTGGACGCGAAGAAAAGCACCTATTTCTCTTCCAAAAGACGATGCCACCAGAAATCAGTGGGTAGCTTTTTTTGTTTGCTAGCAGCAAACAGCCACGCCAAAGGGAACGCGTTAGCCGCTTGTGCTCAGCATTTCACCAAAGACAGCTTTGTCAATAAAGGATAATTCGACACAGGATAAGCATTTCAGCTGCTTCTCAAACCTGAAGCAGTTGCATCGATCAAGCGCTCGGAGCCACAAGCTGTAAGTGAAGCTAACGTGTTACGGGTGGCTAGCAGGACCGATAGTTAGCACTAACAACTGGCCTCAAACGCAGGCTTTGTAAAATATCTGAAGATGAAGCCTGGATAGGTCGCGACTGTCCCTGACTCACAGACGCAGAAGCTGTAAGTTGCTTTTACTGCATAAGCCAACCTGACGTGATAGCTTGTTGATTGTGGCTGTAGCACTGCGGCTAACGTAGCCAAGTTACTGTTGCTAATGTTTGTGTCCTAAATTAGCAAGAGTAAAATCAGGGGAAATTCTACAGAGGCTGTGTGAACATAAACCTCATTTGAAGCTAACTTTTAATACTTGTTTGTAAATTGGATGCTTGGTGCAACTGTCCATGGTAACAGAACTTGCTGTCTGTACAACCTGTAATGCAAGGGTTTGTCTCTGTGGTTATGACCGCTCGGTTACCAGCTACCGCATGTTAGTTCGCGTGCCGCCGTGCTAATTAAAAATGCTCCTGGTTAACTTAGATGCAGTAATTCTGATCGGTATGCTTGTGTTACTTCGGTAAGCATCAATGTGGTAAATTTCATCATAACATTGCTCGATTGTAGCCACTACAGTTGAAGCTAACCGGAGAGGTGCTGTATGTGTCCGCAACGTTGGGCTGAAAAGGCTGCAGTTTGACCAGACGTAGGTTTTGCAGAGCTTGGGATTCCTGTTTGGGTTTGTTTACGGCTGCTTGTGAATGCTTCACTTATCCATGACCAGGATCAGCCGGATACTCGACAAATCTGGGCTAGCTCTCTGATGCTACCATAAAGCAATTGCGAAACGCACAAGCTTTAATGTGTCTGGTATTACAAACGATTTCTCTGCACTACCGTGACATAATTTCATCCCCCTTTAGAAATTGTTCTGGCTAATGAAAAGCCGAAAAAGGCGCAGATTGAATAGGAAATTCTTTCCTGTAGAAGTGATCGATTCGCTAGCTCCACATAAGCAACTAGTCCACGCTAACGGAACTTATGGTCTGTAAAACCTGTATTATGTTCATAACATAACGGAGCTCTCTGTAGCTGTCGCGTACCATCCATAAAGCTGCTTTCACATCGGACGCAAAACGAATTTTTCGCAGGACAGATTAGATTCAAAGTCGATGCAAAGACGCGAATGCACGCGTTATGGGCGCGATAAGCCGCTTTCACACCGGACGTGGAACGAATTTTTTTGTGCGACAGATTACATTCAAAGTCAAAGCAAAGACGCGAATACACGTGTTATGGGCGCGTCAAGCCGCTTTCACATCAGACGCGAAACGAATTTTTCGCGCGACAGATTACATTCAAAGTCAATGCAAAGACAATGCATTGACTTTGAATGTAATTTGTGCCGCGTGTCCGATGTGAAAGCGGCTTATCGCGCCCATTTTCCGCGAGCAAACGCTGGTCATTCCGATGCAATAAGTAAACCATTACCACGGGCAATTTCCGAAAAGGCCGTTTAGCCTGGAGCTTTCGCCCCTTCGTCATATACCAGCGCAGAAGCTGTTCGTTGCTCCAAGCTAACGACACACCACAGTTATGCACACGAACCAGCAGGTCCTTATAATACACACCTAAGCAGTCCATAAGTTGTTGGTCCACTTTTTGCTGCTCCTCGCTGTCCATGTTTCCTTCTCAACTCAGACCCAGCGGATTTCTACGGTCTCCGGTCTACACTTGGGTATGTCGACCCGTTCTACAAATGTGTCTGTATGGGGTGGATTCTAGCTTTCCCTCAATCTTAGCTATAGAGTAGAAACACCGGTGTACTCACCATAGTAGCCGTAGGTGGACAGCAAATTCGAGCTTGAGCTGCCAGGCTTTCGCACAGGGCCTCCACTTTTGCCGTTGCATTTATTAGAACAGGTTCATTTCATGAGATCTATACACATGTACTGCGTTTGATTGCGGAATTTGCCCGTCGATTCCTTCTCAGATGGCAGACGCGTCTCCGTTTCACTCTGGGGAGGCGGACCCGGAAAACTGCGTTCTGCTGCCTCGTCCCGCCCAGATCCGCCCTCCACAGAGCTGGCCAGTAAGAAGAAAATGGCCATACGGGGAGTGGAGGCCATAGTGGAAGAGCCGCCCCAGCGAGGCCTTTCAGGCAGAGACTACAATGGACTGCAAATGGGTTTTTTTTGAGGATGGCAGTATGTGCTAAATAAGGACCCTTTTTTGGACTTAGAATGATAAGGAGTACTCTTGGGGAGTCCAAGATCAAAATATCAATTTAGAAATGTAGCATAATAGGTCCCCTTTAAAAAAAAAAAAGAAAAAAGAAAGAGATAACGCTATCCCACATTTCTGTGCAGCAGCAATATTTAAAGCAGCGACCGTTAATCAGGCCAATCTCTAAAGAAACATATATGATGGGCAGGGGGCTCATGATTGGGCTGCCGAGTGTCAGTGCATTCGGATTCTCTACTTAGCGCGGTTGTCTTCCTAAGCAGTTAGGAATTCCCCTTTACACCTTCCTTTTACCTTAGGATGTTTTCCTCAAAGGTTAAAGTAAAGTGATTAGGAATTAGTTGATAGCCCGTAATTTTTTAACTTTTCAGTCGCAGCCATATCTTCGGTGAGTTTTCTCTTTCGCGTCTCGCTCACATGTTGCTATCTTTTACCAAAAGCTACACTGCCCCCACCGTGTCCAGTGGTACTGCTCCGTTTGGCCCTTATCCGTAAGCTTTGTGGAAACGTGCAGAAATACGGACAAAATGAACACAGAGTTTGGACAGAAGGCTCCGTCCGTATCCGGATCCGCATTTAACGTTGAGCATAAATGGGCCTTCAGTCCTCACTGAAAAATCTGAAGGTCTAGTACTGGAGTTTGATGAATATGGTCTGAGCATACAAGTTTGGGCACAGAGGCTAATAGTTTTCCTTGGCTAATGTATACCTTCTTTTAACTTCATCACACATATGGCACCTTCTTGGTGCAACTACCCCCGCTACGAAGTAAGCGGGGGTATATAGCGGCTCGACCGTCCGTCCGTCCGTCCGTCCGTCCGTCCTTCCGTCCGGGGTCATATCTCAAAAAACGTTGAAAATATTTCAGCCAAACTTTGTACAATCGTGAACCATGTCAGATACTACGTGTCCAGTCTATTTTCAGTTTTCTGGGATGTCAATTTTCTGACGTTTCCATGGAAACATCACATCTTGTACTTTATTCAATAGTGGTCAATGGGGACAAGTTTTCTGGGAAACTACTACACCTAGATGAATGACATTTTGTTTGTAGGTACTCCTGACGATACTCTTGAATGAATTCGATACCCAGTTCCGAAACTTTATTTTTTACGGAGTTATTGCCCTTGAATCTTTGATTCGACTTAGTGCAAAAATCCGCGGGGACACATCAATGGGGACAAGTTTTCTCGGAAACTACTACACCTAGATGAATGACATTTTGTTTGTAGGTACTCCTGACGATACTCTTGAACGAGTTCGATACCCAGTTCCGAAATTTTATTTTTTACGGAGTTATTGCTCTTGAATCTTTGATTCGATGTAGTGCGAAAATCGGATGGGACATATCAATGGGGACAAGTTTTCTCAGAAACTACTACACCTAGATGAATGACATTTTGTTTGTAGGCACTCCTGATGATACTCTTGAACGAGTTGAAACTGAGTTCGAAACTGTATTTTTACGGAGTTATTGCCCTTGAATCTTTGATTCGACTTAGTGCAAAAAATCTGCAGGACGCATCAATGGGGACAAGTTTTTCTCGAAACTACTACACCTAGATGAATGACATTTTGTTTGTAGGTATTCCTGATGATACTCTTGAACGAGTTCGAAACCCAGTTCCGAAACTTTATTTTTTGCGGAGTTATACTGACCTAAAGTCACATGTATTTTGAAAGAGATTTCTTTTGCTATGGTACCACATGTGCCATGCTTCCTAGTAGCGGTACCGGTAAGATGCACAAGACTGTATAAATCATTCACACAATCTCTGTACTTTGATTTTGTATTTCCATGTTGTATTTCCATAGAGTATTCTTAAATGTCATCATTATCTTTGCACATCCTCATTTTCATCACTAGTCTTTTGCATGGCTGAATGGCACTCATTTCATACAATCATTTTTCCTTTCAGGTATTGCATCAATCACAGTGATGTGCTAATTGCATGTTTTCCTCACTTTATAGCTATAGATCCTGCTTCCTTGCCTTGATAATTAACAGCATGCTGAATGGCACTCATTTCATACAATCATTTTTCCTTTCAGGTATTGCATCAATCACAGTGATGTGCGAATTGCATGTTTTCCTAACTTTATAGCTATAGATCCTGCTTCCTTGCCTTGATAATTAACAGCAGCATAGTTTCTGTAGATGGCATTCTTACAGCTTAGTACCACCTCTTAGCATAGTGCAGCATGCTTCAAACCTTTCCTCTATGGCTTAATACTTCCTGGTGATTGGCCATAAATGCTCTAATATTTTACATACTTCTCAAACCAAATTTGGTTTGTTTTTTATTTGGTAAAACGTTTAGAGCATTTAGGGCACGAACTTCACTTTTTTGTTTCTTAATCACACCCCATCACTTCTTACCTCATTTTCTTCATTGGTTTTGGTATTTCAATAATCCTGATGCCAGAATCTCAGCAACTGTTGTTTACAAACCACCATTTGTGCCTTTGACAGAATTCCTCACACACCTGGACCAACTCCTCTCTACTATTTCCCCAGAGTCAAAGTCAATCGTTGTTGGGGATTTCAATGTTGCACAAGACTCTAACAGTGCTAGGCAGTCGAAACACGTGCTTGACAAACATCACTATCAGATGAAAGACTTGGGGCCCACTCACATTTATGGGTCAAGCATTGATCATCTGTATGTCAAGTCAGATTTGCCCTCCGGATGCAGAATAGTTCCAGTCTATTATTCAGATCATGCAGCAGTACAAGTAATGATGCAACTTTGAATGAATATCCTGTCAATTGTGTAATCAGTGTCTCTCTCAAAGAGTACCAAACAATGATAATCTCTGTGACATTTGATGCTTGACACACTTCGGACTTGATGGGAATATATGAACAAGTGACAGCCTTAAACCTGAAATGATAACCTGAAGACTCGCTAAAGCTCCATTGAGACCACTTCGCAGAATCTTTACTCAACAACATCTGTGGTACAAGTGGGCAAATTTTTAACTATTATATTAATGTTTTACTGCTTACTAGAATGCCGCACTTTCCTTTTGGATGATGGATATATTAATACGGAGTTATTGCCCTTGAATCTTAATTCAACTTGGTGCGAAAATCAGCTGGGACGCATCAATGGGTTGTATACTGAATGAACCTTTTTGGTACTTGATTTGAATTTGAGTGCATATTACATTTCCATATAAGCGGTATTTTCTATTGACATTTATTGAGCGACAAATGGGGAGCGGGGGTATGTGAGCTTTGCTCGCTTTTTTCTTGTCACACCTGATTGTCCTCAAACATGTGGCATTGACATTTCGGACAAATTGGACTAGTTGGAGCTCAGCGAAGAAGCAAGATCAAGAACTTTGGTAATATGTCTGATATATTAGTTGCATGAAGACGGGGCTAGCTAAGAAGAGTGGTGTTCATACTTCATAGATGATGGTAATATTGGCAAAATAATACTGACGCTTGGAATTCCTTCCCTTATGTCACTTTAGCCAGTGTATCTATGGCCCCATACCACAATTCTCAGTGCATTAAAAAAAACTTTGTTTTTCACATTTTCATTGTGATTGTACAAGATAAATATTAAAGGGGTGAACACTGTAGAAAATGTAGCCAGTAATGATTGTATTTATTTACTATATTTGTGGTTTCAACAAAGGTTGCCTCATTCACTGACAAACCAGAGGGGTGTTGCATCACCTTGTGTAATTTCTACCATGCAGATCATTGACTTAAGGTCTGGTAATACCTATAGTTTATTTAGTGCTGCTTAACTTAGTCCACACATGCAAATTAAAATTTAATTTGTGGGATGTCTGCTTGAATTTGATTAAACCTTAGCCTATCATTGTCCGAGTGATTATTTTGCTCATGGCTAAGCCCAGTAACCCCTACTGCCCACAAAAAAAAAAAGAAAAACAGGAAAGGAATGGAGCCATGACACCAACTCAATTCAAAGAAACTCAATTTTGATCACTAGTAGATCTGTATCTGCACATTACCTCCACTGCATCATTTTGTGTTTTGACTGTCCACGAGTTTTTGCCATCTAGTGGTAAAGACAGGCCAACTACTTGCACTGGTGGATTAGTATATTTCCGAAAAATGTCCATATGAATCAACTGTTTTAATCTCTTTAGGAGCAGTCGAGGTATTTATTGATAAATCGGTCATGATGAAACATCCTCGTGCCCAACTTGCTTGGTCAACAGTTCAGGCTCGTGTTGACGGCGTTATGCAGTAGCGCCTGCAGTTATGAATGCCCTAATACAGCTGCGCATGCGCCTTTTTACTGCATCTTCGACAGTTTTTGCGAGGAACTTTTTTAGCAAGCGTTTTCCCTGGAGTTTAATGATCCTCTTGGTTTGCAATCCAATCCAAGATGGCAGCACGTCTACCTGTCTGTGTCAAGTCGTCCTGTTTGTATTGTATTATCACCTTGCATTTTCAAGTATTTTATAGTTTTAACTCTTGCAGTTTCTTGCACAAGTGATGCTGTAGCCTACAGCTGATTAATTGGATTTATAGGCTATTTTGATTGTGGATATTTGACTGTAGCTGACTGTGATTACCACGCCGCCACTCCTGGGGTATTGTTCTACCTGAGAAGGCTTACCTGGTGACTCATTAGCGATCGCTTCGGCACATCCTGACTCCAATCCTCTGTGCCCGGGTCCAGACAGACTATCTGCGGTTGATTATTGTCCCCTGGACAACTAGCTCCCGGCTTCTGACAATCTGGGCCTATTGGCCCTGGTATCTTCAAGCACACGACCAGTGTTGGCGGCCTGTCTCGTTACTCCCGGGCCTGTTCCATGTCAACTGGGTACGGGGTAGGACATTGCATTGCCCCGATTCAATTCCAATTTTAATCCTGTGTATGTGGAACTAAAAAATGCCCACATGCAAAATTTTAGGACCATCAGCAAATTCCCTAGGATTTTAGGGCCTTCCAGAATTCAACCCCTTGTAGGGCAATTTTCGACCCTGAAGTGGGGCATACCATTTCTTTCATTCAATATCTCAGCGGCTTTTCATGCCGCATGGCTGAAATTTCTAGCACATAACAAGCTGTACCCAAGTGATTTTATCAACCAGAAGAATGAGCCATTAACCCTTTACTTTCTGAATAGTATGGCCTCAAAAGTTGGTAAAATTTGGGTTTTTTCACATATTTTGGCAATTTGCCAACCTCATAAATCGCCAACGGGTCAGAATTTTTTAATGGTGTCTGTTTTGTTTGATAGTGACCAGAGTGCTTGACTGATCCTTTGTAAAAGAACATTTGATACCTGCTTTGAATTTTTATAATAGGGCCCAAAGACGGTCACAACTCAAAAGTGACCCCCCTTCGGGGGGTCAAAAGTCAAGTGGGGATTATTCCAAATTTGAATTTGATAACCCATACTGAAGGCTTATGGCCTTGTCTTGACAGGGGAAAAGGGTAGAAATGTGTTTGAAGCCTCCTTTTATGTGTATTTTCATCAAGAAGATAGCCTATGTTGGGGTTCTGACCCATTTACATATTGTACACAAGCAATGTACACACATGTACAGCAAGTATACAGGAGTGGAGACAATTCCAGCAATCTATCAGAACTAAAAGCCGCTCTGAAAATCTTATTTGTTTTATCCCATGAGAAGGGGTTGGACAGTTCAGCCTCTGAGACCTAATGGTCTCTCAGATTTGCATGGATTGTAAAGTCTCAGAGGGGAACTGTCCAACCCCTTCTCATGGAAAGGGGGTTGGACAGTTCCATGCCTCAAGACCATTCAGTTCTCAGATTTTGGGATTAAAACAAATAAGATTTTCTTGACTACAAGGAAATTGTTATGCTTGGTGATCTCAATTGGGACTGGTTAACTACCGTGTCGGATGATTTTAAGAACCTGTGTGTATCTTTGAATATTACCCAGATTGTAGATAGTCTTACTCGCCCTAATATGAAGACCCCTAGTAATTCTTCTTTAATTGATCTTATTCTCACAAATGTGGCCCATAAGTATCCAGCAGTGGGAGTATTTGCGAATGATGTGAGGGATCACTGCGTTGTAGCAGCGATTAGGGACACAAAGGTCCTAAGGAGTAAATCTTGCGTCATTATTAAGCGAGATATTAAACATTTCAGTGAACGGGGCCTTAAACAGGATTTGTTTCTCTTTGACTGTGGTAAAATTGATCTGATTGACGATGTTGAAACTGCATGGTCTTATTTTTATCTTGATTTTAAGGGAATTGTTGATAGACATGCACCCCTGCTTATATTCAGAGTGAAGGGCCGTGATAATTCTTGGTTCTCAGCTGAATTATCTGGTCTCCTACATGAAAGAAACAAGGCTAAGGCTAGGGCATCTGGCTCAGAGGTAGACTGGCTTTGCTTTAGGCAGCAAAGAAATAGATTTGTATCTCAAGTCAGAAGCGCCAAGTCTAAGTATTATCTGTCAGTTACCACTGAAAACCTGAGCAATCCGAGAAAATTTTGGAAAGCCATAAAATTGCTATCTGCCAGTGAAACCTCGAATGAGTTACCCCCTCGCCTCACTCCAACTTCTGGCACTATATCCGGCAAGGCTATAATGTTAAATTGTTTTAACGAGTACTTTGTGTCCTGTGGCTCATTGTTTGTTTGATTCTGTTCATAACCCTACTTGTGTTAACACTGCAGCTTGTGACTCTGCACATTATGATTGCCCTGTAGAAAATCTCTTTACTTTTTCTCCATTCACTGTGGGTGTTGTTCATGATGCTTGATGTAAGTTAGACCCTAAGAAATCAGCTGGTCCGGACAATTTGGAGCCTTTCTTTTTAAAGTCAGCAGCTGAGTTTATTGCGGCTCCTCTTACCTCACTTTTTAACCTTACCCTCAGCACAAACATCATTCCTACGGTTTGGAAGTCAGCACTTGTTCTGCCCCTGCTAAAAGGAGGTGAGCCCACTTTATTAAATAATGATAGGCCCATCTCAAAATTGTCAGTTTTACTTAAGATTCTTGAAGGCCTAGTGAGTGAACAGATACGGAAGTTTCTGTATGAATATGACATCTAAGTTTCAGTCTGGCTTCAGGAAAAAACATAGCACCATAACTGCGACATTGAAAGTGGTGAATGACATTATGGGCTTCCTAGACAAAAAGCAGGGTTCCATCTTAGGCCCGCTATTATTTTTCCATCTACATTAGTATTGGACATAATGTGAGTGGAGCTAATTTCCATTTTTATGCGGATGATACCGTGATGTATTGTGCAGGTCCCCCCATTAAGGAAGCTGTTGATCAGCTACAGGGTGTCTTTGATACTATTCAGAACCAGCTCTCAGACCTAAAGCTTCTTCTTAATGCTGGCAAAACCAAAGTGATGCTGTTCTCAAATGCCAAAAAGAGACCAGAAACCACCATGGATATTGTCACTGCACAGGGAGAGACTTTAGAAGTGGTCTCCAGTTATAAATACTTCGGTATCTGGCTTGATGGTAGCCTCTCTTTTAAACCTCAAGTAGATAATCTGCTTTAAAAAGCTGAAATTGAAGTTAGGGTTCTTATTCCGCAAGTCCTGCTTCTCTGTTGAGGCCAAAAAAAAAAAGACTAGTCTCTGCAACCTTTTTGCTAGTGCTGGACTATGGTGACCTTCTTTACCGAAATGCACCTGGTCATTATCTGCAGAAGCTTGATGCCGCCTATCACCGTGCATTGAGATTTATTACATTGCATTACATTACATTGTCATTGTCTGTAGGTGTTATGATGCCTTGACTTGAAATGCCCTATATTAATTTATTTTTATTATTATTTTTATCTTCCTTGTTATATGTCATGTCTGCAACTCTTTGCTGCCATTATTGGCCAGGTCTACCTTGTAAAAGAAATCTATAATCTCAATGGTACTATCAGGTAAAATAAAGGTTAAATAAAAATAAATAAAATAAGCCATAATTATGACCACCTGATTAAACAGCATGATGCATTGCTAATGAGTTGATTGAGGTGTGCAAAATTGGTTGAGATAATGACCCCTTGGGTATTAGAGCTTCTGGAGATGGGATGCCCTGATATTACAGCACAATTTCCTCTGAGCACTGAATCTGCCGCAGGCTGTCTGCAGTGCATCTTCAGTTGACTGCTAGTTCTCTCATTTGTCTTGCTTGAACAGATAGAGGGGCAGGGCCATGGTGCTGTTTTCGACTGCAAGTTCTCCCCCGACGGCCAGCACTTTGCCTGCACGGATTCTCACGGGCATGTCCTGATGTTTGGCTTTGGCAGCTCCAGACCTTATGAGAAGGTACGGGTGAGAGATTTACATAACCCCCCCCAAAGGCTGCTGTGTTATTTCTTTGCTGCCACAGGTCTTGGCTGGCACTGATACAGAGTGCTGTACCAAAGTTTATTTGCACTGCAATTTTTTTTTTTGTTTTGTTTTGTTTTTTTTGCCTCTGCTATGTAATTTAGAAAATTGAAACGATGTGATGAATAATGATGTCTGCGTGCAGACTGCTAATTTGATGGTTCCTGCTTTGTAGTAATTATTTATTTTTAATAATTTAAGTAATTATTTTTTACTTATTATAAGTAATTATTTTACATTTTTAACACTCTTTATGCGGCAAGGTTTTTGATTGTGCAAGAAGGTCCCAACTCCTATGAATAAATGTGGTTGTTCTTGATGTATTTTTCATGATGAGTTCAATGCTGCAGAAAAATTCTGCCTTGGCCGATAGGGGGCAGGAGCATTGATCCAAGCACTCTAAGTAAATGCAAAGTGTTCAGGTGTTCAGCAGATTTAAAAAATGACATTTAGGTTTCTGAAACTGTCGTCACGATTCAAAAGCAGGTTCCGCCTTGTAAAGCCTACTGTCATGACTAATACTTATCCACAGGGACCACTGTACACTGAGTAGTTTGCTGTCAAGGCTGCCAAAGTTTTAGATGTCCAAAAAATTCCCAGATACCTTTCATCTGAGGCACAAGCTTCCCTTATAAGTTAGTGGCCATGGATAATAGAGGTGGGGATGAGGAGTTAGATTTTGAGGAAGAGATGTGTTGATTAGTAGGCTCAATTTAGATGCAAAGAAGTAGATTGATTGCTTGGTATGCATTTTAAGGTTAAAATGGCAGAATGTGGGTAAAAAAAGGTTTTTTTTTTTTTTGAAACTCGGAGCTGGTACTGGCATACCTAAAAAGGTGACACCGATGCGGTATTATCAGGGAAAAAAATACATGCGGGCGGTGGGCGATTTTGCCTTAAAGTCCTAAAAGAGCTCCCAAAAATGCAAACCCGGGGCGACTGTAAAAATCAAATTGCCCTGGTAATCACAATCCTGTTTGTCATGGCTTTTGCACTGTGAGCTTGCAGCTAGCTTGCTGGTCTGGGCAGCGATTTTTTTCCCCCCCCTCCCCCAATCACAAGTTTGCCATTGCAGACATTTCAACCAACCAGATTGCTTATGATGTCGCATACTGATGCTTTGCAAGCTGTTTTCGGTGACAGCTGTATGGTTATTTCCTTTTTTCTGTGGGTGTAGGAGGTTCTTGTTACAAGGCATGTTATATGTATTCATGTGTCGTGTGACTGATGCCTTTCTGCTTCTCAATTAAGTCATTTCTAGACCGTTAATGTTAAAAAGCATCTTTTCAATCGCTACAATAGTTTTAATAGTTTTATTGAAGAGTCTCTTTTCAAGGGCAAAGTATACTAGTAAGCACGCGCGTCAGGCATGTCAAGACAGGAGACACTTGGGCTACGTGTACAGGGATTAAAGTTCTCTCTAAAGTCGCCACGATGGATTTCCATGATTTGGACTCCATAAAGGCCATTTATGAGATCAATATGGATCTGAGGAAAGAAAAAAAAGGGGGGGGGGAGTTCGTCCGCAAGATGGGTATCCATTGGTACCAATTTTGTCATGTTCGAAATACCCACGTGATAATTGTGTCCGATTTAAATTTTGTTTTCTTGATCGCAATGACAGGAAACACAGCACATCTAAATAAATGGGACAGTCAACATTTTTTAGAAAAACATGTTTTTTTTTGTTTTATTTATTTATTACATATTTATTACTGCCTACTTTATTTTGTCCCTTTAAGGGATAATTCACCCAAAAATGAATATTCACTCGAGGGGACTGTGAATTTGTTTCATCCTTAAAGTGGTAATCCATAAGATTTCCGTCTCGTTACTGTCTGTTAAGTCAGTGTCTATCAGAGAGGGGGGATAAAACAATGATGATTTGAGCTGCCGGATAGCTCACTCGGTTAAGGCACTGCGTTGCAGTGCAGAAGTGACTTTCACGTCGCGGGTTCGAGCCCCGGTCGTACCAACCGGCATTGGTCGGCAGCTTTTTCAGAGTAGCGCACAATTGGCCATCGTGCTACAGGGTTTCGAATTGGGAAGGGACTGCCGGGAAAGGGAAATAGCTAAATAGCTTTGTTCGTTGCTCAAGCGCCTCCTGTTGGCCAGACGGGCGCTCGTCAGGGAGATTCTAAGTCTGTTCATGTCCGGGTATCCTCCGCCCTCGTTCTGCACTTGCGAAGATTCAACCAATGAGTGTATAAGAAGCAGTGGCTGACAGGCACGTGCTTCGGAGGAGAGCCGTGAACTGTCTTCGCTCTCCTGAGTTGGCAGGAAGGGGTCGCATACGAGCAAGCTTTTTACATAGTTCACTAATTGGGCATTCCAGATTCGGGTGGGATTGGAGATGCCAAATTTATAAAAAAAAAAAAAAAAAAAACAGCGATGATTTGGCCTATGACCCACTGATGAAAGCACTTGTATTTCATTCTTTGCCAGGTAAAGCAATCAGTGTGTCTGTGGCGACATTCAGCGCTATATTCAAATTCAGGCGCACATCTAGTGGCGCTTTTTAATCAGTAAGCAGTGTTTGGTCTGTCCAGAGGGTAGGAGGAGCCATAAGCTAGCTTGAAGGAAGTAAGTAACCCGGGAGAAGCAATGGCAAGGTAGACGTCAGAAGGGATCCAGTAGCGGTACTTTCCCTAACCTGAACCTTGGCTCTATCCCTAACCCTAAATCTAACTTGTCCCTTACACTATATGTCAGTTTTACGGTGGAGTTAAGGGAGGACCGTTAAAAATGCAGCTTTCCAAGAAGCGGAAAGTACCGCTACTGGATCCCTTGACGTCTAACCAATGGCAAATACCATACTGTGTAGCTATACTGTGCTCAGTAGAAACTAACGTTAGCTGAGTCTCTGTTGAGGCTACTACTGAAACTAAAATTATAACGTAATTTCAGGAAGCAAACGGGAAAAAAGCTACGTTAACCGCCTCGACAAATCATTTTTATTATTAAAAAAAAAAAATTTATAACGTTACCTGTTCACCAACTACCGTTTTCATTATTTACGCAGGGCTCTCAACTTTCACATATTCGGCTTGAGTTTAAACGACATTTTCACGTTCCCGTGCTGTAGTCAGAAATTATTCTATCAGACCGTTTGTAGCGATTCTCAGGTGGAATTGAATTCCTTGTGCTTTGAAGTTTATCAGTTTCACATGTGTTACAGTGGATTTCGCCACTAGTAATATGAGAACAATTATGATTCCGGAATTCTCACGCGTTTCTTCACTCTGGGGTTGGAAGCAGTGGAATTGCATAAAAATGTTTCAAATGGTCTTATTTCATTTAAACAATTTGAACGATCGTGAAACACACGCATTTCGTTTTTTGAATAATTACTGACCACAGCACGGGAATGTGAATGAAGCACAAATTCTCATGGCAAATGCGTGAGAGTTGGCAGCCGTTTCAGTTAATCGATTTATCATGATAGCCTAACATGTTACTGGAATGAGATGACACTAATGGATGACTAACGTCACATAATTTTTTACATTTATTGAGTTCAACTGCCGTGTCAAAGAGCATCTTTCCCGTCTGCATGAGAGTTGAGGAGGCGTGGAACCGGTAAGAGCCGTCAATTTACCGACGTCAGACAGGCGACACTGTTGGGTCTCGGCAAGAGTTATGGGAAATGAGGTCCAGAAGTGCACCTGCAATTACAGCTTACTGCCAAAGATGTCAATATAAACAAACCAATTCAAATCTTATGGATTACCACTTTAAGAGCCAGTTTTTATAAGAGTCAGGCAGATTTCTATTAGAGGGTGATTCATGACCCCTTCGGATTTGTCCGAAATTTTTTTATTGATAGATATATGTTAGAAACGAACAAAAATCACATTTTCTATCCTTAATAGGGTCTGCTTTTTTTTTATGGGATATTGGAGTATTGGGGTCAAAATGAGCCAGAATGGCAAAATCACCAAAATTAGGTTTTCGAATGCTTGTATTTCTGTGCGCCGGAAGTGAGCCAAATTGATTTCCATTTGTGCAAGTCTATCGGGTATGGACTCTCCAAAAATGTGAAAATTTTGGCAGCTGACTTGGGGCGCAGCCCATAGGTGGCACTGCAAATCACTACTTTTTGTAATTATGCCCACTTTCCCAGGGGTTGTGTGACTTGCGCCCGAAGTCAACCAAAGTATTTTATGCATGTCATGATAGATCAGCACCTCTTATTTGGATTTGGATGAAAATTACGGCGGCTGACTTAGGGCGCGCAAGTGTAGGGGGCGCTTTTTGCTGCCGAAAGGTGAAATTACCACATTTTCGCACAGCGATTTCTCCTTGCGCCCTAAGTCAAAATTAATGAAATATGGCTCACGTTGTCACTCAGCATCTCTAGTGTCAGTGGTAAAGAGAGTTCCGTGGCTGGTTTCGGTATTAACCCTTTTTGCACCCTTTTTGTTAGGCCACTTCACGAAAAAGCCAAATATGGTAAACTGGGAACTTTATCCAATTTTCATGAAACTTGCAGGATTTGCTTCCTTTACCAATTCCGCAGCCACAGCGGGCTTACCCTGTCCAGCAGCTGTTGCCAACTGCCGAAGCGGACGGGTCAACCGGTTTCCTGGGACCCTTGCCCTTTACTCACCTCACCTAATGTAAAGAGCACCCCCGTCTAGCGCCGGTCCAAGGACACCTATTGGTGATCGCTTACACCAACATTGATTTCATCATACAAATCTTAGAACTGACTTTTGATTTGATTGGAAAACCCCTTGAAAACATAGCAAAAAAAACTAAAGCCAGGTTTAGCTTCATGGGTTCTTGTGAAAAATCTACAACAAATTCAGTGAAAATCAAATAAACGGTTTATGAGATATAAAGTTATTTGAAAGTGCTACTTTTTGCAGTTTAATTCCAATTTTGCCACCAAGTGGTGGTCTATAAACAAAGTGGCTTGCCACCCTGCACTCAAACTTACTGAACACCTTTCTCACAGTTAAGGAATCACGTCCTGCAAGTTTCATGAAAATTGGAGAAAGTTCCCAGTTTACCATATTTGGCTTTTTCGTGAAGTGGCCCAAGAAAAACGGTGCAAAAAGGGTTAATACCGAAACCAGCCACGAAACTCTCTTTACCACTGACACTAGAGATGCTGAGTGTCAACATGAGCCATATTTCATCACTTTTGGCGAGGGGGCGCATGGAGAAATCGCAGTGTGTAAATGTGGTAATTTCACCTTTCGTGACAAAAAGCGCCCTCTATACTTAGGCGCTTTTAAGTCAGCCCCCGTAATTTTTATCCAAATCAAAGTAAGAGGTCCTAACCTATAATGACATGCATAAAATACCTTGGCTGACTTAGGGCGCAAGCCACACAACCCCTGGGAAAGTGTGCATAATTTCAAAAAGTAGTGATTTGCAGCGCCACCTATGGGCTGCGCCCTAAGTCAGTCGCCAAAATTTTCACATTTTTGGAGCATCCATACCCGATAGACTTGCACAAACGAAAATCAATTTGGCTCACTCAGGGCGCACAGAAATACAAGCATTCAAAAACCTAATTTTGGTGATTCTGCCATTTTGGCTGATTTTGACCGCAATATTCCAGGACCCCCTAAAAAAAAAAAGCGGTCCCTATTAAGGATAGAAAATGTGATTTTTGTTCGTTTCTAGCATACATCTATCAATAGAAAAAATTTCGGACAAATCCGAAGGGGTCATGAATCACCGCCTGCCTGACTCTTAGAAAAACTGGCTCTTACAACACTTTTGAAGTTACAAAGAAAAACCGCATTGAAGACAAATCCAAATCGACTGAAGTTATTGGTGACCACTCTTTCAAGCGGAAAAAACAACATTTAAGAAACAAAAAATGCCTCTATACTGCTCGTTAATGAGAGCAATATACCAATGCAGTCTACTTTAAATTAACGTACTGCTGAGCAAAACTAGTGATTGTCAAACGCAACTTTTTTTTAGCTAATGTTTTTTCATATGTTAATACAATACAGGCTAGTGAAGTTAGCAGCATTTGTTTGCCAATGTTACTATGAAAATGAAACCTCCAAGGACTTAACGCAGATGGCGTTAAAGCTATCACAGGGACAAATGAATACGACTATATCTTGCAGGTAAGCAGGCTTGAGTTTCCATTTGTAACCCATTCAAGTTCTGTAACGTGACACTGTTAATTACTGCTTAGTCTCCTAAAATATTGATAACTGGTTTGAGAAACTTAACAATAGATTGCACAATTTGTGGCAGTTTCCCTTGAAGGTAATTCACCATGCTTGTTTTAATAGACAAAGGCGGCTAAAAGATTTAAAAAAAAAAAAAAAAAAAATAGGTAAGCTTAGGGCAAACGAAACTTGCCGGAAACAAAGTGCTGACAGCGCAATAGCTGAGAATTGGATGTTGGCTGTATTTATCAGGGGGCTGATAAAAATTCCTGCGGGCTAATGAAAAAACCTAGGTTTTATTTATTTTCTATTTTAAAAGCTTAAGCGCAAGACCTGGTGAACAATGGACAAATAGATAACAGCT
Source organism: Gymnothorax javanicus (assembly GCA_029692085.1). Lineage (NCBI taxonomy): Eukaryota > Metazoa > Chordata > Actinopteri > Anguilliformes > Muraenidae > Gymnothorax > Gymnothorax javanicus. The sequence goes on from CM056195.1 coordinate 103,082,143, forward strand.
TGCTAGTTGGCTGGCCAGCTACCACTCGTTGCCTACAGGTTATAGCTGGCTAGGTGAAGTTAGCCTAGCGCTTGACAAGTTCATGCAAAGGTAATCAATTGAACGTAAATACTGAACTAAATGCGACCTATCAAGCAGGGTAATTTGTCCCTCAATCACTTCCGTCCTGCTTAACTATGGACTCGCTGTTAATGAAGGACAACACCGATGTCAGGGTTGCACTAGCCTGAATTATGTGTTAACCACTGTGGCTACCTGACTCTCCATTTCTTTAGCTACGTCAGAGGTCTGCTAGCACTGTGGCTAAGCTGGACCAAAAACTGTTAGCCACATTTACTCTACACGGGGAAATCACACCAAATGTGTGATTGGAATGAGTCTCAAGTCAATTGTGGTAGTTTTTCTTGAGATAATCAACAAAATTTTACTTAAATGGAAAATGAATTGGACTTGCACCTTACTACGCTGGTGCTGCCATCTAAATTCTAGCTCCACAGGTTCCCCGTTACCTTTGGAATAATATTTTTGATGAATTAAGGCAGATATATATAGGCACAAAAATGAAGAAAAAAGGGAGAAGCTATTTAAATTCTTTGTTTTAATACATGGCATACAGTCAGTGGTGAGGCACTACTCAGTTTTGCCTTTTTCATCCCCAAGTTAAGATAACACATTGGTTCATTTTTGGAGACATGCTATATGTAATCCCATTGTATGAATTAAGCCAGTCAGCCATGCAGGTATCCAGTCTTGTCCATACAAATTCATTCAGGGAACTGCACAATATGGTGTGACTAGCATAGAAAAACCTCGGTGACGAGATTGGAAATTAAAATTATTCATGAATTTGCAACGCATCATTGGTACTGGCAGAAATAGGTCTCTATTTTTGGTACTGGATGTAGCAAAATCATTCTTTTTAGGGATCGTTGATCGATCTTTCCGTTTAGCTAGCTTGTTTTTCTTGCCGGCCTCGCAGCACCATGAGCAATTCTACTTCGTCCCATAACCAGGTGAAGTCACAAAATCAAAATTGTTGAACGCAACTGCAATCACTTTCATCCAGTGGCGGCTCGTGAACTGGCAATTGGGGAAGCTCAAACAATCCATGACATGATTGGTTATGACCTGTTTTCAATCATTCATTTAAATTACCATTACAGAAGCTCCAAAAATTCTCAACATTATCAGATGTAGCCAGTTTTCATTTAGCCTATACCGCATACCGATTACGACTTCGGACTTCTCATGCTTTTCTTTACTCAGGGGTTGGAAGCAATGCATGCGTTTCATGATCGTTTAAATTAAATAAGATCATTTGAGACGTCTTTAACTTATTCCATTGCTTCCAACCCCTCCACGCACAAGGACTTCAGTTCCGCACGAGAATCTCTTACATACGCGTTGATTGAATAATTGCTGACTACAGTAGAGGAACGGAAATATGCCACTTAAGAGCCATGCCATGAGAAACTGACACTCGGTGCGCAGTTGACCCCCTGGAATTGAATGAAACTTGGCACATAGGTAGATATGGGTGTCTCACAGAAAAAGCCGAATTTTTAGGTCCGTATCTCACTTTGCCTGCCAATAGCGCCACCCGGAAGCCACTTAAATGGCTCAGTTTTGCTGTTGACACCACATTTTACATAAACTATCATGACTTAAGGGTACATTTTTCCAGATGTGTTATACTTTTATCATGACCTGTGACACTTCAAGTCCGCTTAAACTGGCTAACTACGTTATTGAGAAAGAATTATTTGAGAAATAACAATAAAAATTGAAAATGGGAATGGGAATAAAATAATATCCCAGACATATGGGTCATTCCGTGCGGAATGACCCAAATGAAAACCTCGATGATACCGTATCAGGATATGTGTAATGGCATACAGAAGTACAACAATAATATACGCTTGTGTACTTGATACCAAATGTTCGACTTTTGGGTGTAGAATAAAAGATTACCTATCTTGTATTTATTGCAGTATTAGTACAGTAGTGAAGTATACCAATGCATGTATTTATTTCTTTTACTTTTCTTTTTTTTGCAACTGATCAATGAGCTTTATACGTCAATACACAAAAATATTTTTGAGTATGATTTGAGTTAGAAGATAAAATTTTTACTCCAGACTGGGGTAGAATGTCTCTTTCTAGGAAAAAAAATGTCAACTTCCTACGCAGTTGCCTACATGGCTATATCTCATGTAGACTGAAGGACATTTTTGATCATTTTTCGTAATAGTCCAATTTTATTGAAGCTATAGCTCATCAGCATTTTGTTTCACTGTCATAGTTTTCCATTTGCATGAAGTCAATAACTTAAAGTAAATTCTCAAACATGAAGACAATCACTAAACTAGGCTTTGCTCTAGAGCCCTGTAAACATTGCCAAAAAATTTCGAAACAGCGCAAAGTGCCATATTCAGCAACCCATAAAACAGGATCTATCCCTCTTATGGAGGTTTTGACACTTATTCCCTAATATATAGTTACTAAATATTACACATGCCAAGTTTCAGCATTATATACTATTCAAAAAAAGTAGGGGATATTTTACTTTGAGATCAAAATTTTCACATATACAAAGGGATACGAAACCATGTTGTATAGTTCCTTACTGAGGAAGCATTTCCAAAGAAATTCATCACCCAAACACATCAATGACACTCTCACGATCTGCGGGATGCTATTGATGATCAAGGGGTTGTGCCACAAATTTGCATGACTCTGAATTGGAAGGTTAGAGCCACTGTAAAGGAAGATTTTGAAGAGAAAGCATCAGATTATCAGTGGTTGAAGTCGTTAATTAAACAGAGACCATCGCCCGTCTAACACAGGAGGAGAGGTTACGTGCCCTTGGCATGCTACAGGTTGGCACAAGACAGGTCGTTGTGGCAAGGGCAATGAATGTTTCCCAGTCTGTCATCAGCAGATTATGGTCCAGACATCGTGCTACAGGGTCTGTTCAGGATAGACCACGATCCGGTCGACCAAGGGCAACAACTCAGGCTCAGGACAGATTCATCCGCACTATTGTCTTGAGAAATCGTATGGTAACAGCAAATCAGATAAGGTCTCAACTTCAAAGGGATACTGGCTTGGTAGTGAGTGGCCAGACCATCAGGAATCGTCTGCACAGATTTCACTTACACGCCCGGCGCCCTCGTGTCATTCCCTGTTTGAGGGATCGTCACATTAGGGCCAGACTCAATGGTGTCGTCATCATCAACGCTGGGATAATCGCCGATGGAACAACGTAATGTTCTCAGATGAGTCGAGGTTCACTGTGGGCGTCCTTGACAGGCGCAGGAGGGTTTGGCGCCCGGCGTAACGAACGTTTCCATGCGTTAACGTCATTAGACATGATCTGTATGGGGGTGGATCTGTAATGGTGTGGGGGGCATCACTGCTGCCGGCAGAACAGACTTGCATGTTGTTGCTGGACGTGTCACAGGGCAGTACTACCGGGACAACATCTTGGCACCCCATGTTGTGCCGTTGCACGTCGTTATGGCCGCCGTTTCATTTTCCAAGATGACAATGCCAGATGTCATAGGGCCAGGATCGTTACAGATTACCTCCAGCAGCAGAATATCACCACATTACCATGGCCAGCACTCAGTCCGGACCTTTCCCCATCGAGCATGTCTGGGACATGTTTGGACAGCGGCCACGCCTAACGTCAACAACCTCCTGCCAATGTCCAAGAACTTGCTGCAGTATTGCAACAGGAATGGAATAACGTTCCCCAAAATGACCTGGGACGTCTCGTTAGGAGTATGCCACGCCGGTCGAGCTTGTCTAGCCAACCGCTGGGGTTTTACCCGCTACTGACTCTGTTTCACAATGGTGGTAAATTTGCTGTGTGACCCTGTGTTTGTGTTGACCCTTATTCTGGAGAATCTGTCCTTTACTGACTGTACACAGGGTTTCGAATAAATTGACAAATGTTTCCTGAATGTTTTTATGTCATTTGTTTCCTTCCTGACCTCATGATCTGCATTTCATGGTACTTGTAAATCCAATATCCCCTACTTTTTTTGAATAGTATACATGGATGCATTTCAGAGATATTGATCTTTGAAAACAAGAAAATGTTAAAATGTCACTCGCGAGCACTAAAAGTGGGCATGACATCCAGTTTTTAAACTGCCATAATTAAAAAACTACTGGGAATTACTGGAAAAAAAATTTGCATGTGATCATCCCTCATATGTAGCTACTTGCAGAAATTTTTTGAGATTTTTTGAGATGGTCACCTGGTAAAATATTGTAATTTTGGGTGATTCCGCACAGAATGACCCATATACCAAACTAGAATGCTTTATTATGTGTTTACTCACAACAAGACTATCATTTTCAGTGAAAAGTACCTTGGTATCTTGCTGTGTTTGTGCAATGGACGGCCAGAAAGATGGCTGAAATTCATTTTTGGTGCATGTTTGCGGTATATTTTCTCTGTAACCCAGATTTGTACTGTGAGGGTAAATGCTGTTTGTTGTGCATTTGGAGCGCTATTTTTGGGAATACCAAGCATTTCTTTGGTAGTATCTACACTTTCAAGCTCGATGGAGCCAAAATTGGAAGAAAACTCGAAATTGACCATTTCATAGCAGATTGTGCCTATGTTTAGGTGGCATTATTTTGTTTACCCAGCAAGATAGAGATCTGAAATTCTCTGGATACATAGTCCCTTTGGGGTATATTAGAGCATTAGTAAAATCTCAATGGTAGTATTTTCATTGGAGACAATATTCATCATCAAACATCGGAAAATTTTGCCCCCAGGGGCGCTGTAGGCAAAATACTAGGATGCAAATACTGGCCATCTCCAGCAATGTACCAAGTAAATTGTTTTTGAATTGTGATGCAGACATCTAGTTTTCTGTGAAAATGAAGAGTTGAGCTTGGTACTATTCTGGATGGACAGCTATCTGACCAAAGGTGGTGCTCTAAAGAGCTAATGTTTCACAAACCTTATATTCCATATTCCCAGACATATACCAAAGTTCTGTCTTTTGACATATATAAAGTACATGCACAGTGATACATAAAATTTGTAACCTCTTTGGTATAAAACTGGGTTAGTTGTAAATTAGAAAAGAATGTTGGTCAGGGTTCGACCTTTACTTCTTCAGCTGTCAGCCAGCCGGGCTGACAGACCCCAAAATCTGTCAGCCCGGCTGAGTTTTTGTCAGCCCTGATTTTTTCAAATGCAACCCCCAAAAAAAGGACACCTTTTTATGAACAAAACATTTATTTCTCTGACTATAGCAACAACGAGATCTTGTGTATTGTATACATAAGACAGGATTTTTAAAAGTCAAGTGCTGTCGCAGCTAGCAGGCTGTCTTCTGAACAGACAACAAGACAATCAGAGATTGCAAACCCTCGCCCCTTTGACATTTGTGACTTTGATTTTTGACCTAGCAGTCTGATGTTAGAGGAGGACCGAGCCACGGGTAGGACCTTTCTACTGTGAAAGTTTTATGTAAATCGTGCCAATAGTTTTTAAGATATGCGTCCAGACAGACGGACGGACGGACGGACCCGATTACAATACCCTCGCTTCTCCTTCGGGGGAGTCTTTTTCTCTTCTCCTTTGCATAAATCTGAGATCCTTCACCATTTTTCTTTTTTGCCGGTTTTTCTTCGCCCAGCCACGACATTAACCCTACCACTCGCTTCGCCATGCTAAACTCAACTGTTCTTGGTTAAGACTAAGACGGAGCTACGTTGCAAAAATATCTCCGTATTAACTTTGATGCACGAAAAGACGAACTCGAACCTTCAGTCAACAAAGTGTATTTTCACTGGCCAATATTGAGCAAATGTATTGAATACCATTTAGTCGCATACATTGATGCGAAGTTTGAATACCGGTACTCGCTAAATCGCGTGAATAGATGGCTGGCTGCATATTTTGTATTTACAGCATCAGCGACGGGTTCACACTGAATTGCGGCCCTGTGAGCCTCTGCGAAGGGTTCTCTCGCGATTATGGCTATATATATGTGATGCAAAGAAATCAATGGATATCGGTGAATAATTACTTCGCCATTTAGTTCGCTGCCCAGCATTTACATGCAGCGAAGCAAAGTCGGCAAAAAGCGTTCTAGCTTTCCAACATTTACTGAATAAACTAACAAACGTGTTTGCAAGGCTTGCAGGCTAGTTCGCCTGCTCAGCTAGCTATTTGCGGTGAAATAAATAAAAACAGTGAATTGCAATTATTCCGCTACTTAATTAGTCTGATTAACGACGAGAATTGCGAATAAGGAGCGAAGTTCAGCCTCGCGTCAGATAAGTAAGTAGCCATGAATGAGCTGTGTTGCTAGGTCTGTTACACATCGAGGAGACTGATCAGCTCGTTCGCTGGCTGTAGAGTTTTTACGCGAACTAATGTTTGCCAAAGATATTCGGCTATTCATGTAAATTGGTACTTGTCGCAAAACTTGATTTCAAGGAAGGTACGCCGGACTAAGTATGTTAGACCTTGCAGTAGATAACAAATTAGCAGTCTCACCTGGCTAAACTATCAAGTAAGTTACGGCAAGGCATAATTTCTAACTTTTAATCTAGGTTTCCTAAGTCAGCGTCCATCGGCAATTTTTTTTTAATTTGTTGCATTTTAATGCCAGCTAACAAGCTTAATGCTTGCGATTCAACTCTAGCTAAGTTAGTTCGCAAAATAATGGCTTTTCACTTTTTTCCTATTAACTTTCATGCGTCAAATAGAACTCTTGGCTAGCTAAGCTAGCGTACTTTCTAGCTACGCAAGCGAACTAACGTTTGCTGGAAAGCCTTTTTGCCGACTTATTTGGTGCATATGAATGCTAGCAAGCCGATTACATGGCGAAGTTAGAACTATTGATCGCTATCCATTGCTTTTCTCGACTGCCAGCGTTAAAGCCGTGTCGTCAGCGAACCCTTTGCGCATGCTCAGTAGGTTACAATCCTGAGCGAGCCCTTCGCTGTGGTGTAAATACAAAATACGCTGCCTGGCTTTACTCGAGGTGGCGTCATTGGCTTTAATGACGGACAGAGTGAGCTCGACTCGGAGATTGTTGTTCCAGTTCAGTGGAGCCGATTTCGCGGGTAAAAAATTCTGTCGGCCCACCGGACCGACTCACCCAGAAAATTGTAGGCCCGAAACGAAAATCGTCGGCCAATGGCCGACAGACCGGCGTTAAGGTCGAACACTGTTGGTGGTGATTGTAGCCTTGTGTCAACATGCAAGACATTTACCAGTAGTCAGTACAGTGTACACTTTTGTGCTGTTGGTGCATTTTCAGAAAATAACAAATTCTCCGTATTTTCACTTTACTATTAGAACTGGAGAGCAGGCTTCAGTGTTAATTCTAGAATTTCCCTAGGGTATGGTGCTTGTGTATGAAAAAGGGCACAGCAGTCGTGTCTAGCGAGTGGTTGTCCTGATAAAGGGCACAGAGGTCCTTGCAAGCAAGCAGCACCCTGCCAAGAGAAGGGCAATTCATTTGTAGTGATAACTTGCATGCCTTCATTCCTAACACCTGCCCATGATGTCTAGCCTATGGGATACCCGCTGGTTGGGAGGGCGGGGTTTCTTTTACAGACTTCCCATTTCCGTGCATACCAAGCCATGGGTGTTGGCGCAACTATTGCGCCAAACAGGCTGCAGCCCACTATTTAATTCAGAGACAGACAAGCTCACTATCAACGGCCTGTACGCAGCCGTGTAGAACCCAGGATGCAGTGTAGCAGGGCTTGCCTCGGGCTCGACTGGCTCCGTCACGCATCGACCCAGATCGAACAAAGAAGGCCATGGATTGCTGCTCAGGGCCAAGGCCAAGGAGCACCTCTGGTGCGCACCACCAGGTGCTGCCAACCCAAAATTGAATTCCAGAAACATACTGACGGAGAGAGCTAGTCACATACTGTGCTGACATCATTTCACTTTGCATAACATGAAAATTATAAAATGGTTTAACTTTTGTACTATACATTCTGTCTTCATGAACACGGTTGTGTGACGAAGATTCTTTTTTAGAGTTCAAATTATGGACTGTTATTTTATGTAAGTGTACGTATACTGTTGATGCATGTCTGCATTCATGCTTATGGTGGTACGCCTTTTACATTAGTTCTTTTTTGGCATTGAAAAATTTTTGACTGGTCATGTTTTATAACCTGCTGTACAACTCTGACTGCGCTGTACCCATAGTTAGTAATAGCCCATGTTTTGTGCGTTTTGTAATGCTCACAATCACCACCAGTTTGCAACCGAACAAGCTTTATACCAAAGAGATTACAAATTTTATGTATAACTGTGCATGTACTGCATATATTTCAAAAAACAGAACTTTGGTATATGTCTGGGAATATGAAATATGAGGTCGGTAGAACATTAGCTCTTTAGAGCATCACCTTTGGTCAGATAGCTGTCCATCCAGAATAGTACCAAGCTAAACCCTTCATTTTCAGAGAAAACGAGCTGTGTGCATTATAATTCAAAAACAATTTCTTTGGTACATTGCTGGAGATGGCCAGTACTTGCATTCAGCCTACAGTGCCCCCTGGAGGTGAATTTTTCAGACTTCTGATGTTTAATATCATCTACACTGAAAATACTACCAGTGATATTTTAGTAATGCTGTAAAGTACCCCAAAGGGACTGTGTATCCAGAGAATTTCAGATCTCTATCTTGCTGGGTAAACACAATAATGTCATCTAAACATAGGCACAATCTGCTATGAAATGGTCAATTTTGAGTTTTCCTCCAACTTTGGCTCAGTCTAGCTTGAAAGTGAAGATACTACCAAAGAAATGCTTGGTATTCCGGAAAATAGAGCTCCAAATGCACAACAAACAGCATTTACCCTCACAGCACAAATCTGGGTTACAAATAAAAATATACCGCAAACATGAACCAAAAATGAATTTCGACCATCTTCCTGGCCATCCATTGCACTAACCCAGCAAGATACCAAGGAGCGTGTTCACAATGCTGGGCATCAATTCCAGTTTACAACTTTCTGAAGCTTTAGCGAAGTTAAAATCCACTTCTTGTGACAGATATGGGTCAATTTATTTAGCACCCAATGCCACCAAGCAGCAAAGACAATTCTAGGTATAGAGCATGTTCCGTCTACCTACAGCATCCATTTATCGTCCAAAATATGACCATTTTCTGGCAAAAAAATTTAACATTTGAAAAAGAGCATCTGTTTACCTTTGTAAAAACCTTATCTACAAGTGAAGAATAGTGTTAATCTTGATATCAGTGGATCCGTAATGAACTCTACTTTCCAGCGATATATCATATGTTACATCTATGTTGAGATTTCAAGTACTCAGGATGCTTGAATTACATTTTGCTGATCTGGAAAAATTGTAAAATTTGACCTCACCTTGGGAACTGAGCATTCAATTCAATAAAATTCACCAAATTACATGCTTAAAATTGCATAGGATAGGCATGGGCAACGCTCTGCATAAACTCTAATGGAATGCGTAACAGCTGAACTGGGGCGGTAAACAAGCCTCAGAAAACTTATTAAAAAATGACGTAAATACCATTTTCATACAAAAAGAACACCATGGTTTGATTAAAAGCAACCTTTTCAATAGGATACCCGCATTTCATACATGAACTCTGCGTATTACAGCCAAAAACGCGATTTGAACAGAGCTATTGTTTGCCCGTAGGATGAATGCGTGACCTCAATTTGCGCCGTGTTTACAAATTTTCAAGGGCAGGGCGTGGCAAAAATAACCATTTAGGAGGTAAATTTCAAACAGCCCGCGTCGACGTCTTATCCCAGCTACGGCCCTGATTTGCTGTCAAGCCATTTAATTTGAGAAATTACGAGTCTGTTCGTCCAGGCTAGACCTCGAGTGGATGTGAAATAAATTCGACAGAAGTTGGTGAAGTTAAATCGCGAGTCCGCCCGTGATTTCCTCTCAACAATAGCAAGAAAGGTGGGCGTATTTTTTACTGTCCCTACATAGTTTGTTGACAGAATATCTTGTGACCCTATTTGTGAAGTATCAGTAAATATACCAAGGAATAAACCGGCGCCAGGCGTTTAAAGCCCCCTGGTCAATTCGTGCCATCTCCATTTCAACTGGCTGCACGCCAGCGCTGTGATGCTTTCGACCAGATTTCATCAGTGTGTGAAACAATTGTCCTACCAGTGCCGTGCGGTTGGAGGTTAGTTTGGTAAGGCAGAATCCTTCCTTTGCTTGATTAGCAATCAAGCGATTAACTAGTTTAGTAAGACTATTCGGCAGAATGACCGGCCAGTTTAAATTATTACTCAGTACATCGAACCTGAAATGCTCGTTAGACAGCAGATTTGCGCGTACTTGCTTCCAGGAAGCCGAAGCAATGTCATCAACAAGTATGAAAACAGTTCGATTTATGCAGAGTTCAATGCTTAATCAATATACAATGTATTCTCCTTTAAATCTGGCGCTTTTACATAAAAAAGAAAAAAAAAAGCGGGCGCTTATTTTCAGTCTTCTTTCATAATCCGATTAACAATGTTTAAACGATATACAGAATTACCGAGAGCCGAGAATTTTTCCTAATTAGTTTGCATGTGAAGCATCATATCGATATTAATTATAGTTTATGAATTATTAGCAATTAAAAATGAAAAAATTCCTATTGACAATGAATGGAGCCCATTCATTTTCAATGGGAGCGAGACTTTCTTGCACAACCACACTCTCTCACTTTTCCAATTGGCTAAACAGCATCGACCGTTCTCTCTCTCTTTTCCTATTGGCTAAACAGCATCGGGACAAAATTGAAACGCCGCCATCTTGTTTTTGCTTCCGATGCGGCGAAAATATGCTGAATAATACAAAGTAAATAGCTATCAAACCACAAATTTAATCGTAACATCACAACAGACAAATGTCATACAATTATGAAACATAATTATCTTATGCAAACTAGCATATTGTTTTATGAAAATGCATTGCGATTATGAGTTCGCATGGCTCCGTGTCACAACACGGAGTTCCATGTAACTAGCTAGCATGCTAGCTACATACTTGTAACGAAATAATTACATACAGCACAAACGCGCTCACAAAAATTCTTCGTTATGTTCATTTCGCTAAAATAATACAAAGATAACCTAAGCAGACAAAGAAAACAATATAATACAGGACAATCCAGGCTCCACAGGCAGCAAACAAATAGGCCCTACGAGCCGCAGCGGTCTCCATTTTAATACGAAGACCGACGAACAATGCGCTGGTCCCCAGGCATGTCTTAGTTTATCCCGGGGAAGCTAGCTAGCTAGCTCGCCACATAATATTAGTCAAATTCATTCATACTGCACAAATGACCACAAAAATGCTTAGCTATGTCCAGCTAGGTAAAACAAAATGCAAGACGGAACTAACTAGACACAGAAGACGAGTTAAACACGTTATACCATCTTTAAAAAATCGGTGATTCCAGCAAGCGCAGATGACTGTCAAGCGGACCGCATCAGCTACAATATACATGCAAATCCGCATCATCGCATAACGCTTTGTCCGCTAACTATAAGCGGGCAGTATGCAGCGAAAATATGCTGAATAATACAACGTAAATAGCAATCAAAGCAAAAATTTAATCGTATCATCACAACAGACAAATGTCATACAATGATGAAACACAATTATAAATGCAAACTAGCATACTGTTTTATGAAAATGCATTGCGATTATGGTTCGCAGGGCTCCGTGTCACAACATGGAGTTCCATGTAGCTAGCTAGCATGCTAGCTACATACTTATAACGAAATTACATACAGCACAAACGTTCAAAAATTTTTTTCTTTATGTCCATTTCAAAAAAAAATAATACAAAGATAACCTAAGCAGACAAAGAAAACAATTTAATACAGGACAATCCAGGCTCCACAGGCAGCAAGTAAATAGGGCTATGAGCCGCAGCGGTCTCCATGTTAATACGAAGACCGATGAACAATGTGCTTGTCCCGTAGGCATGGTTTAGTTTTTCCGGGAAGCTAGCTAGCTAGCCACGTAATCTTAGTAAAATTCGTACATACTGCACAAATGACCACAAAAACGCTTAGCTGTGTCCAGTTAGGTATAATAATGCAATAAGCAGCAAAACACACAGACACAACAATACTCGATTTTATTTGAAATAATCCGTCACAGTATTGATAGCCTAAATCGCAGGCTAGCTAGCTAACGAGATAACTAGCTTCCTGGTGCTAGCGATCTATTGCGTTACGTGGAATAATGTGCATTAAAAGCGGGCTTTTATCGGCCAAGATGTAATATTCTGCTACAAAACAAATTGGCGGTAAAAGCCCTTTTAAACGCTTATTATTTCACGTAAACATTCAGCACCCAGAGCCGTCTGACAGCGTGGCGTTACAGGGACTTCGAGAACCGATGGATGATCTGCTCATTCTAAAATTAGGTGACATGAATACTTGCTTCGAAGGTCATGAAATCGATGTCAGACAGTATTATGCCTTCGAACTAAGGGTTCTGCTATGATGTTTTCTCCTCAGTAAATGTCCACATATCATTTTATGTCGATCAAAAAATATTATAGATTTGCGTTATCACTTGTCCATTTAGCCACTTTAAAGACAATCGCCTGGTTTGCGGTGCTCACCCGACTGCCAACTTCCCTCGTACACGTGGTAGATGTAAACATTCGCATCAAACAGTAGCTGACAGTTTGATGAAAACATGTCCGCCAAAGGTTGTATAATGTTGCGAGCTAAAGGGGTGCGATTTTTTAAAGAAATCGGTCCTAAGCGACAGATGCAATCTGCTTTCATCAAGGAAGACAATGAGAAGCGATCGCAGGTGAGTTTAGTGTGTTACGCTGGTGCGTTCACTTTTCATGGCGCAAAGCAAGGGATGGATTGAAGCGAAGTCAGAAATAACGTAAATGGCTTAACAATCATTAACTTGTCCTTCGTTAACACACACAGGATCAACGTAAAACAATCAGGCGTGGGAAAATGTGAGCAAAAGTAAACAGCATGTCCGAATGTTTAAGTGCTGTGCCTTCACCAGTTTTCCTGCTGAATAATTTTTTCGTGTGCCGTGCGGAATTCAACATTTCATACAATTTAGTGTTTTTATTGGCCTTTAGCTCATTTTCACGCGGTAATTCTTCACAAACGCTCGGAAAAACACTGTCACTAATGAAAACAACCTGAGAGCCCGTCGGCGAGAGTAACGCATTATTTACTTTAGCACAAAATCTGTGCTGACACGAAAACTGAACAGTCAACCATGCTTGATTATTTTTATTTGATGATGACAATACCAGTAATATTTATAATATCATTATCGTCACAGAAACTATAAAAGACACTTTGCATTCCTGGGGAGGGTTCTGTATTATATTGATATCATAACACTATTAATTAATATTAATATAACTATTATCATAATCAAAAATGATGATAATAATAATAATAGCACCAATGATAATTAAAACAAAAATCAAACATTTATAATACATACATACATAATCAAATTGTTCAAGTTTTGTGATTCATCATATCCACATGCCGTTCAAAGCAGTGAGATTTGGTCTTCCATTATTCATCTTAGTCACTAGGGCGGCACAGTGGTCGGCCTCCCAGCAAGAAGGTTGTGGGTTTGAATCCACCTGTGGCGTTTCTGGGTGGAGTTTACATGTTCACCCCGTGCCCCCTTGGGTTTTCTTGAGGTGCTCTGGTTTCCTCCCACAGTCCAAATACGTGCATATTAGGCTAATTGGAGACTCTAATATGCCCAAAGGTATGGGCGAGTGCATGGTGTATACCCTGCGATGGACAGGCTACCTGTCCAGGGTATATTTCTGCCTCTCACCCAAAAGATATGCTGGGATAGGAATACGCAGAAGAAAATGAATCTCTCATAGTATAAAAAATTCAAACCCAATTAAAATACTGAGACAAAATTACGATTAAAAAAACAAATAATAGGATAAGACGAAGTAGACTTTAAAAAAACAAACACTTTGAATATACAAAATGATTTTTGCAATACAACCTACAAGTATATTATGCACTGGTGTGTATAATTATACATCTTTATGAAAGTGCATCATAAATATTATCAATTCAAATTGTTCAAGTTTTATTATTAAGGAGATTAATATGCATCTCTGTCACTTCACAAAATTCAAACCCAATGAAAATAATGAGAAAAAAGATAATAAAAATGTCATCATCATACAGTAAAAATAACAATATAAGACAAAGTAGGCTCAAATAAACGAACATTCTGTATTTACAAGATATTATAAAGGCAATGGCAATGAGCAAAAAGATGAAGGAAGTAGCTCAGTAATTCGTACTGAGAGAGCAGTGCACGTCTTATTGGTCTTACAGAGAGTATGGGGGTAGAAGCTGTGGCTTTGGTCATTGGTCTTGGCTGCAATGTTCACATAGCCTGGCTTCCGACTGGACAGCTTCGTCAAGAAGAGGCCATGGTTTGGGTGACTGGGGTCCTGACCTCATATTGTGTAGGTCCATCAGGTTAGGCAATACAGCACCAAAAACTCGCTGGGCTGACTGCACCACCCTTTGAACCCTGTGCCTCTCAATTACTACGGCTGCTTTACAAGGTGGTGATGCTGCCAGTCCAGAAATTACTGTTACCAATAAAAAAATTATAATAATAGTAATAATTAGAAAGTAATAATACATCTTTTAGCAATGTCCATTCTATTATATTGATAAAAGCAAAAGAATGGTCATAAATGTTGGACGTGTATCGTCCAGCACATCAAGTTGGACTTTGATGAACAATAGTTGTATTACAATCATATGCTGTGAATAATAACATGTCGATAATGATGATAGTGCATCAATAGCCATGTAAAACCAGTATGTAGATAATAAACAAATATATACCTGAACCATTACTGACAACAATAAAGATCATCATCATCCAAATAACTTTTATTATGCTACATTCCAATGATGTAGCTTGACAACTAAATTAACCCTTACCATACATATGCCCTGGTCACTTCGACCATGCAATGGACGGTCATCATAGTTTATCATACTTGCCTATCAGTAAAGAAGACACTTTGCACCTTATCATACAGCAGAGTGCAGGACAATGCAAAAATAAACATCACATTGTACAGTGAATTGTGCTATCACATGCAAACTCAGAGTTTCTTTATAAACTCTCATTCTAGTTAATTATTCAGATTTCCATCCTTGCAGTCTCGAATTGAAGCGTGAATGAATATTTTTGTTATTATCTCCTCTATCAGTATACGGGCTTCCTATAGGCTTGGCCTTAATTGTTTTGATTGTCAATAAGGAACAGTACGAGGGAACAAGTTCACAAAATCCTGTGATAAAAGTTTGGGTCACTGCATCACGTCACGGCACGTCTCTAGCTTCCTTTAAGGAAGTACTAGCAAATCTGCAGTTTCGTGAGCATTTCAAGTTCGATGTACTCAGTAATAACGCCACGGAAACTTAAACTGGCCCGTCATTCTGCCGAATAGTCTTACTAAACTAGTTAATCGTCTGATTGCTAATCAAGCAAAGGGGAGGTTTCTGCCTCGCCAAACTAACCTCCGACTGCACGTCACTGTGTTTTACTATGAATTATTCTCAGTAGCTCATTGAAACTATCATGGGAGGAGGGTATATGGACATAGTAAAAACTGCAAAGTTTTTTTTTAAAATCACCACGGGTTATTGAAGGGGGAACGTTTCGTAGCAGTGGGAGGGCAAACAACTGCCGGCATCAGCGACTTCACTGCATTTTATACAGTAATGGGTGAGTAGCGTTAATGTTTGCCCTCCCACGATAATTTTGACATTTTTGCAGGCCATTGATCCAAAAAAAACTTCACAGGCAACCCATTCATACCATTTTTTAATATCAATGCCAAACCTAATGTTGAACATAATTGGGTGAAATTCAATGCATTTTCCATTAAAAAGGGCCTAGGGGGCGCTGCTGTACTTCAGAAAAGGAGTAGATGACTTTAGCATCAATTATTTCTGTTAGGGTACCCTAATGGATAATTTGGCGTGGTTTATTTCGGAATAGACTGTATTTTCGAAAATGCCCTCAGGCTTCACCCCCCAATTTTCACAATGGGTTTTGTTGAAAAATGCCGAAATCAGCCATTTTTGGGACCCTGTGGCTCTGAGACCCTTTCCTGTAAAGGCATTGGACTTGTGGCAAACTTTTCGTCTGTGTCTTCTGTACTTGCCTGCAAAAAATCATTAGAAAATAATAAACGCTTTGTTCTCAGCAACTCAAGAAATGTTGTCATTTTATTCATTTGTATTGCCCATGCCTACATAGGATACCACTTTGTTCATCATAGATTTTGTAGAATCGCACATTTTCTCATTATCACATCTTTTTTTCTTTGTAACCAGCCTGAAGATAACTGCTTAATTTTTCCGTCCCACAGTGTCTGTCCATAACACTGCAAATTTCTCCTTATTGGAGAGTGCTATCATAATTAGACCATAGCGTGAGAAATATCTACTAATAAGGAATGTGTGGACATGGTTTGCCCCCAAAACTCTGACTGGCCCCTGAACTGCAGAAGTTTTACTCTTTCAGTCCTACAAAATGTCTGTCCATCACATGCGTGATGGACAGACATGCTGTGGGACACTTTCACTTGTGCTTACATACCTTATTTTTATGCAGTATCTCTTGGTACTAATAGGATTTCAACAATTTCCGAATGGTTAAAAGAGGTTTTAGGATAAATTCATTAATGATTGGAGTAAAATGAGCATTGCGCAGACAATCACGTTCACCTCCGACTGCATCAGATGATCAGCAGTGATTCGTGCCCTAATTAATCCAGCCTATATCCTACTGATCAATTCAAGTGTGTCAAAGAATCAGATATTCTTCACTTTTAAATGCTATGCAATTGCAACTGATCAGCTGCCAATTGAATTGATGGATCCAGGGAATGCAAGGGTCCCACAATGTCCGTCCGTCACAAATCCATCTACATGTACAATCATTGCAAAAATTAATATATGTGAACACTTTTACTTATTTCTTTATATTTTTGATAGATTGGCTGGGGCAGCACCCCGGCGGCATGTTTCCAATTTCTTAAAATGTGTTGATGTCTATAAAACAGCTGGGATTGATGAAATTTTGAAGCCAAAGACAATTCTTACAACAATTTTTATTGCATTTCAAGATTACATAATGGAGGTTCTTAGTTTTATAAGACTATTTGCTACTAAGATGAACTGATACTAGTTCTAACTGGTATCATAATTTTTCTCAGATGTTAATCAGGATTTCAATTCGTCGTGTGACAAATTCCCGATGTGGGACTGTCCTGCAATGTCAGTCCATCACAATAGTAGTATGAACAATGCTGTGTCATGTGTTAAGATGTACTTTGATCCACTTGAGCCCTTTCACCTGTTTGGAGTTAATGTGGTCATTGAAGTTAGCAGAGTTGTCGTTTTAATTTTAAAGGTCCCCTATTATGCTGTATTTAGTTGTTAAAAATATGTCCAATGGGTCTTTAAAATAATGTTAAGAATTCAGTTACAAAAAAAACCACACGCATCCAGGCCTAGTGAAACGTCTTCTCTCACCCCGTCTGTGCTGGCCTGAAACGCGAGCTGTTTGGAGTGGGCGGGGAGGCTATGCCAATGAGGCACTGCTCTGATTGGCTGCCTGGCTGCTTCGATTCCGGGGGAGGGTGCAGATCCGAAAAACCAGGAAACCAAGATGGCAGATATTTCAGGACAGCTCTCCGCGGCATGTATTGCCGTGAGACCATACTTGTTTGATCCCTAATCTGACCCCGAACGGGAGGAGGAAGCCATTGAAGTATTGCAGCAACGTTTACAGCAGGATTTCAATGAGTGGCAAGTTGAAATTTTAGTGTTTTGCTCATACTCTCTCGCCTTCCATGCATCTGATTGTAGCTGTCCTGTTATATAGTCATGTTATATACCCACTTGGCTATCTGGAGGAAACTTTGCTAAAAGCTCCTGTTAACCATTTCCACCAAAACAAAAAGCAATTCCGACACCAAGCTACGACATGAATTCGCACTAAAAACACACAAACGGTGTAAGCGTTGCCTCTGTGGAGCAAGCGAATCGATAACTTCTCCCTAAAAAAAACTGTATCCGATCTCCACTTTTGTTTTTCGGCTTTTTATTCTCCAGAACAATTTTCAAAGGTGGATAAAAGTCTGCCATGGCAATGCAGAGTAATCGTTTGTTTTACAAGACACGTTATAGTGCGTTTTGCGATTGCATTCATCGCAATAGCCTCATAGAACTAGCCCACACAATGGCGAAGTACCCGGCTGACCCCGGTCATGGGTAAGTAAAACGATCGTTTCACAGTAGCAGTAAACAAACCCAAACACGTACCCCGAGCTCTGAAAAACCTTCGTCTGCAGCCTTTTCAGGCCAACTTTGCAGACACATACAACACCTCTCCAGTAAGCATCAACTGTAGTGGCTATAATCTGGCAACGTTGTGATGAAACTGCCACATTGATGCTCACAAAAGTAACACACGCATACCAATCAGAATTACTGTTAACCAGGAGCGTTTTTTAAGTCGTACGACACACGCACTAACATGCAGTAGCCAGTAACCGAGCATTCATAACAGCGACAGAGACAAACGTTACCCTGCAATTCAGGTTTTACAGACAGTAAGTTCTGTTACCGTGAACAGTTGTACCAAGCGTCCAAATTACAAACAATTATCAAAAGTTAGCTTCAAATGAGGTTTATGTTCACACACCTTCTGTTGAATATCCCCTGATATTACTTTTGCTTATTTAGGACACAAACATTAGCAACAGTAACTTAGCTTCGTTAGATGCAGTGCTACAGCCACATCAACAGGCTATCAAGTTAGGTAGGCTTATGCAGTCAAGCAAGACAAAATGGTAAAACTTGCTGCTTCCGCGTCTGTGAGTAATGGACAGTTGCTACAGATCTAGGCTTTATCTTCAGATTTTTTATCAAGCCTGCGTTTGAGGCCAGGTGTTAGTGCTAACTATCGTAAGCGGTCCTGCTAGCCACCCGTAACACGTTGGCTTCACTTACATTATTTGCTGTTATATCATTGCTTACAGCTTGTGGCTCCGAGCGCTTGATCGATGCAACTGCTCCAGGTTTGAGAAGCAGCTGAGACTCATATCCAGCATCAAATAATCCTTTATTGACAAAGCTGTATTCGGTGAAATGCCGAGCACAAACAGCTAACGTTCCCTTTGAGTGTGGCCGTTTGCCGCCAGCAAACAAAAAAGCTACTCACTGATTTCTGGTGGCATCGTCTTTTGGAAGAGAAAATAGTTCTTTTTTTTTTTTTTTTTTTTTTTTGCGCGTCCAAAAAAACACAGACGAGAAGCTTTGGGAGACATACTGACGAAACTGCACCTCAAATGATCCGTGGTTGTTGTTCTGCCTCTTTTGTGTTTCCAGAAGTGTAGACGTTACTAAGGCATAGTATGACCCGCGGTTGTTTGTGCCTGCTAAAATAGTTTCCGGTGTGGGCAGGTCCAGCGCCGTGATTGGCTCTGGCTAGGTCTGTGCTAATTGGACGGCACAACCTGACGTCAGGTTTTGCCCAGATGTAGTGAAGATCTCGGGACGAGCTGTTCAGAGAGGAAATCACGTTCAGGAAATCACGTTCCCGGATTACGGCAAAACCCTGTTTAGAAGCTTTACAGAGGTTGAGTATGGACATCCAAAATTATAACATTACTTGTATGTATTAAAAGAAGGATCTCTCCTTTAAGACCAGAAATGACAAATTCCCAATGTGGGAATGTCCCACAGTGTCTGTCCATCACATTGGTATGAACAATGCTGTATAATGTGTATGACATATTCATAGATGTTGTTTGATCCACCTGAGCCATCTCACCTGTTTGCTGTTAATGTGGTCAGTGTTCGACCTTAACGCCGGTCCGTCGGCCATTGGCCGACGATTTTCATTTCGGGCCGTCAATTTTCTGGGTGAGTCGGTCTGGTGGGCCGACAGAATTTTTTACCCGCGAAATCGGCTCCACTGAACTGGAACAACAATCTCCGAGTCGAGCTCACTCTGTCCGTCATTATGGCGAGTGATGCCATCTCGAGTAAAGCCAGGCAGCGTATTTTGTATTTACCCCACAGCGAAGGGTTCGCTCAGGATTGTAACCGACTGAGCATGCGCAAAGGGTTCGCTTGCGATTACGGCTTTAACGTGGCAGGCATAGAAAGCAGTGGATAGCGATCAATAGTTCTAACTTCGCCATGTAATCAGCTTGCTGGCATTCATATGCACCAAATAAGTCGGCAAAAAAGGCTTTCTAGCAAACGTTAGTTCGCTTGCGTAGCTAGAAAGTTTGCTAGCTTAGCTAGCCAAGAGCTCTATTTGACGCATGAAAGTTAATAGGAAAAAAGTGAATAGCCATTATTTTGCAAACTAACTTAGCTAGAGTTGAATTCATAGACTGTATAAAAAGATTGACGCCGCACTCAGAAAAAAGAAGCCCATGCGGAAGTACCGTAAAATGGCATTCTATTTAATGGCCAGCAGATGGCGACGTCGGTGGTTGCAGAAAGAAGTTCAATGCTATAGAAGTCTGAGAAAATGACCCTACTTTCCCACCTGATTTTTCATTTAAATAATGATTTTTCACATTATTTTATGGTAGCTATAGCAAGTTTCAAGTCTCCTTCGATATATCATGATGTTCATTTTTGTAAATTGTGGTCCCAAGTAGACTAGAATAAAGAATAAAGCCAGAATATGCTTTGGAGGCGTGGCTATACTCTGGTCCTCGTCCGATACGGTCAGAGCTACCTCTCACGTCCCTCCCCGGATCTTGATTCTTGCTCTTGTCCAATAGAAATCACATCCGGTTTCAAAATGACAACATGGCGCAATTCAAATTGCCAAAATCGAGGCTTCCTTTATGGTATGCTGAAACCAATGGGTGACCTCACGGTGGCTTCGTCCATCTTTTTATACAGTCCTTGGTTGAATCGCAAACATTTAGCTTGTTAGCTGGCATTAAAATGCACCAAATAAAAAAAATTTGCCGATGGACGCTGACTTAAGAAACCTAGATTAAAGGTTAGAAATTATGCCTTGCCGTAACTTACTTGATAGTTTAGCCAGGTGAGACCGCTAATTTGTTATCTACCGCAAGGTCGAACATACTTAGTCCGGCGTGCCTTCCTAGATATCAAGTTTTGCGACAAGTACCAATTTACATGAATAGCCAAGTATCTTTGGCAAACATTAGCTCGCGTAAAAACTCTGCAGCCAGCGAACGGAGCTGATCAGTCTCCTCAATGTGTAACAGACCTAGCAACACAGCTCATTCATGACTACTTACTTATCTGACGCGAGGCTGAACTTCGCTCCTTATTCGCAATTCTCGTCGTTAATCAGACTAATCAAGTAGCGGAATAATTGCAGTTCACTGTTTTTATTTATTTATATGCACCGCAAATAGGTAGCTGAGCAGGCGAACTAGCCTGCTAGCCTTGCAAACACGTTTGTTGGTTTATTAAGGAAATGTTGGAAAGCTAGAAAGCTTTTTGTCGACTTTGCTTCGGTGCATGTAAATGCTGGGCAGCGAACTAAATGGCGAAGTAATTATTCACCGTTAGCCATTAATTTCTTTGCATCACATTCATGGCCATAATCGCGAGAGAAACCTTCGCAGAGGTTCACAAGGTTGGAATTCTGTGTGAACCCATCGCTGATGCTGTAAATACAAAATATGCAGCCAGCCATCTATTCACGCGATTTAGCGAGTATTCAAACCTCGCATCAATGTATGCGACTAAATGGGATTCAATACATTTGCTAAATATTGGCCAGTGAAAATACACTTTACTTTGTTGACTGAAGGTTCGAGTTTGTCTTTTCGTGTATGAAAGTTAATACGGAGATATTTTTGCAACGTAGCTCCGTCTTAGTCTTAACCAAGAACAGTTGAGTTTAGCATGGCGAAGCGAGTGGGAGGGTTAATGTCGTGGCTGGGCGAAGAAAAACCGGCAAAAAAGAAAAATGGTGAAGGATCTCAGATTTATGAAAAGGAGAAGAGAAAAAGACTCCTCCGAACGGGAAGCGAGGATATTGTAATCGGGTCCGTCCGTCTGTCTTTCTGGACGCATGTCTTCAAAACTATTGGCACGATTTACATAAAACTTCAACTGTAGAAAGGTCCTACCCGTGGTTCGGTCCTCCTCTAACATCAGACTGCAAGGTCAAAAATCAAAGTCACAAACAAATGTCAAAGGGGCGAGGGTTTGCAATCTCTGATTGTCTTGTTGTCTGTTCAGAAGACAGCCTGCTAGCTGCGACAGCACTTGACTTTTAAAAATCCTGTCTTATGTATATAATACACAAGATCTCGTTGTTGCTATAGTCGGAGAAATAAATGTTTTGTTCATAAAAAGGTGTCCTTTTTTTGGGGTTTGCATTTGAAAAAATCAGGGCTGACAAAAACTCAGCCGGGCTGACAGATTTTGGCTGAAAAAGTGAAGGTCGAACCCTGGTGGTCATTGAAGTTAGCAGAGTAGTAGTTCTTATTTCCTCATTTGTATCTGTGTTTATTCAAAATAATGTGATCTCGTAACTGTCTATGAACCTGAGGCCAGATAGTCATGTTGAAGGGTGCCAGATGTATGCACAGTGTTCAAGTTGTTGTTGTTCTGAATAAAATATCCATTGCATACAATAATAGTTTTTGTTTGTTGTGGATTTTACTGCTGATCATAAAACTGTCCCACAGTGTCTGTCCATCACATGTCCAGTGTCCCACAATGTCTGTCCATCACACATATTTAATCCATTTTGCCTGCTTTATGGTAGACTTCCTGGCAAAATGTTTTCCATAGGTCTTCAGCACTACTAAGTTATAGTAACTTGAATGCAGTTTCTTCTTTTTTCTGCACAGTCGTTAGTTGGAACATAAAATGAGATGATGCGGCTTCTGTTGTGGTTTTTATTCAGATATATTTTCATATCATGAGGTTCCCCCATCCTCAAGCAATTGTAGAGAGACAGATTCTTCAGACAATTAGGCTTTATTGAGGCATATTGATAAGTATAAAGCCCAGTTCTTTTTGCGGAAGAAGAACTGATATCTTGCCGATCACACCCAGTTTTTATACCTTCATCACAGGAAATATCTTCCAATTATGGTCTTTCCGCCTTCTCGTTCTCAAGCTACAACAGGACAGGCAAACCAAAACACTGCCAACTGCCTGAGAGAACTACAACCAAAAGATGAGCATGCACATCACTAAAAAGGAGCAGAAAATTACAGTCAAGAGAGGAAAAATACAGCCAAAGGACTAGGATACCATAAGATACATAAATGATTCAATTGATTATGTTTTTTTCAGTAACAACTAATGATTTTACTGAACAAATATTGATCAAAGCTACAGAAATCAAATACATCACTTGATTATGTTTTTGAATCAACTAAACAGAAGCCTGCTTACTCATCAAAGCTTCAGTAGCTCGCTGCTTATGTGTGTGAGCTGCTTATGCATGTGTGAATTGAATTGCTTGCATGTGTGTTTGACTGTGTGTGAACTGCTTGTAAGTGTGTGTGCATGTGTACGTGTGCTGCGTGTGTACGTGTGTGTGCGTGTGTCTGTGTGCACTGCTCGTGTGTGTGAACTGCTTGCGTGTGTGTTTTATGTGTGTGTGTATGTGCCTGTGTGCGTGTGCCTGTGCGTGTGTGTGTGTGTTTGCACTGCTCATCCCCTCCCTACGCGTATGTGAACTACTTGTATGTGTGTGTGTTATGTGTGTGTGTGTGTGTGTTACTGCTGCTTACATAATATGGTTATTAATTATGATTATTGATTATGGTTATTCAACATGGCAATTGATCTACTTATGAGTATGATGAGAGATATTGAAATATAATCTTCAACACTTCTTACAAATTACAAATTTATGGAGTTGTCAGTGCCGACTACCCAATGTTGAGAAGGAACCCTTCATTTGATTACCTCCTGTAGAATTGCCCATACCCTAAACTAACTTAAAAAGTTGATCTTCTTCCTCTGTGTGAACATTCAGCTTTGTGGTTCAGTGATGACTAATGTGGCAGAAATATCAAATTTAAACCTATTTTCAATAAACATGAAGCGTAAATTGATAGTTCCAGTGAAAAGATTGTTTCCACACCTCTTGTTCTCAGTTGCATAGGTTATGTACTTCTAAAAAAATCGGAAGTTTTTGGAGTATAGAAAGGTTTATTTTTCTCTCCTGGTGTTACACATATGATGACCAGCATTGTGAACACGCTCCAAGGTACTATTAACTGAAAATGATAGTTTTGTTGTAAGTAAACACATAATAAAGCACTCTTGATTGGTATATGTCTGGGATATTATATTATTTCCATTCCCATTTTCAATTTTTACTGTGATTTCTCAAATAATTCAGGCTCAATAACACAGTTATCCAGCTTGGCGCTGATGTGGTGCTGATGTCTATCCAAACTTGAGGTGTCACAGGTCATGATAAAAGTATAACACATCTGGTACTATGTACCCTTAAGTCATAATAATAGATGTAAAACGTGGTGTCAAAAGCAAAACTGAGCCGCTCTCGTGGCTTCCAGGTGGCGCCACAGGCAGACTAAGTGAGATATGGACCTAAAAATTTGGCTTTTTCCGTGAGACTACCATATCTAACTATGTGCAAAGTTTCATTCAATTCCAGGGGGGTCAACTCCTCAACTTCTTCAAAAAGTACCATTTTCTCACGGAATGGCTCTGAAACTCACACAGTGTGTGAGAGTTGACAGGTATGCGTTGTAAATGAAAACTGGCCACACCTGATAATGTTGAGAGTTGCCTGAGTTTCTGTTACGGTAATTTAAATGAATTATTGAAAACGGGTCATGACCAATCATTAATTTTAAGGGATTGTTCGAGCTTCCCCTGTTGCCAGTTCACGAGCCGCCACTGCTTCTATCATACGGGCGGAGTTCGACAAGGTGTTTCAGCTCTTGGGAGGCCAGTATTCAGTATGATGCAGCGCACTCTTGCGATTTGTGCGTGTGCAAGCCATTATCATGACAATATGAATGAGGTCAAAATTGATCTCCCCGATCGGGAATACTGTACGCAATGTCAGAGGCGATGTATGTACAGCCAGTTGGCCCCGCAAGGAAAGTATGCATGATAATGAGCCAGCATTCAATCAGAGCCTCTAGTCAACGGTTAAGGTAATGATTTCCTGACTTCTGAACTTCGCCGCGTTGGAATAACGTGATCTAAAATCATTGAAACTATTTTATCGCATTGGCGAACCTGGCAAGCGGCTAGCGCAATCCCTGCGATGTATCGGAGACAGATTAAACAGTAAAAAATGACTTGAGATGGGCTTGACCCTCTGAAACAGGGGAGGATGGAAAGCCTTTTATTTCATGGTAAAAGAAAATGAAACTGCCTGGTGTGTGTTTCTGTAGCTATGGTTTGCCATTATGGCTTGCCCTCTTGCAAATACATTCAGGCAAATTACGTGCTGAACAAGGCAAAAGTTAAGGTCTGCAAAATTATCATCCTCTACCCGACAATTGCTCTTACCCCCTTCCCATTTACTTCGCTCAATTTGCAATCAAATAGTTGATTCCCTCAATTTATGATTTTAATTGGTAGACCGTCTAGTTTATTTAGATAAAATTTTTGTTTGTCACATTTTGAAATTTAAGTGACCATGAAACTTGACAGATTTGCCTGAACGCGTTTGCTCGGTTATTTTATCTAGTCACCCCTCGGCCGACTCTGGCCGGAGGGGTATTGTCGTCACCTGCGTGTCTGTCTGTCGTCCGTCGTCTGTCATCCGTCCATGATTTTGTCTGGGCCAGTACTCAGCAACTAATAATCGCAGCTTCACCAAGTTTGGTATGATCACTCACTATGACCCATAGATGGGCAACGTCAGGTTTTTTGCTGGATTTGACCTTTGACCTTAGCGCTGTGACCTTGACCCTGGAAATCTTGTCCGGGTCAGTATTCGGCAACTAATTATTGCAGCTTCACCAAATTCGGTATAATAACTCACAATGGCAAATAGATGTGCATTGTCAGGTTTTTTGCTGGATTTGACCTTTGACCTTAGCGCTGTGAACTTGACCCTGAAAATCTTGTCCGGGTGACATTGTCCAGGCCAGTACTCAGCAGCTAATTATCGCAGCTTCACCAAATTTGGTATGATAACTCACTATGACCCATAGATGTGCAACCTCAGGTTTTTTGCTCGATTTGACCTTTGACCTTAGTGCTGTGACCTTGACCGTGGAAATCTTGTCCGGGTCAGTACTCGGCAACTAATTATCGCAGCTTCACCAAATTTGGTATAGTAACTCACTATGACCCATAGATGTGCAACGTCAGGATTTTTGCTGGATTTGACCTTTGACCTTAGCGCTGTGACCTTGACCCTGAAAATCTTGTGCTGGTGACATTGTCCAGGCCAGTACTCGGCAACTAATCATCATAGCTTCACCAAATTTGGTATGATAACTCACTATGACCCATAGATGGGGAAAGTCAGGTTTTTTTGCTGGATTTGGCCTTGGACCTTAGCGCTGTGACCTTGACCCTGGAAATCTTGTCCGGGTCAGTACTCGGCAACTTATTATTGCAGCTTCGCCAAATTTGGTATAGTGACTCATTATGACCCATAGATGTGCAAAGTCAGGTTTTTTGCTGGGTTTGACCTTTGACCTTAGCGCTGTGACCTTGACCCTGAAAATCTTGTCTGGGTGACATTGTCCAGGCCAGTACTCAGCAACTAATGATCACAGCTTCACCAAATTTGGTACGATAACTCACTATGACCCATAGATGTGCAACGTCAGGTTTTTTGCTGGATTTGACCTTTGACCTTAGCGCTGTGACCTTGACCCTGAAAATCTTGTCTGGGTGACATTGTCCAGGCCAGTACTCAGCAACTAATGATCGCAACTCTACCAAATTTGGTATGATCACTCACTATGACCCATTATTGGGCAACGTCAGGTTTTTTGCTGGATTTGACCTTTGACCTTAGCGCTGTGACCTTGACCCTGGAAATATTGTCCGGGTCAGTACTCAGCAACTAATTATTGCAGCTTCACCAAATCTGGTATGATAACTCACTATGACCCATAGATGTGCAACGTCAGGTTTTTTGCTGGATTTGACCTTTGACCTTAGCGCTGTGACCTTGACCCTGGAAATTTTGTCCGGGTCAGTACTCAGCAACTAATTATCACAGCTTCACCAAATTTGGTATAGTAACTCACTATGACCCATAGATGTGTAACGTCATGTTTTTTGCTGGATTTGACCTTTGACCTTAGCACTGTGACCTTGACCGTGAAAATCTTGTCTGGGTGACATTGTCCAGGCCAGTACTCAGCAACTTATGATGGCAGCTTCACCAAATTTGGTATGATAACTCACTATGACCCATACATGTGCAAAGTCAGGTTTTTTGCTAGATTTGACCTTTGACCTTAGCGCTGTGACCTTGACCCTGGAAATCTTGTCCGGGTCAGTACTCGGCAACTAATTATTGCAGCTTCACCAAATTTGGTATGGTAAATCACTATGACCCATAGATGTGTAAAGTCAGGTTTTTTGCTGGATTTGACCTTTGACCTTAGCGCTGTGGCCATGACCCTGGAAATATTGTCCGGGTCAGTCCTCAGCAATTAATTCTCAGAGCTTCACGAAATTTGGTATAGTAACTCATTATGACCCATAGATGTGCAACGTCAGGCTTTTTGCTGGATTTGACCTTTGACCTTAGCGCTGTCATCTTGACCTTGGAAATCTTGCACGGGTCAGTACTCGGCAACTAATTATTGCAGCTTCACCAAATTTGGCACGGTAACTCACTATGACCCATACATGTGCATTGTCAGGGTTTTTGCTGGATTTGACCTTTGACCTTAGCTCTGTGACCTTGACCCTGGAAATTTTGTTCGGGTCAGTACACGGAAAGTAAATATCGCAGCTTCACCAAATTTGGTATGGTAGCTCACTGTGCCACATGCATGTGCAACGTCACGTTTTTTTCAGGATTTCACCTTTGACCTTTGTGCTGTGACCTTCAGGCAGGAAATCTTGTAGGGGTCAGTACTCAGCAACTACTGATTGCAGCTTCACTAAATTTGGTTTGGTAAATCACTGTGACACATAGATGTGCAACATCATGGTTTTTGCTGGATTTGACCTTTGACCTTAGCGCTGTGACCTTGAGGCAGGAAATCTTGTCCGGGTCAGTACTCAGCAACTACTGATCGCTGCTTCACTAAATTTGGTATGGTAAATCACTGTGACACATGGATGTGCAAGGTCATGTTTTTGCTGGATTTCACCTTTGACCTTAGCACTGTGACCTTGAGGCCGGAAATCTTGTCCGGGCCGAGGGGTATTCAGCAACGCGTTATGTTTTTACATTAGGTCGCTGCGTGCGAATGCGATAACAATTTACATGTCACATTCAATACGCTTCAACAAAATGTTTGCCACCTTCACTGTAGGCTATTTAGACCATCAAAAGTAACCAAAATCAAGAGCTATGAATTACTTCATTTTTAATTAATCTTGTTCAATAATCAAATAAAAAATGCTTCAAATTTGAGGTTCAGATTCGCCTGAACATGTTTGCCAAATCTTTGGTGTATTTGACTATTGCGTGCAATGCAAAAATAATTTCCCTGACACATTCCCATTCAATGCTTCACAAAATGTTTTCCTCTATGCGTATATTTTTAAAGGGGACCTAACATGCTGATACTTCTTTTAATACATATTAGTAATGTTATAATGTTGGTTGTCCATGCTCAACCTTTGAAAAGTTTCTAAACACAAGATACAGGAATTTTGCCGTAATCCAAGAATGTGATTTCGTGAGCGTGATTTCCTCTCTGAACAGCTCCTCCCGAGATCTTCACGAGATCTGGGCAAAACCTGATGTCAGGTCGTTCCGTCCAATTAGTACAGACCTAGCCAGAGCCAATCACGGCGCTGGACCTGCCCACAGCGGAAACTATTCTAGCAGGCACTAACAATGGCAGATCATACTATGCCTTAGTAGCGTCTACACTTTTGGAAATACAAAAGAAGAACTGCAGATCATTTGAGGTGCAATTTTGTCAGTATGTCTCCCAAAGCTACTTGTCCGTTTACTTTTGGACGCGAAGAAAAACAAATATTTCTCTTCGAAAAGACGATGCCACCAGAAATCAGTGGGTAGCTTTTTTTTTTGTTTGCTGGCAGCAAACAGCCACGGCCAAAGGGAACGTTAGCTGTTTGTGCTCAGCACTTCACCAAAGACAGCTTTGTCAATAAAGGATAATTCAACACAGGATAAGCGTTTCAGCTGCTTCTCCAACCTGAAGCAGTTGGATCAATCAAGCGCTCGGAGCCACAAGCTGTAAGTAACCATATAACAGCAAATGATGTATGTGAAGCTAACTTGTTACGGGTGGCTAGCAGGACCGCTAGCGATAGTTAGCACTAACAACTGGCCTCAAATGCAGGCTTTGTAAAATATCTGAAGATAAAGCCTGTATCGGTCGCGACTGTCCGTGACTCACAGACACAGAAGCTGTAAGTTGCTTTTACTGCATAAGCCAACCTGACGTGATAGCCAGTTGATTGTGGCTGTAGCACAGCGGCTAATGTAGCCGAGTTACTGTTGCTAATGTTTGTGTCCTAAATATGCAAGAGTGAAATCAGGGGAAATTCTACAGAAGGTGCGTGAACATAAACCTCATTTGAAGCTAACTTTTAATATTTGTTTGTAATTTGGATGCTTGGTACGACTGTTCACAGTCACAGAACTTGCTGTCTGTAAAAACTGTATTGCAAGGGTTTGTCTCTGTGGTTATGACCGTTCGGTTACCAGCTACTGCATGTTAGTTTGCGTGTCGTGCTAATTAAAAATGCTCCTGATTAACTTATATGCAGTAATTCTGATCGGTATGCTTGTGTTACTTCGGTAAGCATCAATGTGGCAGTTTCATCACAACGTTGCCCGATTGTAGCCTCTACAGTTAGTGATCGCTTCACTTATCAATGACCGGGATCAGCCGGGTACTTCACAAATGTCTGAGCAAGCTCTCTGGTGCTACCATGAAAGCAATGCGAAACGCAGAAGCTCTACCTGTTTAAAAATGATTTCTCTGCACTACCTTGACATAATTTCATCCCCCTTTAGAAATTGTTGTGGCTAATAAAAAGCCGAAAAAGGCGGAGATTAAATAGGTAATTCTTTCCTGTAGAAGTGATCGATTCGCTAGCTCCACATAAGCAACTTGTCCGCGCTAACGGAACTTACGGTCTGCAAAACCTGTATTATGTTCATAACATAACCAAGCTCTCTCTAGCTGTCGCGTACTATCCATAAAGCTGCTTTCACATCAGACACGAAACTAATTTTTCGCGGGACAGATTAGCCTACATTCAAAGTCAATGCAAAGACGCGAATATAGGCCTTATGGGCGCGTTAAGCAGCTTTCACACCGGACGCGAAACGAATTTTTCGCGCGACAGATTAGCTACATTCAAAGTCAATGCAAAGACGCGAATACAGGCCTTATGGTGCGCGTTAAGCAGCTTTCACCCCGGACGCAAAACAAATTTTTCGCGCGACAGATTACATTCAAAGTCATGACCGCTTATCAGCTACTGCATGTTAGTTCGCGTGCTCTGCAAATTAAAAATGCTTCTGGTTAACTTATATGCAGCAATTATGATCGGTATGCTTGTGTTACTTCGGTAAGCATCAATATGACAGTTTCATCATAGCGTTGCCTCATTGTAGCCACTACAGTTGAAGCTAACCGGAGAGTTGCTGTATGTGTCTGCCGAGTTGGGCTGCAGTTTGACCAGACGTAGATTTTGCAGAGCTTGGGGTGCGTTTTTGGGTGCTTATGAAACGATCGCTTTACTTATCCATCACCGGGGTCAGCCTGATACATCTCCAATATCTGGGCAAGCTCTCTGATACTACCGGTGAAAGCAATAGGGAAGCGCACAGGCTATAACGTGTCCGGTATAACAAACGATTTCTTTGCATTGACATCGATTGAATATTAAATTCTTTCCTGTAAAAGTGATCGATTCCCTAGCTCCACATAAGCAACGGTTCACGCAGACGGAACGTACGGTCTGTAAAACCTGTATTATGTTCATAACATAACCGGAGCTCTATCTAGCTCTCGCACGCCATCCATAACGCGCCCATTTTCTGCGAGGAAAAGCTGGTCATTCCGAAGCAATAAGTAAACCATTACCGCGGGCAATTTCCGAAAAGGCCGTTTAGCTTGGAGCTTTCGCCCCTTCGTCATATACCAGCGCGGAAGCTGTTCGTTTCTCCACGCTAACAACACACCACAGCTATGCACACGAACCAGCAGGTCCTAATACACACAAGAAGCAGTCCCTAAGCTGTTGGTCCACTTTTAGCTGCTCCTCACTGTCCATGTTTCCCTCAAAACTCAGACCCACCGGATTTCTACGGTCTCCGGTCTACACGTGGGCATGTCGACCCGTTCTACAAATGTGTCTATATGGGGTGGATTCTAGCTTACCCGTCATCCTAGCTACAGAGTTGAAAAACCGCTGTACTCACCAACTGTTGCTGTAGCAAACTGTAGCCGATAGCAAATTCGTGCTTGAGCTGCCAGACTTTCGCACTGCATCCTCCACTTTTGCCGTTGCATTTATTAGAACAAGTTAATTTCATTAGATCTATACACATGTACTGCGTTAGATTGCAGAATATGCCCGTTGATTCCTCTGGGGCCGGACCAGGAAAACTGCGTTCTTCTGCCTCGTCCTGCCTAGATCCGCCCTCCACAGAGCTGGCCAGTCAGAAGAAAGTGGGCACACGGGGAGTGGGGGCCATAGCGGAAGAGCCACCCCGATGAGGCGTTTCAGGCAGAGACTACTATGGACTACAAATGGGGATTTTTGAGGATGGCAGTATGAGCGAAATAAGTACCCTTTTCTTACTTTGCGCGATCAGGAGTACTCTAGGAGAGTCAAAGACCAAAGTATAAACTTGGAAAAATAGCATATTACGTCCCCTTTAAACACTTAAAAACCAGAGCCATCTTAAAATGATTGTATTTTTAAGAAATCTTTTTAATAGTACGAAAAAATTCTACGATAAGTGGTGGAATTCAAAGGTTGGCTATTTATTCAGATGATTGACATTCTTTCAGTCTAGCCTGGCTAGGACTGTCTGCTTCTCATTATCTCTTCTTAATCATTATAGGCCACATTTTGGTTTTGATTAGTCAGTTGGCTGAATAAATGGCTTAATTGCAAGTTAGGCGAAGTACACTGGAATTGATTTAAGGTAAGCTAATTATGCCAAGGCGATGGAGGCTGGTCCAACCTCGCTGGTAATTGGCGGACTTCAAATCACAATTTTCTTCCCGGAAGCATTTCAAATGGCCTCTGCTGTTCTTTCAACACCGCATGAGGTATGTGTCACAGAAAAGGTAATAAGCAAGCTTGTCTGTCTGCCTAATAGCGGCAGTTACTTTTATTGCGCTTAAAATGATAGCAATTCGGTTAATCGCCCAGCCCTATGTCAAACAACTTACATTTGGTCATATAGGGGCAATCCTGTTAAAGAATGACGAATAAACTAATCAGAAGGCATGTCACAGGGGCTATCAAACAAATAACTTTGCCAATATCAAGACTAATGCCTACAGCAGCCCCACTCCCTTGAGCAGCCTGTAAATGCCCTGGTATGCAGCCTACAAATTACCTGCAGTATGAGGCTAGGGCTATCTCTGTTGTAGGCTGCCCAGTCTACCGATAGTATGGATAGTGTTCATCCCTGGGTGTATGGCAGTTGATATTGGAGGGTATCAGAGCTACTGCCAGCATAAAACTTTTAATGGGAGTCCACGCATGGAGTATAATGTTACGTCTGACGTAAAACTGAAAATAATAAACTTCTGGTTTTGACCACTGCACCACTTGGACTAAAGCCCTGCCTGAGTCTAACTTCTACACCTCGTATAAAGCAAGTTGGAAGGTCAAAGTTGTTTACATGATAAAAAATAATGGGAAAATTGACAATCATTCTGACAACAAGAGAAGAAAAATGGTGATGGCAGTGCATCTTGCTTATAAATAAACTTCTCGGGCATTAGAACGAGAATTAGCAGTCCGGACAAACCCAGTGATCTTTCATTCAGATGGTGAGCCAATCAAGAGACTTCAATTTGGCGAACTAGCTCAGTTTATATCAATCAATGAGCTTTCCCCACAGCAACAGGATGTTGGGGACAGATTTGTCCAGCAGATGTTAATAGTTTGACTTTGTGCTGCTGTGGTTTCATTTGGCTGTGAGAATGTTTCTATTATCTGCACACATCAGTGCATTTATTGCGCAGCCACATAGCCCCGAATGGCTGTCTACCTAGTGCGAAGCAATGCAAACTACAACGATATGGCTTTACGTTAATCTGCAACATCGACAAGAAGTTTCTTTTGAGTTTAGAGGAATTGTTCGGACTTTTTTTTAAACATAATTCACTTCTAAAAAAATAAAATGGATGAAGATGAAGTGAATAAATTTTAAACACACTTCGTCAAAGCATGTACGGCCATGTGATGTGGAGACCTATTGGAAACCTAATCTTATGCATTTCCACCATAGGCCCTGAAATTCAATGAAATGGCACTGGAAAGAGTAGCCCTGGAAAATGGAAAAAGAAAAGCCTTGGAAATTAAACAAATATTTTGTCCACTGGGTATTATATCCTAGGATAAGTATCCTGATGATGCAAGGAAGTTACAAATAGATCCTTCAGACTGTTCATTTTAAGTTACATTTTGAAATAAATGATTCTGAAGGAACAATACATTTTGTCCTTTCCATGTAGATCATTCAGTTGTTTAATTCAAAAAGAGCCCAAATTCGCTGTCTTTGTTTGGTCACTTAGATTAAACCTAATTATTTTCCACCATGCTTTGTCATTTGTATCCCCGGGTGAGGTACTATGTGTGTCAAAAATTTGAGACTGACATCATGGCCATGCTTCCAGGGGAACAAAAAATAAAACTGTTCTCCTGAATAAATTTGTGTCATGGACTTGGGCCCTTATTGAATTCATCAATTTATATTTTTTCCATTTTTATACAACCCCAATTCTGAGAGTTGGCACCATAGACAGAATATCAAGATGGATGATGTGTCTCCACTTCCTAGCACTGCACAAAAATGGAGCCAAAATATCCTCCATATAAACGCTGCCATCTTGCGCATTTGGAGCCAAAATATTCGCAGTAGTGATTGAGGAATTGAGCCGCGGTATCAAGGTCCTGCCCATGCTTGCGCACTACTCGTAATTACATCCCCTGTACCTTTTACATAGCCCAAATGGCTCCATCTGTTTGCGGTAAACACTGCGTGTTGTACAGCCTGGTTCTACTAGGACTGAAAGCTTATAAGCGTTTGACAGTTTGAATCTTCTCCAAGTACAGTTGTATGACGCTAAAATACATTTGCTGTTTTCCTTGACCTTGACAGTTTGATGCTTAGCAGATGTCTGGCACTAGATAGTTAACTAATACATTGACAATGGGTAAGTTGAGAGCTTGCTACATCATGCAAATCTACTTTAAAAATCCGAGCTAGCTAACCTTTGAAAGTAAGTTACATAAGTCCATGGGTGAACAGACTCTCTATCATGGGCTTTAACATAAGTTCTAATTAGCTAGCTACCTAGCTAAGGGTGGCGATACTGAATCTCCATTTACTAATATTAGTTAGGCAGACAACTATCAGTTTTTGGAGCACTTGTGCTAACAATGAAAATTGATTGGAGAAAGCCATTTGCTCTGAATATAGCATTGCTGCAAACAGTAGCTACATTACACTATGTTCAAAGTCAAGAGCTTTTTACCACCGATTTCAATTGCTGTCTACGGTGACCTCTGATAAAATATTGATAAAGTATTGTTAGCTTGCTATACCATTCTACTGGAGAATCACTGTAAGCAGGTCATGACTCTATACTCAGAGCAAAAACTGTTTTACAGTAGTTTCGTGGGGTTTACAGAAAACTACGGGTTCTATTCAGTTGTACTGGCACCTAGCAACTTCTGCATGTGTAATGTTAATATTATGTCTCTCTTCGATGGCTGCACTCCAGCTCTGTACCATTCCCGGACGTAAATCATCAAGCGACGACTTCTCTCAGAGAAGCTGTCAATCAAAGCCGTCAATCATTTTACACCCCCTTATTACAGTATCAAATAACAAAATAAAAAAAAAATTTTCAGAAAAAATTAACAAATGAACATATATCAACATGGTAAGACCTTCTTAAAATGACAGAGACCATGTTCGTATAAATCTTGCTTGACACCTATTTATAGTGGGCCCCAAAATTACTGGCGCCCCTGACTGGCAATTCACAAACCATACTTTAACAATTTCTAAAAAATATATTTATAGGGAAACTCAAAGGAGCAAATTGTGAGAAATAATGTGCAATTTCATTGTTCCAGTGGAACTGACCAAAATCATTTACTGATTTAAAAATCCATTTCCTCCAAATCAATGTGTCACTATAAATGGCACCCTTAAAGATTATAGTAAATAAAATGTGCCAAAATTAAACCAGGTATTAAATTCCACTTATTTAAGTGTTATCATAATGTTATGGAATTCTTTTTGAGCCATGACACCACTTCCTGTTTCACAAGGGTATAAAAATGAGGTAAAACATGCAATATCTCTTCGTCTTTCAACACCATGTCAATACCACTGGTGACATAAAAGTCATGACCTGGCCCTCTTAAAGTCCAGACCTGAATCCAGCTCAGCAAATCTGTTTTAATATTCAAAGAATCTCTTGGGAATGAATTTCCAACCATATGGAATGGTTCAGCAAGTGGGGAAATGGAAAAGAATGTGAAAACTATGCCTTAAAGATTAAATGTTGTAATCAGAGCAAAGGGTTGCCACAGTAGATACTGACTTTTTCTCTCATAAAGACATTATTGGGTTTTTTTTTTTGCTATATTTTGTTATTCGTTTACTAATTTTCAACTTCACATGAATTAAATACTTGAATCGTACTTAGTTCTGATTTATCTTCAGTTGAAGTGTACAGTCATCACTGCACACTGCTGTATATAGTACATTGCAGGTACAGCACTGAAAATGTGTTATTCAGCATGAGAAATGTCCAGAAGATTTAATGAACTGATGAATATGTGCAAATATTGCAGCATTTTGTTCATGACCAAATTCACGATCCAAAACAAAGAAACGAGACTGATATTCCCTCCTAAGTTCTTTATATGTTTTGTTGCTTGCTGATAGCTACCTGCTTGTTTAGTGCAATAATAGCCAATCAACAGCTCTGTTTTGCATTTCAACATGCTGTCTTCATTGGAATCGTATCAAAAGTCTTTTTTCAAGTTTGCTGTCCTTATTGGGAGGAATATGCATGACAGCTTCATTGGTGCAGTGGTTTCAGAGATTATGGTGTTTACATCCGACACCTGAAATATGTGCGTGGCTTAAATCCAGAGGCCAAATCTAGGTCAAATTTGAATATTCACAAAACCTGTCATATATGATTTGGGGCTTGCTGAAAGCTGACCATGTGCCGAATTTCAGCTCAGTTGCTGCCAAAATGACTGAGATATGGCTCTATATGACATTTTCATGGTGGCCGAATTTGAAAGCGGATTTGGAAGTCTTTATAAAGTTTGATGTCCTTGTTGGAAGGAATATGCATGACAATTTGCAGCCTCATAGGTCCAGTGGTTTTAGATTAGATGGTGTTTCCAGGCGATGAACGATGGACAACCAGGCCATGGCATAAGCAGACTGAACCTTTGGTCTAGATGAGGTAAAAATGGAAAGAGCTTGGTGAATCTTGGTGTGTAAAGTGAGAAACCACTTCCGCATGTGCAAGGTCTCAGATCCCGCAGGTGTCCCCTGCTAAAGAACAGTCAAGCAACTATAATATCATGACATGGGCGTGGAAATAGTTTGTTTAACTGATGTATCCACAGATGCAAGTTAAAGCTTTACTATGTAAAGCAGTAAACAAACACTGTCAACAAACGCCACTAACTTTATTAGGCTTGGTGATCTGAGATGGACTGTAGCTCATGAAAGTGTGGTTAGTTGTTTGCCAAATCAATACTGTGATGACCCAGTGTCAGATCCAAAGCTAGCATCTGTCCTGGTATGGGGGTGTGTCACTGCACATGATAGGGGACATGCATATTTGCAGGGGCACAAGTAAGGCATAAATTATGTATGAGTTTTGGAGCAGCTTATGAGTTTCAGGGACGTACCTACATTTTCCAGCAAGACGATGCCAAACCACACTGATTGCTGTGTGAGCCGAGTGAATTTTTCAAATCAGTCCATTTTTTCTGCATTTTCCATGATGTGTCAACTTTTTTGCAGTTGGGTATGCACATGGTAACTGTACAAATATTTGTTGCCCATGCTGTGTATACGCTTATGTGGAAGTAATGTGGAATGACTCTTATAAAGGGCTTTAGTGCCTTACGGTGCTACCTTAAAGGATCCATTACTGGGAAAACACATTTTTCCCAGTTATTGCATGTATACATTAGTCATCCCTCACTCTGACAAAATCTGAAAAGTTTTGGAGTCAAAGCAGCTTCCTTCCTTCCTTTTTTCCTCATCTGGAGGTTTTCTACTCCGGTGGCATGAAAATTTGAGATTTCAGTTTGGGAACCCTGATGACATGTACAGCGCAGAGGAGGAAGAGTCGAGGTGTGGCTTGGGAGTAGCAAACCGCGCCCACTATTTTCCGCAAACACGCCCAAGACTAATATTTGAGACAAGAGCTAAAGGTTCTGGTGCACAAGAATGCTCTGTTGTTGGCTGCCAGAATCCACATAAAAACGTTTTTAACATTCCATCGAGCGATGAATCGCAAAGGAACAAGTGGATTGCATTTATTTTTGCTGATAATGTTCCTCCAGCCCCTGCCACAAACCTATTCCTGCGTGCTCATTTCATGTAGGACTCTTTGTCCAACTTAGGCCCGTACAAAGCTGGCTAGGCTAAAAACCTGCGCCTCCAGAAAGGTATTGTTCCAACACTCAGGAACCAGTCAGTTTAATATTGTCTGTAAATGTCAACTTTCGCATTAGCTGACAACTTTGTTCCCCCAACTTCAATGTTATCATTACATTACCGTAAGCTATTGGATGGAGTGTGGTGCAGTTCAAAAGAAACTTGGCAGTATACCCAATACGTAAATGTTACCTTCACAGCCCACAGGCTCGCCTGACATGCTGTATCTCCATAGCTGTAGAGGGCTCACTTTCAGCTACAGTGAAGATACACATATCATATGAAACTAGACAACCTAAGGAATTTATAGATACGCTATGCTATGATGTCTGTAAGCAGGCAAAATAACGCTCCAAACATACGCTAAATTTCTGCAAGCAAAAAGCTAACATTAGTTAGCCAAGTTAATTTAGGCCAGCAATTACCGTGCATATTCTGTTAATTTGTTGATGGGTTGCTGTAGCTATATTGTTGTATTTTCATGCTGTCTAAACGCAGTGTGTTACTCTTGATTGGATGATCATGGAACTTAGATGTACTAACATTGGGTTGTACCCAATACGTAAAGGTTTCCCTCACAGCCCGAGGGCTAGCCTGAAATGCCGTATTTCCGTAGCTGTAGCGGGCTCACTTTCAGCTACAGTGAAGATACACCCATCATATGAAACTAGACAACCTAAGGAATCTATAGATGCCAAAAAAGCTGTGCTATGATGTCGTTAAGCAGGCGAAATAACGCTTCAAACATATGCTAAATTTCTGCTAGCAAAAAGCTAACGTTAGCTAGGTCAGTTAATTTTGGCCAGCATTAACCTTGCACATTCTGTTAATTTGTTTTTTTACGTTGTCCAAGCGCAGTGTGTTACTCTTGATTATATGATCATGGAACTTAGATGTACTAATGTTAGCTTGCTTGTGACATTTATATTCCCCCTGTTTTTAGGCTATTTCGCTAGTACATCTTACGCAGGGCTCAGTGCATCGCACTCAGATGGCAAGAGCACATCAAAGCCACCCAGAATGGTCAATAGATTCAGCCATGGTGAGGTCACACGTTGTGTTACTATGCACGCGTTGCTATGGCTGTGCTTTCAAGCCACTCCTCCCTCCTCCCACCCTCTTCCCTCGCACCAGCCCCTCCGCCCAGCCATGCCTCTATCTTCCAGCCTAGTCAAAATCTCGAAATTTTCTTGCGAGAGCAAGATTGGCTCGATAAATAGGGCAAAATAAATTTTGCGTAATTTTTGCCAATTACCGCAAAACATTATGTTTTAGACCCAAAACATTTATTTTTAACGGGTGTAAACACCAGGTAATGGATCCTTTAATATATAATGTCATATAGTGATAAATTCTTATGAACAAGTGAAGATATAAAAATGTTATGCAATATACGTCCAATATACCATCCAGACAGATGTTGCACTTTGTTCAGGACTGTGACAGCAGGGCTCTATCTTCCCATTTTTTGCCACTAGCCAGTCGGGCTTGTAACAGAAAAAAGTCACTTAGCCCACAGAGAATTTTACTTGACCGACTGAAAAAGACTAGAATATCACATGAAATTTAATGGCACAGGTATAAACATTTGATTTATATGGTATTTTAATTAAGACAAATAAATGAAAACACTAACAGTTTAAATAAAGCAAGATCATTTCTTACATCTTGAGTTCATACACTGCCCAGCCAAAAAAAAAATAATATGCAGCTTTTTTTAATATGCAGCTGCAGAACCAAGTGCTCACAGTAAGTAAATCCATTCTGGTACCGTGTTTCAGCAGAGAGCATACTGGAGTCCCCGCATATTCTTGTGCACGAGTAATTTTCCTGTGCGTGAAGAATTGCTCCAAATACACAGAATTTCTTTGTGAGTTGTTTTGGTAGTTCGCTTTCAATTGCCGTGTCTTCCCCTAGAGGGTGTGACATCATTTAATGACTCCTGCTGTTCTGAACTATGAGGCCAAATGAAGTTAAAGTTGAAGTTCTGAGCAGCTCTTTCTAATTATTTCGATTTTGACTGAATATGTTACACTTGAAGCCCACGAATGGGCTGAGCTTAAATGTATTCACACAAGCACATACCGATAGGGAGAAAATGTAACACAGTCGTAACTTAGGTAAGCATTGTCTACTAAACCAAAGAAACGCTAGAAATTGAATACATTTACTGATGATCTTGAGCTATTTCAGGGCTAATTGTTGTTGAGGAATTCGTACTGGTTAGCGTTGACATTTTAATGAAGGACCCAGAAACAGTTTTAGCAGTTCAATAATTTTACTATAATAATTCAGAGAGTAAAAACATGAGTGCAATTAAGTAAATTCATGTGCACAGATACAGACAAATTAAAGTAGGCCTCAAACCATCAAGTGATACAAAGACAGATGATGATCTTCAGCAAAGTCAAGAAGAAAAAAAGCCCGAGGACAAAGAACCCCGAATATTTGTACGTGGACAACGCCTGAAAGGCACTCCTCTCCTAGTGGCTAATTCATCTCTGAATAGCTGCTGTAAACACTTCGCATCTGCAAGGACGCATCCATGGAGACCTG
This sequence comes from Gymnothorax javanicus, assembly GCA_029692085.1. Lineage (NCBI taxonomy): Eukaryota > Metazoa > Chordata > Actinopteri > Anguilliformes > Muraenidae > Gymnothorax > Gymnothorax javanicus. The sequence goes on from CM056195.1 coordinate 103,122,839, forward strand.
GCTTTGTTCTTATCATCCCCAGCCGAAAGTTGATTCTTTGCCCAGCCTTATCTGGTCCAACTCCATCCTCCCTTGAAACTCAGGGAACAGCTTGGTCCAGGTAACTCCCTAGGCTCAGACAGAGTAGATACATAATACACACATCTCATCGTGCTTTTTTCTAAATCACACAGACCTAGGTCCCAGCTGCAAACAATGGAGATTTACTGAGAGAGAAAGCGAGAGAGAGAGAGCTATAGTTCAATCATTTGGATATACATGGCCACAGTCAACACTTCATTATTAATACATTTGGATATATGATGAATTAATACAAAAATTCAACAATTGAGCACAACAGATCAAAACAATAATGCTTCTGTCAATATTTGATTGATAATACATTTGAGTGTAATGGATTTATATTTTCCACATTGTTTAAGGTTAACATGATGTGCTTAAATAAATGAACTGATGAGTAGCCTAAGTATTGGTTAATGCTTTTGGGTGGCTTTTTTATGTAGTTGGATGGATTTAGAATTCGTTCTAGGATACGTTTTCCAGAAGCGTAGTTGTCAACCAAGTTAGCAACTTGAATAGCTCGTCCATACACTGTCAGTGGTTCCAACTATGTGAGTTAGCATCTGTGCTTTTGGGAAACACACCCCTCTGGACAGGAAACCATACAACCAATCTGGCAATACTGTGTAAGAAGTGAGAATAAGAAGGCAAAATTTGTTTGAAGTTCTTACTTGCGTAGAAAGATAAATTATACGGTTGGATTGTATGAATATTCAATGAAGATTATGCGTAATTTTCACTTGCCAGCCGGGCGAGGAGTCTGAGCTTATCCGGTCGCCCGAACCAATTTTCGGTCACCGCGGATCTCGGGCGAGTGCGAAGATAGAGCCCTGGACAGTATAATATGGTGGAACATCTCTTAAAGTAAGAAGTTGACTATTATGTTACTCAAATAGACTGTTGTAGCCTGGTCAATGACTCAGCTCTTTCTCTCCCTAGCTTCCGGACCAGTTGTTTTTCCACACCGATTACAGGCCACTCATCCGGGATGCAAATGGCTTCGTCCTGGATGAGCAGACTCAGCAGGCCCCCCACCTCATGCCTCCGCCCTTCCTGGTGGATGTGGATGGGAACCCACACCCCCCCAGACACCAGCGGCTCGTCCCAGGACGCGAAAACTTTGCTGACGAGCACCTGATCCCCCAACTGGGATATGTTGCCACCAGTAAGACTCCGTCTGCTTTTCTGATAATTCTTTGAAAAGCTGGCAACTGTTTAAGTCTGGATGTGCAGAACACTTTGCCCATAAGATGGAGAGTTCATGAAAAGTCTCGCCATTTGGGTCATGTTTTGTTTTGTGAACTCTGAGAACCAATGAGAACTGCTGTGCTGTGAGGCAGTATGTGCCATCTTCCCAATATCTTCTATTTTTCCATATTTGTCACACTTAAATGTTTCAGATCATCAAACTTATTTCAATATTATACAGAGAGGAACCGATTAAACAAATTGCAGTTTTTAATCGATTTCACTTATTGAAGGAAAAGAGCTATCCAGTGCTACGTGGCCCTATGTGAAAGTAAATGCCCCCTTGTGAGTAAATCAACCAATTAAGATAATTGGGTTCACTTTCACTATGTGATTCCTGCTTGCCCTGTAGAAACTAAACATTTCATTAGCAGCACCTGTCTGGCAATGTGAAGCAGGCAGAAAACAGCACATGGTACTGCAATCTAAAGAAATCCAGGCAAAAATGAGAAGCGAAGTCGTGACACCTATGGTTCTAATAGTTTCTGCTATTTACATTTAGTGGCGGTGCCCCGCCGCTGCTAAATTATGCCTGCCGCGACTGCAGAATGGGTTCGTTTTTTTTTTTTTTTTTTTTTTTTCTTCACTTTGCGTTGTAGTTGACCACAGCGGTGGGCTGCGTGGAACGAATGGTCATGCACTCCCTCACTCCCCAGGCAAGTGCGAAAGGAATGCTCCCAGGATGCCAAACACTCACAATGTTATGACTACCACAACAGCGCGAGCATCTTCTAGAATTTTTGATTGAGGTTAATCTACTTAACGTTACTGGTGGAGAACAAGAAAAAGGTTGGCTATAATATAGCTAGCTGACTAGCTAAAGTTAAGATAAATTGGGTCGTAGCAGACATTGCAGTAAATGAGCATTTGCAATGTGTTCTGTATTGATGTTCATGACCAACAGTTATCAGTTGGCAAGGTAACTTAGATAAAGTTAAGTGTGACAAATATGCAAAGAAAAAAAGAAATCAGGAAGGGGGCAAATACTTTTCCACAGCACTGTAGACAACCCCTGGCCAGTTGTCATGTATGCTTAATTGCTGTTTTTGCTTTCAAGGGTGGCACAACCAGTTATTAGATTTAGAGGCACATTTGTTTTTTTCACATGGGTGATAAAGGTAGCTGCCTTCCTGTGAGTTGGCTTTTTTTCAGAAATGAGGTCTATTGGGGTCGTCCTTACTACACCGATTGTCGCTGATTATCCCTTTACCTTCGTATGGCGCTCTCTGATAATGCCTTCATATTCCTAAGGCCTGGGACACACAGGACACATGAGCAGTGCTGCTGCGTGGCGTTACCTCTTACTTTTTATTTTGGCGTCCATGTTAACCGGTTAGACTGTCCACACTGGATGTATGAGACGCACGTCTCAAGCGTGGCCAACCTAGGCTCCTGCGTCGCGTCTTCTAGAGATCTCGCCAATTTTTACCGTGACACGCATGCGGTCCTCGGCAAAACAGACCTGAAAACGACTGTCAAGAGACAGTCATGTCGAAACTGCATTTCACTACAATGCTGAGGGTGCGTGTCTGTTATAAGCGTGAAACTAAATAAATGAATAAATTAACCAAAAATAAATAAATAAATAAATAAAAACTCAGCACTTTCGGAATGTTTATCACATAAAAAGCTCTTGTATATGGACAGAATCCCTTTAGTTCAATTTAGCAATACTTTGTGACCTACTTTCTGGACTTAGACATTTTTCTGAAAATATAATTAAGGAGTAACCATTTTCAACGGTTCTGTTTACACAGAAGGAGGAGCATAATCAAAGTTTTTATTGGCTCTATACCTTAGGAAAAGCTGTAAATTTATGTGGTGTAAAGCTCATTTCCTGCAAAATGTGCCCACGGGGTCAATGGATGGCTTGAAGTGGGGGGTATCAAAAGGCCAGTTTGTCTGGAAACCATTTTTGGGCGCACATTGTACCTCCATTAATGGTCAGATTTCAATTGCACTCTTTTAGTGCAAAGTACAGTTGCCAAATAACATAAAAAGTCTATATCTGCAAAGAAATTCATTGATTCTTCTTGCTCTTGACCCCCAAAGTCCTCAAAATCAACTTCTCCGTAATCCAAATTCCGGTTTTAAGGGGTTAATAATTCATAAATTATCAGAAATAGGTTCTTTTCAAGCTCAGAATTTGGTAGACAGGGTCAGGGTGAAGACATATACCAAATTTCAGCCTTTGAGCTCAATAGAACCAAAAGATATGGAACTCCAAAAATGCTTATAAACAAGTGGTGCCAGGCACAACAAACCCTGCCCCTCATATATACTTTGACCTACTTTTCCTATTTTCAAAAGGCATCTATTCTGGGTCAGTGGCAATCCCTAAACTGAATTTGGGGTGAATCTGGCCATTAGTTTTGCTGCTAAAGAGTTAACAAACAAAGAAACAAACCGAAACAAAAACAATTCCCCTTGCCCTCCCTCTTCGGGTGGGGCGGGGTAATAAAACTCACAATTCACGTGTGCAGAAAAGGGCCGTGGCAACTTAACTTTGAAGGGCCACAACTCCAAAAGGAATTGAGATATCAAGCTAAAATTTGGGATTCTTTCATTTGACATTAAATCCAATGTTTAAACACTTTTACAAGGAAATCTGAGAGGTGTCACTGGGGAGGGTGTGTGAATTGACATGGAATGACCTGTATGGCTTTGTTGTAACTAGATGGTTAGACATTTTTCATAATCACTTTAAATCACTTTAATGAAATAATGCCTGGTAGCTCCTGAAGCAGATCAGCCTTTTGTGGGGAGGTATGATTAATGCAACATTTATTTTACCATTTTAGACATAAGAACTCCCATCTTTTGAATAGCTCTAGGGCACCACCTCCTCATGAATATTCAATCTACAGTTACGTGCTCCACATAAGCGCTTAAGTGCTTACTGACATCATCATTGAGTTGCCAGTGTCAACGGTTCTATGCAAATTGGATAAACAGACATTCCAAGACATAGAACAATCAGCTTGAAATTGAGCCTTTGGCCCAAGTTTGCAAAGACTGGGAAATATAACTGGTGGGAGAGGATTTAGTTTCTCTGATATCATGGACATGCTGTTGCATGGTGGAGGCTGTTGCTGGTCTGAAATTGTGGGACCCCATTGGGTAGAAGCTGCAGTTGTTTCTCTCATGCTGTGCTCCTTGCTCGCGATGCTGCAGGTGATGGAGAGGTGGTAGAGCAGGTGATAAGCCAGCAGATGGCAGAGCGGGAGGAGACGGGGCGCAGCATGCTGGATGAGGCAATTCGGCAGCTCCAAGAGCAGCGTGATGCGAGAGACCACCCCCAGGACCTGCCCCACACCGCGACAGCTGCCGTGCTTGGCACCCCCCGCAGAGGTACTGCTCTGTCTCCTGTGCTCATACGCTCTCTGCAGGGCCACCATATTACCTCAGACTCAGGAAAGGATCAAGGGCCTGCTGATTGGGCTTTTTCAGGATGTCTTCTGGTAAAATTTATGGGTTGGAGAGCAGAAGTCCTGCCACGCGTTTATTCCATCTGTTCCTGGCATCAGCTGATGTCACTTATTACTTGTTGGCTAATGCCACTATGTAAAAATGGAGTCTTATCGAGGCACCATCTCGATGCCTGTTATATAAGCCCTCATTCTTCAGCCCCAACTTGGGACGGTATGAAAAATGCATAAAAACAATGGTGTGATTTCTTAATTTACTTAGACTTTTGTTTTATTGCAGACCGGAAATAGAATAGATATTTAATGTATTGTACGGTCAACTATTCGTAAAAATTGAGCCATTCCTGCCATTCAGGCCTACCAAGTATTCCAATAAAAGTAGGGACGGGGGCAATTAAGGATTAGCAATGGAGTACAAAATTTGTATAATGATGTTATTAGAGATGGCCATCATTGGGTGATGGTAGTTCTTGTCCTTCAGGAGCAAAGATTGGTTGAAATTGCCGATTTGCCAGGAAATGCACAAAAAAATCTTTGAAAGGTTCAAAAACAATGTTTTTCAAATAGATTGGGAGAGATTCGGATATTTCACCCTCTGTGGTGCACAACATAATAAAAAGGTCAAGCGTTCTGGTGGAATTTCTGCGTGAAAAGGGCAACGACTCAAACCTAAGCTGAATTCCCACTCAGACGACTCTGCATTAAGAACCACATGGGCGCAGAATTACTTTGGCAAACCTTTGCAAAATACCACAGTACATACAGTGCTGTGAAGAAGTATTTTCCCCCTTCCTGATTTCTTTTTTTTTTTTTTTTTTTGGGCTGGGCCGAGCAGTGGCCTGGCCCCAAACACTCGAATGTCGCTGAGTGAGTGAGTGAGTGATCAAGTTCAACGATTGGCTGGCCGGCAGGGAAGAAGTTCAGCGATTGGTCAGCCGGCGGGGAAGAACTTCAACGATTGGTTGGCCGACGACTGGCTTCAGCGATTGGTCGGCCGGCGGGAAAGAACTCTCGATTGGCCGACAATTGGCTGGCTGGCTGACCGGGTGTTTCTCACTCATATCTCCAGGGGGGTATACTACACAGCAAGTTCAACATAGACAGGCTATATTTGAGTGAGCCGGCTTAACAAACCCTGAACTTGCAATCACAAATCATTGGTACCACATCAGTGGTTGTAATCTTTCTTTGTTAATCTCGTTTTTTTGCTTTCAACACTGTTTGCGCTCTCAACAAAAGAGCGTTTCATGCGTCAACTTACCCTATTTCCGTTCAAAACATGACGGCTCGCGTGCTGTATGTAACTCCAAGGAAGCTATCCCTGATCCAGGATCAGTAACACTGTGGGTAATCTCCCCCCGCGGCACCAGGTGGCGCCGCCGGCGGCTTAATGAAAACGGGCTGTATTTGAGTGAGCCGGCTCAACAAACCCTTAACTCACAATCACAGATAATTGGAACCACAACGGTGGTTGTAATCTTTCTTTGTTAATCTCATTTTTGTGCTTTCAACAGTGTATGCGCTCTCAACAAAATAGCGTTTCATACGTCAATTGACCCTATTTCCGTTCATAAAATGACCGATTGCATGCTGTATGTTTCTCCGAGGAAGCTATCCCTGATCCAGGATCAGTAACACTACGGGTTATCTCCCCTCCAGCCACCAGGGGGCGCCACCAGCAGCTTAATGGAAGACAAATTAAGTTTTACACTGATTGGGCGGACACTTGAAAGACTGCATGATTATGCATACGCATACTCAGGTGGACACTTGGGAAATTATAATTGAGATTTATGCTAGTGCATTCATGTTGGTTGATGTATGCACTTGTCCGTTGGATGTAAGGTAAGTGGTTGCTGGGTGATTAATAAAATCTTTAAAAAAAAAAATCATAAAGAAAGAAAATCTCCTTGGAGGAGTGGGTCTTGATTATGGACAGTTATGAAGAATGTAAATATATAAAAAACAGCAAAAAGTAACACTGTTGCTGCTAATAAAGCCAGAGAGGGATTCTGGCGGAAAATTGCTGACCGTAAGTCCTCTGATGAAGGACTAGTGGAAATCACTTCAGTTTCTCAGCCAAATCAAACAAAATGAAATAAAATCATAGAATGAAGTTTCTTATTTCTCGGCTAATTCTCATGATCTTGCTGTTAACTACAAGGCCTTTTTGAGAGCTTTCAATAGGTCATGAATTCATTAAAATTAATTGCATTTCAATTTTTTTGTCACATAGTTAACCATATTCATTCATCACCAATATCAAATAACGCCTTAAGTAAACACATGGCAACTCCTTCACTCAAACATATTTATTAAGCGGTTTTACTCAAAACTGTGGATTCTTTGTCCATAACATGCCAAAAGACGAAACATGGCGGAAAAAAAGGAATCTTTGAAGTTCGTTCTTACACCCTCACAATTTAGGAACTGCCATGTGTTTACAAAAGTGACCTCACGTCCCCAGTTAGCACAACTGTAACGGTAACTTTATTGTTTCATTACCATTCAGTAACACACATACATACTTTAACTGCTATCTACATCTGCTGCTGCTGTCTCTCTCAAATTCACACTCACAAAATCAATAACTGCTACCCTTACTCTAGCTCTTTGTCTATTCAAATGTATAACTTGCTTTTGATATGTTTTCCTTACTCAAGACAGTGTTTCCCACAGAATTTTTGGAGACTATGGGGGCACATGTGTGGTGGCAGACTGGTGTCTGGAGGGGGTCATTCTCATTCTATTGAGCGGGTGGGGGATGATTCTCTTTCTGTTGGGGGGGGCGGTGTAATTACTCTCATTTTGTTGGGGGGGAGAATTGCGCGTCTTCCGGTACCTTTCCTATTTTTCCGTTTTTTTTTAAATTTGCGCATGTAATCTCAACACGCAATTTGCGCATATTGAGACTATGGCGGGGTAAATTAGACTATGGCGGGCCGCCATAGTCTCGTCAATGTATGGGAAACACTGCAAGACCCCACCTCCCACTCCCTCACACACTCTCACTCACTCACACACTCTCACACTAACTCACACTCTCACACTCTCCCACTCTCCCCACCCACTTTGTAAATAATTTATCAGCTCCAGCTCATTACTAAACTTCCACTTCATATGATAGCGTGAGCTTTGCCTCATTTAGCACCCTTTTCTTGGGCCCACATTCTCATACAGCACTTGGCGGCCCAGCCATTTACTAGGTTGCACCTAGTCTTGTTTTTTTTTTGCATATTTGTCACACTTAAATGTTTCAGATCATCAAACAAATTTTTATATAAAACAAAGATAACCCGAGTATAGACAAAATGCAGTTTTTAAATGATGATTTGATTTATTGAGGGAAAAAGCTATCCCAACAGACATTAAAGTCTGGTCAGAGGATTCAGTTCTTTCTCTTCAGGAGTGCTATAACTGTCCTGACTGGAATATCTTTGTTCAGTCTTGTGGAGATGACTTGGACTCATTGGTTGATGTGACTTGTGCATATATTGGTTTTGCAGTGACATGATAATGCCTTGCAAGCGTGTGAAAATATACCCAAACAACAAACCATGGGTCTCCGCGTCTGTTAAATCCTTCATACAGAGGAAAAAAATGGCTTTTAAATATGGATTAGCATCTGACTTGCTTTCAGCAACAAAAGAGTTGAAGACGGAAATTTGAAAATTAAAACAAAAATACAAGTCACACTTGGAAAGCAAGATGGCTGCTAATAATCTTGGCTCAGCCTGGGCGAGCATGAAAACTTTAACAGGGCTTAAGAGCACAGAGCATAGCACTCGTGTTATTTTAGATGGTTTTAACACAGACACTGACTTGGCTAATCCAAACCTACCTGGCCATATGTGGAAAAGTAATTGCCCCCTAAACCTAATAACTGGTTGTGCCACCCTCGGCGACAAGAACTGCAATCAAGCGTTTGAAATAACTGGCAATGAGTCTTTCACATTGCTGTAGAAGAATTTTGGCCCACTCTTCTTTACAGAATTGCAGGAAGCGGGGCAAACGTGGTGGTCTCAGAAAACACTTTAGGAAACATCGGCTCAACCGGATTCCTCTGCCCTCTGTTATCATGGGGAACGTCCAGTCTCTGAGAAACAAAGCGGATGATCTCCAGGGAAATGTTAGTTTCCAGATGGATTTTATGAACTGTTGCCTCATGGCTTTCACCGAGACGTGGCTTAGTGAGCACAACCGGGACATCGATCTGATTATCGATGGTTTTGGAGCTCCTTTCTGTCTGGATCGACATGTAGAGGTAATGGGGAAGTCTCAGGGAGGCGGAGTGTGGGTTTATGTGAACAAACGATACTGTAGCTCTGGGACTTTAAGAGAGCGCATTTGCACGCCACATGTGGAACTCTTATGGGTATCCTTACAGCCTTTTTACTTGCCCCGTGAGCTCCCTCAACTTTCTATAACTGTTGTATATATTCGTCCGAGAGCGGACGCTGCCTCTGCCACCAACACCGTCTTTGATGTGGTACAGAAACTGCAGGCTGTTTCATCTGATGCGCCGAATTTTATAATGGGCGATTTTGATCATCTCTGTCTTGAAAAGCCACTTAAGAACTTTCGCCAGTATGTCACTTGTCTTACCAGACGTGACAAGACACTGGATCATTGTTATGGATCAGTGAAGGATGCCTATAAATCAATTCCACTTCCCCCGCTCGGCTCCGCGGATCATAACTGTGTACCTGCTTCCCTCATTCAAGACTGTTTTAAAGAGGGAAAAAACGAGGACCAAGACATTAAAGTCTGGTCAGAGGATTCAGTTCTTTCTCTTCAGGAGTGCTATAACTGTCCTGACTGGAATATCTTTGCTCAATCTTGTGGAGATGACTTGGCCTCATTGGTTGATGTGACTTGCGCATATATTGCTTTTTGCAGAGACATGATTATTCCTTGCAAGCGTGTGAAAATATACCCAAACAACAAACCATGGGTCTCTGCGTCTGTTAAATCCTTCATACAGAGGAAAAAAATGGCTTTTAAATATGGATTAGCATCTGACTTGCTTTCAGCAACAAAAGAGTTGAAGACGGAAATTTTAAAATTAAAACAAAATACAAGTCACACTTGGAAAGCAAGATGGCTGCAAATAATCTTGGCTCAGCCTGGGCGAGCATGAAAACTTTAACAGGGCTTCAGAGCACAGAGCATAGCACTCGTGTTATTTTAGATGGTTTTAACACAGACACTGACTTGGCTAATGCTCTTAATTGTTTAAACTAAAGGATGATCAGCACTTAATATTCAGCTGGAAGAAGTTGAAAAAGCCTTTCTTGCTGTAAAAGTCAACAAACAACATGGCCCAGATAATATCTGTGGTCGTTTACTGAAATCGTGTGCTAGAGAACTGAATCCAGTCTTTCATTTTATATTCAACAAGTCCCTACAGACACAACATGTCCCAAACATTTGGAAAAATGCTGCTGTTGTCCCAGTCCCTAAATCCAGTTGTCCTAAGTCCTTAAATGATTTTAGACCTGTTGCTCTTACCTCGGTTTTAATGAAGATTTTAGAGAAACTGGTCAGGTCTGAGATCCTGAGGACAACAGAAGCTGCCCTGGATCCAATGCAGTTTGCTTACAGGTCTAATAGAGGAGTGGATGATGCTACTGTAACGCTGTTAAACATGCTTTTAAAACACTTAGATAATAATGGGACTCATGCCAGGCTTTTATTTTGTGGACTTTTCTTCTGCTTTCAACACCATCCAGCCCTACATCTTGACTGAAAGGCTGTTCGAGCAATTTAATTTAAGTAACAATCTGGTGGGCTGGATCCTTAACTTTTTAACTGACAGGACACAAAGGGTCAGGGTAAACAATATTCTGTCTGACCAAAAACATACATCCACAGGGTCTCCACAAGGGTGTGTGCTGTCACCTCTGTTGTTCATCCTGTATGCAAATACATGTCAGAGCAAATATGACAACAGAGCCATCATAAAGTATGCTGATGACTCTGTTATTGTAAGTTTTCTTAATGAGAAAGAGTCCAGCCACGGCCCAGTTGTTGATGAGTTTGTTTCTTGGAGTGAGGAGCCGTACCTTCAGCTGAATACATCGAAAACAAAAGATATGTTGATTGATTTTAGGAAGAGACTGTAACAAAACTGTGTAACTTCAATCAAAGGTCAGACCATTGAGTGTGTGCAGTCATATAAATACCTCTGGACGATCAGTGACTCAAAATTGAACTTTGAAGCTAACTGTGAAGCGGTGTGTAAGAAGGATCACCAGCGTTTGTATTGTTTGAGGAAACTGTCACACTTTCACAGTGACCAAACACTAATGACTATGTTCTATCGGGGTTTTATTGAATCAATCTTGTCTTTTTCCTTGGTGTCTTGGTTCGGTCACACTTCTCTGAAAGATAAAAATTCCTTGAGTCAGGTAGTGAAATGGTCAAGTCGACTGATTGGTGGGCCGATAAGATATTGTCGTGGTCCGGCGTCTGTCGTCCGGAACATTTTTTATCTTTTTTTTGGCCTGATGAATTTTCGTGTAAATTTGCAGTAACATACTACTATACCATATCTCCAGACACTTTTCTTGGACTTTTGATTGAATCATTTTTTTCAGTTTTATGGGCCCTTGAAATTTTGGCCCCAATGTTAAAGATAGGACTGAGAAATTTAAAAAAAATTATTTCTCAAAAACTGCGTGATAAATTTTTTTCTAAATCAGGCAATCAACTTGGTACCGTCAATGTACAGTGCGAGCGCCATTTTGATTGAATCGACGGAAGTGGGTCTATTGGGGGTGCTGTGCTTTATGAGTGGCAATATAATGGCAATATTTTGGCAATATTAAATTTGACCACAGATGACTTTGAAAGGTCGAACTCGAGGTCAGGGAATATATTAACAATGTTAAAAGATATGTCTTGAAATTTAAAAAAATAATTTCTCAAACTGTCTGATAACTTTTTTTAGCTTACCGGTCCTATGGGCCGATAAGCTATTGTCGTGGTGTGGCGTCCGTCGTCCGGAACATTTTGTATCTTTTTTTTGGCCTGATGAATTTTTGTGTAAATTTGCCATAACATACTACCAAACCATATCTCCAGAGTTTTTTTCGGATTTTTGATTGAATCATTTTTGTCCGTTTTATGGGCCCTTGAAATTTTGGCCCCAATGTTAAAGATAGGACTGAGAAATTTAAAAAAAATTTTCTCAAAAACTGCGAAATTAATTTTTTTCTAAATCAGGCAATCAACTTCCCTTGGTACCGTCAATGTACAGTGGGAGCGTCATTTTGATTGAATCGACGGAAGTGGGTCTATTGGGGGCGCTGTACTTTATGAATATGCAAGATGGCCTGTGGAGGCCAAATGGTTGCAGATAGAGATTAAGTTTGTATTATCGACATATAGGAAGTCGTATATGACCTATACATTAGCTATGTTAAAGTTGACCTCAGATGACTTAGAAAGGTCAAACTTGAGGTCAAGAAAAATATTAACAGTGTTAAGATATTGAAATTTCAAAAAATTATTTCTCAAAAACTGTATGATAAATTTTTTTTCTAAATCTGGCAATCAACTCATCTTGATACACTTTATGCACAGTGCGAGTGCGGTTTTGATTGAATCGACGGAAGTGGGTCTAGTGGGGGCGCTGTACTTTAACATTGGGCCTTACGGAGAATGGGCAAAATGGCCTGTGGAAGCAAAATGGTTGCAGATAGAGATAAGTTTCTATTATCAACATATAGGAAGTCATACATGACCTATATCTTGGTTGTGTTAAAGTTGACCTCAGATGACCTTGAGAGATCAAACTTGCGGTCAAAACAAAATTTTCCAATTTTCAAAGGCTTCAAGGCTTGAAAACATTGAAGATTGGGAACATAATGTGTATTAAACACTTATAGGAAGTCATGTATGAAATTTCCTTCGTTGGCCATGAACTTGACCTTGGGTGACCTTTGAAGGTCAAACTTCACATTGCAAAATTTCAATGACTTCTATCACCAAAGCAATTATAGACAGAGCTTAGGTTTGTATTGTGGGCATATAGGAAGTCATGTATGAAGTTTCATTTGGTGACCTTGAACTTGACCTTCAGTGACCTTCAATGGCCAAACTTTACAGTGAAATTTCAATGACTTGGATCAGCAAAATCGTTACAGATAGAGTGTAGGTTTGTATTGGAGACGTGTAGGAAATCAAATATGAACTTCCATTTGGTGACCTTCATATTGACCTTTGAAGGTCAAACTTGACCGAGTGAAAATTCTCTGACTTCTATCACTAAAAAGGTCACCGATAGACCCTAAGTTTGTGTCACAGACTTAAAGGAAGTCACACGTGAACTTTTATTTGGTGACATTCAACTTGACTGTTGATGACCTTTGAAGGTCAAACTCGACATAATACAATTACAATGACTTGTATTGCCAAAACGGTCACAGATATAGCCTAGGTTTGTATTAGAGACGTATAGGAAGTCATATATGAGCTTTCGTTTGGTGACCTTCATATTGACCTTCGAAGGTCTAATGTGACCGAGGGAAGATTCAGTGACTTGTATCACTAAAATGGTCACAGATGGAGCCTAGGTTTGTGTTATTGACATCTAGGAAGTCACATATGAACTTTCATTTGGTGACATTCAACTTGACTGTCACTGACCTTTGAGGGTGAAAGCCGACAGTGAAATTATGACTTCTATCACGAAAATGGTCACAGATTGAGCCAAGGTTTGTGCAGAGACATTTAGAAAGTCATGGATGAAGTCCATTTACTGACCTATACTTTACCTTCTGTGACCTTTAAAGTTCACAATTGACATATTGAATACATATTGAATTTTCATTTACTTGTATCACCAAAACTGATTCAGAGCTTAGGATTATATAACAGAAGGTCTTATAAATGTATGTGAACTTTTAGTTTTAGTTTAGTTTTTAGTTTATTTGCATTGACTTTCAATGATTTGAATGTCAAACTTCACATGAAATTTTCATAACTTGTATCGTCACTTTAAGATTACTTGCCGGTAAGCTACAGGACCCTTGGTCCTATTTTTGGAATTTATACCGTATTCAATGAAATCGAATGCTGATGTTTTGGCTTGTTTATTATGCCAACAGCTGTCAGACTTGAGTAGACCCCCTGATATGTTCATTGCATCATTCTGTCAATCTCAAGTCTATTATTACCTGATTTTTCTGATAGTGGAATGTCTGTTCTGTTATAGAAAAGTATATTTCAGATATTACTGAGTTAGTGAGTTATGCTTGTTCTTTATAAGGTGTGGATAGTGTTTATATAAGGTTGCAAGCTCAGAAGTGGGAACTGCTGGCTATTCTTTGCAGGGTGAATGTTCTGTCCTTTAAATAATTAGTTCCTTTAATGAGTATGTGTGCTGGTTTGAAACGCCTCGTTGGGACGGCTCTTCCGCTAAGACCCCCACTCCCCATATGCCCATTTTCTTCTGACTGGCCAGCTCTGTGGAGGGCGGAGTTGGGCGGGACAAGGCAGCAGATCGCAGTTTTCCGGGTCCGTCTCCCCAGAGTGAAACATCTGAGAAGAAATCGATGGGATAATTCCGCAATCAAACGCAGTACATGTGTATAGATCTAATGAAATGAACTTGTTCTAATAAACGCAACGGCGAAAGTGGAGGATCCAGTGCAAAAGTCTGGCAGCTCAAGCGCGAATTTGCCATCTACCTACGGCTACTATGGTGAGTACACCGCTGTTTCTACTCTATAGCTAGGATTGAGGGAAAGCTAGAATCCACCCTATACAGACACATTTGTAGAACAGGTCGACATACCCAAGTGTAGACCGGAGACCGTAGAAATCCTGTGGGTCTGAGTTTAGAGGGAAACTTGGACAGTGAGGAGCAGGAAAAAGTGGACCAACGACTTATGGACTGCCTAGGTGTGTATTATAAGGACCTGCTGGTTTGTGTGCATAACTGTGGTGTGTCGTTAGCGTGAAGTAACGAACAGCTTCTGCGCTGTTATATGACGAAGGGGCGAAAGCTCCAGGCTAAACGGCCTTTTCGGAAATTGCCCGTGGTAATGGTTTACTTATTGCTTCGGAATGACCAGCGTTTGCTCGCGGAAAATGGGCGCAATAAGCCGCTTTCACATCAGACGCGAAACGAATTTTTCGCGCAACAGATTACATTCAAAGTCAATGCAGGGCCGCAATCAACACAGATTCAATCTCAGGGTTTGATAGAGGGTTGTCCTTGCATCCAGGACATGGGGCATTATTAGATAGGACCTCTTTTAAACAATGGGGAATAACCTTTTTTTTTTTTTTTTCAATGAATTATGATAAAGCAATCCACCTCAGTCTAGGGTTCCGCTAAGAGCTTGGAGGAAATGCACAGTCAGGGCTTATTAGCTCTGACCATTGTTACAATTCCCCACGTCATCAGCAGAACCGGGTGGAGTTGCTTTAGACCATGTTACAATATGCAAATTTTTTATTCACAAAAAATTGGTCCATAATAGTTTCCTGTACGGCTCCCAGCACATAAAGGTCAACTCAGTCAGTACCTTTTATTTGATTGTCCACTCAATCAAAAATAAATTTAGAAATGGCATGCAAAGTAATATGTGCTAACGTTACTAGTGGACTTTTTCAATTATATGGTGGTATCACCTTCTCAATTTAGTCCTGTTTAATACTCTGAATTGGATTTCCCCAAATCTATTTCAGAAGGTAAACTTTAAGCTGAAAACCCACATTTGAATCCCCAGCTGGCCAGCTTTTCACTTTCACTCAAGGTTATTTTCATCTCTTCTGCAGTGCTCTCTGTGGAAGAGGAGTTCCAAGAGGAGTTAGAGACAAACAATAATGAACGAATACTTCATCAACATAATTTTGTTATTTTTCCACTTGTTTGGATCCTTTTCTGTAAAAGTTGAATAAACAGATTAAGGTTATTATGCCCCTCTTAGTTTTTTTTTTTTCCCATGTAGAATCACTGGTTGACACTCAGTTCCTGTTTGAAATGGTGAAAAAGATCTTTCATAAATTCATTTGCATTTCTTTGGTCAGGAAAGCTTCCAGTCACATGTGCTCAATCACAATGCATCATTCTCTTTTCTCTGACTTCTGCATGTTGACCTTTAACCTGTCTGTGCTCCCTTATCTGCTTTGTTCAGTAAGGCTCCATTCGCTGTATTGTTTTGACTCTTTTGTTTAAAAACCCATCCAGTCTTTAATCCCGCAATAGTTCACTTGATTTTTAGCTTACCGGCCCTATGGGCTGATAGGCTATTGTTGTGGTGTGTCGTCCGTCGTCCGGAACATTTTTTATATTTTTTTTGGCCCAATGAATTTTCGTGTAAATTTGCAATAACATACTACTAGACCATATCTCCAGACTTTTTTCTCAGATTTTTTATTGACTCATTTTTGTCTGTTTTGTGGGCCCTTGAAATTTTGGCTCCAATGTTAAAGATAGGACTGAGAAATTTTAAAAAAATTTTCTCAAAAAACTGGGTGATAAATTTTTTTCTAAATCAGGCAATCAACTTACCTTGGTACCATCAATGTACAGTGCGAGCGCCATTTAGATTTCGACAGAAGTGGGTCTATTGGGGGCGCTGTACTTTATGAATATGCAAGATGGCCTGTGGAGGCCAAATGGTTGCAGATAGAGATAAAATTTGTATTATCGACATATAGGAAGTCATATATGACCTATACATTGGCTATGTTAAAGTTGACCTCAGATGACTTTGAAAGGTCGAACTTGTGGTCAGGGAATATATTAACAATGTTAAAAGATATGACTTGAAATATCAAAAAATTATTTCTCAAAAATTGTCTTAACTTTTTTTCTAAACATGGCAATCAACTCGCCTTGATACACTTTATGTACAGTGCGAGTGCCATTTTCATTGAATCGACAGAAGTGGGTCTAGTGGGGGCGCTGTACTTTAACATTGGGTCTTATGGAGAATGGGCCAAATCGCCTTTGGAGGCTAAATGGTTGCAAGTAGAGATTAAGTTTGTATTACTGACATATAGGAAGTAATATATGACCTATATTTTGGCTGTGTTAAAGTTGACCTCAGATCTTGAAAGGTCAAACTTGAGGTCAAGCAAAATGTTAGAATTTTCAAAGGTTTCTAGGCTTGAAAATACTGAAGATTGGGAATATATGTGCGTTGAACACTTGTAGGAAGTCATGTATGAACTTTCATTTGGTGGCCTTGAACTTGACCTTCGGCAACCTTCGAAGTTCGAACTTCACATCGTGAAATTTCAATGACTTCTATCGCCAAAACTATTACAGATAGCGTGTAGGTTTGTATTGCGGACATATAGGAAGTCATTTATGAAGTTTCATTTGGTGACGTTCAACTTGACCTTCAGTAATCTTGAATGCCCAAACTTCACAGTGAAATTTCAATGACTTATATCAGGCTAATGGTTACAGATAGTTTCGGTTTGTATTGGCGATGTATAGGAAGTCATACATGAACTTTCATTTGGTGGCCTTTAACTTGACCTTCGGTGACCTTCGAAGGTCAAACTTCACATAGTGAAATTTCAATGACTTCTATCACCAAAACTATTACAAATAGAGGTTAGGTTTGTATGGTGGCCAGATATACTGGACAAAGAAAGTTAGGGATCACCCAACTTTTCAATATTAAAATCTGATATGGTAAAAAATACAAACTATCAAATATTTCAAATTCAAAATTTGGGGTGATCCCGAACTTTATTTGTCCAGTATAGGAAGTCATGTATGAAGTTTCATTGAGTGACCTTGAACTTGACCTTCAGTGACCTTGAACGGCCAAACAGTGAAATTTCAATTACTTATATCAGCAAAATCGTTACAGATTGAGTGTAGGATTGTGTTGGAGAAGTATAGGAAGTCATGTATGAACTTTGATTTGGTGACATTCATATTGACCTTCGAAGGTCTAACTTGACCTAGAGAAAATTCAATGACTTCTATCACTAAAAAGGTCACAGATGGAGCCTAGGTTTGTGTTACTGACATAGGAAGTCACATATGAACTTTCATTTGGTGACATTCAGCTTGACTGTTGATGACATTTGAAGGTCAAACTTGACATAATGCAATTACAATGACTTGTCTTGCCAAAACGGTCACAGATGGAGTTGAGGTTTGTATTACAGACGTATAGGAAGTCTTATGTGAACTTTCATTTGGTGACCTTCGTATTGACCTTCAAAGGTCAAATGTGAGCTAGTGAAAATTCAATGACTTGTATCACTAAAACGGTCACAGATGGAGCCTAAGTTTGTATTACTGGCATCTAGGAAGTCACATATGAACTTTCATTTGGTGACATTCAACTTGACTGTCAGTGACTTTTAGATTCAAACTCCACAGTGAAATTACAATGACTTGTATCACCAAAATGGTCACAGATTGAGCCAAGGTTTGTATAGAGACATTTATAAAGTCATATATGAAGTCCATTTGCTGACCACAACTTGACATTCTGTGACCTTTAAAGTTCACAATTGACATATTGAACACATATTGACATATTTTAATGACTTGTATCACCAAAACTGCTTCAGAGCTTAGGATTGTATTACAGAAGGTCTTATAAATGTATGTGAACTTTTATTTAGTGACATTGACATTGATTTTCATTGATTCAAATGTCAAATTTCACATGAAATTTTCATAACTTGCATCATCGCTGTAAGACTGCTTGCCGGTAAGCTACAGGACCCTTGGTCCTATTTTTTATTTTATTTTTATAAATCTAATATGTACCATTAAATTTCATATTATGTGTTATTTCCTGGTACTTTTCAGATCTTTTTCAAATATCAATTGAAAATTTTCAATACTTGATAGAGAAACTTCTGTATCAATTAAATTTGGCGCACAGTCCAGCGAACGACATATCGGTTGCCCGGGCGCCCGGGACAACCAGTTTTTCACGCGGTCAAGTAAAAACGAAAAATCAGTTTCCCGTCGGACAACTGCCTCTGCGCGCTTGAAACATTTCTGCTTGCACTCGAAACCCATGCTCGAAACATGCTGCTCGCGCTCGGATTTTTTCTGCTGTACATTCCTATCAAAAATCCCCAACCAATAGAACGCCAGGTTCTGTAATGACCAATGAAATTATCGCTGCCTCGCTGCAGGCCCATTCGTTTAACTTCATGTACCGTGGGGGCGGTGACATTTACACAGACCCACTCCGAAGATTCTGTGGAATGTGTGGATATGCGGCGAATGCGCGATCGCTTATTAAGCTGTGTTACTCTGTAGATTATGTAGCCATCTAGCTAGCTAGCTAACATTAACTATGGAGAATCTTGAAAAATAATCGTCATAATTAAGCGGTGTCATTTGTTTTTGTCCTAACTTCACTAACTAGTTTGCAGTACCAGTGATTGCTTTTGAGCTAGCTTGCTAGCTAGCCAACGTCCCAAAAATGTGAAAATGCAGTTTGGACGCACGGAATCTAGCTAAGATAGTAAAGTCATGGCCAAATCAAATCATATCGCTTAAACAGGATTTTCCACAGTTAACGTTAGTGTGACACAGTGGTTTTTAAATCCATCAACTCTCAGCAGAAGGTGTAGATCTTTCACCATTATTGCCTTGCAGTTCCCTGTAATGTTTGCCATTTTTCCCAAGCTATGTCTGTAATGCAGCTCGTAGCAATTTGTACAGAAGTTGCTTCCATGTGAGACAAAGTTGTCTAAGTTTAGAAGCATTTGATTGGACTTGAAGATGCCCACTCAGTTATATGTTAATTGGAACGATTGTGTTTACTCTCTCTCTCTCGATAGTCAGTCTGCCATGGGATGCAATGAGAGCAGGAGATATCCGTGAGGTTGAGAGACGGTTTTGTCTAATGCCTTCATGCTGATGTGGAATATCCAGCAATGAATGTGCACCTCAGGGCCGTGTTTGTAATTAAAGCCGTGACATATCTTGTCTTTGCCACAGAGGTGCAAATAACAGTCTACTGTATGCATCTGAGGTGGCTGGCATCCTTCTGAGTCCGTTACATTAGCTAACTAGATGGCTAAATAATCAAAAGGGTACCGTAGTTTAATCAGCGATCGGTCACGCAGCATATAGCCAAAGATACTGCAGTGTCTTTGGGAGTGGGTCTGGGAGTCACCGCCCCCAGCCCCCGTGGTATGCTACCTCAAGAGCAATCACTGGTACAGCTAACAAGCGGGTTAAATTAGGGCAAAAACAAATGACGCCGCTTAATTATGACAATAATTTACAAAGATTCTCCATAGTTAACGTTAGCTAGCTAGCTAGCTACATAATTTACTGAATAACATAGTTTAATAAGCGATCGCGCATTCGCGGCATATCCACGCATTCCGCAGAATCTTCGGAGTGGGTCTGTGTAAACGTCACCGCCGCCACGGTACACTGTATGAAGTTAAACGAATGGGCCTGCAGCGAGGCAGCAATAATTTCATTGGTCAACACGGAACCTGGCATTCTATTGGTTGGCGATTTGATATACGGACAACCACCATTCCAGAAGGGCAACTGATTTTCATTGAAGAGCTTGTCCGTGGACAACCAGTCAAAAAATTGATTTGTTGTTCACTGCAGTCTCTTACTGTATACAGTGTTAAACAGTACTTTGGCAAATTTTGAACACACTGTGTTATTCTTGTTTCTACTTTTCCTTCATTTTCTTTCCAGAGATATGCTTCTAGCACACCAATATCACACAGTCTAATTATTTACAGAAAACTGCTTAGATTTTCTAGCTCATTACAATTTTACAAATATTGAACAAATTCAAATGGTGTTATTACTTCACGCTCATAGAGGATATTACTAGTGGTTTTTTCAGCAATGCATTACTACCGCCAAATATTGGAGCATTTAAATATTGGGCTTTCTCCTGCATCAAAAGGTGCATTTTTGTTTTATTCTCAGTCTTATATTTTAATCTCACTTATGCCCATTCTATGTTCGTTTTATGTGAAGCTCTCATTACATGTCATCACTTTGTTTTAAAGGACTCGGCAATGTATTTCTTTCTCGTACATTAAACATTTTCCCCGATTTTCACTTTTTACTTGAAGCAATCCAATTAGCCACAACATTACAAACACTTGTTTGTGTAATTTACATTCAATTGTTACTTCCTCTAAATTTCTCTCTGTTTATAGTTAATGATTGTTTAAGAGGGGTAAACATTTATTTTGTCAAGAAATAGGGACTTTTCATGAGGAATAATTATTCTGTTTACTTCTGCAACTTTGTCCTTTTACAACTCCAGTCATTAAAATGGCTTAACTCCTGCAAATTTGCACTGCTATTATACACATTTTTCTTAGAAATGTCACTTTTTACCAATCCTGCAATTACAGTAAGAATTCCATAAAATACTGTAAATATAGGCTAATCGACGGGCACCTTAAATTATTCTTGAATAAATGCTAATTTTATTGTAGACATTTATATGAGCACTTCATGGAATACAATGACAACTGTATTCAATCTAACAAAGACAGAATTAAGAAATATGCCAGCCATGCAGTTGTTTACAGACACTCACAGAGTTAGGTTTATTCACATTGATTTCCACACACACAATCTGAGCTCAGAATACATACACACGCACACACACACACCTCAGTGCACTTCCCTCTCTCACATTCATTCACATTGGAAAAGATCCAAGGCTCTAATTTTCTTATGACCTGCTTAGATAACATACGCAGACAGCGCTCTGTTTCAATAGCATTCAATCGGTAACTTGTTACAAATGGTTCAAACCAAGCACGGAACGCCTGGTATCCCTATTATGGGTGAGGACATCCTTCCATTGCTACACACATATCCCCTGCCATCCACGCGCGGTATACCCACTGTGTTTCGCCTCCACCCGCGGACACCTCGATTTGCGGCCAACAGTCTCATAAATTCAACTTCATCCTCATCCCACTACCACCGGACGTATGAGTGCGCCACAGATGCCCCACTTTATGAACCATTATAAACCATTATGATGACATTCTACACACTCTGCGAACAAATTTCCCCACGGGGACAAATAAAGTATCTATCTATCTCTTCAGTCACAGTCAAAGTCACATCATCTGTCCCACAATAGTACAACAACAGTCCCCGTTTACTGTTAGTCTGTCCCATAATTTTAGTTTTACTCTCTCTGTCTCACATCAATAAAGCCGAATTCGGGAAAATTCCGTCACTCACCCGCTCCTCCTCTGTTAGAACCTCCCTCCTGGCCACACACCCAAAGAGCCGACACAAATGCTCCGGGTTGAGGACTTTCCCCCTTTTACGTCTCCCAAGACGACCATGCATGGTTTTCAGTCGGCGCCGATTCTCCAGGGAGCGCTGGTGAGATATTGGAACCCTGGACGTAGCCCCCAAGTGTTGTGGGAATTTTAAATTGTATTCCTGAAAGAAATGAGACTGAGACAAGATGAGAGTAAATAGGATCCTTTACTACTTGCAAATAGGATCTTCGTTACATGCAAGAACAAAGACAAAGGAATCTCTCCTTTGCTTTGAATATATGTAAAAGCACAAAGTCAGAATCTCCTTCCCTTGGGGCTGAAAAACATCTTCATGTTGGTTCCAGCCGTTCCTCGGCCAGGTGTAGGCAACCCACGTATGGCTGACCCTAACAGCCACATCGGCAGTACAGAGGTGTCTTTCTCTCCCCGAATTATCTGTTGCTTATCTCGTGGTTCTGCAGGCTTTGCAGGAACTGTCTCCTGGGAACACACATAACTCAAAATACACTCCGTGGTCCGGCTGGACCTCAAGGTTTCAGATAGAATGAATACACAATAAACACAGTTAATGGCGTTTCTACTTACGTAAAAGTTAGATTATGTAAGTTTAGCAATCATGCATGACCTAGGCTACTCAAAGGATAAGCAATTAATAACACAATAAGCAATAATAAGGAATTTATGACTGAATTCCACCAACACCACTGATATCCAACTGCACCTATATTGATAAACTCATGCTAAATTCAACCAGAAAGTCATAAATTCATATTGAATTTATGTGTCAAAAGTTGATTTGTGTTAAATATTTGATTATTTTTTGATTTGACAGTGCGCCATTTTGAGGGATCTTAGAGTTCGGGGAGCCACCTGGATAGCCGTCTTATTTGGCTCCTTGAGAGAAGGTAATTGTCCCTCGCTGCCGCAGTAGCAAGCGGAGCAGGGGACATAGTATTCAGCTCCGTCCGTCCGTCACGTCCTGTTCGTTGTGAGCGCGATATCTCAAGAACGGTTTGACCGATTTCATTCATCTTTGGCTTCAGTGTGTATTAGTGTGATACGCCGACCCCAGTCGATTTCCGTGACCTGGCGGGGGACATGGCCACGTTTAGTGGCAACACTTGTTGAGCATGTAATGCTCAGATGAATTATACTTGTGGTCAAGGAGTTTTTGATCCTAGAAATGTATCGTTTTAACCCCCAGCCATTGTTCAGTTCTCAGTATTATTATTTTTTTTACAACTTCAATGCTGAATTTTCATGAAGATTTTTTATACTTGCAGCCCTTTGTCTCTACCAAAATCGTGAAAATAAATTGGATACGATGGAATTCTAAATGCCTCAAGTGTCTTGACTCAGTTGAGCCATTCCCTTCCTCTCTCTGAAGCTGCAATCCTAAAGCCTTAAATAAGATAACACATAAATAGCCAGATTTGGCTTCTGCGCAAAGAGGTTAGTCACTGTGATTTATCAATCAAAATGCTCCTTGTAATTAGGCAAACAACTGATCACAATCAGAGTCCAAATTTTGCATTTTTATATATTTTGGATATTATTATAATATTTATTATATATTATTATAATATTTTATATTTTTTGAATATTTTTTCAGTGCATTGTTTCTAAAATTGTTTAGAATTTTTCATTCACCATTTCTCCACAATGTGAAAATGTGACTGAACATTTTGCCATTGTGGTCTTCAATTTCTCTTTATATTTCAAGGCTTGATATTGCCTAAAGAAAGAGACATAGAGTAAATTCTGAACCATGCAAACAGCGGGGAAAGTTGAACGCGTCAATATTTTTCTCAGTAAACATATTTCTACTGGGGCTATTGACATGAAATTTTCACCAGATGTTAGTAACAACCCAAGTAATCCACACATACAAATAAATCAAAACAAATAAGTTCCTAAATTATGTTATGTGTAATAAAGTGGAATGACATAGGCAAAACGAATTGAACACGCTTACTGAAATTTATTTAATACTCAGAAGAAAAGCCTTTGTTGGTAATGACAGCTTCAAGATGCCTCCTGTTTGGAGGAACTAGTTGCATGTAGGCTGTTGTGGTCCACCGGTGCATCAAAAAAAACCGATGCTTCTTAACCACCGAAACTGTCGGTTTAAAAAGTTCATACACCGAAAACACTGCGGGTGCTAAATGGGGCTTTGCCTCTTCAGTTGTATCTTCTGGTCCCCTAGCTAAAGTTTTATGTATCCTCTAGGTAAACGGCAAAATCTTGGCCGAGACAACGCAAGGCTTCCCATGGCTCTGAAACACAGCGCTGTCATTTCGGATCCATGGACAGCGCTGCTTGTTGTGCGTTGTCAAATAGATTTGAATCTCGGCACACTGTATGTGATGCGATTAAAGAAAAAAAAAAAAAAAAATCTAATAATTAAAATGGGTAACACCCAAGCGATCGAGCTTGCTAAAAGGTTTATAACTTCACCGTTGTGTTAAGTAGCTTCCTTAATGTTAGCCAGAAGAGCAGGTTAGAAGATGGATATCAGAACTTGTCTTAAGAAAAAACAAAACACCCCAGCCGATGCCAGTGGCCCCAGCTGCAGCAAAGATTTTGCCGAGACCGAACCGAATCAGCTAGCTCAGCTGGTTATGTTACCTGGCGGATCACAACAAGCACAGCCGGAATGGGCTCACCGCCCGCCCCAGCTCCGAATGCTCCTGTTGATCTTGGGACAGAGGAGCCAGCCCAGGTGCCTGTACGACGCTGTAGGTAGTTATTTTGAGCAGTTATCTCCTGGTGGTTAGAATCGTTCGTATCGTTGATGAGCTAAAAATAACTCTGGATCCAGTATGCTGTCTAACGTCACTTGGCCGTGAGATAGGCAATACGTGAGCTAGACTTTGTAATAAATCATATTACGCAGTGCAGCTAACCGTTGAACTAGCTACATTAGACGTAACTTAGTTTTGAATTTAACGTTCGTTATGTCGGCGTTTCCTCCAAACCAATTTTGATGACAACTGGGGTCTACCTTAAGGAATTTTGCATGGTAGTCAACAGGACAACCACCCTAGTAACTTTTGGTAGTCCTGCTACATTTTTGGCAGTCCTCCCAGTTTACTTAAATTTGTTGCTTTACCATGTTCTGTCATGTTTGCATCCCATCCGTTAACTGTTTACAGTTGTTCAATAAACTGACTTAATAAAGGAATTGGAACAATAAAAGTAGAACTTTATTTCAATAACTTTGTACTGTTTTACTCACAAACAGACAGTGGTTTTTATCATAACCCGTTAGTAGTTGAGTAGTTTTTCATCATCATCTACTAACTCAACTAACAGGGGTTTCCATCCAACAATTTAAGTATACGTAAGTCACTCTACTGCTATGTGTTACGGCTGTCAACAAACGCAGCGGCGAAAGGATCTCTCCATTTAAACGAAGAAATGCAATGCTTGCTTTGAAAGGAGGTTTTGCATGGTATAGGCAAATTTGCCCACAGCCCAATTTCAACCATCTTCTGGTTATATGTACCTACTTGTGGGACTGTCCAGAAAATAGATTTGAAATGTGAAATTTGCATACAGGAAGTGAACTGTGTCCTATTTAGTGATTTCAAGATTTTTGTGGGACAAGGCCTCGAAAATTCCATATTTAAACCCATAAATGATTGTTCTGAAAATCCAGAGGATTTTTAATGGCTACACAACAACAAGATGGACATTTTGATACCAAACATAAGTATATATGTGAAAAACTGAAGAAGTTCCAGACAATTTTCCCTTGAAAAATGCATCTGTCTTGACCAAATTGATGCAAAATGTAAAGTTCATCTTGAAAAACAACCAGGCTCCTATGAAAACACATCTAAGTTATTTTCACAAAAGTTGCCTCATATAGTTGGCTTAATTATGTGCGAGTGTCGTTAAATTGCGAGTCCGGTAACATGGATCCAGATTGCGAAGATTGGAACCATCCCTGTATTCACAGCGCTTCACTTTTTTCCACATTTTGTTATGTTACAGCCTTATTCCAGAATGGATTAAATTCATTTTTTCCCATAAAATTCTACACACAATACCCCATAATGACAACATGAAAAATGTTTTTTGGAGATTTTTGCAAATTTATTAAAAATAAATAACTAAGAAATCACACGTACATAAATATTCATAGCCTTTGCCGTGAAGCTCAAAATTGAGCTCTGGTGCATCCTGTTTCCATTGATCAACCTTGAGATGTTTCTAAAGCTTAATTGGGGTCCACCTGTGGTAAATTCAGTTGATTGGACATGATTTGGAAAGGCACACACCTGTCTAAATAAGGTCCCACAGTTGACAGTGCATGTCAGAGCACAAACCAAGCATGAAGTCAGAGAAATTGTCAGTAGATCTCCAAGACAGAATTGTCTCAAGGCACAAATCTGGGGAAGGGTACAGAAAAAAGGAAGAAGTTCGGAACCACCAGGACTCTTCCTAGAGCTGGCGGCCCATCTAACCTGAGCAATCGGGGGAGAAGGGCCTTAGTCAGGGAGGTGACCTGATGGTCAGTCTGTCAGAGCTCCAGCATTCCTCTGTGGAGAGAGGAGAACCTTCCAGAAGGCCAACCATCTCTGCAGCAATCCGCCAATCAGGCCTGTATGGTGGAGTGGACAGACGGAAGCCACTCCTTACTAAAAGGCACATGGCAGCCCGCCTGGAGTTTGCCAAAGACTCTCAGACCATGAGAAACAAAATTCTCTGGTCTGATGAGACAAAGATTGAACTCTTTGGCATGAATGATTGGAGGAAACCTGGCACCGTTCATCACCTGGCCAATACCATCCCTACAGTGAAGAATGGTGGTGGCAGCATCATGCTGTGGGGATGTTTTTTCAGCGGCAGGAACTGGGAGACTAGTCTGGATTGAGGGAAAGATGAATGCAGCAATGTACAGATACATTTTGGATGAAAACCTGCTCCAGAGCGCTCTTGACCTCAGACTGGGGTGACGGTTCATCTTTCAGCAGGACAACGACCCTAAGCACACAGCCAAGATATAATGGACTGGCTTCAGGACAACTCTCTGAATGTCCTTGAGTGGTCCAGCCAGAGCCCAGACTTGAATCCGATTGAACATCTTTGGAGAGATCTGAAAATGGCTGTGCACGGACGCTCCCCATCCAACCTGATGGAGCTTGAGAGGTGCTGCAAAGAGGAATGGGCAAATCTGCCCAAAGATGGGTATGTCAAGCTTGTGGCATCATATTCAAAAAGACTTGAGGCTGTAATTGTTGCCAAAGGTGCGTCAACAAAGTATTGAGCAAAGGCTGTGAACACTTACAGCGCCCTCCATAATTATTGTCACCCCTGGTTAAGATGTGTTCTTTAGCTTCTCATTAATTCAGTTTTTTTCTAAATAATATAGGACCACAATGAAAAAAAGAGGAAAATCCAACCTTTAATTCAAGTGCATTTATTCAGTGGGAAAAAAATCCCACATTAAGAAATAATTCTTTTACATCAAATCATGTGTGCCACAATTATTAGCACCCCTGATGTTAATACTTTGTACAACCCCCTTTTGCCAACAAAACAGCACCTAATCTTCTCCTATAATGTTTCAAAAGATGGGAGAATACAGAAAGAGGGATCTTCGACCATTCCTCTTTGCACAATCTTTCTAAATCATCCAGCGACCTGGGTCCTCTCCTCTGCACTCTCCTCTTCAGCTCACTCCACAGGTTTTCAATGGGGTTGAGGTCTGGGGACTGAGATGGCCATGGGAGGAGCTTGATTCTGCGTCTGGTGAACCATTTCTGTGTAGATTTGGCCACATGTTTAGGGTCATTATCTTGCTGAAAGACCCAGTGACGACCCATCTTCAGCTTTCGGGCAGAGGCCACCAGATTTTGATTTAAAATGTCCTGGTATTTCAAAGCTGCGTTCATGATGCCATGCACCTAAAAAAGGTTCCCAGGGCCTCTGGAAGAGAAACAGGCCCACAGCATCACCGATTCTCCCCCATACTTCACAGTGGGCATGAGGTGCTTTTCTGCATACTCATCTTTTGTGTTCCGCCAGACCCACTTAGAGTGTTTGTTGCCAAAAAGCTCTGTCTTGATCTTATCTGACCAAAGCACACGGTCCCAGTTGAAGTCCCAGTACCACTTAGCAAACTCCAGACGTTTGCGTTTATGATTGTGAGTGAGAAAAGGTTTTTTCCGTGCTTGCCTCCCAAACAGCTTGTTGGCATGCAGATAGCGCCTGATGGTTGTTTTGGAGACTTTGTGACCCCAAGATGCTACCATTTGTTGCAATTCTTTAACAGTGGAGAACTTTTTATTTCTCTTACCATCCTCCTCACTGTGCGTGGTGGCAAAATAACCTTGTGTCCTCGTCCAGGCTTGTTTACCACTGTTCCAGTTGTTTTAAACTTCTTAATGATTCCTCTGACAGTAGATATGGGCAGGTGCAGGCAAGTGGTTATTTTCTTGTAGCCATTGCCTGACTTGTGAAGGTCGACACACATCTGCCTTACTTGAATGGTGTGTTCCTTTGTCTTTCCCATGTTGAAGAGTGGATAAGAGAAATGGCCTTTGTGTTATGTCATATTTATATCCCAGGGAAACAGGAAGTGATGAATTACTAATGAAATGTTCCTAGATACTCTTTAACTTTGTAAACTACTGTAGAAATGACAGAAATACTTCAATTACATTTATTTCCTAGGAATTGTTAGGGGTGCCAATAATTGTGGAACAGGTGATTTTATGAAAAATAATTATTTCTTAGGGATTTTTTTTTCCCCTTAAAATTCACTTGAGTTGAAGGTTACATTTTTCTACAATTTTCAGTGTGAGAGTATGCTTCTCCAATAAAAATTGAATTTATTTTAAGGCTTTTAACACATCTTAACCAGGGTTGCCAATAATTATGGAGGGCACTGTATGTACGTGTGATTTCTAAGTAATTTATTTTTAATATATTTGCAAAAATCTCCAAAAAACTTTTTTCATGTTGTCATTGTGTGGTATTGTGTGTAGAATTTTATGGGAAAAAATTAATTTAATCCATTTTGGAATAAGGCTGTAACATAACACAATGTGGAAAAAGTGAAGCGCTGTGAATACAGGGATGATACAGTTTTTCACATCACTACTACTATTTGAGTGATGTGTCTGTCTCCCTCTGTCAGCAGTGTGTAGCGCACAACGTACGTCACTCATCGTACGTCATTATGTTACTGTGAGATGAACGCTAGCCTTATCATTTCACTTCACACAGGCTAGATTCAGCCTTGCTTCGTTTCACACAGCCGGACCCCAAGTTTGCAGTGCTGGCTTCAGTCAGTCTGGAGCGAACTCAAAAGCCAAGGTGATCTTTCGCTACAAATCCGTGCAGATTATCAGATTCACTATGAACACCTTGGCTAAGTTCACCGCATTCGCTCGCGAAATGCTTGCATCGGCTACACTCACATTATATTATGCTACCGTTCATCTGTACATAACAATATGAATACGTGCACATGCCCAAGTATCATAGAAGTAAAGCCAAGGTGATCTTTCGCTACAAATCCGAGCACATTATTAGATTCACGATGAAAAACCCGGCTAAGTTCACCACATTCGCTAGTGAAATGCTTGCATCGGCTACACTCACATGATATAATGCCACCTTTCATCTGTACATAACAATACGAATACGTGCACGTGCCCAAGTATCATAGAAGTAAAGCCAAGCTTTTCTTTTTGGATTCAGAAAGTGTCAGCAATGTTCTGTTCGTTCCGTCTAACGTAGGTCGATCCTCTAATTCCAACGTGGGACGGTCCGGATCTGGACCATCACACAATAATTTGCATTTTTTCAAAATGCAATTAGCACATCTGGAAACCTTCGTTATCGTCATTTTTATATTTAATACCTGTGTTAGATGACACCTGATGTGTCTCACCAGTCCAGTGTTTTTAATTTAATTTTATCTTGTCGCATACACACATGAACAGCATTTGATTGCGCAATTCCCCCCCCCATTCTTTACAAAGGGTGGCAGACGGGTCTCAGGTTTAGCGGTTGGTTCAGCCAATGACGTTTCCCAATCCAGTGTTTTCTTTAGCTCTGTGGTCGGGACTGGCGCGGAAGTAGGAAAATTGGGTCATTCAACTCGCTACCATGGTTTCAGAGTCCGATAGGTTATCCATCGTTTAGTTGCGGAGGGCGATCGGAACGATATTTAAGAGACTGTAGGAGCTCGTTTTTGTTAAAAACTGGACTAAAACTTTTGCTCACATTATCCAAAGACTGTATCGCAAAATGTGCAATGGGGATTTCAAAAGCCCCTCGCAGATTGGCGCATTTCAAAAAAACTGATCACATTTTGCGATGCGATACCGCTTATCGCCAGCCCTGATACGTAATCACCAAGTTCATATTGTGCTACTTGCAGAATGGAAAACAATTACATTAAAAAAGAGCTAACATTAACCACAGAGGAAATTGGTTCTTAACTTGGTTGGCATTATGTGAGGCCACGCTTCCAACCGTCTAGCTCACCGGTCTACTAACACCTGGACTGCACTTCGACCCATTATTCAATTATCACCTGCACCTCTTGTATATACTTATGTTTGGTATCAAAATGTCCGTCATGTTGTTGTGTAGCCATTGAAAATCATCTGGTTTTTCAGAACAATCATTTATGGGTTTAAATATGGACTTTTCGAGCCCTTGTCCCACAAAAATCTTGAAATCAGTAAATAGGTCACAGTTCACTTCCTGTATGCAAATTTCACAATTTAAATCTATTTTCTGGACAGTCCCACAAGTAGGTACATATAACTAGAAGATGATTCAAATTGGGCTGTGGGCAAATTTGCCTATACCCTGCAAAACCTCCTTTAGGCGGACGAAAACCTACGAACACAACTGGATATTACATGCAAAAACTCGGAAATTTACGGAATAATTCCTGAGTATTTTCATTTGCGTGGTCATCACAGAACAACAGATCAGTCATGTCAAACTAAAGAAAATGCGACTGTGATATTTCAAAGTGCAGGACGCGGTGCGGCAACTCAAGTTATGAGAAAGATGTATTTTTGTGGTATGAGCCAGTGAACAGCATAATCGGCCAAAAACGCAAGGACGAAAGAATTCAGCTTTCAGCCTCCACCAATAACAAATAAAATTAGTACTTTTTTGGCTTACCTTGATGTTTTGATATCCAAAGAAAGATTTGAATGCGTAAAAACATCAAGCATCCAGTCACGAAAATTTAGAGTTTAATTTTTCGTGCTGCTGTACGTAGTAGTCCATGTGACTGATGACACATCAGGTTGCTAGCACACGCGTAGCGTATGCATTCGCGATATTAATGTTCGACACTCATATAATAAACCCCCTTCTCAATAAAAAAACCCCCCGAAATATATTGGCGCCACCTTCTAAAGCCATAGTACGTAACTTTTACATGTCCGTAAATGTCCGTTTCATCCAAGCCCCTACTGGAGGAGATGACACAATGCTGATTAAGCCGATCGGCTCCTCTAACATCTCGCTGTATTTTTCAGTATTTCATGCTTTGTATTGCGTGTAGACCGGCGAAATTCCCGCGCTGGCATGCAGGAAATGACGCATTTTATTTCAGAACAAGAAGGGAGGGGGAGGAAGCAGAGCGTAGAGTCTTCTAGCAAGAGAGCTTCGGACTCTACGTGACTTGTTTTGTGTAGACCAGCGCCGCAGATTTCCAGGCTTCTGAGTTCACAACTCACTTTAATTCGAACGACGTTGGACTTTCAGTCGAAAAACTAAATCGGTTAAATATTACGGACTCGGGAGATTTATGGAATTATTTGTGAGTACTTGCATTTGCATAGTTACCATAGAACAGTAGAACAGTGCCGTGACAAACTAAAGAAACTGCGGCTGTGATATTTCAAAGTGGAGGATGCAGTGTGAAAGTCTGGCAGCTCAAGTTGTGAGAAAGATAAATTTTCGTGGTACAGGCAGTGGACAGCATTATCAGCCAAAAACGCAGGGGCGAAAGTATTCCGTTTTCAACCCCTATCAACTGTTGCGGCTACGGTCATGTATCATTATGATAAACTACCACCACGATACTAAACAAAATAACACAAGCATTATAACAGTGCAAACACTGTCGTCAGTCGTCATTAGCCTTCGGCGGTGTGATCCGGTGCTGCATCCTTCTGATTCAGTTGGGTCGAATTAGCTATCTTCCTATGGCTGCTGTGGTGAGTATAGCGGTGTTTCTACTCTATAGGATTCAGGGAAAGCTAGAATCCACCCCATATAGACACATTTGTAGAATGGGTCCACATACCCAAGTATAGACCGGAGACCGTAGAAATCCGGTGGGGCTGAGTTTAGAGGGAAACATGGATAGTGAGGAGCAGCAAAAAGTGGACCAACAACTTATAGACTGCTTAGGTGTGCACATAAGGACCTGCTGGATCGTGTGCATAACTGTGGTGTGTCGTTAGCGTGGAGTAAGCTTCTGCGCTGGTATATGACGGAGGCGCGAAAGCTCCAGGCTAAACAGTCTTTTTGGAAATTACCCGTGGCAATGGTTTACTTATTGCGCCGGAATGACCAGCGCGTTATGGGTAGTACACGACAGCTAGAGAGAGCGCCGGTTATGTTATGAACATAATATAGGTTTTACAGACCGTAAGTTCCGTTAGCGTGAACAGTTGCTTATGTGGAGCTTGCGAATCCATAACATGGGCATACGTCATACAGAAGTGCCGGCTGTATTGTTTTAATAACGCAAAATTCCTCCAGGGGGCGACAGACGTTACGCACTATAGCTTTAACATCTTACTGGCAAACAAAAAGCCGAAAAAGTGGAGGCTGGGGACGGAATTCTTTCTATGCAAGGGTTTGCTTCTTCGCGGTAATCTAGTGTTACGAGTGCCTGTGCTGGATGGCATGAAGTAATCATGTTCAAAGCAGAATAGCTACTGGTTTGCAGCTACATCTGGTATTGCATGCAGATGTCCACTGGGGGAAAAATACAATGGGGTCATTCCATGCCAAGTCAGGCAAGGGTCCCAGCTCGACCATCTCAGATTTTCTTCAAACTCCACCCATATGTAAATTAACTATTCTCAGGAGGCTTTGCGAAGTTTTAGGTTCCCCTCATCATTAGTTCATGATTTATGGCCCCTGCAAGGGGTGGGGGGTACCCCTTGGGAAAAGCGTCTAAATTTCTGAGCCGTTTTCAGAGCTCTGCTGGAGCTGAAGTATTCAAGCCAGCTCTATAATTTTTTCTGGGGTGACTCTCCTGTACCCAGACAGCAGGAAAACATAGCATAAGGCCTGCTAGAAGGTGACCTGAAGTACCTAAGAGGAGCCAAAAATGGAAAAAAACACAATCAGAAATGAAAAATGCCAGTTTTTAAGTACCCACCTGACCCTTTTAATGAGTTCCTACAACTCTAATTAGTTGTCTATGGAATATTTAATGTGTTTCAAATATTTTTATGAGAGGCAAAGAACAAAACCAGAGTTCAGGCCAGACCTGACTTATGCCTCGTTTTTGTTTTACAGTGCCCCCTGGGGGAGGCAACAAAAATAACTACAAACAAACAATCAATGAATAAATTAAATGAATGGAAGAGTGCATAACGAGACACACATTAACTGAAAAACAAAATGAAATCAAGAATAAACAGAAACAAGAAAATAAACAAGTGAATAAGTAAACAAATGTCAATCAGTTGTAATTCGAAGTCATCTCGCTGCCTTAGAAACAGAATACCAACACAAAAATCCCAAACCCTTCCAAATCCTCCCTTCCCTGACCCCTGACTGCTAAATTAAACATCCCCAAGATAAGAGAGTAGAGGTTGCCAGATTTGTTCAAATCATTCATATTGCCAGTAATGGCATATCTTATTTTTTCAAGGTGAAGTGTTTTTGTAAGCTCTGGGAGCCACATTTTTAATACAGGAAAGTCTTTGCCTTTCCAGAGCTGCAGGATAAGTTTCTTTGCAATGATCAATGCATACGATATGAAGTATTTTTGAGCACTTTGTGGGCCCTTTGTTTCTTTAGTAGTCCCAAAGATCACCACTGTTGGACTTGGGTCAATCTTAACTTTTAGAACATTAGACAGATATGTAAGAATGTCACACCAAAAACCCTGAAGCTTTGGACACAGTACAAAACTATGTAGCAAAGTGCCGCACTGTACCATGCATTTTTCACAAAGGGGTGAGCAATCTGGATAAATTTTATGAATTTTCTCTCGAGCAATGTAGCCTGTGTACAATTTTATATTAAATCAGGCAATGACGGGCATTTATAGAAGTTGTCTTTATATTGTGTCAAGCCTCCTGCCACATGTCATCAGACAAAGGGGTTCCAAGTTCCTTTTCCCACTCTTCTTTAACTGAAACAGTAGAAGGGGTACTCATCTCCTGTAGTGACCTGTAGAATAGTGTAATTCTTTGTTCCGGCCCTGGACAATCACTTTAGCATTTGTCTAAAGTATCCGGCCTGGCCCTCTCAAATTGTGGCAAAAGTGAGCAAACATATACTGACCAAAAAAAGAAACGCAATTTTCGATTTCTTGATTTTATCGAGCTTAACCGTTATTAATCAACACTTCATTGGTATCAAATGAAAGAGGGAATCTCAGACAATAGATATAACAGAAAATCTGGTTGGAATATCGCCATGTTGGCTTTTATTTATCAAGGTGAAGTTCGACATTATGAAACACAAATGACATTATCAGTATCTCATTACCATTAGCGTTGCGCACGGGGGTACACCTGCGTCTCAAAGACATCATCAGACGTCTAATTGTTGCTTGTGGAACGCTGTTCCACTCTTTGGTCAGTGCTTGGCTTAGCTGACGTACTGTAGCTGACGGTGGTTGACGTCTCCGGATCGCGGTCTCCAGAATGTCCCACAAGTGTTCAATAGGTGAAAGATCTGGAGAAAACACTGGCCAGGAAAGGATTTGCACGTTTTCGGCCCGAAGGAACTCCATACAGATACGTGCCATGTGCGGACGCGCGTTGTCCTGTTGGAAAGTCAGTCGGTGACGTCGGACAAACGGAAGGACGACTGGACGGAGAATTTTATCGCGGTAACAGATGGCGTTGAGGTTTCCTTCAACAAAATGAAGGTTGGTTCGGTGTGTAGCAGACGGTCGGTCGTGATACGACGGTCAGACACTGGAGTCGTAACACGTGGCCTACCGGATCTGGGCGATCGGCCGTGTGTCCAGTGGCATTAAACCTGGTTCTGAGGCGACTAATTGTCGCGGAATGCACGCCGAGTTGACGAGCAACTCTCTCTACCCGACTTCCGGCCTGTAGCATCCCAATCGCACGTTCTCGTTGAACTACCGTTAGTCGTGGCCTTATAACCAGTCTGATTTTTACTCATTTTCGGTCGGACTTTTATAGGCCCTGGTGTCTACGAGGAACTCAAAACAAAAATGGGACCGTTTGGACAATGGTAATACTCGAACCCCAGCACTGCCGATTGTTTGGTTCCGGACGAATGGCGGCTCCAGAATACGCGCTGTGACCGCGAAAATTTGTATGGTAGAAGTACTCACCTCCAAAAATAACTCAAAGCAAAAGCATCTTTCTCAATGGGTTTGTCGAAATTTGGCACCAGATTACGTAATTGCGTTTCTTTTTTTGGTCAGTATAATTTCGTAGTTGGAGATATCTAAAAAAATTACTGGCAATCCAAATTTGTTTAATTGTTGAAACGACATGAAGATACCATTTGAATACAAGTCTTTCAATTTACAGATTCCCAATTCTCTCCACAGTTTGAAAGCCCCATCAACACAGGATGGAAGAAAAGAAGGGTTAGAAGAGATTGGTATACAGAATGACAGTGTTATAAGATTAAATTGTTTGATTATCTGTTTCCAAATTCGTACAGTGTTGTTGTTCACTGGGTTATGATTTTTGTGAGCCCTTGTCAAAGGGGTAGGTGAGAGTAATACTGCACCAATTGATTAAGGGAGGCAATCCTCCTGCTCCATTTGTAGCCCTTTAGGGAGCAACGCTGTATCATCCAGCAAGAGAGAGATTATTCTTAAATTTGTTGCCCAGTAATAATACATAAAGTTAGGTAGTGTCAAGCCTCCAAGAGATCGATGTTTCCAGAGACGTTTTTTTTATTCTGTGTGATTTGTAATTCTATATAAATGGCATAATAATTGCATCCAATTTTTGGAAAAAGGATTTGGGCAGAAAGACAGGTGTATTTTGGAGCAGGTACAGATATTGCGAGAAAAAAATCATCTTTATTGAGTTCACCCTTCCTATCAATGACATAGGGAGTGTCCTCCAAAACTGAATGTTGTTTTTAAGCTTTCCTAAAAGAGGAAGAAAATTTTCTTTCACAAGACCTCTATATTTTCTTGTTATTACAATGCCCAAGTAGGTGATCTTTTCGGAAGTCACTTTAAATGGGAGAGATGCAAGCCACTCATAACTATCTAATTTAATGGGTAATAATTCACTTTTCCCCCAGTTAATCCGTAACCTGCAAAAGTTCCAAACTTATCAATAACAGAAAGAATTGCTGGGACAGAAGTTTGTGGTTGTGTCAAATACAATAGAATATCATCAGCATAAAGTGATATAGTGTTAGTAGCGCATGCTGTGTCATAGCCATGTACATCAGGGTGAGTGCGAATGGTCTCTGCCAAGGGTTCGTATCATCGACTGTATAAAAGGATGGACGCAGCACCCGGGTCTGAAAAGTGAGGCCGATGCGGAAATCTCAAAAAATTTGCATTATATTTAATGGCCGGCAGATGGCAACGTCGGTGGTTGCAGAAAGAAGTTCAATGCTATTGAAGTCTATGAGAAAATGACCCTACTTTGCCACCTGATTTATTATTTCATTCATGATTTTCCACATCATTTTATGGTATCTATCGCAAGTTTCAAGTCTCCCTCGATATACCGTGATGTTAATTTTTGTAAATTATGGTCCCAAGTAGACTAGAATAAAGGATAAAGCCAAAATATGCTTTAGGGGTGTGGCTATCCTCTGGTCCTCGTCCGATACGGTCAGATCCAGAGCCACGGTCCTCCCCGGATCTTCAATTCACACTCTCGTCCAATAGAAATCGCATCCGGTTGCAAAATGACAAAATGGCGCAATTCAAATAGCCAAAATCGAGGCTTCCTAAATGGTATGCTGAAACCAATGGGTGACGTCACTGTTGCTTCGTCCATCTTTTTATACAGTCTATGGTTCATATGTGGAATATTTAAATAGTATCCTCGTATGTAGGATACAAAAGTAAATCTGATGTTATGTGAATGGGAAAATATTTGGTCTTGAAGTTGTATTTTTGGCCAAAATGGGCCTAATTTGTTATGCTATAACTCAGTGCTGACATACAATAGGGGGCCCAATTTTGGATATGTTCTAGAAGAGATATGAGTGCATAATATATCCAAAAATTATAGTGGTGTCTTGTTTCCTTCTTAGAAAATTCTTCCAATTAATATGAGAATAATGCGCAATTTGCATGGGGCATTTCCCCACAATTTTTCGTTACTTTCATTTCCAGAAATATGAAATAAATTGACTAATTTGCTCCATTTTATAATAGAAAATTATGATGATTGGATTAGAGAACCACACAATTTCTGAACATCTCTGTAAAATATTTCAAAATATTCTTGATGCTGATGTCAGCTTGCTCCCTTCCGCTGTGGCTGGAAATGGCACCATAAATGAGGCTGATGTAAGGATCCCTTACGTACCCTGCACTTACACTGCAATTCGGTTTCACTTGTATGTTGGAATCATCGATGGCATTTGTCTGGAAAACAATGATGCATTAATAAGATTTATGCATCCCAAAGGCCCAACAAGAAGCCTCTCCTGGCCAAGACTTGATGATGAATGCTGTGTACCTGTGGATCATACATTGTGTTCAATCAAAGCACCTTCCACATCATCTTCAAGTTGCAAATACACCCTTGATGAGCCAACCTTTAACAAAATTGTGCTTCTCCACAGCATGTTTTGTGATAAATACACTACTCAAAATTTGAGAGGGATCATAGGAATTTTTTTGTGAAATGACATGCAAATTTGGTAACTGCCACTGATGAACAATATATTGGATAAATGACATGCAGTCAGACACAAAACACATTTGCAAGTGCATTTAATGACATTAAATGAGCGTGCAGCCTCACACTTTTGGCTTTCACGAACACTTCATGGTTTCACCTCTGACATGTAAAGTGAAAACAGACAGTGTTCGTTTGATGTTTCATTACCACAGTTGATGTCAATAATGGGTATGGCCTCCCCTAGCTTGAATGACGGCTTGACAACGTCGGGTCATACTGTCAATCAGAACCCGGGTGCTTGCAATTGGAATGTTGTTCCATTCTTCAACAAGGGCATTTCCGAGCTCTTCTAGAGTTGTGGGTTGTGCCCCACTGACCGAAATGGCGACCTGCAGCATGTTCCACACATGCTCGATAGGGTTTAGGTCCGGCGAACGTGCGGGCCAGTCCATGCGGACAATTGTCTCCTGCTCTAGGAATTGATTCACCACCCTAGCACGATGGGGACGGGCGTTATAATCCATCAAGATGAAATCAGGGCCAACAGCACCAGCGTATGGTCTTACGTACACATTGAGGATCTCATCCTGTACCGTACCCTGTCATCGTCCCTCTCCCCATGACATGCAGGTCCGTTCTGCCGTTCCTGCTTATTCCTCCCCAGACCATAATTGATCCGCCACCATAACGGTCATGTTCGTTGATGTAGGCATCATTAAATTGCTCACGTTGTCTTCGCCACACCCGTTGCCTCCTGTCCGTTAAGTCCAAGCAATATCGGGACTCATCAGTAAAGAGAACTGGAGCCCAGTCGTTGTGTGTCCATGTGACATGATCGTGTGCCCAATCCAAACGGTCACGCCTATGACGCACGGTAAGTGGGATTCGAACACATGGCCTTCTTGAGTTGAGGCCGGCAGTATGAAGACGATTCCGTATCGTCTGAGTGGATACCCAGACCCCCGAGGCGTTATGAAGGTCATTTCGTAGGGTGGTGGCTGTCCAGAAAGGATGACGTCGTGCCTGAAGTGTGAGAAAGTGGTCTTGTCGTGTAGTCGATCTCTGACGACCACCCCCATGACGGTGTGCTGCTGTACCAAACGTTTGATGCCGGTTCCACGCTCTGTTCACAACGCTTTGGCTGACGTTAAGTGCATTAGCAACGTGACATTGTGAGAAGCCAGAGTCAAGCATTCCGATGCATCTTCCCAATTGCTCTGAAGTCAATCGACGTCTAAGACGTTGAGGAGACATTGTTATTGCTAAATGTAATGCAAAAAATTTGGGAACTTCCAAATTTTCACCAACAAGCAACACACACGTCTGAGTTGAAATGGTGAAGTGTTAGTCAAAGCCAAAATGTGAGGCTGCATGCTCATTTAATGTCATGAAATGCATGTGCAAATGTGTTTTGTGTCTGACTGCATGTCATTTATCCAATATATTGTTCATCAGTGGCAGTTACCAAATTTGCATGTCATTTCACAAAAAAATTCCTATGATCCCTATCAAATTTTGAATGGTATACATTAAAACTCGATGAAGGAGGAAGTCAAAAACTGTACAGATTCCATTCACCCTAAAGGTACGTTCTTTTATTCATTGAATTATAATGCCTTGTTGAAACTACT
Source organism: Gymnothorax javanicus (assembly GCA_029692085.1). Classification (NCBI taxonomy): domain Eukaryota; kingdom Metazoa; phylum Chordata; class Actinopteri; order Anguilliformes; family Muraenidae; genus Gymnothorax; species Gymnothorax javanicus. Next base: position 103,162,514 of record CM056195.1, read on the forward strand.
CATGCGAGAGGGATAGAGACTGGTAGAAATTTTACTCTCGCAAATAGTGCTTTTAAGTCAAATTCACAAGCAAGATTTTCTAGGAAGGAGACAAGACTCCAACATAATTTTTGGATATATTATGCACTAGTAACCCTTCTAGAACATACCGAAGATTGGGCCTCCTGTTGAATGTCAGCACTGAGTTATAGCATGGTAAAGTAGGCCCATTTTGGCCAAAAATAGAACTTTAAGACCAAATATTTTCCCATTCACATAACATCTGATTTACTTTTGTTTCCTACATACGAGGAAACCATTTACATATTCCCTATACAACTAATTAGAGTTGTGGCTACTCATTAAAAGGGTCAGATGGGTACTTAAAAACTGGCATTTTTCATTTGCAATTGTGTTTTTTTCAATTTTTGGCTCCTCCTAGGTACCTAAGGTCAGCTTCTAGCAGGTCTTATGCTATGTTTCCCTGCTGTCTGGGAAAGACAGGAGAGTCACTCCAGAAGAAATTGTAGAGCTGGCTTGAATACTTCAGCTACTGAAAATGGCTCAGAAATGTAGTCGTCTTTCCCAAGGGGTACCCCCCACCACTGGCAGGGGCCATAAATCATAAACTAATGATGACGGGAACCTAATATTTTGCAAAACCTGCTAGTCAATTTATATATGGGTGAAGTTTGAAGAAAATCTGAGGTGGTCCAGCTGGGATCATCCTGGAATTTGCCTGATTTCACATGGAATGACCCTATGTTAGCATATCCATCATTGATGCCGTCCGTGTAACCGTGTAACAGAGAAAAGATATGCATCGATTGTTAGTAACTAACTAGTGAAGGCAAAGTGGCAATAATTTCACTTGCTTTGCTTACCTTCGAGTGCGTGAACCTCGCTACATTGAGTTGTGTGTGAGGCTTTCCACATGCCTTAATCCATCGTCAAACACCAACTGCATTTTGTCTTTATTTTGTTGTTTTTAGCAGTCATCTCTTGGTGGTTATAATCGTTCATAAATTCTATTATTTTGCATCTTGTAGGCCTACATTCCAAGTGCTCCGATTCCCTAAATAGTGCGAGGAGACTCTGGTATAATACTGGCTTCATCATTATTGTGAATAAATGTATAATTTGATTTTGAAACAGTAGTTGTTGTTTATAAGTCTTTCAGATGCTTTTACGTGGTTGAATCAATTAATTTAAGCAATTCTGCGACCAGAACGATTTTAGGTGGTGACCGGACAATATACCCCGAATGTTTTTACTTCATGTTATTGCCATGACGCGCTCGCTCATGGAAAAGGTGGGGAATCGTTCGCATAGTCAAAGCGCCACTATATCGCCACCTGCAGGCAGCATGGAAACACACAGAAAACTGTGAATTTTCCCCCATAAAAATTGTGCCAAAATTAGTTACTTTTAGAAAATAAGGCCTAATAAAAATAAAATCCTGTTTCGGTAATGCCCATCCCTCTTTTTTACCGCCGAAAAAAAAAATTATGCCCCGTGCGAAAAAGATCACATTTTTTAAGAGTCGTCCGTGTCGAAATTCTGACATCTAGCGGGCGGAAACCACATTTATTACTTTTGAAAACTTAAAGTATGTTGGTCGTCATGTTTGTCCGTCTGTTTGTTTACGTTGTTCAGGCCACAGTTTTTGTCATATTGTCCTGAAATTTTCACAGTACAAAGATACCTCACCTCGGAGGAGGTGATTAGATTTTGGTGAATATCAGTGGCCGAGCTAGAAATGGGAATTGGGGGTCACAGGCACGTCTCTTTATGAGAACAATTAGTCCTGGCTAGTTCTCAATCATTTTCCTTTATTGTCGTGTTTTCCAGTTATCGTAATTGGCGACTGAAGGCAAGGTTTCTCTCCATATGCGATCTAACAGCAGTGAAATCATGGGCTAAATTCAGTACAGAAAAATAATTTACTTTTTAATAGGCCACTGCTTCACGTCGATTGAACTGGTCCACGTTCCAGTGAAATATCGCCTTTCACTCTCGGTATTGCGTGGGTCGATTAAAAAAAAAAAAAATTGCACTCGGCAGTGAAATAGGCTATTAAAAGCGTGCGGCTCAAGCTATTTGCGTGAGAGTCGACAAGTATGCAGTTTTGAATAACGTTGATTTAAATGCAGCAAAAATGCATCCAGATGAATGATTGTCGTGTTACCTAATCGGGGAGAAAAAGCAGCACCTGTTAAGTGTGGAGTGTTCTCGGAGTGAACCTTTTGTTAATTGTATCTCCCCGACGACGATAGACGGGAGATACTATGGTTTAGTTCCGGGGCCGCCGTCACCCCAGAGATTTTCTGTTCCGGGCTCTGGAAGCCACAATTATTAGAGGAATTTCTCCAAATTTCACACAGGCGAAGATATTGATTGGACAATGCTCAAGACCGATTTTCGCGCATTTCGGACGTCCAATATGGCTGCCGGCGTTCATTTTGTCCAAAATTTGGGGTTCGGGGAGATACACGACTCAATCATCTAGTTATGAAAATAACTGAGAACAGGTCAGGGCTAATAATTGTTTTAAATGGATATTTTGCGCACCCAAATTCTCAATTCTGGCTCCGCCACTGTTCTGAATTTAGCCCATGATTTCATCGCTGTTAGATCGCATATGGAGAGAAACAGTGTCTTCGGTTGCCAATTAGGATAATTGGAAAACGCGTCAATAAAGGAAAATGATTGAGAACTAGCCAGGACTAACTGTTTTCAAAAAGGGATGTGTCTGTGCCCCCCCCAATTCCCAGTTCTAGCTCCGCCACTGGTGAAGATCCGGATCAAATTGGCTCTGAGAAGTTTTCGAAAGTGTCACACGTTAATGTGATTTCATTTTATCTTTTTCCCGACTCGCATTAAAATGTCAAAATTTTCGCATGACTTGGATATCGTTGAAGAGGGTGATTCCATTATAAGTTGAACAACTAGCGACAGAGTTGATGACAGTGGAGAGGTGTATGGAGGTTGTAGCGACCAGACCATCTGCTAACGTCACTTCATCCGTCATACCAACCCGTTCACATCCGTATTCATTTATCCAATGGTAGCACGCCAACTAACCCCGCGAATTCTAAATCCTACCCATAATTAGAACCTCTTTGAACCAGCTAGTCGACCGACAAAAAGAAACACCAGTGCCGTCATTTCGAAGTAAAATCTGCTCTTACTTTGAGCTTAGATACGTGTGAGTAATCCATGACTTCGGAAAACCACTGTGTACTTCACGGTAAGAGGAAGCCTCGTCTTTGGACAGCATTAGTCAAACAATGTCTGATTCAAAGCGTAATTTATCTGTTTTGGTAAAACCCACAGCAGAAGGAATCTAAAAGGCTGCCTTGCCGCTCCTGACTGATCCCACCTGCAACTGACGGGAGGTACGGCGTTTTGTATTATTTTTTTGGTGTATTTTTTGTAATGCTGCGCTGTAAAGCACGAGTTGTTAAATTGTTCTTCCTGGTTGTCTCTGTAGGGTGGGATCCGTGGTAAAACCCGGAATGGATTTTAGAATGTTTGCAATAAGAATGCGCTGGATTTGATGTGCTGACTTCTGGATGGGATTTGTGCTGGCAATTGAGTGCAATGAAGAAATATATATATGAAAAAGAGAACTTGAGTTGTGAATGTTTATTGCAATTTATGTACTGATATGCTTTCATTGACCAAATTTGTTTTGTACGGGTTGAATATTTAATTTCTTTTGGTTCAAAGTATATTTTGTTTTTGTCAGACATGACTCTGACTGGCACCCCTTTCTGACAAAGACTCATCCCGTTACAAGATAAATCTCTATCTTTATTCGAGAGCGTGGCATTTCGTTTCGTGTGTAAACTGTACAAAATTTTTCCCCGAAATTCTGCTCTCGCACTCAAATTGCCCTCGCTCGCGCTTGGATTTTTTCTCCTTGCACTCAAAACTGTTTCTGCGCGCTCAAAACATTTCTGCTTGCACTGGAAACATTGCTGCTCGCGCTCAGATTTTTTCTCCTCACGCTCAAAACTGCCTCTCCGCGCTCAAAACATTTCTGCTTGCGCTCGAAATATTTCTACACACGCACGGATTCTTCTGCAGAACATTCCTATCAAAAATCACCAACCAATCGAATGCCAGGTTCCGTGTTGACCAATGAAATTATCACTGCCTCGTTGCAGGCCCCATTCATTTAACTTCATACAGCGTACCGTGGGGGCAGTGACACTTACACAGACCCCCTCCGAAGATACTGTAGAATCTGTGGCTATGCTGCGAATGTGCGATTGCTTATTAAACTATGTTACTCTGTAGATCATGTAGCCATCTACCTAGCTTGCTAATGTTAACTATGGAGAATCTTTGTAAATTATCATCATAATTAAGCGGTGTCATTCGTTTTTGCCCTAACTTCACTAGCTTGCATTTCCAGTGATTGCTCTTGAGCTAGCTTGCTAGCTAGCCAACGTCCCAAAAATGTGAAAATGCAGTTTGGACGCACGGAAGCTAGCTAAGATAGTAAAGTTATGGCCAAATCAAACCATAACGCTTAAATAGGATTTTCCACAGTTAACGTTAGTGTGACAGAGTGGTTTTTAACCCCTTTCTGCTGATGTAGGCGCTTGCGTCTATGGAACCGCAAGTTTAAGCATGCAGTTACTGTACTCGATCACAAGATAGCACCCCCGGATCAGTTATTGAATATTCACAAGCAAGCAGAGTTCGAACGCGGTTTTGAATATGGGGAAGTTCACTCCACTCCCTGTTTTTCAAGAGTTGCATGAATTAAACTCCTCAGCCAAGCCTGATGTGCAAACTGGTCAATATCCTTGCCCATAGTATCGATCCAGCAGTTGAAAAAAATGATCTCTTGCGACAGAAAAAATCGTTGTCCTCTGTAGCAGCCACTTTAGCTTCAGTGAGCCAACGGTATTCCAATTAGTGGTTCAGAAAAATCAGTTTTCTGAAGCAAAAAATTCGACATGGTATGGATTCTCTCACATTCTACTATGAATTACAGTCATCACATACAAAAAAATGCGTAGTTCCCTACAGTGGATTTACGTGTAGATTCCTTCATTGACAAATTCAGCGCTTCCTTATATCCACCCAAGTACTGGTGTTGATAGCCAATCACTCAATTATACACTCAGGCTCTTCTGCGTAACTGCACAGTTATAGTTCACGCCTTTGTGAAACTTCCCCGGTAACGATTTATTGACTGGCTTGTTTCTTATCCAATTCCCGAGTGTTTAAACGTTCCACAGTAAGTGAAACACATTGATTGGACAAACATAAGAGCGTACAAGCCTATGCGTATCAGCAATCTTGGTTGTATCCTGTCTTCGTTGCGCACATTGTGTGGCTGAAATAGACGCAATTTATATAAAAAAAGAATTGCAAACTGGCCTTGAAGTGTTCAGTTACATTTACAGGATTTAAATGAGATAAGGACATAGTCAATGGGAATTATTTCGAATGAAACAGGACCGGAGGGTTCCTTCTACTGGTCACATTGGTCTCTGGAGGAGGGATTCAATGAAAAAGGTTAGGCTGCTACTTTTGTTTTTTTGTTTTGGAATGTATACCGTATTCAACAGAGTCGAATGCCGAGGTTTTTTTCCTGTTTAAAACGTGAACTGCCCATGCATTTGGGTGGACCCCCTGGTACGTTCATTGCACCGTTCTGTTGAATCTAGGGAGGCATATATTGTTTGATCTTGGCTGAAAGTGGAATGTCTGTTCGTTAAAATTAGGTAGTATTATTTGAATTCTGAAATATGAGTTAGTGAGTTGTATTTGTTCCTTATAAGTGTTGAAATGAGTTTGTGAGCTTGGAAGTTTCATTGCAGGATGAATGTTTTGACCATTTAGTCAGGGGTTTATTGAATGAGTATGTATGCTGGCTTGGGAGACTTTGAAGAAAAATGGACAAAACTTTAAACTTTATTATGGAGAAAAGGCATGTTTTGTGTTTGGAGAGGTTACTGGTGACCACTGATGTTCAGCTGCACTGATATTGATAAATTCATGCTAAATTCAACCAGAAAGTCATTAGTTCATATTAAGTTTCATGCCTCAGAACTTTATTTGTGTAAAATACATGATCATTTTATGATTTGACAGTGCACCATTTTTAGGGATCCCAGACTTTGGGGAGCCACTTGGATAGCTGTATAATTTGGCTAATAGCATGTAGGTAATTTAGAATGTGATGTTGAAGATGAATTCTACTTGTGGTCAAGGAGTTTATGATCGCAGAAATGTATAGATTGAAGCCCAAGCAGTTCTTCAATTCTCAGTATTATTTTTTTTGCAATTTCAATGGTGAATTCTCATGAAGATTTTTTATGTTTGCAGCCCATTTTCTCTACCAAAATCAAGAAAATAAACTGAAATACGATGTAATTCTAAATGCTGTAAATGTCTTTTCTGAGTAAAGCCACATTTTTCCTCTTTATGAAGCTTAAATCTTGAATTATAAAGCATTGATTAGGGTAACCCATGAATAGCCAAATTTGGCTTCTGCGCAAAGGGGTTAAATCCATCGACTCTCAGCAGAAGGTGTAGTTCTTTCACCATTATTGCCTTGCAGTTGCCTGTAATGTTTGCCGTTTTTCCCAAGCTATGCCTGTAATGCAGCTCGTAGCAATTTGCATAAAAGTTGCTTTTATGTGAGACAAAGTTGTCTAAGTTTTGAAGCATTTGATTGGACTTGAACATGCCCACTCAGTTATATGTTATATTGCATTTACTCTCTCTCGATAGTCAGTCTGCCATGGGATGCAATGAGAGCAGGAGATATCCGTGAGATTGAGAGACCGTTTTGTCTAATGCCTTCATGCTGATATGGAATATGCAGAAGTGAATGTGCGCCTCGGGGCCGTGTTTGTCATTAAAGCCGTGACCTATCTTGCCTTTGCCACAGAGGAGCAAATAACAGTCTACTGTATGCATCTGAGGTGGCTGACATCCTTCTGAGTCCGTTACATTAGCTAACTAGATGCCGAAATAATCAAAAGAGTACTGTAGTTTAATAAGCGATCGGTCACACAGCATATAGCCAAAGATACTGCAGTGTCTTCGGGAGTGGGTCTGAGAGTCACCGCCCCCACGGTATGCTAGCTCAAGAGCATTCACTGGTACAGCTAACAAGCTGGTCAAATTAGGGCAAAAACAAATGACACCACTTAATTAGGACGATCATTTACAAAGATTTTCCATAATTAACGTTAGCTAGCAAGCTAGCTAGATGGCTACATAATCTACAGGGTAACATGGTTTAATAAGCAATCGTGCATTCACAGCATAGCCACAGATTCTACAGAATCTTCGGAGTGGGTCTGTGTAAGCGTCACCGCCCCCATGGTACACTGTATGAAGTTAAATGAATGGGCCCACAACGAGGCAGCGATAATTTCATTGATCAGCACGGACGCTGGCATTCTATTGGTTGGCGATTTTTGATAGGAATGTACCGCAGAAAAATTTATGCGTGTGTAGAAATATTTCGAGTGCAAGCAGAAATGTTTCAAGCACGCGGAGCCAGTTTTGAGCGCGAGGAGAAAAAATCCAAGTGCGAGTGAGGGCAATTTGAATGTGAGAGCAGAATTTTGGGGAAAATTTTTGTACAGTCTACGCACGAAACGAAATACCACACTCTCGAATATAGATAGGGATTTACCTCCATCGGGGTGGGAGAAATGGAAAATGAGGAAGAAATCGGCAACAATAAGGATGCAGCTGAACGCCAACAGCTACCACCAGTGTACCACTACAAACCGCAGCCTCGGACACTAGTGAGTGAGAGGGAAGTTTTGTGATGTGTTCCCAAAAACAATATTGCTAATTTATTTAGTTGGTAGCATTGGCTGTCCGTAGGCCGGGTTCAGACAACAGGAATTCTAAAATCCTAACCGATTTTGAAATCAGGTTGCATTAAACACATAAAGAGAATGTTCCCACATAATCTGCTGTCTAATCTTAAACATGTACACACTACAGGATTTGAAAATTATGGTGCATTTCACACTACAGGATATTAAGATTATCATGCCAGAGGCCTGAGGTGATCTCACGTGATCTCATGGGGAGGCCCGGAGATTGAAAAATTTAAAAATGGAGAGTGACATGAAGCACATACAGTTGTGTTCAAAATAATAGCAGTCCAACATGACTAACCATATCAGTCACTGTTTTTGGTAGAAATTATATTATTACATGGCAAATAATTTACCAGTAGATGTAGTAGAGACCGAGAAACCAACAGGCCCAACATTCATGATATGCATGCTCCTGAGTCTGTGTAATTGAATAATTAATTGAAAGGGGCGTGTTCAAAATAATAGCAGTGTGGAGTTCAGTCAGTGAGGTCATTCATTATGTGAAGAAACAGGTGTCATTCAGGTGGCCCTTATTTAAGGATGAAGCCAGCACGTTTTATATGCAATTCTCTCTGAAAACCTAAGAAAGATGGGTCGTTCAAGACACTGTTCAGAAGAACAACGTGCTTTAATTAAAACGCTGATTGGAGAGGGGAAAACGAATAAAGGCGTGCAGAAAATGATAGGCTGCTCGACTAAAATGATCTCCAATGCTTTGAAATGGAAAGCAAAACCAGAGAGACGTGGAAGAAAACGGAAAACCACAATTCAAATGGATCGAACAATAGCCAGAATGGCAAAGACTCAGCCAATGATCAGATCCAGGGAGATCAAAGATGGTCTGAAGTTACCTGTGAGTACTGTGACAATTAGAAGACGCTTGTGTGAGGCTAATCTATCGGCAAGACACCCCCGCAAAGTCCCACTGTTAAAAAAAAAGACGTGATGAAGAGGATACAATTTGCCAAAGAACATATCGACTGGCCTAAAGAGAAATGGAGAAACATTTTGTGGACTAATGAAAGTAAGATTGTTCTTTTTGGGTCCAAGGGCCGCAGACAGTTTGTCAGACGGCCCCCAAACACTGATTTCAAGCCACAGTACACTCTGAAGACCGTGAAGCATGGTGGTGCAAGCATCATGATATGGGGCTGTTACTATGGTGTCGGGCCTATTTATCGCATACCAGGGATCATGGATCAATTTGCTTATATCAAAATACTTGAAGAGGTCATGCTGCCTTATGCTGAAGAGGAAATGCCCTTGAAATGGGTGTTTCAACAAGACAACGACCCCAAACACACCAGTAAGCGAGCAGCATCTTGGTTCCAGACCAACAAAATTAAGGTTATGGAGGGACCTGCCCAATCCCCGGACCTTAATCCAATAGAAAAACTTTGGGGTGACATCAAAAAAAGCTGTGTCTGAGGCAAAACCAAGAAATGCAGAGGAATTGTGGAAGGTTGTCAAATCATCCTGGGCTGGAATACCTGTTTACAGGTGCCAGAAGTTGGTCGACTCCATGCAGCTCTCAAAAACAGTGGTTATACAACTAAATATTAGTTTAGTGATTCACAGGAATGCTAAATCTTAACATTTTTTTTCAGTTTATTTAGTAAATATTGAGTTTGTAATGAAAAATGCAGACACTGCTATTTTTTTGAACAGCCCAATATCATATTTTCCTCCATTTTCTGTAAAGTAATTAAAATATTGATACATTTTTCTTCATGTTTTGATGTAAAATATAATGTGCAGTGTTCCCAATGAATGGAAATAAAAATATCAAAAGGATTTTGAGCTTTACTCACGTTTTAAAACACACTGCTATTATTTTGAACACAACTGTACATGCTATTATAATCACTTGCAGTGAGAAGAGAAAACAAAAAATGAAACAGATCTGGGTGAGAAAATGGTTGGGGAGACGCGGTCAGCACGGATTGTCCGTGTGGTTATATGTCTTTGAAGACACATTATATAAGCATTCGTGTTCCCATCACATATCCACAAGCCTTTCCTCCATCTCAGCCATCCAACGCACCCGTACAATAGGTTGCTGTTGCTGTCTGTTCACTGACGCCATTTCAAACTACCCTCATTCAGCTCCGTCAGCTTGAGTCGTCTCTCACTGGCTATTGTGGTTCCGTTCGGAAAGTAATGACGTAATCATCCAGATTTTCACTCCGAATCTCAAACATGTTTGAAAATTATCGGGGCAGCCCCGATCAGTCTGCGAGCAAATCGGGAGGGTTGAGATTTGATCGGTAAACCCCGCACATTACCAGATAATCTGGACCGAACATCGGTACCGACCGAGGTCCCAGACAAGATTTCTCTGCCGATTGTCGGGAGGGGTGAATTGGGGATAAATCGGCCCGAAAATCCTGTAGTCTGAACCCGGCCGTAGTCGCCCCAGCTATGTAAGTTGTGAACGTAGTTTCATGTAAGCTTGAAGGAAAACTACCCCAGAGCGAGAGCGGAGGAAACCCGAACACGTACAAGCTCAGAATTTTACTCAATAGTGTGCAGCTGGCTAGCAGGAGGCCCTTGATCGGTGAACAATGCTGTAATCCTGTAATCGCATACCGGCGGTCCATCCTAATGTATCTCGTTGCTGCGCAAAACCAATTGTGCGCTGCTCTCAAAAGGCTACCGGGCACTGGCGCGACCCGGGCTCCAACCCGGGCTGTAGTGCTCACTGCTCTACTGCAAAGCGGTGCCTTAACCGGGTGAGCTAACCCGATAGCCAAACAATAGCATACTTTTTGATGATCATAAATCTAATCCGTTAGACATATAAAACGGAAAACAGATTCAGCTTCCCCGATATCGGTGAATCCAACGATTTATCCACCTTGGACAAGCGACTGAAGTCAATAACTGTTTTATAATATGACTCTACTTGAAAATCTAAAGTTAACGATCTTCACTGTCCTGTGCAGGGAGTCATAGTGTGAATAAGTAAAGCTCCTCACCGGGACGAAGCGACAGGACACATGGACACTGTCAGGAGCTCGTACGGGGCAGCCGAATCTATTGTTAGCTTCAGGTCGTTGTATTGTTTCATTCATGTCTCGCGCACTTTCCCGCAGTGAATAAATAATTGGATTCACCTCAACTGAAGTCAATAATTGTATATTTGTAAACTGATTGGTCCTCTCCCACTCAAACAGACTGGAAACCATCATGCACAATATTTCAGAAGCTTGTCATCAGGGATCAATTAGTTCCAGATTCCAAAATGGGTCTCGTCTGCACAGATTTTCTGCTACAATGTACAAAGGATTGTCTTATACTGTGCTCTGCATTTATATTTTGTATAGTTTAAAGTCCCATGCAAAGTGATAGAATTAGTGCAATATTAGCAATCTTGCGCATGGTGTGGTTAAACCAATTAGGAAAACAATGCAGGAACTGCAGGTAGTCTACTTTGATGAGCCTTGAGGGTGCTAGGGACCATGCAGGCATCTACACTACTACTAGAATGTCAGGTTGAAGCTGAAATAATACATGAATGAATGGGAAATTGTAAATACACAGAGAAGAAAGCTTGTTTTAATACAGACCAGAACAGTGAATAACAGATTGCTAAATGATTTATCCTTGTTAAATATGAGAGGAGCTTTTGTAACACTTGTCATACTGTTTATACCATTTTTTTGCCAGAAAATTTGATGGAATTTCAGTACGTGAAAATAAAATTTTGGAAAGAATACGTATCCAACCTGCACTTTTTTCAGCTTTTAATTTGCCAGAACGATTTAAAAAGGGGGCGCCAGTATATTTTGATGGGTTTTACAAATGAGAAGAGAGTTTAGAATTTAATATTAATATTTAATATTGCGAATGCAAATGGGTCATTCCATGAAAAAGAGAGCCAAAGTGTGACATGGCTGTTCAAATTTGAAACAAAGATTTTGCACGAAGTACTGGTTCACTTTTGTTGGCGTTCCCATGAGTCAAAATGCGACACAAGTTAAATGGCAAGATCTACTGTGGGATGCAAGAGGCAAGGTGTTGAACGTTCAGCGTTGCCGATGTAACAAGGACACGAAACTAACACAAAAGTGTGCAATAAAAATTTTATTTCAAAATATAACAAAGCCTCAACTTGTTCAATTAGTATAACGGAGAACAAACTTAAAACAAACCAGCAGTTTGGCAATGCCCAGTTGTGCTCTAATTAGGTCTGAACATGTTTGGCAGGGCTTTGATGAGTCGCTCATTGGTCATGTTCATCTGAGGATGGAACAAATGCAATATTCTGGACAAAATATAAATGAGAAGGCAGCCCATGTAAGTACACATCAGCTCTGAAAATATTTTAGAGTAGACTAGTTGCTAAATGCAAAATTTGTCATCTGGATTGTACCACATGACAAATGATGCAAATGTAACATGGGAACGAAAAATGCTCCACTTAGCAAATGCATCACCCTACGCCCTTTTTGATATTGGAAACCACTAATTATTCAATTTACAATGGTACAACTAATGGTCAACAGGATGAATTTGTTGATTTCAATTCCTCTGCAGGAGCATGCAGTTAAACATTCAACACAATTCTGGGGCTGAAATACAGGAACTTCACAAAAAGCAACCCTACATTTGCTGTGCATCATTTATTTAAAAAAAAATAGTAAATGTGAAACAGGCAATTTAGCCTAACAACTTCCATCAAATTCTTTTTATTTTGAAAAATTTATCCTTTCTTTCGCCAAAGTGCGTTGAACGCAACATGGACACAATAACAGCAGTGACTGGCCATGTCCCAGTTGGGTTTGCCACAACCCCCACAAAAATACACCTAACTGCCGAGTGGCGCTTTCATTGACAAAATATATGGATGAGGGATGCCGGTAGACATGTAAACAATAGTGGTGGGACGCGATTAAAAAAATCAATCTAATTAATTAAAGGCTTTGTAATTAATTAATCTCAATTAATCACGTTTTTATCAAATACCAATTTTTGACACAATAAGCAAAGTTTTTCCATTCAAATAAATTTTGGTTGACGACTGAATCAATGAATAGACATATATGTGATCTTAAACAACAAAAATGTTTATTTTTCATCTTTATTTATCAGTGCTTTTTTCATCTGTGTACTACATTCACTGATTAGTGCAAACTCCCAAGTGCAATTATAGCCTTTTTATTCAACATTTTAAGACTTAAGGTGCATTAACGCCACCTACTGGGCTAAAGTGTGTGCATCAGTGTTACCGGTGTGCCAGAAGTGAGGGAATTGAGAAAGGTGCGAGTAAATGCGTTATTTTTTTAGCACGTTATTTTTCCTGTAATTAATCCAAATTAACTTCCGCGACCAAAAACGAAGCACCACTCCTTAAAACACGTGAAACGGCAGGCCAAATTGTGAATCCCTATAGAAAACATACTTGTGTTGAAAATCGGTGATTTACCAAAAGATTTTAGTGATTGAACGTCACTTCATTCGAACGTAACTTTCTGGGACACAAAAATACTAACCTACTCAGCTTCCTTCATGAAGACGATAGACTGGTTACCGGATGAGAAGTAGGAGGTTGGAAAGGAAATCCATATCCATGACCACTGTGAGACCCCAAGGGGATACAGCAGATCGGGCAGCGAGCCCAGCTCGTGTTGAACGTAACTTGGAAAAATATGACGCGAAAAATTTTGCTCCACAAAAAGAAGAATTTTATAAAAACCCATATGTTTTCTGAGATAATATTTTGGACGGTTATGAAACAGATTAATATCAACACGTTGGTACAAAAATCTAGATAATATATTATGTTTCCTGGGTTTTCTCAGCACTGTTTCAACGTAACTTTTCAGGACACCATGAGTTACATTGGCAACAATATTTTAAGCGCTAATTGCAGTGTTATACATCTGGATTTCCCAGTTAATTGCCGTTGTGGGTTAATCACTTGGAATTGATGTTAAGAACAAATGCCATTTCAGCCAGACTTTTATTTAAAAATTCGTAGAATTTTACATTCAAAGTCTGAAGGCAATGAATGTCACAAATTTGGACACTTTTTATCCACAAGTTTTTCAGAGACATGCAGTTTTTTTATTTATCTTTTTCAGAAGACCAATTATATTGCCTGTGTTAGCTTTTTTTATATACTCTGGCCTTCATGCATGGCATTTTCCATAGGTGGCATCCAATTTTGTAAATCACAGTCCTGTAAAAAATGCAGGATCTCTGGCTCTCTATTTCATGGAATGACCCAAATGCTGTGCATGCCCCAGCAACCCGCCGTGTCATCCGTAATATTGCTGTCGCCGTTATATGCCATTACTATGTTTGGCAGCACTAGAAATTAAACTTTAAATTCTCTTGACTGGATGTAAGCTTGACATTTTACCCAACCGGATGTTTCTCTGGGGACCAAAACATCAAGGTAAGCAGAAAAAGCACTGATTTCACACAATATTGATGGAGACTGAATACGGAATTCTTTCCAAAATTTTTTTAGAAAATAAAATTTTTCTCCTTCCTTCCATCCCAAATTTCTCAGAGCGTGTTACCGGAAACAAAATATTTTTATTAGGCCTAATAAATAGTGTCCTAATAACTTGTGTATCTGGTTGCACCGGTGTTTTTTTTTTTTTTTTTTTCCGGTTTCGGTGGTCCGAGTTTTTTTGCCACCCCAGCAGCCTAGTCGCATGCATTGCTCAGGTGTGATTTTGACCCTTTTTTCCACGCAAACGGTCTTCAAATCTTGACGGTTCGGGGGGCCTCTTCCATGAACTCTGATCTTCAGTCCTTTCCATAGATTTTCAATTGGATTCAGGTCAGGTGATTGACTGGGCCATTCTAGCAGATTTATTTTTTTTCTCTGAAACCAATTGAGAGTTTCTTTGGCTGTGTGTTTGGGATCATTGTCTTGCTGAAATGTCCATCCACATTTCATCTTCAGCATCCTGGTAATGGCAGCAGATTCTCATCAAGAATGTCTTGATACATTTCTCTATTCATGCTTCTTTCAATTATATGAAGTCTGCCAGTGCCAAATGCTGAAAAACAGCCCCATACCATGATGTTCCCACCTCTAAACTTCACTGTTGGTATGGTGTTTTTTTGGGTGATGTGCAGTGCTCTTTTTCCTACAAACATGGTGTGTGCTATAACATCCAAAGAGTTCAATTTTGGTCTCATCTGACCGGTCTATATTCCCCCAGTATTTCATCGGCTTGTCCAACTGTTTTGCAGCAAAATTTAAACGAGCTTCTACATGCTTTTTCTTCAGCAATGGAGTCTTGCGCGGTGAGCGTGCATTGAGGCCATGGCGGTTGAGTGCATAACTTATTGTTTTCTTTGAAACTGTACCTGCTAATTCCAGGTCTTTTTGAAGCTCTCCTCGAGTGGTCCTTGGCCTTTGGACAACTCTTATGATTATTCTTTTGACTCCTGCCAGAAATTGTGCAAGGAGCACCTGGTTGTGGCCGGTTTATGGTGAAATTATGTTCTTTCCATTTCCAGATTATGGCCCCAACGGTGCTCACTGGGACATTCATAAGTTCAGAAATACATCTGTAACCAGTGGCATCAGTATGTTTTGCAACAATAAGGTTGCAAAGGTCTTGAGAGAGCTCTTTGCTCTTACCTATCATGAGATGCTTATTGTGTGACACCTTGGTAATGAGAAATCTTTCTATCATCAATTAGGACTAAACCAGCTGATATTAATTTGCACTGATAGGGGCCAGGATTGCTTTCTAAATACTGACAGATTTCAGCTAGTTTCTTGGCTTCCCATGCATTTTTGCACCTCCTTTTCTTTGTGTTCAATACTTATTCCCTGTGTCATTCCACTTTATTATACATTAATTTATGGACTTATTGGGTGTGAACTATGATATTCATCTCCACCATTTTCTTTATTTTTATTATTATTATTCCGCCACGTTTTTCTGACAAAATGGCAGCCCGAACCGTACGTCCAGGACGCACACGAAAGGTATCAAAACGTGCGGCTCAATCTGGACATTATGCAATGACTTTTGTAATCCGTAACCATAATAGTTTCTGCGATATTTGCATTTTTCGGACAAATTTTTCCCCATACAAGTCAATGGGCGGAATGTTTGCACACTCTAGGATTAGGGTGCAGAGAGGCAAAAATATGACTCGGGTGGTGGGGGATTTTGAAATCGTTCCCCCGGCTACAATTTCCAACGCACACACACAAATTCTACAAGTGCATCAAAACATAGGAAAAGTTGCGCAGGCCTGAAAAAAGTAACTTTGGAAGAAAACAGACAAAGGGTTGAGACTCTAGGCGCCCTCAGGCGACAGGAGCGCCTACCAACTGCCCCATAGGCAGCCATTATAACAGGAGCACAAAAGTTTGGGAAGAAAGTTGAAAAACACCTTTTGAAATCGCCATCCTGACCACATACTTGACACTAAAAAAAAATACATGGGGACGCTCAGCTGTCTCCTCTCGCTCACAGTTTTTTTGTTTTCACCATAGGACCTACAGTCTGCTAGAAAATGGCAGTAGTTCGGACAGTGTCACTGAAGATTTTTTGCCAAACTTTCTGTCTCACAGCACCTGTGAGATCACCATGGCAACCACACAGGGGTGCTGCTGTCTCCATAGAGACACGCACACACATAGAGGAGCTGCTGTGTCAGACTGGGCACACACATCTGTCTGTGTTACTCACTCGTAAAAATACAGCGTCAGCGATTAAGCAGGCCGGCGACTAAACAACACAGCATTCACACCCGCAATTTCTTCTGAAATTGCAAAATTCTAGTTTGTTTTGATTTCTTTGGATGAGCGGGTTACCTGGGTTGTTACCGACATCGGGTGAAAATTTCATGTCAGTGGCCCCATTAGAAAAATATTTGCTGAGAAAAATGTTGCCGCGTTCAATACTTAATAAATAAAGTATATCTAGGTACATTTTTATTCAATCTAAAACAGGCAAAATATTGGAACCAAAATGGAGCTAGTTATAGTGGGGTGCAAAAATTTGGGCACCCCTGGTTTAAATGTCTGTTACAATTAATCTCCAAGTGACTGAAAGCAAACCTGAACGCTAAATGCCACAAAGTTAAACATGACACCTTTCTGCAAATTTAAAAGCAAAGTTTCTTTTTATTTTATTTTATTTTTTAATTGTTAAGACTTAAAAATCACAACAAAGAAAACCAGCGATGACAACATAAACAAATTTATTCTTCACTGATAAAAAAAAAAAACTTCTACAAATAATCCACTGTTTAATCTTATAATAACACTCTAATGCCACTATGTAACTCTGTTGCCAAAACAATAACTCTGCCTCCACTGACCAAAATCACAGCATTTATATAAACGAGCAACATTCTGGAAAGATCTACAGGATTCATTGGGTAATCCCGCCCCCTCCAGGCAGGAAGATGCCAGAAGCTTCTAGAATGCATTAGTCAATTTCTTCACAAAGAAGTGGTATTGCATCAGATCATGTTTTTCTACAGTCATACCACCAGAGGGTGCCAAATGATAACCAAAATAAACAAATCGCTGACCAGTCATAATGGGCATTTCAATAGTGTCTAACAAATCTCCATTTACAAATGATATACAGTGCTTTACACAAAATACTCATACATAACACCTCCCCTCTTTAAGAAAAGAAAGGTTTGCTAAAAGCTTTCTTTTGTTAAAATTAACACAGCTTTATAATCAGTATAATCTTGAACTTTACACAAAAAGTATCATTGATCATTATAACAATCATATACATAACAACAAGTGCAATTTTCACAATCAAATAGAAAAGTAAAATTACATGTGAGAAAGTGTCAAAGGTTCAGAAATGATAGAGAAATTTTTACAGAATTTTCTGTAGTAGCCAGCCATCCTTAGAAATCTCATTAGTCGTCTTTTAGTTGTCGGCTCAGGATATTTAGTGATTACTTTTACTTTTGCATCAATTGGTTTGACTTCTTGTTTAAGGTATTCTCTGGATTCATTCTGTAAGGATTCTGTTTTACAGGCTTGGCATCATCTTGTAGGATGACATCATGGTAAACCATATCAGTCCTTGATGGAACGTCAAGGAATATGTGACTATATTCAAATATGAGCTGCTTTAGCTGTTGTTGTTGAAAAGGGTCCAGGTGGGACAACTTGCTGTCAATATTTTGAAGAATGTCTGAATTTTCAAGTTCGGCTGGACCAGTTTCATTTTCCAAGGGGCAGTCACAATCTTCTTCGGAATTTTTCAGTTCAATTGTATTTACCACATTGACTGGCTTTTGCTGTGTCTCTGTCAATGTATTCTTTCAGCATGTTGATGTGACACATTTGTTTTTGTTTCCTCCTTCCAGGGGTTAAAATGACATAATTTAGAGCACTGACCTTTTTTGAGGACAGTGAAAAGGCCGAAATATCGGGCTCTTAGAGGGTTTCCAGGAACTGGCAAAAGCGCAAGGACTTTGTCACCAGTTTTAAAACTTCTATCTTGGGAATGAAGGTCATATCTGGCTTTCATTTTGCCCTGAGCCTCTTTGAGATTAGACTTCGCAAAGTCACAAGCCTTAGAGAGACGATTACGGAAGTCAGAGACATACTGAAGCAAGTTCATTGGGACATCATCTTCGGCCAGAAACTTTTCCTTCAGAAGCTTCTGAAGTCCACAGACTGTATGCCCAAAAACAAGCTCAAAAGGACAGAACCCAAGAGACTCCTGAACAGCTTCACGGCCAGCAAACAGAAGAAGATGGACACCTTCATCCCACTCTTTCTCTGTGTCAAGGTAGTAGGTCCTTATCATGTTCTTCAGGGTTTGATGGAACCTCTCCAAAGCACCTTGACTCTCAGGATGGTAAGCTGATGACCTGTATTGTTTAATACCAAGCTCATGCATTACTTGTTGAAATATGCCAGACATGAAATATGACCCCTGGTCAGACTGAATAGATGTAGGAAGACCAACAAAGCAGAAAAACTTGGTAAGAGCCTTGAAGATAGTCGTCGCCTTGATATTACGAAGTGGAATTGCCTCAGGAAATCGGGTGGAAGCACACAATATAGTCTGTCGGTACTCACAACCAGATCTAGTCTTCGGCAAAGGTCCAACACAGTCAATGATGATCCGACTGAAAGGTTCTTCAAAAGCGGGAATGGGCTTAAGTCGAGCCTTTGGAATATTCTGGTTCGGCTTCCCAACCATTTGACAAGTATGACAGGATTTGCAGTACTCCTGTACATCCGACCTCATGGAAGGCCAGAAGAAATGATTCCTGACACGTTGAAGGGTCTTCTTGATACCCAAATGACCTGACATAGGATTGGGCCAGACTAAGAGTTTCTTGACACTAAGACTTTGGAAGAACAATTTGATGGGTGATCATCCACTCTTCATCTGCAGAAACATCAGGTGGACGCCAATTTCTCATAAGCACACCATTTTTATAGTAAAAACAGACAGGAACTTGAGTAGCCTCTTGTTCACTTGCAGCCGGTGGTAGAAGATGCGCTAGATCACGAGCTTGTTGTTGCTCCTGAATAAGTCGTTTCCGAGACAGAATGTCATTAGAATGACCTGACAAGGACAGGTCTGAAGATTTCCCAGATATCTCAGGACTGGAACGTTCCTGATGAAAAAACTGCCCAACGAAGGTGTCAGCCAGGTTGAAGTCCAGGTCAGCATCATCTTGAATAGCTTTTTTGGCCATAGAACGAGTAACTGCACATGAAGGATAGAGGTCTGGAATTTCCTCCCCTATAGAGTCAGATTCTTGATCAATCAAAGGAGTGTCATTTACAACAGGGTAGGGCACAACCTTATCCCCAGCAAGATCATTACCAAGAAGCAAAATGAACACCTTTGAAAGGAAGAGAAGACCTAACACCAACAGTAACAGGTCCAGAGACCAAGTCTGATTTGAGATGAACATTATGGAGAGGTACACTTGTAAAACCACATTCTACTCCTTGAATAAGGACATTAGCCTGAGTAGACGATTTGTCCGAAAAAGGCAGAATATCTGCAAGAATAAGAGATTGGGAAGACCCAGTATCCCTCAGAATTCGAACAGGAGCAGATGAGGAAAAATCATGCGAAAGTGAGACAAAACCATCGGTGATGAATGGCTCAAAACCCTCCATAACAGAATCAGACGCAGAAGGTAGAAGATCAGGCAAACTGACCTTTGATACAAGAGATTCTCTCTTAGTGAAAGCAGTTGGCTTGGTTTCTTCTCGTTGTTGTTTTTTTTTGAGAGCATAACACTCAGAAATAAGGTGACCTTGCTTTTTGCAGTATTGGCAAGACACAGAAGGTAAAGAATCAGAGGATTGCTTCTCACTGGAAGGTTTCCTTTCAGAAGGGGCCTTAGAATCATAAGAAATGTTATTAGAAGAAGACTTAGACTGAGACTTGCTTTGAAATTTAGAAAAAGTGGATTTTCAGACAAAAGAAGACTTATGAGTCAATGCATAAATATCAGCCAGGGTGGAAACATCTTGCAAAGTATTGGCTTGTTTCTCCTCAAGGAAAGTCTTGATATCAGGCTGGATACACCTTTTGAATTCCTCAACCAGAATAAGTTGCCTCATTCTGTCAAAATCTTTCTCAACTTTCATGGAATTACACCACTGATCAAACAACTGTTCCTTCAACCTTCCAAATTCAACATGAGTTTGACTGGCTTCCTTGCGAGAATTCCTAAATTCTGCCTGTAAGCCTCGGGGACCAATTCACAACCCTTCAGAATGGCAGATTTGACAAAATCATAATCCGAACACTGTTGGA
Organism: Gymnothorax javanicus; assembly: GCA_029692085.1. Classification (NCBI taxonomy): domain Eukaryota; kingdom Metazoa; phylum Chordata; class Actinopteri; order Anguilliformes; family Muraenidae; genus Gymnothorax; species Gymnothorax javanicus. The sequence goes on from CM056195.1 coordinate 103,183,125, forward strand.
CAGATAACTGGTTATAGATTTTCGTAGCTTTACCAGTAAGAACACTTTGTAACATCATTGTCCAATGCTCTTTTGGCCATTTCAAATATTCAGCAATTTTTTCAAAATGGGTAAAGTATTGGTCTACATCATTTTCTAGGAAGGGAGGAACAAGTCTGATGTGTTTAACCACATCAAAATGATCAGAAAGTCCAAAAGATTTTGGAACAGTACCTGCTTCTATTTTCTTCATTTCCAATTCGTACTGCAAGTGCATCCTTCTTTCTTCCAGTTCTCTCTCCTTCTCCAACCTTCTTTCTTCCAGTTCTTTTTCCTTCTCCAACCTTCTTTCTTCCAGTTCTTTCAGGCATAGCTGAAATTCAAGTCTTTGCATCTCTGTTGCAGGCACTTCCACATCTTTAATCAATTCTGCTGCTTCTTCCCTAAAGATATCTTCATCGATGAAATGTTGCACCAAAATGTTGAATATTTCTTGTTTCTTCATTGATGATTTCACATCAGATAATCCAAGGGTTGAGGCTATTTGCGGCAAGTCCTTCTTCTTTGCCAGCACAGTTGATTCCTGGGTTGGAGTTTTCAAAAAATTTTCAACATCAAAAGTCATGATTGCTGGATTTTCAAATAGTCACAAGATTTAAAATAATAATTCAGCTTTAATCTTTGGTGAATCCAATCGTTGATCCAATGAATGATTTATCTCGGTAGAACCTCCAATTTTTTATGACTTAAAAATCACAACAAAGAAAACCAGCAATGACAACTTAAACAAATTTATTCTTCACTGATTAAAAAAAAAAATTTCTACAAATAATCCACTGTTTAATCTTATAGTAACACTCTAATGCCACTATGTAACTCTGTTGCCAAAACAATAACTCTGCCTCCACTGACCAAAATCACAGCACTTATATAAACTAGCAACATTCTGGAAAGGTCTACAGGATTCCCTGGGTAATCCCGCCCCCTCCAGGCAGGAAGATGCCAGAAGCTTCTAGAAAGCACTAGTGTGTTTCTTCACAAAGAAGTGGTATTGCATCAGATCATGTTTTTCTATAGTCATACCACCAGAGGGTGTCTAATGATAACCAAAACAAACAAATCTCTGACCAGTCATAATGGGCATTTAAATAGTGGATCAAATCTCCATTTACAAATGATATACAGAGCTGTGCACAAAATACTCATACATAACAAAATGATAAGAAAGGAAAAAGGGCCCTGTGCAAAAGTTTGGGAACCCTTTTGGATTATTTTTTGTTACCTTTTAAGAAGATGATTACTAAGGCCCAGACCCAGGTGATTTACCCGTTAGGGCTTCAATGAGTCAGGTGAAGAGATTTCCAGGGTTGAACTAGATATCCTGAAGTAACTCCATGCCTTCTAAAGTCTCCGACTGTGGTGGCTGTTGTGCCTGGTGTTAAAAACCATGTGTTCCTCTAAACCAGTGCTTCCCAACCCTCTCCTGGAGGCCCACTTGTCCTGCATGTTTTAGATTTCTCCCTGCTCCAGCACAGGTGATTCAAATGATCAGGTTGTCATCAATCAGCTTTAGGGGGTGATTAATGAGCTGATCATTTGAATCACCTGTGCTGAAGCAGGGAGAAATCTAAAAGATGCAGGACAGGTGGGCCTCCAGGAGAGGTTTGGGAAACACTGCTCTAAACAGTGGTCCAAGTATGTCAAAATCAAGATAATTCACTTCCACCAACAAGGAGTGGGTTACAAAAAAACTCTACCAACGTTTCAACTACCCATTTCTACTGTCAGAAACATCCTAAGAAAATGGAAAATAAATGGAACAACTGAAGTCAAGGCAAGATCTGGAAGACTAAGAAAAATTTCAGATTGAATTGCCCGAGATCTGGTGAGAAACGCTCAGAAGAACCCACACATCACTGCAAAAGAGCTGCAAAAAAGAGAAGCAGAAACAGGTCTAGTTGTTCACAGAACAACAATACAGCGTACCTTAACCCATTTAGGCCTGAGGCCTATTCAAAAAACGCCTATGAAAACCTATGGGCGATTTTGAAAAGAACCCCTAAAACCTGAGGTTTTCTGGAAAACAGCACCCAGGCGTCAACGTCTAGTAAAAAGCTGATATCTCAGCCTCTGTAGCAGATAGAAACAAAATTCAAAAAGTATTTGAGAGCTTACACCCGTGGCTTTCATAAGAACTATGTTTTTTATTTGTGCAAATCTTCATCACAATATTTAAAACCAGTGGCGGAGCTACGGGGGGGGAAGACACGTCCCTTTTAGTCCTGGCTAGATCTCAATCATTTTCCTTTATTGACATCTTTTCCAATTATTGTAATTGGCAACTGAAGACACGGTTTCTCTCCACACGCGATCAAACAGCGATTAAATTGCGGGTTAAATTCAGCACAGTGGCGGAACAGAGAATTGGGTTGCACAAAACAGCCGTTTAAAACAATTATAAATCCAGACCTGTTCTCAGTCATCTTCATGATTAACAAAAGGTTCACTCCGAGGGCGCTCTGCACTTAACAGGTGCTGCTTGTTCTCCCCGATTAGGTAAGACGACAATCATTCCTCTGGACGCGTATTTGCTGTATTTAAATCTATGTTATTCAGAATTGCATAGCCTACCTGTCGACTCTCACACAAATGGCTTGAGCCGCACGCTTGTTGTAACCTAGGCAATTTAACTGCCGTTTAACTGTTTTTTTTTTTTTTAAATCAACCCACGAAATACCGAGAGTGAAAGTCCGCGTTTCATTGGAACACGGACCAGTTCAATCACGCGAAGCATTGGCCAATTAATAAGTAAATTATTTTTCTGCACTGAATTTAGCCCATGATTTCGTCGCTGTTAGATCGCATACGGTGCGAAACCGTGTCTTCAGTTGCCAATTACGATAATTGGAAAAGACGTCAATAAAGGAAAATGATTGAGATCTAGCCAGGACTAAAAGGGACGTGTCTTCGCCCCCCCGTAGCTCCGTTACTGGGTGGCAGGCATGATAAAGTGTCCGTTCAAATAAAATAAAAATAAACATAAAAATATAAAAAATAAAGTGTCTTGAAGTGTTACTATGGCATATGCCCTAGTATAAAGTGCCAGTAAAAAAAAAGCTATGAGCCGGAAATGGTCGGAAAAGTAATGAAAACAACAAAATGACGTATCCGCTTTCCCGGCCTGAAGGGTAGAAATGCATAACAGCGTCCCCGGTTTTAAAGGTTAAAATGCGCACATGTTGTCCCGGTTTAAATGGGTTAAACAACAAAGACCTACATGGCAGAGTTGCAAGAAAGAAGTCATTCCTACGACCTCCACACAAAATTAAGCGTCTGTAATATGCAAAAGAAAACCTTGAGAAGCCTAAAGCCTATTGGAACAATGTGCTTTGGACTGACGAAACCAAAATTTAACTTTTTGGCCACAACCAATGAGGGTATGTTTGGAGAGAAAAGGGTGAAGCATTTGTAGAGAAGAATGCTTTGGGGTTGTGTAGCAGCTGGGGGCACAGGCAATATCGTGCAGGTGGAAGGAAGAATGGATTCCACCAAATATTAAGACATTCTAGAGACTAATGTTTAAAGCTCAGTCCAGAAATTGAAGTTGAAGAGACGTTGGATATTCCAGCAAGACAATGACACAAAGCATACCTCAAAATGCACCATGAAGTACCTCCAGGAAAGACGGATGAAGGTTTTGGAATGGCCATCACAGTCCCCAGACTTGAATATTATTGAAAATCTGTGGACAGACCTCAAACATGCCGTGCATGCAAGAAGGCCGAGGAATATTTCTGAGCTAGAGGTGTTCTTTCAGGAAGAATGGGGAAAAATTCCAAAGACAAGAATTGAAAGACTCTTAGCAAGCTCTTATAGCTGCCCGAGGAGGAGTTATAAAGTTATAGCTGACAGGGTTCCCAAACTTTTGCACAAGGCCTTTTTCCTTGTTTTTTTATTTTGAAACTGTAAAAAGTTAATAATAATAATTATTCTTGCTTTAAAATGTGATGAAATGTGTCATGTTTAACTTCGTAGCATTTAGTGTTCAGGTTTGCTTTCAATCACTTGGAGATTAATTGTCACAGACATTTAAACCAGGGGTGCCCAAATTTTTGCACCCCACTGTATGTACAAAGAAATGAAAGTGATGTCCCTAGTTGCTATTTTGCAGTGCTTTACATTACCTTTTCCTGAGTTTATAATAAAATAAAAAAAAATTTAAAATATATAAATAATTGGGTTCAAAGCTGGAGAAAGCAATTTCCATCGAGAAGAAGTGAACAATGCTTTCCAATGCTTTCCAGAAAGCAAGTTTGTACTTCTATCGATTGTAGCTTTGCTCTTCAATAATTGATCAATGATGCCATCTATCTCTGCTGGACAAATTACTTTGTTCGACGTTATCGCTTGACTCTTGCTGGAACACTGAAGACTGATCACACCTTTTGGAAATTTCCGTGAATAAGTAATGATAACTCAATTTACAGTGCCGCTCATTCCAGTCATCTTGCCTACCTAAGCTAACGTTCCCTGAAATAAATTGATTTAATCATTGTTTGCCTGTTAATGAGAGAGGTCAAAATATACTGAACAACAAAAGAAACGCAAGTTTTTCTGTGTGGTTTAGACAAGGGGGTATGTGTCCTGTTGAGTTTTCCAACAAAATACAGAGTAAAGTTGGTGAGCTGTACCCAATGGAGCATGAGTTTGCAGACAAACACGATCACGTGAATGAATTAACGGAGGTGCGGCATGTTTTGAGCAATACCGCAGCGTCGCCAAAAATTGGGAGTGGCGATTTTGTTGGTGTATCCGGGGTCTATAAGAGCAAACAGTAACATTCGACATTTACCGCATTTTCACGATGCCACGCCTCACACAAAATCTCAGGGAACGCGCCATTGGTATGCTTCATACTGGTATGACGGTTCGCAATGTTGCCAGACGTCTTAATGTTCACGAATCAACCATCAGTAGGCTGAGGACGAGGTTCCGGAACCTCTGGTTCCGGATATGTCGCCCATAGAGCACTTGTGGGACATTCTGGATCGACACGTCCGTGCCCGTATCCCGGTCCCAAACACAGTGGGGCAACTTCAGAATGCTCTGCGGGAGGAATGGCAGGCGATTCCGCAACAAGAAATTCGTCATTTAGTGGGTTCGATGCGCAGAAGATTGGCTGCATTAATTGCAGCACATGGTGGTCACACCAGATATTGACTTTGACCTGATCCAGAACGCTAATTTCACTTCATTTCTGTTCATAAACTCAAACACACTGTCACTATCAATTTCAAAAGACGTCCGCACACAACCAAAAAGAATTCTCCCATATAAAGCATACTAAACTATACTTGCGTTTCTTTTGTTGTTCAGTATAATTATGGGGCATATAATGGTTCCGTACAAACCTTTCTTCAATTTAAAATGTGCTTTTGATTTTAAAATGGATTCTGGCTTTTTATTGGCTGGAAAATTAATTAACTTTACGATGGTTAAGTTGGGAAACATGTAACCTTTACCTTGGTGTTCTTTTTTTTGTTAGTTTTTGTGTCGCACTGGAATAATTCCCACAATCTTTAGCGATATGTGGAAATATAATATTGATGCAATTTAGTAGAAAATAATACTTGAGAAGGAAGTAGTTTTTCTTAACTAGACAGTGTATTTTGTGGCAGTATTTGCCATTGGGCTATGGCATTAATTTATCTTGAATAAATATGAAATGGGTATGTGTGGTAACGTTGCCTCTTGGGGAAGTATTGTAGGAATTTTGATTTTATATTCCTGGTGTTACCTTCTCAAGAAAGAACTCAGAGACAAAGGAATTAATATCGAAGCCAAAGTCAGTTTACTTTTTCTGCAGAAAAAGGATCCCGTCCCATCTCATTACAGGCAAGAGCAAGGATAAGGACAGTCTCTTTTGCTGTGGTTTAAGTAAGAGTCCCTCTTGACATCCTCCCCCCCCGAGCTGATTTACGCATCATGGTATCAACGGGAATGTTGCAGACGCACACAGCCCACGTTAAGCCAGCCCTGAAGTATGCATACATCTTATCGTTCGGCATCCTAGGCTCTTCTTGTTCTCTTTTTCCTGAGAACACATAAACTTGGGAGAGAAAGAGAACATCTTGGCCCTGTCAGGACCGCATGGCTCCAGATAAACTATAAGCAATTACACATTGTTCAAGTTTGTGGAAGCTACAGCTATGAAGGCCTAGGCTAATCAGAAACAGGCAAGAGTGCACTACCATAGCCTAAGAAAAATTGAGCCAGAGCAAGCAAGGATAAACAATTAATAATAATTGAATGAACCAAATAACAATTAAATGAATCAATATAAAAATGATTCCAGAGGTCTTTCAAAATAGGTGTTTTCCTTTGTAAACAGCCAAGAAATTCACTTTAGGCCTCCCCTCCAATAAGCATAATTTTTTACGCCCGATCTTAGTGAAAATTGAGTTTACTACCAGTTGCAATGGTCTTAGTTACGCCTCTAAAGTTGCGCCTGACTTGGCTTCAGCCCAGGCATAAGTCCACTAGGTGCAACTGACCCCAAAAAATTAGTAACTACAGCTGAATATTCTGCTGCTCAAAGTCAAATTTGTTCAGTGTTTATAACACCTCTGGGGTTCTTTGCTCCTACAGAATATTCAGAATCATTTTGTTATTTTCTAAATATTCATGCAACATAAAATGTTGCTATTTTTGTTTACCTTTGTTACGTACACTTAAATAGCTGACCAGAATAAACAGTCCACAGTCCAAATGACAGTTGTTTCCACTGTCACTTTGATTTCAATTACAGGAGTAGCATTTACACTTGAATCTTTCTAAATGTCCACACAATACTACTTGAAGCACTTCAACCCTTTCAACTGCTTTTATGTACAATCCCACTGTAACAATTTTTTTCCTTCAGCATTTTCATACCTTTTAAAGTCTGGAGATCTTTTGTTACTTTCGAAAACTTTGAAAGTATGTTGGCCGTCATGTTTGTCCGTCTGTTTGTCTGTTTGTTTACGCTCTACAGGCCACAGTTTTTGTCATATCGTCCTGAAATTTTCACAGTACAAAGATATCTCACCTCGGAAGATGTGATTAAATTTAAGTGAAGATCCGTATAAAAATGGCTCTGAGAAGTTTTCGAAAGTGTCACACCTTATTGTGATTTCATTTTCTTTTTTTTGTTTGGGTTTTTTTTTGACATCACAGTTATGCTTTAAAATATCCTACTGTCCAAAAATAATTGTTAGTTTTCAGAAGCTTTAAACTCATATTCTGCAGCTTTAACCTTAGCTTCTCAGCAACCTCACATTTTATGCAGCTTCCAGCTTGCCCACGCAGTTTCCCCCAGAACTGCACTTTTTAAGTTTGATTAATAGTCCCAAGCATGATGCCCCCAGGCAGTCAAAATAGTCATGTTCATGCCACTTTTTTGACCACGTTCCTCTCGCAAAATAATTAAAAATGTTCCCACTGAGAAACAGTCGCCTGGTCTATTTACCCCTAAAAAATAAATAGGATTAATTTGATTGCAATAAACTGCGACAGAGCAAGTACTTAAGCCTGAAAGGACCCACGTATGGACATAAAACTCAAATAAACATTTGAAATTCCGTTACTATGAAGCATCAAATATTTTATTTTTTTTTTTTTAATATAGAGGTATTGTGGAAACCTTGTCCACATTTGGTGATTGTATAGTCAAGTAACCCAAAAACAATGTAACATTCACTATTAAAGCATTTCTATAAAAGAATAGCATGTTATGGGATATCTACAACAAACCTGTAAAAGTGATGTTAATTTTTTGAAAGTCCGTTACTGAGTAGTCTTATGCTCAGAGATGAAAGGAAGAAAAATTCTCAATATCATTATCCAGTGTTATTATAGTGTTCATTGAGACCGACATGCACATGTATAACAATAGTCATTCTTTTGGCCAATTAGCAGCCATATTAGTAGTGAAACTGAAATTCTGTTACTGCGTGGTCGAGCCGATATGTACAATATACATTTTTTGAAATGTATTATAAGAACTTAATTTGAAGTGTTTTTTTTTTTTTTTTCAAAAATCTATTATCTTAAATTGGTGAAACATCAAATGTGCTGTTGTATCATTTCCGACATAATGTACATCAAAGATAATTTACTAGTGACTGCTTTCAGTTTTAATTAAACATATCCTCTCAACTCTTACTGATTTGCATTTTTACCTCCCTGTGACTGTGTGGTGGCAAAGTTTTTTTTGAAACTGTGATAACTTACCCCATACCTGGAAATCTTTGGAATGATTGGGGTGAAAATGTACCAGGTGTTAAATCTCCAGGAACAAGATTGAATACCACTGGTTTTAGAACCACCGTCCACTCTGACAGTCTTGTCTGTGCTGGTTCTCATCTTGACTTCATTCATGCAACGTCATTTTGATGATTCTGTCTTTGGTTTTTGGTTCCAGCATCAACCAGCAGTGGCATTGAGGTGCAGTCTCCCCCAAACGTGGGGTTGCGGCGCAGCGGGCAGGTGGAAGGGGTACGGCGGATGCATGAGAACGCCCCCCGCAGCCAGATGGCCACGGAGCGAGATCTGCAGGCCTGGCGCCACCGTGTGGTTGTGCCGGAGCTTGCAGTCAGTGCGTACAGGTGAGAGCCCTGTTCCTGCAGGTAGCTGCTCTTCATATGCATGTCTCTTAGCATTTTGGTGTGATGTGTTTATAACCCGAAAGCTGCTAGTTCTCTCATGTGATTGGAATGTTCTATCTGAACAACCTAATCTAATGCTGATGCAACAATGACTACTTATTATGGTACGCTGGCATTGAATTCAAAAACCTACTCAGTGAAAAACTGCTTTTTGAGGGCTCAGGCCTCTATGATGCTTGTTGATTCCAGAGTGCTGGAGGAGTTTAGGGTGATGAAGGGAGAGGAGGAGATGGCCCTCTTCACCTCAAAGAGACACTGGTCCATGATGCACGGAGGCTTGCAGGTGAGTTTTAGACCTGTAAGTCCTCAAGTTTTCTAAAAAGTAATTCCATATGAATAATGCTATCGTTGTATTTCAAGTTACAACCGAGATTGTCTCTTCGGGCAGTTAAAGGGAAAGTTCACCCAAAAATGAAAATTCACTCATCATATACTCACCTCAAAGCTAATTGAAGGGTCGGTTAATTTCTTTTGTCCTCAAAACATTTTTGGAGTTTTAAGGAAAAGCAGCATTGAAGAGAAATCCAAATGAATGGAATTCAATGGTGGCCACTTTTTCATGCTTAAAAAAGCAACGTTAAAAAACATAAAATGCCTCCATACTGCTTGTGTGACATTTTCTAAGTGTCTGTAAGCCCCGACATTATGATTTGACTCAAAGACGTCATTTTCACTATGTTTTTTGCCTAAATGTCCAATGTAGCCACTGAGCCAGGAGCCATGTTTTTTTTTCCTCGGGAACAGTGAAGTTCCGTTACCTGGAGGACTCAAAATACGAATGTAACGCCCTTTTACCTCCAATTTCATTCAAGGCAAAGGCCTGACTTCTTTAAAAGTGGATCTCTCCTTATTTGCTACTTTTAACAATGCAGTTGAGTAAATTAGTAACAGTAGTGATTACTAGGCTACCCATTTATTCATAAAGATCCCCCCATTAATAACAAAGGCTGTTTTTATGCAAATAGTTGAACATTTATTGAATTGACATGGGTAAGGGATGGTGGAAGTTGAATAAATAACAATAAATATAAATATGGGTATGTAATAAACACTGTATCGTTCAATAAAAACCTCAGAGAATAGTGCAAATAGAAGATGTAAATATATTAAGTATAAATAAATAATACAGGCAATGGCAGTTAAGATTTTAGCTATTCGGAAGTTATAGGACAGTTGAATGTCTTCACAGGATAAATAAGCGAGTAAAGTAGGCGATAGGTCATAAATAAGACTTATTCTTATTTCTCTTATTTATAGGTTTGGCTAAATAAGACTCTTAAGTTACGTAACTGATTAGGCTAATTCATGTAATGGTCATGTAAAACCTCAATCATTAAAATATTATCTATAATTTAAGGATAGACTTCAGTATTTTCAGAATCAGTGCAAAATTATTTCAAGTATTGTTTTATAAGTAGGATACTCTGTCAAGAAAGATAAAACCACTCTATATGTAGCATATAATTATGAAACACTTTGACAAGGAAAGATTTAATTAATACATTGGCCTAATATGAATAAGTTTAAACCCTTCAGGACGATGGCAAGTTAATAGTAACGTTACTTCAAACAGCTACAACCTTGGTGAAGTTTGTATTCTGACTGGTGATAGCTTGACCGCAGTTGCCTGGAATCCATCTATATCAAGCTTTGGTCGCTCCCTACGGTCACTTGCTGATATGTCTGGCCTCAGTCGGTAGGCCAGCGTTTGACTTTCAAATATTTGCACAAAATCCATGCGAGATCTGTGATTGGCTCACAGGCGCAAGGGTGCCCCGCCCCTTTAGACAGACTTACAGTGGGTCCTGAATGAATTTATCCCAATGGAGAGAAGTGAACGTGAGCACAGATTATCACCGATTATTTTGCCCCATTGTCGCAGAATTAAATACTGGACTTATTTTTCACAGGCCACATATCTTCCAAATATTCTGGTGCTGCAATGGCATTTTTAAGACCAACAGATCAGGAGAAAATGAACTTTGTTCGAGACCTGTGTCTCTCTCAGCAGCGGTCATGTAACATCGGGCAATACAGAAATACAGTATGGACTGCGGCAAACTACTAATTCAACTTTCAAATTGAAATAATGCTTGTGTTTATATGTTCAGTGATACTGTGATTGCCATCGATGTTTAATCGTTTTTAAAGGGAAAAAGAATATATTTGATCGCTATGATCTTGTACTGGATTGATATCAGATATTAAACAAGCGGGGAAAAGTGGAAAAATAAGCGTTGGCCATCCACGTTAAAAATGCCGAAACGTTGTGCAGCAATAGGTTGCAATAATAGGAACAAGTTATCCATCTTCTCTTTTCCGAAGAAAGTAGACAGGCAAGGAATAAATTAGCAACTGTCATATCACATACCAGCTTCATAGGCTTAAAGTGATACTCCACCCAAAAACTATAATTTGTATCTCAATTACTCACCATTAGATGTCTTGAACGGACGTAGTTGTTTTGCACCTGGTGCAACTTTATGGCCACTGGAGAGTTTTGAAAAATTATCCAAATTCCTTTTTTGCTGGAAGCAAATGGGGTCACCCAGTAGCAATGGGAAAACTCCGTTGACAAACTTTCAAACCATCGTCAACGCGTCGTCAGTATAATCCAAGTCTGCTTTGTCCACTCGTATCCTCAGAACTCTAGAAATGCGGTTATTTTTCGCTAAAAATAATAAAATACCACAGTTATGCTTCAAGTAAGCTCGCGCATTCAATGGAAGTCCCGCCTCCCGGCTCGTGTTTATACGAGTATTCATCTGAGTGGCAGCAGGGTCTCTGGGCAATGAACGAGCCGGGAGGCGGGACTTCCGTTGAATGCGCGAGCTTACTTGAAGCATAACTGTGGTATTTTATTATTTTTGGCGAAAAATAACCGTGTTTCTAGGGTTCTGAGGATACGAGTGGACAAAGGAGACTTGGATTATACAGGACGAAGCGTTGGGCGATGGTTTGAAAGTTTGTCAATGGAGGTTTTGTGGAGTTCTCCCATTGCTACTGGGTGACCCCATTTGTTTCTAGCAAAAAAGGAATTTGGATAATTTTTTGCACGTAATTATGATAGAAAATCAAATTTATTACTAGCACGTGCACATTTACACTCGTTTCATCAAACATTTCTTTCTTTTGCGGTCACTTTGACTGAGTAATCATACGAGTACATTAACTAAGTAGCTAATTTGCGTTTCTTTTGTTGCTCAGTATAGAAGCCCCGGGGACGAGATTTCAATTTACCGGTGCCATGGTTACGGGCTTAACCCTACGGCCCCTTGTACAAGCTCGGCCGCCAAATTGACATGAGGCGTGTTTCCACTGGGTACTTTTTGGAAAGCGACTGAGTGTTTTGGCTACGCCCACTGTTTAGTTCCTCTCGGCCCTCCGTTCCCATTTGGTAGTTTAGTAGTGGCTCACCAACGGAGTTGGTGTGTGACGTTAATACTCCCCCAGTTGACGAGCAAGGCCTGGATCTCGCAGTCAACCCACTTGTCGGCGGTCTTTGTTTTAACTTTTTCCATAATTGTTTTTCTATTCTTGAATTTGATTCTCTCAAATGTTGCTCTGTTTATTTCTTGGCGATGTTTATGAAGTGGTTTGTGTCGAGTTCTACTCACGTCATATCCCGTCTCAACGGTATCCAGTCAGCATCGACTAGTGAGTAGCGGCTCAGAAAGCGGCTGAGAAAGTACCTACCCGAGGTAGGTACTTTCTGAGCCACTTCGTGAGCCGCTTATCGGTGAATGTGGGCGGATCTTGAGCGGATCCTCTCTCCCAAGCCACACCCATAGCGGGCAAAAAGTACCTAGCGGAAACGCGCCAATGATTGACAGAAATTGCGCCAAGTCATACAATTTCAATCTGCGCATGCCCGAATGGGAGTCGCGTAAGAATAGCCTGCCTGCAATGGATTATGGTCACGTAAGAATAGCCACAGTGTTATTATAACTGGGAATCCCACTGAAATAAACAAAATGCAGATATGGCCAAACATTATCCTGTTCAAAACCTGACAACCACTCCAAGAGTAAACGCAAGCAAGCCACAATCTAATTTTTAAGCTCATGTCAAATAACATTCACGAATGCCGTTGCTGGCCAGCTACTCATATTTGATTGGTGGTTCTCGCCAAGAGCAGAAAACATGAATATTAATTTATTCACTTCATCAGTGACGTAAGGGCTAAATGCTGGCTATACGACTGAGGCCAGACTGATCAGTCAGTGACCGATGGGAGCAACCAGCACTTGATAAGTATGGATTCCAGGCTACAACAGATACTCACCGTAGAATCAAATTGTATCGTTCTTACACTGTATCGATTCGTATCGAATCGGTCTGTAATAAAAGTATATCGTTTTTGAATCGAATCGTAACCTGTGAATCTAGATGCGTATCGAATCGTTTATCACAGAGAGATGTGCAACCCTAATGTTTATATATCCAGTTCATTAGTCACGTAAGGGCTAAACGCTGGCCTATTCATGGATTTCAGTCACGTGACGTTTTTGTTGTGAGCGCCATCTTGAGTCCCTACCAGGGACCGAGGCACAGCTACGACCATAGACTGTATGGGCTACGATGAAGGATGTCTCAGTCTTTATTTCTCCATAACAACAGACTAACTCTACATTACCCGGCTTATTACACGGCTTATGAGTGAAATTATTAATTTCAGACGTAATGTTGATCAAAATATGACTTTTATCGATTTATAAATTGCATCATTTCGCGAATCTGCAAGTCCTGTCACTTCTCCGCTGTTTTGCTCACCCTCCTCGGTTGTGTGTTGGCCTGTGACTAAAAATCGGGTACCCGGGTCCCGCCCGAAAGGTTCGGGTCCCGGGAAGAAAATTGCAATACCCGTTTCCTGAAAATCAGTACATTGATTGTGCACACGATAAAATGATGGGTAATCATTAATGGCATCACCCAGACATTGGTTTATGTAGGCTGCATTATTTATTCCTGTAGCTCACGACTGTTGTGCGCCAACGATTAGCTTATCAACTTACTTGAATGGGAAACAGATGGAGAATCAATCAGTGTCAATTTGGAGATTTTAATCAAGAATGTATTAATCCCTACCTCCTTGGTCTGGTCAGCTCGCGCTCGCTAGCTGCCTTTCGATCTCATCGGCGTCATGGTTTTTTTTTCTTTTTCATTTCAATAGTTATGATGATGAAGTTTGATGATATTGATTCAAAATACATGATATATTTATTGTCGTTGTGATTGATAGTCCCGGTTGATAGTCATAGTGATGATGAATACGGCAATTCGGTATTCGGTAACGATTGAAGTTGATGGAATAATTATCAAATGATGATGATAATGAGGAAATGGGAAATTCAGGGGTGCAGATATGATTTTGAGTTTTGACGATGGGATTGTTATGATGGAATAATGAAATACTTACTATTAATGAAAATAATGACATCAGTGGGACATCCGTACACTTTGACATAGTAAGTTAATTTGGAAAATACATTTGGAAAGTAAAATATCGTATTCGTAAAATACCTGATCAGTCCATCCAACGTTCGTGAGTTGACAATGAAATACCACCTCGAACGAGCTTTTCGTTGTAAGTTATCTTTCTGTTTTTCGGTCTTTCTTTCTTTCGTGTGCGTAAACCAGTGGCGTAGCCAGAACTTAAAATTGGGTGGGCACGAAACATCTCTTTAAAACATTTATTCGTTCTGACTCGATCGCAGTCATTTTTTTCTAATTAACTATACATTCAATCCGAAAACACTCCGCACTGTCAGGTGCTGCTTATTCTCCTCGTCCAGGCAAAAGACAATCATTCATTTGGATGCGCAATTTGTATGGATTCCAGGCTAGACCGCAGTGAGTTGCAGTAGGCTACTGTAGTACCTAGCATCAGACTCGACACTATCCCTGCACGTTCACAAAACATAAACACTCAACAGACAATGATAAACTGTGGGCCGACTCTCTCTCTCTCACACTCACACACACACACACTCACGATACCCCCGGAACAGAAAAGTCCCCTCAAAGTTGCAGGCCTGTGTCGATGCTTGTGCTCAGTGAGGCTACAAACAAGCTAGCCGCTTCGCTCATCCGAGCTGAAAAAACAAAAAGGGTAACGTTTCCTCAGACAGCTTGTGGGGAAACAGGGCTTTGCAAACCCAGGACAGGGACAGTCCAGCGGAGAGATGGTAGGGGACCAAGCCAGAGGAAAAGACAGAGACTGACGATGTCCAACGATGCCAGAGGAAGTTTAGACATGCCCGGTAGCCTAAACCGCTATCTGGTTCTCCTCAGCGTCCACACAGATGACCACGACTAGATGAGACTGGGGGCAGCCGTTAGCAATTAACTAAACTGTTAGCTGAGTTAGCTTCACAACAGGTTACATCCACACTCAAACAAAACAAGACTGGAGACAGGACCCTTACAACGTAACGCTTTAGTAGAAGTAAACAGTTCTCGAGCAGACAACTGATCAACTCAAAACAAAACCAAAAAAAAAAACCACTTTCCTTATGTTCATTATGTTAAACTTCAAGAGCTCCGTCCTTAAGCCGACTGACTGCTCTGCAGGCGTCTCTATCTCTACCGTTCTAACTCTCGTGCCCCTGAGCCCCCAAACCCGGGAGATCCCGATGTTTATTGTGATTGGCTGGAAGTCATTTCTGGAACATACTACTTGTAGACTTATATGTGCAACTTTGGTGTTGTCAACAAACTATTTTAACGCTACTAACATAGTTTATAAAACTCAGCCACGAATAAATTTATTTATTTATTTTTCTTTGTATTTATCTATTCAAGTAAATATTTATTCCCCCTATTGGTTTCACGAAAAGGACCTAGAAAACTTGAGGTAGCCTCGAACTTGTGTTTACATGCAAGCAGTGAACTGTTGCCGCACGCGATAGGGAGATTTGTGCGCGTGGTCTCACGTTTACAGCTTAATTTGAAAACTTTCGTACAAAAAAGAAAATGTCAGAGGACTTTGATTTAGAAGAGGAGCATTGTTTCTTCGCTCAGCCTTATTTGTTTCAGCCAGAATATAAACACGACCAACTCCGACAGATGGACGAGGCAGCCGCAGCGAAACCAGACCAACAGGCTACTGCAGACTACAGAGAGAGGGCAGTGGAAACCTGGTGGTGTAGCTGTACGAAATGTGAACCATTTCAAACCAAAGAGAGCCTTTGTTGAATGGAATGGGATTTAATAATGCCACCACTGATGTCTCCACTGACGAGAGCACTACTGCTGAACCACGCTGCATTACTTAAAATCCGGAGTTTCCACCATTACTAACCCGCGGTGTTCTGGAGATGGTGTTCTATATTACGGAAATGAACTGGAAGAAACAACCAAGACCCGCAGGACCAGACGGCATGCTATCAGTAGAGTAAGTACCGTTTTCTAGAACGCCTAATGCATAACGCAATTTTTCTGGTGGGTACTTGAATTATAATGCTATCGTATCATGTGCTGCGCCCAGTGCCAAATTAAAGTATTATTTATTTACTTTTTTCCACAGTCAGTGCCAGTTGGTGGCATACCGGGTGGTGTTGGAGTGGGTCTTGAAAGGTCAAAGACAACAGGAAAGTTTAGCCGTCCTGTGTCGTCGCAGCCATCCGTCACAACTACCCTTCTCCCACTGGACTGTACATGGAATTTAATGAGTCAGAACAAGCTTTTGAAATTAGTTAAAGACATGTTAATTGAGTGCTATTTTGCTACATACTTTTTCATATTGTCTCATCATTATACTACATCTGGGACTGGTTCAGGTCTAGTGAACTACAAAGAATTGCTTTATTATGACAAATGACAAAGGAGTGTCATGGAAAGCTTTTTTTATTAAAAAAAAAAATCAACAAGTTGTTTGTTGCTTTGTGCAGTGAATAACATCCACAATCAATATTAAGTCATATGTGGAAGTATTATACTAGCAGGTGTGTATCGCCCACCGAGCGCGCTCTCCTCCTCTATAAGCAATCTCTCTAATATCTTGTCTGCTTATGCCCACACTGAATTAGTTGTGTAAAAGAAATTTAAAACATTTCTGTGAACAGGCCTTCCTCCACAATATTTTCTGGAGTGATTTAAAGGAATAGACAACGGAATGTAAGTATATGCATAGGTTGATAGCTTATAATATTGAGAGCCCATGAGAAAATTTCAGGCATACTTGACCATTTATGAAAAAGTTGTGAGCATTTTTGTGTGGCAGTCCGAAGGCCACTACTGAGCTGCCATTTTGCTTCCCGGAAGGGTGATGCGTGACGTCACATGGGCGCAAGGGAGAATCTCCACTCTTCATTTCTCTTCTGTTGGCGTAATTGGTCTTCTACCGTGAACTTGCATAAATTAAATATTTGGTTGCTGTTTTCTGTACACAAGACCATAAGAAGAGCACTTGCCTAAAGCCTAACCATCAATGACATTTGTTTTGAATGATTAAGAATGAATTAGATACATTTAATTGTTGCTATACAGAGCTGTGGTGACATTACATCATATCTTCATGATAGAGAATAGCTCCAGTTGGGTGTGCGGCACCAGAAACAGAACGCCAGCAGATAAGTTATTTGCATTATACAGTATGAATAAATACAGGAAATTAGTTTTAATTCAAAGTCAATGCAAAGACGCGAATACAGGCGTTTCGCCTGTATTCAAGTCTTTGCTGTATTCGAGTCTTTGCATTGACTTTGAATGTTATCTGTCGTGCGAAAAATTTGTTTCGCGTCCAATGTGAAAGCAGCTTAACTCAGACTCAATCAACTAAAGAAAGGGTTTTACAGGCGGCCTGTGTGTTCGATTTGCTTTGCAACAAACTATGGACATTAGGTAGGACTAGCTTGCGGACTTGATGATCATATGGCGCTTTTCCACCACGCGGTACTGGCTCTACTCTACTCGCCTTTTTTGCTTTTCCTTTAGGATAAAGTACCTGGTACCAGGTACTAGTAGGTACTTTTTCTGGTACCTGCTGTCCTGGGGTTCCAAAAACCGGCTGACCAGGTAGGCTACTAGTAGGTACTAAAATGTGACGTGCAACATTGCAGCCCACTGATAGGTCAGAGAGAATCGTCTCTGCAGAAGACAACTTGCTTCCGCATTATCGCTAGGAAACTGGCTTCACTGGCCATCATTGAAACAGGTCTTCAAATAGTGTTTTTAAAACTTGTGTTTTTGGCAGCTTGATAAATATACTGTGCGTTGCCTTACCTTTCAAAGAATGTTGCGTTTGTTCACCAAAGCTGCTGCATTTATGAAATGCGTTTCTTTGTCTGTGACCCTGTTCGTAGCGAAATTAGAAGCGACGGGGTTGTGTCCAATTCTGTTCCCCTAATTCCCCTTGAGATAGTTATTGTGCTGCCTCTATTTTACAAAAATTGCGCGGAAAATAGGATAACTTTACGGATGCTGATGAAGCATTTTGTTCTAAGGAAAGGTATCAGGTGAGATGACGCATCGTAAAGCAATAAATTCTAATACTCCGCCATCTCCTGCGATTTGCGCGTTCGCTACATGTTTGCCTTAAATTTCAAAGTAAAATGTTTCATGAAGCCTGAATATGAATATGCGTTTTACGTATATCATTGCTTTGCGTTTTTAGGTGGTACGTTATTTAATGTGCAGCCGAATCGGACACAACGCCAGCTGCTATCCTATGCATCAGGAGAATG
The DNA here is from genome assembly GCA_029692085.1 of Gymnothorax javanicus. Classification (NCBI taxonomy): domain Eukaryota; kingdom Metazoa; phylum Chordata; class Actinopteri; order Anguilliformes; family Muraenidae; genus Gymnothorax; species Gymnothorax javanicus. Next base: position 103,201,495 of record CM056195.1, read on the forward strand.
TCAAACATAAAATATAGCCGCAAGCGGCAATTCCGGGGTTCAAGCCACGAAAGACCATTAGTAGTTGAAAGCTTTAACAGCTTAATTAACAAGTGTTGCCACTAAACGTGGCCATGTCCCCCGCCAGGTGACGGAAATCGACTGGGGTTGGCGTATCACAAAAATACACATTGAAGCCAAAGATGAATAAAATCGGTCAAAGCGTTCTCGAGATTTCGCGTTCACAACAAACGGGACATGACGGACGGACGGCCGGACGGATGGACTGATGGAGCTGAATACTATGTCCCCCAGCCCTAATGCACCTTGACCCCAAAGATGAATGGAATCGGTCAAACTGTTCTTGAGATATCGCGTTCACAACAAACGGGATGGGACGGACGGACGGCTGGACGGATGGAGCTGAATACTATATCCCCCGCCCCTAATACACCTTGACGCCAAAGATGAATGGAATCGGTCAAACTGTTCTTGAGATACCGGGTTCACAACAAATGGGACATGACGGACGGACGGGCGGACGGAGCTGAATACTATGTCCCCTGCCCCAATACACCTTGACACCAAAGACGAATGGAATCGGTCAAACCGTTCTTTCGATATAAGTTCACAACAAGCGAGACATGACGGACGGATGGACGGACAGACGGAGCTGAATACTATCTCATCCGCCCCTAATGCACATTGACATCAAAGACGAATGGAATCGGTCAAACCGTTCTTGAGATATCGCGTTCACAACAAACAGGACATGATGGATGGATGGACGGACAGACGGAGCTAAATACTATGTCCCCCGCCCCTAATACACCTTGACACCAAAGACGAATGGAATCGGTCAAGCCGTTCTTGAGAAATCACGTTCATAACAAACGGGACGGGACGGACGGATGGAGCTGAATACTATGTCCCCCGCCCCTAACACACCTTGACACCAAAGATGAATGGAATCGGTCGAACCGTTCTTGAGATATCATGTTGACAAGGAATTGTAAGTGGTCAAATGGTCGTAATGACCTTGAGAGTAATGTTTTTTTTGTTTTTTTTTAAGATTTTTTTTTTTTTGGGAATTTTCCCTTTATTCGATAGCCACACAGTGTAGAAAGACAGGAAAGTTGGGGAGAAGAACGGGGGAAGACATGCAGCAAATGACCCGAGCCGGACTCGAACCCAGGGTGCCGCGGGAAGGACACAGCCTTCATGGTACGCGCACCCAGACCGATGAGCCACCGGGGCGCAACCCGACCTTGAGAGTAATGTATAGTCTGATTTGTGTTATGGTAGGCTATTTTGTGCATTTATGGCACCCCCTACTGGTCGATTTGATTGAAACTTTCAGGCTATGTTTCAGGTTCTTATGTGGACATATCCTGTGAGTTTTATGGCGATAGGACAAACAATTGCTGATTTATCGTCTGATTTGTGTCATACCACGCTGCTTTGTTTTGCATTTATAGCGCCCCCTATTAGACAATTTGAATGAAATTTTCAGGGTATGTTTCAAGTACTTATATGAATATATCCTGTGAGTTTTATGGCTATAGGACAAATTATTGCTGACTTATAGTCTGATTTGTGTTATAGCGCCCCCTAGTGGCCGGTTTGCATGAAATTGTTAAGGTATGTTCTTGGTAGTTATATGGACATATTCTGCAAGTTCTGTGATGATTGGCCCAATGGTTGTTGAATTTTGTCCATTTATGTGCTAAGCGACGCCCCTGCTGAAGTTCATTGGTTAATATCTTGGAAACGAAATGAGATTTCAACAAGCTTTATGCAATCTTTGATAAGCTTGGTCCACTGATGATCCACAGCAAATTTCGAAGGAATCGGACCTACGGCCTAGGAGGAGATGTCATAAATGTGTTTTTCAAAAAATTCAAAATTCCGGAAAATCAAATATGGCGGGCCTTGAAGGTCCTTATGGGAAAGATGTAAAGATTGGACCAAGGAATGTCTGTACCAAGTTTCGTGTAAATCGGACTAATGTCGTACGAGTTATGACCTATAAAGTGAAAACCTGTTTTTCTTGAATTATAGCGCCACCATCAGGCCAATTGATTTAAAAATGACTTGGTCAGCATTTACACACAACTTCCAACCAATGGGCAAAATTTCAGGTCTCTATCATTTACCATCTCACGGGAATTTGCGAAAACATTTCTGAAAAAGAAAAATAAAAATAATAAATATAGCCGCAAGCGGCAAATCCGGGGTTCAAGCCACGAAAAACCATTAGTAGTTGAAAGCTTTAACAGCTTAATTAACAAGTGTTGCCACTAAACGTGGCCATGTCCCCCGCCAGGTGACGGAAATCGACTGGGGTCGGCGTATCACAAAATTACACATTGAAGCCAAAGATGAATAAAATCGGTCAAAGCGTTCTCGAGATTTCGCGTTCACAACAAACGGGGCGTGACGGACAGACGGCCGAACGGATGGAGCTGAATTCTATATTCCCCGCCCCTAATACAGCTTGACACCAAAGATGAATGGAATCGGTCGAACCGTTCTTGAGAGATTGCGTTCACAACAAACGGGATGGGACGGACAGACGGCCGAACGGATGGAGCTGAATTCTATATTCCCCGCCCCTAATACAGCTTGACACCAAAGATGAATGGAATTGGTCGAACCGTTCTTGAGATATCATGTTGACAAGGTATTTGTAAGTGGTCAAATGGTCGTAATGGCCTTGAGAATAATGGCAAGGTCATGTAAATCGAGTGAGCTGTGAGCACTCCCCTAATACACCTTGACACCAAAAATGAATGGAATCGGTCAAACTGTTCTTGAGATATCGCGTTCATAACAAACGGGACATGACGGACAGACGAACGGGCGGACGGAGCTGAATACTATGTCGCCCGCCCCTAATACACCTTGAAACCAAAGATGAATGGAATCGGTCAAACCGTTCTTGAGATATCGCGTTCATAACAAACGGGACATGACGGACAGACGAACGGGCGGACGGAGCTGAATACTATGTCCCCCGCCCTAATACACCTTGAAACCAAAGATGAATGGAATCGGTCAAACCGTTCTTGAGATATCGCGTTCACAACAAACAGGACATGACGGGCAGACGGACAGAAGGACGTAGCTGAATACTATGTCCCCCGCCGCTAATACACCTTGAATGTCAAACATAAAATATAGCCTCAAGCGGCAATTCTGGGGTTCAAGCCACGAAAGACCATTAGTAGTTGAAAGCTCTAACAGCTTAATTAACAAGTGTTGCCACTAAACGTGGCCATGTCCCCCGCCAGGTGACGGAAATCGACTGGGGTCGGCGCATCACAAAATTACACATTGAAGCCAAAGATGAATTAAATTGGTCAAAGCGTTCTCGAGATTTTGCGTTCACAACAAATGGGACGTGACGGACGGACGGCCAGATGGATGGACTGATGGAGCTGAATACTATGTCCCCCAGCCTTAATACTCCTTGACCCCAAGGATGAACGGAATCGGTCAAACCGTTCTTGAGATATCGCTTTCACAACAAACGGGATGGGACGGACGGACAGCCGGACGGATGGAGCTGAATTCTATATCCTCCGCCCCTAATACACCTTGACACCAAAGATGAATGGAACCGGTCAAACTGTTCTTGAGATATCATGTTGACAAGGTATTTGTAAGTGGTCAAATGGTCGTAATGACCTTGAGAATAATGGCAAGGTCACGTAAATCAGGTGAGTTGTGAGCACCCCCCTAATACACCTTGACACCAAAGATGAATGGAATCGGTCAAACCTTTCTTGAGATATCGTGTTCACAACAAACGGGACATGACGGACGGACAGATAGGCCGACCCCCACCCCTAATACACCTTGAAACCAAAGACGAATGGAATCGGTCAAACCATTTTTGAGATATCACGTTCACAACAAACGGGACATGACGGACAGACAGGCGGGCAGAGCGGAGTTGAATACTATGTCCCCCCCCTAATACACCTTGACACCAAAGATGAATGGAATCGGTCGAACCGTTCTTGAGATATCATGTTCACAACAAACGGGACAGGACAGACGGATGGACGGCTGGGCGGGACGGATGGAGCTGAATACTTTGTCCCCACCCCTAATACACCTTGACACCAAAGATGAATGGAATCGGTCAAACTTTTCTTGAGATTGAGATACGGGACGTTTCTGAATACTAACAAACCTTGACACCAAAGATGAATGGAATCGGTCGAACCGTTCTTGAGATATCACGGACGGGACAGACGGACAGACGGACGCCTGGGCGGATGGATGGAGCTGAATACTATGTCCCCGCCCCTAATACACCTTGACACCAAAGATGAATGGAATCGGTTGAACGTTCTTGAGATACCGTTTACAACTTGAGATATCTACGCTAATACACCTTGACATCAAAGATGAACAAACCGTTCTTGAGGACACGACAAACGGACAGGACGGACGGGCGGACGGAGCTGAATACTATGTTCCCGCCCTAACACACCTTGACATCAAAGATGAATGGAATCAATCGGATCTTGAGATATCACGTTTACAACAAATGGGACAGGACCGGACAGGCGGCGGGCGGATGGATGGAGCTGAATACTACACCTTGACACCAAAGATGAATGGAATTGGTCAAACCGTTCTTGAGATATCATGTTGACAAGGAATTTTTGTAAGTGGTCAAATGATTGTAATTACCTTGAGAAAAATGCCAAGGTCACGGAAATCTACGTATCACACAAATATACCTTAACACCAAAGATGAATGGAATCGGTCAAACCGTTCTTGAGATATCGCATTCAGAACAAACGGGCCATGACGAACGGCCGGACGGAGCTGAATACAATGTCCCCTGCTCCGCTCGCTATCGTGGCAGCAGGGGACAAAAACCACTTTAAGAGTGTGTTGCAGGTTTTTATGTGGACCTATTTTGCCAGTGTAATGATTGGACTAACAACTAATGATGCATAGTCTGATTTGTGTTATGCTAGGCTATTTTGTGCATTTATGGCACCCCCTACTGGTCAATTTGATTGAAACTTTCAGGCTATGTTTCAGGTTCTTATGTGGACATATCCTGTGAGTTTTGTAATGATTGGAAAAACTATTTATGATTTATAGTCTGATTTGTGTTATACCACGTTGCTTTGTTTTGCATTTATAGCGCCCCCAATAGGACAATTTGAATGAAATTTTCAGAGTATGTTTCAAGTACTTTTATGAATATATCCTGTGAGTTTTATGGCTATAGGACAAACATCTGCTGATTTATAGTCTGATTTGTGCTATACCATGCTGCTTTGTTTTGCATTTATAGCGCCCCCTATCAGTCAATTTGAATGAAATTTTCTGGGTATGTTTCTGGTACTTTTATGAATATATCCTGTGAGTTTTATGGCTATAGGACAAACAATTGCTGATTTATAGTCTGATTTGTGTTATACCACACTGCTTTGTTTTGCATTTATAGCGCCCCCTATCAGTCAATTTGAATGAAATTTTCAGAGTATGTTTCAAGTACTTATATGAATATATCCTGTGATTTTTATGGCTATAGGACAAACAATTGCTGATTTATAGTCTGATTTGTGTTATACAATGCTGCTTTGTGTTGCATTTATAGTGCCCCCTATCAGTCAATTTGAATAAAATTTTCTGGGTATGTTTCAGGTACTTTTATGAATATATCCTGTGAGTTTTATGGCTATAGGACAAACAACTGCTGATTTATAGTCTGATTTGTGTTATACCATGCTGCTTTGTTTTGCATTTATAGCGCCCCCTTACAGTCAATTTGAATAAAATTTTCAGAGTATGTTTCAAGTACTTATATGAATATTTCCTGTGAGTTTTATGGCTATAGGACAAACAATTGCTGATTTATAGTCTGATTTGTGTTATACAATGCTGCTTTGTGTTGCATTTATAGTGCCCCCTATCAGTCAATTTGAATAAAATTTTCTGGGTATGTTTCAGGTACTTTTATGAATATATCCTGTGAGTTTTATGGCTATAGGACAAACAACTGCTGATTTATATTCTGATTTGTGTTATACCATGCTGCTTTGTTTTGCATTTATAGCGCCCCCTATCAGTCAATTTGAATGAAATTTCATGGGTATGTTTCAGGTACTTACATGAATATATTCAGTGAGTTTTATGGCTATAGGACAATCAATTGCTGATTTATAGTCTGATTTGTGTTATACCACGCTGCTATATTTTGCATTTATAGCGCCCCCTTTCAGTCAATTTGAATGAAATTTTCACAGTATGTTTCAAGTACTAATATGAATATATCCTGTGAATTTTATGGCTATCGGACAAACAATTGCTGATTTATAGTCTGATTTGTGTTATACCATGCTGCTTTGTTTTGCAGTTATCGCGCCCCTTATCAGTTAATTTGAATGAAATTTTCTGGGTATGTTTCAGGTACTTATATGAATATATCCTGTGAGGTTTATGGCTATAGGACAAACAATTGCTGATTTATAGTCTGATTTGTGTTATAGCGCCCCCTATGGGCTCATTTGCATGAAACTGTCACGGTATGTTCCTGGTACTTATATGGACATATTCTGCAAGTTCTGTGATGATTGGCCCAATGGTTGTTGAATTTTGTCCATTTATGTGCTAAGCCACGCCCCTGCTGAAGTTCATTGGTCAATATCTTGGAAACGAAATGAGATTTCAACAAGCTCAATGCCGTCTTTGGTAAGCTTGGTCCACTGATGATCCACAGCAAATTTTGAAGGAATCGGACCTACGGCCTAGGAGGAGATGTCAAAAATATGTTTTTCAAAAAATTCAAAATTTCGGAAAATCACATATGGCAGACCTTAGACGTCCTTATGGGAAAGTTGTAGAGATTGGACCAAGGAATGTCTGTTCCAAGTTTCGTGTAAATCGGACTTGCAGCATAGGAGTTATGACCTTTAAAGTGAAAACCTGTTTTTCTTGAATTATAGCGCCACTATCAGGCCGATTGAGTGAAAAATGCCTTGGTCAGCATTTACACACAACTTCCAACCAATGTGCAAAATTTCAGGTCCCTACCATTTACCATCTCGCGGGAATTTGCGAAAACATTTCTGAAGAAGCAAAGAAATAATAATAAAAATAATAATAATAAACCAGCACAAAAACAATCGGGTTTCAGCCCCAGGGCTTGAACCCCAAAATACAATTAAGCACTCTTGGACTTCAGTGCCATCACGTGGTGATGGTAGTGCGCGTCCCCTGATTTAAACACATACATATTTAACAGAATCGACGGAATAAAAGTAAACTTGATATTACGGAGGATGCAGTCGCGGCAGTGACATGCTGCGTCGCAACGACGAGCAGGTGCCACGGAGGCGGTACTATCCTCTAATGGAAAAGCAACCCCAAAAAAGTCCCCGGTGCCGAGTAGAGTAGAGCCGGTACCATGTAGTGGAAAAGCGCCAATAAAAAAGTGGTCTGCTCGCCTGCATCCAAGGAACTGCTCCAACAGTGAATTATTGTGCAAACATCGCTGATGATGTGCCTGACATAGCAGATATGTATAATGATGGAATTGGATTTTCCTGCTAGACATTTTACAATCGACTAAAAAAAAGTTTCATTGCCGGAATGTTTTTTAACGGTTTGCTTTGCAACCAACAGTGGACGTTGAGTTGCCTAGCTTGCGGACTCATTTTGATCATAAAGAATTGGTCTGCTCGCCTGCTGCATCTAAAGAATATTTACTCTAACGCTTGTGGATTATCGTGGAAAAAAATCCAGATGAGGTGGCTGGCATGGATTTTATCGGTTTACAAGAAAAGGTAGGATGTGCATTTAATTGTTTATGAGCCTGATGACGGGCAGGCTAGCTGACAGGGAGGTGTGTGAGTGAGACGTAGGCGAGCCTGCACCGACTAGCACTGACTAGCAAATGCCCAGCTTGCATCTGAATTCAATGCTGCGACTAGTAAATAGTACAGCTCAGGCAAAAAAAAGTTTCATGCACTTTATGAAAAAGATAAACAACTCTCTTAACTACCCCGCTTGCTTCTGCGCTTCATGATTTTTTAAATTGTAACAGAAAACACGGAGATTCGCGACAAGAATCCACATTTCAATAACGTCGATTGAAATGCAACTTGGCCTCGATATAATTTATTTTTCGTGTTACCTTTACGAGGATAACTGGCCACTTTTGATGATGTTGAATTATGTTTTCCGAGTTCATATAATTTCAAGTTAAACTAGAGAAGAAGAAGAAGAAATTGCGAGTGTGAATGCTGAAAGCTGCAGCCACACTGCGATGCTGTCTTGAATACAAGAAAGTTTGAATGATTTGAATGTTTGCTGACACCACACTGAATAACTGCCATGAAAATATAATATTTGAATTACGTAGAATACTTGAATGTTTATCAAAAAAGTGAAAGAAAGCTGAACAAAGAAAGAATGAAAGAACAATGCTAACCATGCCATCCACGTTACTCAGCTAACTTAGCAAATGTTAGCAGTTATGCTTACTATGCTAACAATGCTAACCACGTTATTCAGCTAACTTAGCTAATGTTAGAAGTCGAACGAAGTCTCTAGGAGAAAGAATGCTGAAGTTATAGAGGTTCAAAGTAGCACAAGAGTTTGAAGATTTGAATATTTTTCAAATCGAGAGTTTGAATATTTAAAAAAGTATAAATAGTATGAAATTGAAAAATAATAGCAATAACGTCCAGAAAAATCTGAACGTTTTGATATATGAATTGTTGAAATAGCACAAAGTATGAAGGAGTAGTTTAATAGCGTGGAACGGCGGAAGAAGTAAGAATAACTAGAGCGAGTGTGAATGCTGAAAGCTGAAGCCACACTGCGATGCTGTCTTGAATACACTATAGTTTGAATGATTTGAATGTTTGCTGAAACCACACTGAATTGCTGCCATGAAAATATATTATTTGAATTATGTAGAATACTTGAATGTTTATCAAAAAAGTGAAAGAAATAAAGCTGAATAAAGAAAGAATGAAAGAACAATGCGAACCATGCCATCCACATTACTCAGCTAACTTAGCAAATGTTCTTGTTATGGTAACTATGCTAACAATGCTAACCATGCGAACCACGTTATTCAGCTAACTTAGCTAATGATAGAGGTCAAATGAAGTGTCTAGAAGAATGCTGATGTTTTAGAGGTTGAAAGTAGCACAAGAGTTTGAAGACTGTTTCAATGCATTTCTATGGGACAAAAAAAGATGAAATATTGTAAAAAGTATAAATAGTATGAAAGGCAAGGCGAGAAATGAACTTTTCTTTTCAGTCGTTAGCCGGGCAACCTAGAGTTCTTGAAGGTTGGCAAAGACCATTTTAGGTAGTGAAGACATACGCTGTAAAAAAAAAAAAAAAAAAAAGAAATTAAATAAAAAAAACATATTTGATTGAGCACTCACAATGTATTTCGGTTACTTTGGAAAGTTTATACTGCCTGGAATTGGATAAGAGCAGTTTGCACATGAGGCATGGCTGAGGAGTGTAATTAATGCAACTCCCTGGAAATCAGGGGTAGGATCGAACGTATCAATATTACAAACCGTGCTCGAGTTCAGCTTGCCAGTGAATGTTCATTTACTGATCCGGGTGTGCCATCTAGTGACAGAATAATGTAACTGCGTGCATAAATAGAGCAGCTCCATGTCTGCTGCCATGAACATCTGCGCACACGGGTTATGGATCTGATCAGAACGTACGTTAAAAAAAATAAAAAAGAAAAAGAAAAAAGGCCATTCTGAAGTACGAACTCACGCCATGAAAACCATAATTAAACATACAATACGCGACAGAGTTGTGAATGATTGAAAATATTTCAAGTGTTCATTTGATTAAATTTAACTAAATACATGTCGGCGTTTGCTGATGCGTCACTAAAAGAGCTTCAGTCGATGAGAGCTGCTATCGCAAGCAGAGGCAGCCGGTGGATAGAGAGCTCAACTTTGTCTGCGCAGATAATTCCTCGGAGGTTTAGATTATCTTAATTGTACCTCTGGCAAACAGATACTGTTGACTTACAGAGCCTGTATTCTAATCAGTGAAGACATAACTTCTGCGAATGAAAGTGGTGGTAGACAAATACTAGTATTGCAAAGCAGTACATCCATTTAAGGGAGACTGCAAACAATGTCGTATCGCATTCATGAGCATATGTTTCTCTTTTTAACGTAGCATTTGTAGCGAACTTGTCTTTGCGTTTGATTGGCACAGAAAGCAACATTTTAGAATAGTGGGGCATTAGCTGAGACCTGCAAATAGAAATAAGCAGCGTGGAGAATGAGCTGCAATAATTTCCCTCACCGCAAATAGCTGGCTCGATTCACTTCGTTCTTATGAAGACACCTGTATTCTAACGAAAGCATCTGCATGGAAACTCAGCTGAGCACTTGGATTTAAAATGAGAAAACCTAACCGCAAAATAGCTGGCTGGATTCACTTCGTTCTTATGAAGACACCTCTGTTCTAACGAAAGCATCTGCATGGAAACTCAGCTCAGCTCATGTAGATGTAAAACGAGAAAATCACGACACGGAGGGCAATGGCGCGCGAAGAAGCTATAATAATAATAGTAAGTATAAAGAAAATGGCCGACATGAAAAACAATAGTGTGAATGCTGAAAGAATTAATGAATGCTAATTATGCTAATGAATGCTTTCAACATTCACACTAATAAGTATAAAGAAAATGGCCAACATGAAAAACAATAGTGTGAATGCTGAAAGAATTAATGAATGCAAATTATGCTCATGAATGCCTTCAACATTCACACTAATAATAAGTATAAAGAAAATGGCCGACTTGAAAAACAATAGAGTGAATGCTTTCAGCATTCACACTAATGAATGATTGTTAACACATCAAAACCAGTAATTTATTTAGAGGTGGGCTATGTTTTCTCATTCTCCCCAGCTGACCGGTCGCCAGTGTGCTTTGATTTGTCCGTTGCCCTTAAGTAGAAAATAAGAACCAAATCTTGCATGGTTCTTCTCATATGTCTTGAAGCATTGGCGACACATTCAGGTATTGTCATTCTGTAATCAAATGATCACACTTAGTAAATAAAGGTATCCACTGAGAATCAGAAATTCGGCGAAACAGAGAAAACATTCTAAATAACTATGAATACAAAACGACAGTCGGCTCTTCGTCTGGACAAAATAGGCATAATGTTGGATGAAGTGGAAGCAAGTCACCTAATTCATCAGATTGAAAGGTAGCCTTACTAATGAAAATAAAGCCATCGTTTGGGAAGACAATGCAAAGAAAATGACTGCAACAAGGGGTGTGAAACGTGATGATCAAGAGACAGCGAAAGCTGTTCGATGGCGTTTCCTTGGGGAACGTGGGTACCCATTTCGCCTGTAGGCTATCTTTTTACCTCGGTGGCAAATCCCATTACTACCGTGAGTTGGGAGATGGAAGTTGCACTGCATGTGTGTGCCCAAGTTCAGTAGTGGCCCACACTTCTCCCCATCAAAATGCTGTGTAGTCATCACTGTGCCAATGCTGCGTAACATCGCTGTCCGGGCGAGAGACCCCTTCCGTCACCAGGAGAAGGAGGGGCAGGCTGATGACAGATTGGCAGGCGTTAATCTGCCAGGAGATGTGGAATATATGGCTGGTTTCGGAGCACATTAACAAGCCATTGAACATTTTTAGAATACGCCCCCCTTTCCCCTCTTGTGACAAGCACTCCACTTGCATTAATTACCACAGCGACACTTCTGTGTTTTCTTCATTATTCTTTCCACGGTTCTTCTAGTACAGTATAATATTTTAATTTGCTGAAAAGTGTATACCTATAGCTTATATCTTTTATCCCCCGCCGCGCGTTTAGCGCGAAGCGGGGGATATAGCATTGGGCTCCGTCCGTCCGTCCGTCACGTCCGTCTGTACGAACACACATCATACGGACGGCGGGGGATATTGCCATGTTAGTGGCAACACTTGTTTTTTTTGTTTTTGCGTCTAATTTCTTTTCTTCATTTGTTAATGTAATTTTTTTTTTTGGTATAATGTCTTTAATTGTTGTTTGTTTTTGGTGAGTGTATGATTAAATATCGTCATTCAAGTTCCATGAATCACCACTTTCATTTACAAACAGCATCAGGAGTCATGATTAAATACGATAATATTTAAAGAACACGTACGCAGAAAAAAAAACATTATAATTCGCGATGACTCCTGCTAGTCATAAGACGCATGTGGCTTTCTACGAGTGGTCTTCAGCACTTGTAGATCTACGACGATTTCTGAGAGCGTCTTAAGTTACAATGGTTTTGGGAGACACTCCACAAACGTAAAATGCCTCATAAGAGGGATTCTACGATCATCATTGCCTTAAGATGCTTTTGGGAAACGAGGCCCTGAACCAGTCCTGCATGTACGGTCTGTGTACGTTCAGGCAATTTGTTTTTTAACTCTGAAACCAAAATGAGAAAATGGAAGTAGCGCCGTTTTTTTTCGTTTTGGAACAGGAATGAAAAAACGGTTTTCACCTGTCCGTCCGTCCGTTCGTCCGTCCGTCTGTTTGTCTGTCTGCAGCGGGGGAAAAACTTTAACCTGCAATACTTTTACCTGCTGCTGGGGGCATCAGTGTTCCACGAACACAGCTTGTTTCGTTTTGGAACAGGAATGAAAAAACGGAAAACCATGGTTGTTTCGTTTTCCCATTTTCTACCGAAAAATGGAGAATTGGTTCGTTTTTCCTTCAAAAAAATCAAAAACGAAAACCGCCTAAACCACTTTGATAAAAATGGTCCAATTTTGGTTTTTGTCCATTCATTTATTTGTTTTTCTCTTTTGGTTTCAACGGTGAAGAAGGGCAGACAGTTGAAACGGAAGTGAAAGTAAATATATCAAAATAAGAGCGATGAGAATAGAATGATCATTCTGCTAAGGCTGCCATATGCAAGCACAGCATTTTTACTGTGCAGGGTAATGATGGAGGTTAAATAGGCTAAATAAATATATACATATTTTTTGTTTTATTCTTTTTATTTTCACATTAACCCTTAGAACCCGAAGGTCCCCCAATTGGGGGACTTTGAGAGGCACTGGCAAACACAGCGTGAAATAACGCACTAATCACAAAAGAATATCGTGATGTTGTACATCAAATTAAACAGCAGAACCTAAGCTACAGCGTTTTTTACGTGCCCTAAACACAACTCAAATAACAACTAAATAAATTAGGACATATCAAACTCTGAACAGCTCCGCTGTGCCAACCCACTCGACATATTGCAAGCTCTACTGCAACTGAAGTTCATGCAGAACACACGAGCGAGGCGTCAAATGAAAGCTAAGACTCCACAGATTCCAATGATGTAATGCAAAGCGATCTACGCCAAAGTATCACAGAGAAAGAGGCCAAAGAATCACAAAAACAGAAATCGCTTTTCCAAACTATAGTTGTAAAATTTCTCTTACCTTTGCTGTTTGGCCGAGAAAAGTTTATTTTTCCGTGAAATCCACACTTGATTCTGGTAGACCTATTTCCTGTGTTACGTTCCAAAACTTTCCGGCTTTCTATGACAGTCTTTAGGACCCACGGGAAGCCTCACAATGTCCATATGCATCAGGGGATACTTCCCAAACGCCAGCGTTCTGCTGATTCTGATTGGCAGACAGTACTGTCAACCTTATTTTGGTGAGTGTAGCCGTATTCTATTGGCTCTAACGATTCCAACGAGTGGTAGATCACCCAAATCGACTAATCCGTGGCGGAGATAGAGCCATGCATATTGACTGCATGTACGTAGTAGCAAACTAGACTGGCGCACAATGCGCGCATAGCTGGAAGCAGAGCGCCGCGGCATCGGCCGTTTCCAGTTGTTTCTTGATAGTTTGATTCATTTTTTCTCGACATTTTACTAAATTGTGTGAGAAATATGGCCAAGCAGGGGTCCAACAGACCTTTTACTGCCGAAAAGGTGTTGAAACTACTGCGGCAGAACGCTGACAGCACGCTGTGTGTATATGATTCTTCGTCAGAGGACGAATACCGATCTCATTCACCCGGACAACGCAGAAGACAGCGGTGACTCTGGTTACCGTCCTCCATCTTCGGAAAGGTACGGAATGTCTTATCAATGTTGTATTGAAAGATTTATTGCTGTCAAAATTTCAATGTATTTGGAGCTCGCTGCTTTTTCGGGCCAAAATGCCAGCTTAGTGATATGGTCTGATGTTATGACACATGACACGTTTCGTGTGTGTTTGTGTTTGTACGTGCATGTGTATTTATATGTTTATGTGCATGTATGAGTGTATGCGTGCGTGCATGAGTATGTAAATGTGTACGTGTGAGTATATATACTCATATTTATAAGATAAAGGAGAGTCGGCGTCTGCGCCTTGGATTTATATATACGTTGTTTCGCCTGGTGCGTAAACTCCTAAAACTGAGAATCACATAAGGGAAAAAAAGAAGGCGCACTCAAAGGCTGATGTTTTAGTCTTTTGTATTCAAAAAGCCGAAAATATGTATTCAAGTCTTAGGACAAAGCTGGTCGACAAAGCGTTTGGGCTTAGCCCATTCTCAATGTCCCCAAGTGAAACTTTTTGAATACAAAAGACTAAAACATCAGCCTTTGAGTCGCCTTCTCTTTTCCCTTTTATGTATGAATATATGCATATGTGTATATCCTTATGTGTGTTTTGGCTTCCCCAGCACAGTGTCTGTTTATTTTTACCATGTTTTTTGCTTTTTTTATTTTAGCTAAGCGGGGATATAGTATTCAGCTCCGACGTGCGTCGTCCGTCCGTCGAACCTTGTCAGCGCGATATCTCAAGAAGGAGTTGACCGATTTCAATCATTCTTGGCACGAGGTTCCTATTGGGGATCGCCGACACCAGTCGATTTTGGTGACCTCGCATCAATTTCAAAGGTCGATTCGATCGAAAACATTTTACAGCTTTTAAATCCTTGTCAGCGATATCTCAAGAAGGAGTTGACCGATTTCAATCATTCTTGGCACGAGGTTCCTATTGGGGATCGCCGACACCAGTCGATTTTGGTGACCTTCACATACCTTTCAAGGTCATTACGATCGAAAACATTTTACAGCTTTTAAATCCTTGTCAGCGATATCTCAAGAAGGAGTTGACCGATTTCAATCATTCTTGGCACCGAGGTTCCAATTGGGGATCGCCGACACCAGTCGATTTTGGTGACCTTCACATACCTTTCAAGGTCGTTCACGATCGAAAACATTTTACAGCTTTTAAATCCTTGTCAGCGCGATATCTCAAGAAGGAGTTGACCGATTTCAATCATTCTTGGCACCGAGGTTCCTATTGGGGATACGCCGACACCAGTCGATTTTGGTGACCTTCACATACCTTTCAAGGTCGTTACGATCGAAAACATTTTACAGCTTTTAAATCCTTGTCAGCGCGATATCTCAAGAAGGAGTTGACCGATTTCAATCATTCTTGGCATTGAGGTTCCTATTGGGGATACGCCGACATTAGTCGATTTTGGTGACCTTCACATACCTTTCAAGGTCGTTACAATCGAAAACATTTTACAGCTTTTAAATCCTTGTCATGCGATATCTCAAGAAGGAGTTGACCGATTTCAATCATTCTTGGCACCGAGGTTCCTATTGGGGATACGCCGACACCAGTCGATTTTGGTGACCTTCACATACCTTTCAAGGTCGTTACAAACGAAAACATTTTACAGCTTTTAAATCCTTGTCAGCGATATCTCAAGAAGGAGTTGACCGATTTCAATCATTCTTGGCACGAGGTTCCTATTGGGGATCGCCGACACCAGTCGATTTTGGTGACCTTCACATACCTTTCAAAGGTCGTTACAATCGAAAACAGTTTAGTACCAAAACTTTGTTACCACGACATCTCAAGGAGAAGTTGACTGATTTCAACAATGATTGGGTGACTTTGATATATTTCTCAAGGTTGTTGTGATCCAAAGTCATTTGGAACTGCCGAAACCTTGTTACTTTGTTACCTTCTTTCTTTCTCATTGACCCGATAAAGACATCTAGAGGTAAGTTTACCCATTATACATTTGGTTCAGCTTATGAAGTAAATTGTTTAAAAACATATGGTGGTAACAGTGCATTTCAGACCACAGCTAAGTCTACCCATTATACATTTGGTTCGGCTTATAAACTAAATTGTTTAAAAACAAGTACATTTGGTTCAGCTTATAAACTAAATTGTTTAAATACATTTGATGGTAACAATGCATTTCAGACCACCGCTGTGTTCACAATATGTGGACTTTTTCTCCAGGTATTCATTATAGTCTGAAATGCACTGTCGAGGGAGATACATTAAAACATAGCCACTTATAATTGCTATACCTATTGATAGCAATATATGTTTTGACTATAGTGACCCCATAAAATCAGTGATATGGTGAAGTTTGTTGTATCTCTTGTGTGGTAGAGCCTCCCATCCAGTTTTGTCTCTTTGTATAATAACCCAAGCATATAACCTGATATCCCATTCTCCATCATTCATTCATATCATATGGTTACAATAACTGATTACAAAAAGCGGCGGGGGATATGGTCACGTTAGTGACAACCTCTTGTTGTGTTTACATGAATTTCTATTTCCCAAGCAGGTCACTGAATAAATGTCTAATTGTTTTTTTTTTTTTTTCCCCCACATTTGGGTTTACAGTGATGAGGATGACGAGCCACTCCTGGTCAGATGCAAACCAAAATGAAATTCCTGGAGCCAGGCAATTTTACAGAAAGTTTTTCACAAGCAGCACAATGTAGAGTAGAATTGTGTAAATGTAAATATTGTAGAAGTTTTACTATGTTTTTTTTTTTTTTTTTGACTGTTTGTATTGTTGCAGAAATGTTTACAGTTTTACCAAAGTAAATCTGCTCTATTTGGAATCAACATTCAGTTGCTATGTGTGGTCATTTTTGGAATGGGAACTATATAGAGGTCTGGTTGAATTTTCAAAAAATTGCCAAAAACTGTTGTATTTGGATGTATTGGTCACCATTAGTGATATAAAAATGAAATATATAGTGTTGTACAGGAGAAAATTCAAATGGCACAGATGGTGCCAAACTATGCCAAAATGGCCATTTTGGAGACCTCGCCTGAACTCTCTGTCCTAAAACCTCTCTAATTTTGTTCTACTTCACTTTATCAGTCAACCTTTGCAGAGATAATGTTCATATGTTGTACTATGGTCTGATAAAGGTTTAGAGCTGCAGCTGCATCATTTTCAAAGGGATATTCATCCTGAAAATGCTTTTTTTTTTTTTTTTAGGCAAATCTACATTTTAAAAATTTTTTCTGTGTGCCATCTTCATTTACTCTTCACCAGTATCACATATACTCATATTAACACATCTAAACCAATCTCACAAGTGCCCCATTTACTATGACACCAAAATTATTCAAATAGACCTTGTGGTTGCAGAGATATACCCATTTTATTATGGGTTTGCAATATTCGAGCAGAAACCTAAAAAATAGGCTCAGGGTTTAAAGGTTAAATATTTTATATTCAAAAAGTGTGCAATATGTCATTTAGCTGCATAGCATGCAGAAGTAGTCTGTGTGGTCCTTCAAAATCATTTATCCTCAGACTAAATTAAGCACTGAAAAAATCAGCAAGGTCTGAATTAGGTTGGAGAACATAGGTGCTTCATATGCTTGCATGATAAATTGTTATTTTTTCGCGACCATGTGTCCTCAGTTTTGCAGATTAAAATCTAGAGATTGTTTACTTCGGTTAAGTTCTTTCCTCTTTTCGTGCAGTGGTTTCATATTTCACGACGTGGATATGGAATTTTTATTTTTCATGGTTTCGCAGGTTATGAGGATGAATAACTGCGCTCAACATAAATAAACACATATGACAAATTATTTGTTCGTTAAAGGGTCGCACTTGCGGTTGCAAGTAAAACCAAAATATTCGGCGGGACTAAAGTAACTAGTTTGGAAAACACTGGTCCAAAGTGACCAGCAGAAGTCCCCACATTCATCCAAATTATTATTCACCGATTCACATAGAAATCGACTACGTAATTACTTACAACTCTATGATGAGATCAAGCTTGTCTTCACTTTTTATACTACTACTTTGATTTTGCATTGTAATGGACTTAGGTCATGACATTACATCATGGACAAATCAATCTGCCATAGCGGCATTGATCATTTTTATATTGATTTGCAGCAGACAGGCTTGAAAGGCTATGTCATTAACAGATAGATAAATAAATAAATAAACAAAATGATAATAATAAAATAACATCATATAATATGGGTTTTTTGCACCTTAATGGGCCTAGGATAGAGTCTGGAGAAGGATTTTCATCAGTCCAATATAGAGCAGCATCTGCTAGCTCAGGGTATGAATGCCAAAACACCCCTGTAGGCCTTGGTGGCATCTTGGGGCCACCATGTTTCTAAAAGCAATATTAGGCGCCACCTCCACAACCACAGGTTCTTTGGAAGGGTTGCCAGAAGAAAGCCTTACCTGACCAAAAGTTACAGAAGCAAGCGCCAGGAGTTTGCCAAACGTCATTTAAATTATGACTGTGTTTTGGTCAGATTAGAATGAAATTACAAGTTTCGGTCAGATACAGCATCGGCATGTTTGGCCTCGAAACTGAGTTGCATCCAAGGAGAAACACCTCACACTCGTCATGAAATATGATGGTGGTCAGTCACGTTTTAGGGCTGTTTTAATTCAAAAGATCCAGGAGCACTGGTTAAGATTAATGGCATAAGGAATTCCACCAAGTATTTGGATATTTTGGCTGACAATCTTGTTGCCTTGGCCAGAAGGCTGGGACTTGGTAGAAGGTGGGCTTTCTATCAAGGCAATGACCCAATGCATACATCAAGCTCCGCACAGAAATGGTTCTGTGACAACAAAATGAACATTCTATGGCCATCTCAGTCGCCAGACCTCAATCTGAGATGTCCACACTGGCATACACAGATTCACACAAATAGGAGGTATGTGAATTTTCTTAATCCGACATTTTGTTACTGTCAACACTGCCAAAAAAAGGGCTTAAAATTGCCCATATAAACATAAGCAGTCTAAGAAATAAAGTGCAGGATGTTGATAACTTGTTAACATCAGAAAAAATTTATATCCTCGCCATTTCTGAAACACATTTAGATAATACATTTGATGATGCTACAGTAGGAATACAGGGATATAGTATATACAGAAAAGATAGAGATAATAAAGGGAGAGGTGTTGCAATTTACATTCAGAACCACATCCCTGTTAAAGTCAGAGAAGATTTAATATCATGTGATGTTGAAATGCTTTGGTTACAGGTTCCTTTGCCACATTTAAAACCCATCTTGCTAGGATGTTGTTATAGGCCACCAAGCTCTAACAGTCAGTATCTGGATAATTTGTGTGAAATGCTTGAAGGAGCATGTGATGAGAATAGAGAAATATATATCCTGGGAGATTTTAACATAAATTATTTGACAACAAGCTGTCCTCTGAAACACAAAATTTTAAATGTAACCAGAGCCTGTTATCTCATTCAAGTTATTGATCAGCCCACAAGGGTGCACACTAACAAATCAGGAACTGTTTCATCTTCATGCAGTGATCGTATTTATACTAATTCTGTCGAACTCTGCTCTAAGGTTATGACTGTTCCCATCAGTTTTAGCGATCACAATTTAGTGGCCATATCTAGGAGAACTAAAGTCCCAAAAGCAGGACCAAATATTGTTTTTAAACGATCATATAAGTCTTTCTGTCCAGACTCATATGTAGCCGATGTCAGAAAAATCTGTTGGTCTGAGGTCAGTAAACAGACAGATTTAAGTATGGCACTTAATGTTTTCAGAGAACTACTGGTTCCAGTGATGAACAAGCATGCACCTATCAGGAAGCTGACTGTTGGAGCTAGAAAGGCCTCTTGGGTGGATAATGAATTAAAAGCATTTATGGATCAAAGAGATCATGCAAAAGATGTGGCATCTAGGTCTGGCTGTATGTCCAATTGGCAAGTTTACCGCAAACAAAGAAACTATGTCACTGAACTCAATAAAAAGAAAAAAAAGGATATTATAGATCTAGGATTGATGACATAAAACATGATGGAAAGAAGCTCTGGAACACTTTTATTTATTTATTTGAAAGGGACAATGTATATTAATGAACATAGTTACAATAACCATGTAAATATCCCAGAGTTAGCATATTGCTAATTTGCATCTTCTGTCCCTTGGCAGGTCACATAGAGACTTAATACATACATTCAATAATACAATATATTCGAGAGTGTAATTCAAAATATGATAAATTAAAAAAAAAAAACGCATATTTGGAGTGCATAAGTTAAAGTGCAGTGCATCATATATACTATTCAAAAAAAGTAGGGGATATTTTATTTTGAGATCAAAATTTTCACATATACAAAGGGATACGAAACCATGTTGTATAGTTCCTTACTGAGGAAGCATTTCCAAAGAAATTCATCACCCAAACACATCAATGACACTCTCACGATCTGCACGGGATGCTATTGATGATCAAGGGGGTTGTGCCACAAATTTGCATGACTCTGAATTGGAAGGTTAGAGCCACTGTAAAGGAAGATTTTGAAGAGAAAGCATCAGATTATCAGTGGTTGAAGTCGTTAATTAAACAGAGACCATGCGCGTCTAACACAGGAGGAGAGGTTCGTGCCCTTGGCATGCTACAGGTTGGCACAAGACAGGTCGTTGTGGCAAGGGCAATGAATGTTTCCCAGTCTGTCATCAGCAGATTATGGTCCAGACATCGTGCTACAGGGTCTGTTCAGGATAGACCACGATCCGGTCGACCAAGGGCAACAACTCAGGCTCAGGACAGATTCATCCGCACTATTGTCTTGAGAAATCGTATGGTAACAGCAAATCAGATAAGGTCTCAACTTCAAAGGGATACTGGCTTGGTAGTGAGTGGCCAGACCATCAGGAATCGTCTGCACAGATTTCACTTACAAGCCCGGCGTCCTCGTGTCATTCCCTGTTTGAGGGATCGTCATTAGGGCCAGACTCCAATGGTGTCGTCATCATCAACGCTGGGATAATCGCCGATGGAACAACGTAATGTTCTCAGATGAGTCGAGGTTCACTGTGGACTTCCTTGACAGCGCAGGAGGGTTTGGCGCCCGGCGTAACGAACGTTTCCATGGCGTTAACGTCATTAGGCGTGATCCGTATGGGGGTGGATCTGTAATGGTGTGGGGAGGCATCACTGCTGCGGTAGAACAGACTTGCATGTTGTTGCTGGGCGTGTCACAGGGCAGTACTACCGGGACAACATCTTGGCACCCCATGTTGTGCCGTTTACGCGTCGTTATGGCCGCCGTTTCATTTTCCAAGATGACAATGCCAGATGTCATAGGGCCAGGATCGTTACAGATTACCTCCAGCAGCAGAATATTACCACATTACCATGGCCAGCACTCAGTCCGGACCTTTCCCCCATCGAGCATGTCTGGGAAGTGCTTGGACAGCGGCTACGCCAACGTCAACAACCTCCTGCCAATGTCCAAGAACTTGCTGCAGCATTGCAACAGGAATGGAATAACGTTCCCCAAAATGACCTGGGGCGTCTCGTTAGGAGTATGCCACGCCCCAATTCGAGCTTGTCTAGCCAACCGAGGGTTTTTACCGCTACTGACTCTGTTTCACAATGGTGGTAAATTTGCTGTGTGACCCTGTGTTTGTGTCGACCCTTATTCGGAGAATCTGTCCTTTACTGACTGTACACAGGGTTTCGAATAAATTGACAAATGTTTCCTTAATGTTTTTATGTCATTTGTTTCCTTCCTGACCTCATGATCTGCATTTCATGGTACTTGTAAATCCAATATCCCCTACTTTTTTTGAATAGTATATATGAGATATAGGAATTTCATTAAAACATCCATACAATTACTCAACATAAACACATGATCAAAGTGCATTGTACAGTGGTAATGCAAGACAGATACAGATGTGCACATACATCTCAGGGCTAGACAAACTGAACTGGATGATGACCTCACAATATGCGTGCATGTGTGCGCGCATATAAACAAGCAAACCTAAATTCAGAAAATACAGTCCATGTATGACACGATGAAAAAATTCATTCAACTACAGCAAATTGCAAGAGCACAACTCATACCTGATACAGGCAAAAACTTCTTATTTCAAGTACGTATGTTAAAGTGCAGTGCATTATATATGAAATGTAGGAATGTCGTTAGATCATTGCTCCAATAACTTAAACATAAATACATAAATACATTGTATATACTCTACACATGGTCCATTTATTTATGAGTGCAAATCTGTTTGATTAAAAGCCAGTTTTTAACATGTGATTTGAATGTTGTGTACGTGGGTTGATCGCGAATTACCGGTGGTATAGTGTTCCAAATTTTGCTGCCCTTCACAGACAATGCAGATTGTCCAAAAGTGGTCCGTCTGAAGGGGACCTGACAGTCCATCCTAGTCGTGGCCCTAGTGGTTGCACCCGCAGCAGTTTTCAGTTTCACATAGTCTTTGAGCGGTGGTGGGGCCAGTCCATTCAATATTTTATATATGGCACAGGCATATTTGAATATTATAAAATTCTCAAAAGATAGGAAATTATATTTCTTAAGAATGTGGCTACAATGATATGTTTGGCTTTTCTAAACAAAGATTTTTAGCGCTTTTTTATATAGTGATTCTATTGTTTTAAGTGCAGTTACCCCAGTATGGGTCCAGTTTGTGAAGCAGTAATCAACGTGAGACAAGACCATTGCATGCAGAAACATTCTAGCTGCCATGGTTGTCAGTGAAGGTCTTATTTGTTTAAAATTTAGTAGATTGAATTTAATTGTATTTGAATTTTTTTAATGTGTTTTTTAAAAGTTAGAGAAGAGTCTAGAGTAACCCCAAGATACTTAAATTCTTTAACTAATTCCAGCTCTTTACCATTTAAAAATATATTTGAGTGTGTGATCTGTAAAGGTTTCTTAGTAAATATCATACTTACAGTTTTTTTTTAATTATTTAATAACGAACATGATTTGTTTATCCAAGCTTGAATTTGAGTCATCGCTGATGTGAGAATATTAGAGGCTTCTTGAGTATTTTTCGCAGGAGTAAAAATAACTGCATCATCTGCATACATCTGAATATGAATGTTGCTGCATGTTTGTGGTAAATCATTAACATAAATGGAAAATAAAATTGGTCCCAGTATTGAGCCTTGTGGGACTCCTACTGGACACCTAAGGTATGGCGATTTGACACTGTTGACCACCACGCACTGTTGTCTGTCGGTTAGATATGACTTTACCCATCGAATAGCTCTATCTGAAAAATTGAAATGTGTAAGTTTAGCTAATAAAATGTTGTGATCAACAGTGTCAAATGCCTTCTTTAAATCTGAAAATAGTGCACCCAAATAGCTGTACCCATCTAAAAAGGATTTAGTTTTTTCTAAAAATAAGTTAATTGCTGATTCGGTCGAATGGTGAGCACGGAAACCAAACTGCGCTTGATGTAGAGGTGTATTGCCATTATTTTAGTGTTCAGTCAATTGCATTGCTACCCATTTTTCAATTATTTTGGAGATAACAGGCAAAATATTGATTGGTCTATTATTGTTTATAATTGTTTTATCCCCCGATTTAAAAACAGGACTAATCACCCGTACCTTCCACGCAGTTGGGACCACTGCTTGTTTAATTGATAGATTGACTAAATAAGTTATTGGATAAATAAGAGAGTCTTTATATTGTTTTAAAAAGTTGGTGTCTAGACCATAGTTATCCTTCGCTTTTGAACTATTTAATGAGACGATAATATTTGCAACTTCTATTTCGGATATCTCCTCTATGTTAAAAACAGGTTGTGCTCGGTTAATCAGCCAGTGATCATTGTCTTGTGGAACAAATAATTTGGATATTTCTTCTACTGACTTTATGAAGAAATTATTCAATTCTGTGGCGATGATAATAGGACTATTCACCAATTTATTATGAATATTTAGTTTTAACTCTCCATGGTCTTTTTTATTTTGTTTATTAGTCAATTTATCAATATTATTCCATATTTTTTTACTATTTCCTTTGGCATTTTCAATGATAGATATAAAAAAAAATCTGCTTTAGCCTTGCAAAGAGCTTGCATTACTTTGTTTCTAGCAGATGTAAATCTGTGTCAATCTGTGGTTAATCCTGATTTTAAAGCTATTTTTAAAATTTGATCACGGAATTTCATTAGTTGTATACATTCAGGACTAAGCCATGGTAAGTTATATTTCCTTTTTTTGTCATTTATTTTTCTTGAATGAGCATCCAAAACCCCTTTAATTTTTGTTTCAAAAAATTCATTGCCGTAGTTAATGTCCTCCGAAGTGCTAATTTCGTTCCAATCAATTTCCATTAAAGCTGTTTCTAAATTTTGTTTCTGATTCCTAGGAATAATGTAGGCTGATTTACTCTCGAATGACTTTTTAAATGGATTTAAGAGCTGTTTTCTTGGGAGTTTTCTTGCTAGAAGTATTATATTATGATCAGATAGACCAGTAAGCAGATTATGAGTATTTGGAAGTCTATCAGGTCTATTCAACGCTTTATACGTCAGCATCTACAGTGGAGGAAATTACCTTGTTTCTCAATGAAGAGCTGCAAAATGTATTTGCCTGGATCACTGATAACAAACTTGTTCTTAACATTTCTAAGACCAAGAGCATTTTATTTGGATCAAAACACTCTTTAAGCTCTTGTCCCCAGATGGTTCTAATCCTCAATAATATTGCCGTTGAGCAAGTACAGGAGACTAAACTCATTGGGGTAACTTTAGACCGCAATCTGTCGTGGTCAAAGCATATTTTACGGGCACAAAAGATGGGGAGAAACATTTCCATAGTTAAGAGATGCTCTCATTTCCTGAAAACATCCTTGAAAAAACTAGTCCTGCAGACTTTGGTATTGTCATAATTAGATTACTGTGCGATGGTGTGGTGGGGTACATCTAAAACTAATTGAAGGAAGTTACAACGTACTCAGAATAGAGCAGCTCGCGTTGCCCTTGGCTGAACAATAAGAACTAACACTCACGATATGCATGTCCAACTTGACTGGCTGACAGTAGATGCGAGGTTAAAAGCATCTCTCATCTGCTTTGTAAAAGACATTTATTATTTTAAAATTCCTGATTGTTTGCATAGACAACTTACACTCAATTATATCCCACCAGGCATGCAATTAATGGTAAATATACTTTTCCAAAAGCCAAAACAAATTTTAGACAACAAATAGTGCTCTACAGAGCCATCACAGAATGGAATTCCCTTCCTGGTCACATTTCAAAAACCCAAAGTAAGGTTAGTTTTAAAAAAACAGGTGAAGAAACACCTTATGACTGATCACACAAGACTATAGTGTACTGAACTATTGAATGACTTTCTTTCTTTGTTATGTAGTGGTATTTGTTCTGCTTTTTAACTTTTTTTTTCTTTGTTTGTATGGGTTGTGCTGTTTTTTTTATGTGTATGTAGGTTTTTGTATCTGATTATGTGCTTTTAATTATTGGTCATCTGTTACTTGTACATACTGTATGTTTGCGCAATCTAATTATGGATAATTCATGTTTGTAAATTTCTTGTTCTAAGTTATGCTTTGATTGTGTATTCTTATGGTTACATGTACTGAGTGGACCCCAGGAGGAATAGTTGATGTATGTAACATCAGCTAATGGGGATCCAAATAAAATAAATAAATAAATAAATAAATAAAATCCAGCTGAAAACCTGTGGGCTGAGTTGAAGAGGGCAGTTCATAAATGCAAATCCAAGAATGTGAAGGATCTTGAAAGGATCTGCTTAGAAAATTGGTCCAAAATCCTCCTAAATGTGTGCTTGAGCCTTGTCAAAAATTTACAAGAAAAGACTCCATCCTCTTATTCTTGGCAGAGGTGATTGCCCTAAGTACTAAATGAAGGGTGCCAATAATTATGAAACCTTGATTTTGTTGAAATTTATGAGTTCTTCACGTAAGAACACAGTCATAATTTAAATGACGTTTGGCAAACTCCAAGCGCTTGCTTCTGTGACTTTTGGTCAGCTAAGGCTTTCTTCTGGCAACCCTTCCAAAGAACCTGTGGTTGTGGAGGTGGCGCCTAATATTGCTTTTGGAAACCTGGTGGCACCAAATTGCCACCAAGGCCTGCAGGGATGTTTTGGCATTCATCGCCTGAGCTAGCAGATGCTGCTCTATATTGGACTGATGAAAATCCTTCTCCAGACTCCACCGTAGGCCCATTAAGGTGCAAAAAACCCATATTATATGATGTAATTTTGTTATTATTATTTTGTTTTTATTTATCTGTTAATGACATAGCCTTTCAAGCCTGTCTACTGCAAATCAATATGATAATGATCAATGCCGCTATGGCAGATTGATTTGTCCACGATGTAATGTCATGACCTAAGTCCATTACAATGCAAAATCAAAGTAGTAGTATAAAGAGTGAGGATAAGCTGGGGCTCCCCGGTGGCTCATCAGTCTGGGCGCGCGTGCTGTGGGGGCTGTTTCCTTCCCGCAGCGACCTGGGTTCGATTCCGGCTCGGGTCGTTTGCTGCATGTCTTCCCCCATTCTTCTCCCCAGCTTTCCTGTCTCTCTACACTGTATGGCAGTCGAATAGGGGAAAAATTCCCCCAAAAAATAATTTTTAAAAAAGTGAAGATAAGCTTGATCTCATCGTAGAGTTTTAAGTAATTACGTAGTCGATTTCTATGTGAATCGGTGAATAATAATTTGGATGAATGTGGGGACCTCTGCTGGTCACTTTGGACCAGTGTTTTCCAAACTAGTTACTTTAGTCCCGCCGAATATTTTGGTTTTACTAGCAACCGCGAGTGCGACCCTTTAACGAGCAAATTATTTGTCATATGTGTTTATTTATGTTGAGCGCAGTTATTTATCCTCATAACTTGCGAAACCATGAAAAATAAAAATTCCATATCCACGTCGTGAAATATGAAACCACTGCACGAAAAGAGGGAAGAACTTAACCAAAGTAAACAATCAATAGATTTTAATCTGCGAAACTGAGAACACATGGTTGCGAAAAATAACACTTTATCATGGACACAAATGAAGCACCTATGTTCTCCAACCTAATTCAGACCTTGCTGATTTTTTCAGTGCTTAATTTAGTCTGAGGGTTGATTTGATTGTGAAGGAACACCCAGACTACTTCTGCACGCTACGCAGCTAAATGACATCTCACACACTTTATGAATATAAAATATTTAATGTGTAAATAAAAAGAATAAAACAAAAAACGTATATATTTATTTAGCCTATTTAACCTCCAGCATTACCCTGCATGGTATAAATGCTGTACTTGCATATGTTAGCTTTAGCAAAATGATCATTCTATTCTCATCGCTCTTATTTTGATGTTTTTACTTTCACTTCCGTTTCAACGGTCTACCCTTCTTCACTTCTGAAATCAAAAGAGAAAAATGAATAAACGAATGAACAAAAACCAAAATTGGACCATTTTTATGAAAGTGGTTTTGGGGGTTTTCGTTTTTGATTCAAACAACGATAAAGGAAAAACGAACCAATTCTCCATTTTTCGGTAGAAAACGGGAAAACGAAACAACCCTGGTTTTCCGTTTTTTCATTCCTGTTCAAAAACGAAACAACGGCGCTACTTCCGTTTTCTCGTTAAGGTTTCAGAGTTAAAAAACGAACTGCCTGAACGTACACCGACCCTGTTTGTGACTAACAATGTCCTTTGGCACAGAAAAATGGTGACAACAGTGAGTAATTGACCTATGGCTAAGCCCCGCCCCCTCCACTGACTCGGACAAACAAAAGAACGGGCGCTAATGGTTGGTATCACAGTCGGAGATATTTTTCAGGATGCTATCGATGATTTTTGGCGATAGAAGGCTCAAATATCATCAAAAAGTCAGCAAAAAGGGTTGCACTATGCATTGGAGGGATACATTCATGAATTTAGAGTAGAGAAGGTGAACGAAAAGTTTAAATTAGAAGCTAAAATTTTCAGGTCTCAGTGCAAACGCGATCAACCGCATCTCGGTTCCGTCACCCTCTCACACAACAAGATAGAGGATCAGCATTGTTCGTGCACTGCAGGGTAATAAATTTAATTTATGGATTATTATTATTGCTACAGAATTTAAGAAATCTAACCTGACATGACTTAACTCCTTCTAAGTAAACAAGGTGACATGGTGAACAACGCAGCCAGGAGCTCACGTTAAGCCAACGTCCGTCAGCACTGAAGTTAGCCATAGAGTTTGCTAACTTTAGCTAACGTTTGCTAACTTAGTGATGTAAAAGATAACTTTACATTAATCTCCAGCGACGTGACAAGATGTTGACTTAGCTTGGAACAAATGTAGACATCCTTATTGACCTTTGTTAGCTACTTTAAGATGATAGTGGGGTCTTCCACTAAGCTTTATCCAGAGGAGACACTTCTCTCGGTTATGATGTGGCTTTGGGAAGGGTATAAAATACACCCCATCGCCCAGCCTCTCGGGATACCTCGTGTCGGACATACATTTACCCCGAGCACAGCGTTTCACCATTTTTTTTTTTAATGGAGAAACATTTTAAAACCCCATAAAAGTGAGCGATCCGGACTTTGCGTAATGCATTTCAATGGAAGTTCAGGCTCAGAATGTCAGAGTATAGAGGGATTATTTGTTTCAGAGTGGCTATTCCCCCAATCGTTGGGCGAATTGCCCGCGTCATAGTGGCTATTCCCCCAATCGTTGGGTGAATTGCCTGCGTCAGAGGGGCTATTTCCCCAACCGTTGGGCGAATTGCCTGTGTCCGAGTGGCTATTCGCCCAACTGTTGGGCAAATTGTCTGTGTCAGAGTGGCTATTCCCCCAACCATTGGGCTAATTGTCCATGTCAGATTGGCCATTCCGCCAACCCGTTGGGCGAATTGTCAGTTTCGGAGTGGCTATTCGCCCAACCATTCTCAGTTCATGAAATGCATGGAATATTTCGCGAAACCCCAAAACCGTTGGGCGAATTGTCTGTGTCTGTTCTCTTACTTTCCCAACCATTCTCAGCCTCCTTTGCAACCTCCTTTGGTAAAAATTTTTGGCGCTTTTTTAACAGTCTGGTCTGGAGCGCAGCGGTTTCGTCTGGAGCGCGGCATTGCTGGAAAATTTCTAAAAACTTAGGTTTAAGCGTAAATGCTGAATATGAGAGTTTCGCTGATTTTGAATGAGCACTCACTAACTATCACGAACAGAACAGTTTTTTGGATGTGATTAATAATTGCAGGACTGTAGAAAATGCAAACAAAAAAAAATCGCAGAAAAATCGACCCCATATCCATCTCATTTCAAATACAGTTTTGTCGAGTGGCCTACACATGCAAGCACTATGGACCGCCAAAACCAACTGGCAGGCCCGGCGCTAGAACAGGGAATTGGGGGGGCACAGACATGTCCCTTTATGACAATTAGGATAGTCCTGGCTCGTTCTCAATCATTTTCTTTTATTGACGTGTTTTCCAATTATTGTAATTAGTAAGTGAAGACACGGTTTCTCTCCATAAGCGATCTAACAGCGATGAAATCATGGGGGTAAATTCACTATAACTGAGAATTGGGGTGGACAAAACATCCGTTTTAAACAATTATTAGTCCTGACCTGTTCTCAGTCATTTTCATGATTAACAAAAGGTTCACTTCGAGAGCACTCCACACTTAACAGGTGTTGCTTGTTCTCTCTGATTAGGTAAGACGACAATCATTCATCTGGACGCGTATTTGCTTAATTTAATTCAGCGATTTTCAAAATTACTCTCGGTATTGAATGAAAAACAGTGGCACTCGGCAGTGAAATAGGCTATGAAAAAGCATGCGGCTCAAGCTATTTGCGCAGGTGTGCAATTTTGAATAACGTTGATTTAAATTCAGCAGAACTAAAGAGCAACAGTACCCCTGTTCCACCAACAGTTGGGGGAATAAGAGCAACAGTCCCCCCTGTTCCACCAACGGTTGGGGGAATAAGAGCAACCTTCCCCCCGTCCCACCAACGGTTGGGGGAATAAGAGCAACAGTCCCCCGTTCCACCAACGGTTGGGGGAATAAGGGCAACCTTCCCCCCGTTCGACCAACGGCTGGAGGAATAAGAGAAACAGTCCCCCCGTTCCACCAATGGTTGGAGGAATAGCCTTTGCCTATTTGTTTATCAACACGGCGAATGCACGCACAACCTGACTGCAGAAAGAGCGGCCCCTTTAAACTGTTTGACAGGTTGTCATGGTTATCTTGCAGTTGCGATGTTAGCTAGCTAGCGATGTTGTCAACGTAGCCTACTAAAACAGTTTATCGCCGAGTGATAAAACAAGTTATGCTGCTAAATTAACATTAGTAAATGGGATACGTCTGAACACGTTGACTGCCAACTACGAGACAACTCGTAATGGCGGGTCAGGGCCAGCGCTAGACCTGAGAATTCGGGGGCAATTATCCATGGCTTTATTGGCAACAATTAGTCCTGGCTAATTGAGTGGGATTGCTGCATGCCGCAATCCCACTATATGTTATTCTACCAGTTTATTTATTATTCTTCCTCTTGCGCAGTTTTACGGATCTGAACTACTTCCACATACTTCAACATATTCAAACCGTTCAAACTTCAAATTATTCAGCCTGATTCAGACATTATTGGATGTCTTCAGAATTGTCCAAAAATTCATAATTTCTGAGATATTCCACATTTCTGAAAATTTTTCCCATTAGAAATGAATGCGGAACTCTAGCCGCACTCTAGCCTGCTCTGATCAGAGCCAAGCAACCACCCAGACCATCATAGGAACTACCTAGCAACGCCTTAGCAACCATCAGGAATGCCTTGCCAACCGCCAAGCAACGCCATAGCAACCACCCAGAACACCTTAGCAACCACCTAGCAACGCCCTAGCAACCACCCGGAACACCATAGCAACCACCTGGAACACCATAGCAACCGCCTAGCAATGCCCTAGCAACCACACACAACACCATAGCAACTGCCTAGCAATGCCCTAGTAACCACCCAGACCACCTTAGCAACCACCTAGCAATGCTTTAGCAACCACCCTTAACACCATAGCAACCGCCTAGCAACCACCTGGTACACCTTAGCAACCACCTAGCAATGCATTAGCAACCACCCAGAACACCATGGCAACTGCCTAGCAACCACCCAGAACACCTTAGCAACCGCCTAGCAACATCTTAGCAACCATCCTGAACACCATAGCAACCGCCTAGCAACCACCCGGTACACCTTAACAACTGCCTAACAACACCTGAGCAACCACCCAGAATACCATAGCAACCACCTAGCAACGCCCTAGCAACCACCCAGAACACCATAACAACTGCCTAGCAACCACCTGGTACACCATAGCAACCACCGAGCAACGCGTTAGCAACAACCCAGAACACCTTAGCAACCGCCTAGCAACCACCCGGTACACCTTAACAACCGCCTAGCAACGCCTTAGCAACCACCCAGAACACCATAGCATCCGCCTAGCAACGCCCTAGCAACCACCCAGAACACCTAAGCAACCGCCTAGCAACGCCTTAGCAACCACCCTGAACACCATAGCAACCGCCTAGCAACACCTTAGCAACCACCCTGAACACCATAGCAACTGCCTAGCAACCACCCAGATCACCTTAGCAACCGCCTAGCAACACCTTAGCAACCACCCTGAACACCATAGCAACCGCCTAGCAACGTCTTAGCAACCACCCAGAACACCATAGCGCCCACCTAGCAATGCCCTAGCAACCACACAGAACACCATAGCAACCACCTAGCAATGCCCTAGCAACCACCCAGAACACCTTAGCAGCCGCCTAGCAACACCTTAGCGACCACCCTGAGCACCATAGCAACCGCCAAGCAACCACCCAGATCACCTGAGCAACCGCCGAGCAACACCTTAGCAACCACCCAGAACACCATAGCTACCGCCTAGCAACCACCTGGTACATTTTAGCAACTACCTAGCAACGCGTTAGCAGCCATCCTGAACATCATAGCAACCGCCTTGCAACACCTTAGCAACCACCCAGAACACCATAGCAACTGCCGAACAAAGCCCTAGCAACCACCCAGAACACCTTAGCAACTGCCAAGCATCACCTTAGCGACAACCCTGAACACCATAGCAACCGCCTAGCTACCGCCCTGTACACCTTTGCAACCACCTAGCAACGCTTTAGCAACCACCCTGAACACCATAGCAACCACCTTGCAACCACCCGGTACACCTTAGCAACTATTCACACTTATTTCAAGAGTCTTTCTACTCTTTCATATATTCAGCAATTCATGGTAACATTACAATCATTCACACTTTAAAAAATTTGACTTTTATTCAAACAATTTCTGTCTTAATTCTGCAACTGCAGTTCAGCATCAGCAGCTTCAGCAGACAGCAATCCCACCCGTAGTTTCTTCAGAAAAGGCCTTTTCTAGTTTCTAGTTCGCCTTTTCTAGAAGGTTTTCCAATATTAACACGTTTTCCAATTCAAGAATAATCAAGTGGCAATTGAAGACACGGCTTCTCTCCCCCATGCGATCTAACAGCAAATAATGGGCTACATTCAGTACAGAAAAATTATTTAATAATAATTAGGTCTAGGCCTATGCACTGGCACTCAGCAACAGTAATTTTTTTTCCAGCGAGAGCGGCATTTCAGAACTCTTCAGCGAATGAAGGTAATTCTGGTGACAAGCTTAGCCCTACGTGGTTTCCTCTGTTGACATTTTGCAGTCTGACAGCTGTTTATTTTTTACAGCAAGTTGCCTGACCGTGCTGCAAACACAGGTGTAGGTACTTGCCGAAATTACCTTCATTCGCAAATGAGTTCTGAAATGCCGCTCTCGCTGGAAAAAAATATTGACGTTGCTGAGTGCCGGTGCATAGACCTAATTTTTTTTTTTTTTTAAGTTTTTTTTGGGAATTTCCCTTTATTCGATAGTTATACAGTGTAGAGAGACAGGAAAGTTGGGGAGAAGAATGGGGGAAGACATGCAGCAAATGACCCGAGCCGGATTCGAACTCAGGTCGCTGCGGGAAGGACACAGCCTTTATGGTACGCGCACTTAGACCGATGAGCCACCAGGGCGCCCGACCTAATTATAATTAAATTATTTTTCTGTACTGAATGTAGCCCATTATTTGCTGTTAGATCGCATGGGGGAGAGAAGCCGTGTCTTCAATCGCCACTTGATTATTCTTGAATTGGAAAACGTGTTTATAATGGAAAACCATCTAGAATTAGCCTGGACTAATTGTTGTCAATAAAGTGATGGATAATTTCCCCCGAATTTTCAAGTCTAGTGCTGGCCCTGACCTGCCATTATGAGTTAACTCGTAGTTGGCAGTCAACGTGTTAATGACCCATACGCTTTAGGTGCAGGTGAGTGGATAAATGACGAGAAAGATGCATGAAGTCTGGGTCATTGTGAACAAGAAAAACAACTGCATCCTGACCGCGAACTGCACCTGCATGTAATTTAGAATAATATAATGTCACAAATTAATTTTAGCTTCCTTTATACTTGTTGTACACATTTGGTTTTCCCCCCTCTCATATCACTATCTTTTTGAGCTGCTGTAATGATGAAATTTCCCCACTGTGGGATCAATGAAAGTTTATCTTATCTTTCCATTGCTATGTAACCTCATCTTCAGTCACTGTCGTTATTGTAGTAAACATTTCACAACTCATTTGCTGCAATTACACAGCTGTGCCTGCGGGCATATCTAGCTTTATCATCATTCAAACCAATGAGTCTAACATATTATATGGCTCAACATTTATACCAGTGTTCTTTTTTCTCTCAGCTTGGGGTCATGCTGTAGGCATGCTCCAGCACTGATGCTCAAAGTCTGTAAAACTTGCGCGTTTTGTTAATCTTATCGAAACAGTTTGCGCAACCAACAGCACAACAAGACATGGTCGCGGCTCTTCCTGCTCTCTTTCTGCAGTCGACATGCGCAGTAGAGCGGGGTGACGTATATAGTGATGTAGACTGATAATCCCTCCATATGGGGAGAGAATACGCACCGTGATTGGCTCATCACATTTGAGGGCGGGGCTTAGCCATAGGTCAATTTAACAACTATCCCAATGCTTGTGCAGTCTCACTCGCCATGTATAGCTTCAACGTGCTGCGCCCATGTGACGTCAGAGCATCTCTGCGAGGATTCTTCTGATTGGTTAAAATATTTTCAATGGCGGTATCTATGAAATCGTCAATTCTGCTTCAGAACAGACTTACGGAGATGGATAGCTTAGTTGTATGAGCTCTATATGTTCAAACACTCGCATGAATCGTTAGCTTATGATATGATCTATCTTCCAAACTGTATTTTGAAATTCCATTGTCTATTCCTTTCAGCTTTGCAGGTTTTATTCCAGACCCTGACGTAGCGTTGGCTCATTTTACTTCTGTGTTTAGTTGTGCTGTAGATAAGCATGCTCTGGTTAAGAGACTCCGAGTAAAAAACAGAAGAAATCCTTGGTTTTCGGTTGCTTTATCCAATGAACTTCGCGAAAGGGATGAAGCTTGGGTTAAAGCTTGGGAAACTCAGGCGCCCTCTGACTGGCAGGTTTTCAGAAAACTAAGAAATAAATGCTGCATACTGATAAAAAAAGGCAAAATCTAAATATTTAATCTCATCATTGGCAAAAAGTCAGGGTAATCCGGCAAAATTTTGAAAATTGTCAAGTCTCTGAATAATAGTCCTTCTCCATTACCGCATTCTGTCCACACAGATTCTGGTCCTTCTACTGATAAGCACAAAATCTGTGACATTTTTAACCAACATTTTATAGCGGCCAGAAACCTTTTTGAAAATTTTAATAATCAATCCACGACAGGAGATATGTCTGACCTTAGCTCTAGTGCATTTACAAATTCTCAAAATCCTAGAGTATTGTTTTCTTTCAGGGAATTTAACGTGAATGAGGTCCTACTAGAATTAAAACGTGTAGATGTAAATAACTCCACTGGAGAGGATCACTTAGTCCCGAGTCTTTTGCGTCTTGCAGCCCCACTGATTGCACATTCAATGACTTGTATTTTTAACTTGTCGTTATCGACTGGGTCTATTCCCAGCGTATGGAAAGTGGCTCATGTTTTTCCTTTATTTAAGGGGGTAATCCCAGTTCAATAAACAGTGATCAGCCCATTTCAAAATTGCCATGCCTGCCTAAGATTTTAGAATCTCTTGTAAAAGAACAACTTTGCAACTTCTTAACTTTCAACAACATTTTAACGGCACAGCAATCTGGTTTCAGGCCTGGACATAGCACCATTACAGCAGCTTCATTGGTTATAAATTATTTAGTAACAGCTGTGGATAGGAAACAAAAATGTGTGGCCCTATTTATTGATTTAGCAAAAGCGTTTGACACAGTAGACCATATTATCTTATTAAGTAAGTTGTCCTCCATTGGTCTTGGTTACAGAGCGTGCTCATGGTTCCAGGACTACCTCTCAAATAGAACACAAGCTATTATTTCTGGGGATGCACAGTCTCAATTTTTAAAGGTGACGAAAGGAGTAACTCAAGGTTCCATTCTTGGCCAATTTTATTCACAATTTATAAAGATGACATTGCTTGTACTGTAACTAATTGCAAGGTTCATTTTTATGCAGATGACACAGTGCTTTATTCCTCTGCTCCAACATGCTTACAGGCCCTCACATATTTACAATCTGCTTTTAGCGTTATACAGCATGCTCTAGCTGATGTTAAACTGGTTTTAAATACTGATAAAACAAAGTTCATGATCTTTTCTGCACAGAACGCAATTTTGCCAGGTGACTCCATTTTCTCAGTGACTGGTGCTCAAATTGAGCAGGTTCAGTCTTACAAATATCTGGATATCTGGTTGGATCATGACTTCTCTATTAAGACGCATGTGTCCAACCTGTCCAAAAAACTTAGAATGAAAATCGGGTTTCTTTACAGAAACAGGTCCTGTTTTTCTTTGGACAGTAGGAAGAGGATTGTCCAGGCAACAATATTGCCCATTTTTGACAACGGAGATGTCCTCTATAGGCGTGCGTCTAATAGTACCTTAAGACCCTTGGATGCAATTTATCATAGCGCATTGCGCTTCATCACAGGTGATGGTTTCTGAACCTATCACCATGCTTTATATAATTCTGTAGGGTGGTTTTTCCTTCATTTTAGAAGGAAGCTACATTGTATTTTATTTATTTACAAAGCTTAGCTCTGCAAACTTCCCTCGTGTCTCACTAAGCTCTTATCCATCAAAATCAGAAGTCAGCATACCAGATCACAAGAGTGGATTTTGTTAGAGGCTCCCAGGACTGGAATAAATTTGGGCGGTACCTCTTTAAGTGCATTTGCACCTTGTATGCGTAATAATTCCCAGGATACTTTGAAGCTAGATTGCCTTATCCCCTTCATGTCCTTCAAGAAATTAGTGTTGGATATATTACTTTTGGAGGCCAGATGTACTTGCGTTTAGTTTAAGATAGGATTTGCGCATCGTTTTTCTCTGTCATGTATTTTATATAACTCATTTTTATTATTTTTCATTCTATTTTAAAATTTGTTATTCCTTTAATCTGGAATTGTTGTTTGTGAATTTTATGTATTTTTATCTGTGCTGTTTGTTGTTAACCTACCGTTTAATTGTTTTATAGTAATCAGGGCTCCCCTGCAAAAGAGACCTCGGTCTCAGTGGGACTTCCCTGCAATAAAGGTTATTGATTGATTGATATCGAATCTTTACTTTAACACTCTGTGGTCGCGGTCCCCCCGGGGACTTTTTGGACTGTTCCAAACACACATCTGAAGCGCCGCGAGTTTTTGTCCTAGAAACATATGAGTAACACCAATAGAAACCTTGAATCTTCCAGTTTTCAAATATATAGGTTTTGAAATAAAAATGTAATGATTGCCCTTTATAAAGAGAATTTTTTAAAAAAAGTTACGATTTTCAGCAGCTAAGCCAGCAGCAGGCTGTTACTGACACACCCCTCAGCTATTCAGAAGGTAAACACCAAGGCAATCAGTGGCGTCATTGGGTCATTGTTTGGGAGCACGAGGTGAGAACACGCCCCATTTCCCCAGTATAAACAAACGCACACGGGAAGGGATGTTTCGTTTGTTTGGATTCACCTGTAGCCTGAGGATATAGGCTACAAATGATGTAAACACAGAGAAACCAAAGAAATTGTATCAGGATACTGTTGTTTTGATAATTAGTGTGCATTTGTCTTTCTTATGAAAGGTGTGAACCAAAACCGAAACTGAAAATGTGTAAATTGGGCGGGGCTTGGGATCGGTCACTTTCGGCTACGTCACAATGGGGCAAGCAGGGGTCTGACCGAACCTCGGACAACTTTCACCTCAGGCAGTCGACAAACCAGGCATTTTGGGTTTCTGACGATGGTTGAAAGATGTTACATGTAACAGACACTCGATATGCCAACCGTGTTAAAGGCATGTTTTTTTTTAATTCCATTTCCAAAACCATAATAAGCTTTTTAATGTATTCCTAAACTAATTTAAAAAAAGATCTGAAACCTTTGTGAAATTAGTGTCTTTTTCATTGGTGATAAATCTCACCAGATAATTACAATTTACGACACAAGAATATTACAGAAGGCACTTTTATCAAACAAACCTGCGCAGTTGTATTCTCCTGCCTTTTGCAGCAATATTCATTTGAAGGGCTGTAATAAAACGTTTCATGCTAGCTAGCTAATTAGCCATCCCATTGACTTGAATAGACCGCTGACTAACAACAAACACTAGCGATTGATAATGGTCACCAGCGAGCTACCTTGGTACCCTTACCGTCGCGGGGAGTGCATTAACTGGGCAGTTAATAAAATTAACAAGGTGGCTAACAAGCTAGCTGCTTGTAACTGACATTCAACGACAATACTTCTTACCTGCATAATATTTAAAACAGTGGACAAGTCGCTTTGTCTGTTTATACGGAGTTCAAAAAGACAAGGAGGGGAGAAAGGCTTGGCTGTTAGCTAGAAATCAGGAGAAAAAAGTTCTCTCTGTCCCCTCGATCCGTGCTGTGCAGTGATCATTTCTGAGAGCAGTGTTTTAACGGGACAGGGGCAAAGATGAAGCTTATGAAAGGAGTAGCCAGAGTTAACTAGCGCTTCCTTTTAACAACGTTGGCATTAGCCATATGATTCAAAATGAACAATTCGGTCGACGGCAAATGTGCTCAACCAGGGTACAGTGAAGTGAGGAAACCAGAGAGTAATTTGATAACGTACACGGACATTCATCGACGTTCCTTATAACGGGGAAAACTTCCAAGCACATATCTTTTTAGGGGGTCATTAAAAGCCTCGGTCATGTTAACTTAACTTTTCTGCTCGCACTTTAACGTTGACACTGAGTCACATTTTGATCTTCCCATTAGTAAGTGTGCCGCTTTTCATCCTCCAAAAAGCACATAGTGAGGGAGACAAAATGTCAATTCCAAAATAACACCGACTCGCATGCAACACATCAGTGAACGGAACCGGCGCCACTATGCTTGTTGTTTTGAACTCAGGCAAGGCTGAAGTTTCCTGGTTAGTTGTCTGGCCTTGCAACAGTAACAATGGGAGGCGGGGCTTGGGATCGGTCAATTAGATACAGATTAGGTGTGAATGATAGGTAGCCTACTGTGTGTGTCAGATAGGCTGTAGGAAAAAGTTACATCAGATATGCAGATTTGTGTCATTATGTCTCTGTTTTGTAATGGTGAATTCAATGTTTTAAAAAGATAATGAAAGAGCAACTTATATTACAATATTTATAATACTTAAAATATTTTCTATTCAATTTTTTCAGTGATGTGGAGAACATCCCACCTGCACCAGCTAGGTACCATTACCTTTTGAACATATTACAGGTACCATTACCTGTTGAACAATTTATTGAGTATCTTACAGTTGAAGAGGATTTTTGTGAGCTCTTTTGGATTTGGACTCACTTTAGGAACTGGGTTGCCTGTGTCAGACTACATGGGAGCAGAGAGCCACAGTAACACTTACTTACTTTGCAGTAGCTTGCAAAGCTTTGGGGGGAG
This sequence comes from Gymnothorax javanicus, assembly GCA_029692085.1. Taxonomy (NCBI): domain Eukaryota; kingdom Metazoa; phylum Chordata; class Actinopteri; order Anguilliformes; family Muraenidae; genus Gymnothorax; species Gymnothorax javanicus. The sequence goes on from CM056195.1 coordinate 103,240,645, forward strand.
GTAACTACAATGCCCTGGCAGAGCCATTGACAGATGGACAGCCATCGGTACATGGACACTGGCAGAGGGAGGGAACAGTTACAGGTGTGATACACCCATCTAATCAGTGTTCATTTGGAAGAGCCACTGGCTTCAGTAAGTCTGACTTTTTTACAATTTGTATTGAAACTTCATTACATTTCTGAATGCTCTTCTTACTTTTTTGTAGCCAACACTTTTGTTTACAAGGTCCAAGTCTTGGCCAGATACATTTATAGTGTGTTCTTTTGCAAGATTTGAAGACCTTTGAAAATATGTTTTTGTCTAGTTGTGTTTACACTGAATTTTAATAAAAACTAATTTCATTACATTCACTTTACTCTCATATTATTGTTGAGGTTTTCTAGAATATCACCGTATGTGCCACTTTTGCACAGATGTTTTTAGTTAGATGAAAAACTTAAAAATGTCAAGGTGTAGCAGACTGCCTCAAAGTGTCTGAAAGGCCTCGGACCTCTGAGTGTTAAAGGAGCTGTATGTAAGTTTGTGGCCAAAACTGGTAGTGCAATCACATTCAAAATACTGCAGAGCGCAGTATACCCTCTCCCTCTCCCCCAGACGAGAGGTTGCCAGCTAGGTTGCCGGATCCAGCAAGAACGTCTACTACAAGGAGCTACCGTGGCTACGTTTCAATATCACCAATGATTTGCTCTCACAGGGTTATGTTCAGTTCAGTTCAGAAAAGATCGAGACTAATGACTAACTAACTTTAGCAATGGTCGTATTGGTCAACTTGCTCGTCACTCTTCTGTGTTGATAGCCCACTAAAGTCCATACTATAATATGCGTAAAGAATGAATGAGGACTCATTTGACCGATGTACTGTCTCAATTACATTTCATATTGCCATAATGGCTGTGCTAATGTTGGAACGGTTTCCACAGCGTCTCAGCATAATGCCAGAAAGCGGACTCGAATAATGCATTGCTAATGTCAGCAATGACGAGTCGCGGTTTTTATTTCTCAAACAATTTGTTACCTAGTCAATTCGATGACCCACCTGCATTCGCACTAACATACCATGAACGAACATACATAACGTTGTTCGACTGAAGAGAATATTTGAAATGTCCGTGCCTACATTGAATAGAATTAAGTTAGCCAAACTTAGCTGAATCTTACCTGCCCAGGAGAAAATTAGCAACTTCGGCGTCGGTCTTCAAATTCTTCTCCGCTTTCAGCCGTCTCCATCTTTCAAAGGCATGTCCTATACAGATCCTTGTTTTGTTTCTGACTTTGTTACGACGTATTTCAGAATCATAACGAGGCCTTTTAGGTTTAGTAACGTCAGACATTTGTGCTCCAAAATGCTGGTAGCTGCAGCTCAGTGGTAACTGGCAACCTGGATGCCGAAATGCTACTGACTTCGTGATTGGGAGATAGGTGGAGGGTGGCGCAACAGGTCAAAACACAAAATGAAAACAAAAGCATTAGTTGTGGGCTGCAACTTAGCTTTTGTAATGAGAATATTCTGGCTGGACTACTGTTGTCAGTGATATAAGTATTTGAAATTAACACCATTCCTTAATGTCTGGTGATATATCAGGGCCATTTCATGATTAATCAACATACATTTCTTACATATTGCACCTTTAAGGGAGATCATATTGCGTATAGACCGATCCATAGCTCCGCCCACCTTCTAAATACGCATAGCAACCGCCGGACCTAGGTCAAGCTTTGCTGAAGATGGCGCCAACGTCCCTTATAACCTTATTGGAAGCGCTTCCTGAAAACATCAATCCCGAGTTTTTAAAAACGGATTGCATCGCAAAAAAAAAGCAAAAGACAAGGATTATAATTATTTTTTATCTGGGTATATTCACGAAGTGTCATTTTCTGTTATAAACGCCCGTGAAGTTGAAGCGAAATGCAAATGCTATCGCTCAATGCTGAAGTCCCAGAAGCCCCACACATTGATAATAATGATCGACAAGGAACAGAGAAGCATTGTTCACGGCCAGTGCTCTTGCAAAGCAGGGTGCGTAGCATTCAATTTACATATGGTGTGATCAGATCATAAACCTTTTCCGGAGCACCCAAGTGTTATTGCCCAAGACAGTCTTTGATTGAGACAGAGCTCTGAGTGAAGCCTGCATTAATCGTATCAGGTGTGTTTCTGCACTGTTTGAATGAAAACCTGCAGCCTCTTGACCCTTTTACGGCCCAGTGCAAAGCCATCAAGAGGCGTTATTGTTCGTAAACAAAGCGAGTTGAGCTTTCAGAATAATGAGTAATTATTAGCAAATAAATTGCCATATCCAGCCCTCTCCCTCCTGAAAGTAGTGTTTACGACCCTGTCTGGGTATCTCGTGTCCGATTTACACTCACCGTAACAACACCGCTTTGCCATTGTGAGATTTTATAATTACAAAAATGCGAAAACAAAGCGCGAATGTATTCTTCCCAATAGAGAAAGCAGTTCGGATAAGTGTTTGCCCGAGGTTATGGCGAGCGCTAGCTGGGTGCGGTCACGTGACTGCAGCCTTGGATCTCATTGGCTGGATAGGCCTGGGTGGGCTGTACTCTTGATCAGTCTATTGCAAGGGTTACAGAATCAAGCCTTTATAAAATTGAAAACACATGTATTGATTATAGTTATCCAAGAAAATGAACTAAAAGTTCAACTAGGTGTGAAATATTTTAGATAATTTGCATACCTATGATTCAACTGCCTTCACAAAGAGTTGTATTTGTAGAGTTATACATATTTTGAACTTACATCTTGCTAATGACGAACTGAGAAAATAATCTGGACACACACTACTTTCTAAATCGAGATGCACGCTTTTCTATGGCCTCTTGTTTGTCAGGCTTTGGCATCTGTGCTGTGTCGGAAGGTAGTGAGGGAATAGATGCATGTGACAGTTTTGTCCTCGAACTTGATGGTGGGGTCTAGGCGTCGCTGCAGAATTTGTAGATTCAGATTACTGATTACAGATTCTGATGGAACGTTTGGGTTGTTGGTACATAGATCTTTTTGTCTACCCACTCTTTGGTCTGTTTGGGATACACCAAACTGAATCTAGGATTGCCCGAAAAAAAAAAAAAACAATAATTGCTCATATACAAATTAGTAATGAAGCAATATGAACATTATCGACCACTGACCACTCCAGCAGACTTCACTATGTTGCGTGTGGCGATAGTTCACTGCTTGCATGTAAACACAAGTTCGAGGCTACCTCAAGTTTTCTATGTCCTCTTCTTCTTCGTATTTTGAGTCCTCTAGGTAATGGAACTTCACTCTTCCCGAGGAAAAAAAACGTGGCTCCTGGCTAAGTGGCTCTATTGGACATTTTGGCGAAAAACATTGTGAAAATTACGTCTTTTCGAGTCAAGTCATAGTCGGGGCTGACAGACACTCAGAAAATGTCACACGAGCAGATGGAGACATTTAATGTTTTTTAGCGTTGCTTTTTTAAGCTTGAAAAAGTGGCCACCATTGAATTCCATTCATTTGGATTTCTCTTCAATGCTGTTTTTCCTTAAAACTCCAAAACTGTTTTCAGGACAAAAGAAATTAACCAACCCTTCAATTAGCCTTGGGGTGAGTATATGATGAGTGAATTTTCATTTTTGGGTGAACTTTCCCTTTAAGGGAAATGACTACAGCAAGACTATTCAAACCTTGAACGAACTGCTGCTGAAAGCACCAAAAATCATAGTCCATGTTAGATGCTTCCCGGAAAAAAAAAAAATTTGAACTGACATCAGCATTTATCAGCTGAATTGAGCTTAGCTGAGGTCTGCAGAATCATCTCCTTTCAACTAATTACTCTCATCCTGTTCCAGTTTCTTTTGCACACTTAGCAATCAAAGAGTTGATTTGCTTAATTACGTATTCCAATCTGTAGATGGTCCACTTTATGAAGGTGCCATGTTTTGTCACATTTATGAATTTAAATGGTCATGGAACTGCGCAGATTTGCATGAATGTGATTGCAAATTTTTTTGCGGGCTTACTAGCCATTTCCTTCAGATGCTATCATTTGTATCTCACGTTCACGTTTGATCAAAAAAATGTTTTCTACCTTGTGTATTTTTAGACGCTTAAAATTCAGGGTGATTATAAAATGAATCTCTTAATTTTAAGTTAATCTTAAATAATCATTTAAAAATGCTATGAGCAGAGATGGAATTTCACCGTTCAACAATCAGTCGGCTGTCTATCCGAGAATGGAACACAGGCACTGTCACTGACCGACCCCGATTAGGGCATCCACGAATGACTTTGGTAGCTCGAGCGCGCCACATCTGGTTACAGCCTGTACGTGAGAGATTCCGGACAGCAACCCAAACTGATCATGAGACGAGGGGTCCGAGACGATTGAGTGTGAGCGCAAGTACCGTTTGACGCCGTCTACGTGAGCAAAACATGCGTGCACACGGCCCCGACAGAAAACCCATTTTTCGCCCATCAACAGGATAAGGAACTCTTCACTTCTGACTCGGGGCACCTGCCTCTGTCATTTTTTTGGCACTTTATTTCCCTGGTTCTGTCTGAGAATGGAAAACAGGGACTGTTGCTGACCGACTCCGCTCAGGGCAGCCATGCGTAAATGGGCAAAAAGTGGGTTTTCTGTAGGGGCCGTGCGCACACGTGTTGCTCACATTGATGGCGTTGTACGAAACTTGTGCTCACCCTCAGATGTCTCGGTCCCCTCGTTTCATGATAAGTTTGGGTTGTTGTCCAGAATCTGTGATGTACAGGCTGTAACCAGATGTGGCGCTCTTGAGCCACCATAGTCACTCGTGGCTGCCCTAAGCGGGGTTGGTCAGTGACAGTGCCTGTGTTCCATTCTCGGATAGACAGCCGACTGATTGTTCAACGGTGACAGTGCAAATGACGCACCACCTCTCGGCAGCTGAGACCTGCCCGTAACATGCCAGTGCCTCTTTTTCTCTTTCCTGTGTCACAAGCCGTTCCATTTTCTTGATGCAGTTGCATTTTTCATTTTTTTTGTTGGCTTCATGTAGGCTATTGACCACACCCAAAAGAACAAGTCAAGTGTCACTGTACACATCACAGACAGCTCAATGTTTGCTCTATTACTGCAGTGCTCGGCACGTTCACGTGGCACTCATCAGGATTACAATATCACACGCTTTTTTTTATTTCCACTAGTGCCTTGCTTTTTTTTTGGCTTGCTAGTTAGTATTCATAATTGGTTACAGGACAAAACACAAAGAGAGGTTGTCAGTGGAATCTCATCTGAGCTAGGTATGGTGGGGAGTGGCGTCCCTCAGGGATTGGTGTTGGGACCCCTGCTGTTCCTCATCTACATTGATGACCTTGATAGGAATATTGAGAGCAAATTAGTTAAATTTGCAAATGATACTAAATTGGGAGGTTTGGCAAATGATCTTGAGTCCACTAAAGTGATTCAGGGTGATTTGGATAGAATCCAGAATTGGGCAGAAATGTGGCAAATGAAATTTAATGCAGCGAAATGTAAAGTTGTACATGTAGGTAATAAAAACATTAGACAGGATTACTTCATGGGAGGTTTTAAACTGGAATGTGCTCCACACGAAAAAGATCTGGGAGTGATTGTTGACCAAACCCTCACAGGCTCTAGCCATTGTGCCATAGCAGTTAAAAAAGCCAATTGGATGCTGGGATACATTGCCAAAAGTATTGAGTACAAATCCAATGAGGTGATGCTTCTTTTGTACAACACATTCGTCAGACCACATCTGGAGTATTGTGTACAGTTCTGGGGACCATACTTTAAGAAAGATATTGAGGCTCTAGAAAAAGTTCAGAGAAGAACCACTAAGCTAATTCCAGGTATAAAAGATGAAAGCTATGAGAAGAGGCTGAAGATCCTTACTCTCTTTAGTCTTAGGAAAAGGAGACTTTGGGGTGTTCTGATTGAGGTCTTTAAATATGTTAAAGTAATTAACAAAGTGAATTATGGAGGATTCCAAGGGTGAGGTAAGGGTTGACCAAGGGTAAATTTAGCACTGATATTAGGAAATATTTTTTCACTCAAAGAGTAATTTCAATGTGGAATAGCTTGCCTGACCATATTGTTCAGGCAGAAACCTAGGGAATTTTCAAGAGCAGTCTTGACTTAAAGCTAGATTCCATTGAGTCATTGAGTATCTGAAGTGATATATTCACAATAGTAAAAAGAAACTGGTGAGCATAGTTGGGCTGAATGGCCTGTTCTTGCCACTCATGTTATGTTATGTTAAAGCAATACATGACAGTTTCTTAAACTTTTGACTAAACGGCACCCCTGCAGTTCCCGGGTGTAATTGCACTGTTGTAAATACGTGCGTTTGGCCTAGTGGTCCGGGACGGACCACGGCCACTTCAGGCACTCACAGTAAAAGAACTGCTGACATTGTAGAAATGGTAGAATGATCATTCGCAATATTTTTAGTCAATATAACAGTAAAATAATTATAAGTCATTTTTGTTAAGGTACAAAAGTTGTCATGTATTGCTTTTATGGCGCTAAGTATAAATACAATTTAACTCACTGATGCATTGAAGAAAACCTTTCCTCATTGAATCACTCCTCCAGAGACAGATCTACCCGGTCGAGGGAACCTTCCAGTCATGTTTCATTCTGAATAATTCCCATTGACCATGTCTGTAACTGATTTAAATCCTATAAATGTGATGGGCTCTTTTTTGAAGTCTTTTTTTCGTTGAAATCGCGTCTTTTTCAGCTGTGCAACTGTGCGTAACGTTAAGAGAATACAGCCTCACTTGCTGTTACGCAAAGGTTTAAATACTTTTCTGATGGTCTAGTCAATCTCTTTCAGTTACTGTGGAAAGTTAATACTCTATGGCATTGGATAAGAAATGTGTCAATCAATAGTCATTACGGGGAAAGTTTCACGTGGACGTGAACTATAACTGTGCATCACGCAGATGAGCCGAAGTAAGCAATTGAGTGACTGGCTAATCAATGAGAGGACGTAGTTGGATATAAGGGAGCGCTGAATTCGTAGATGGAGGTGTTTACGTGTAAATCCACTGTTTTTTTTTTTAAGAAATATATTTATTGGGTTTTTCAAATTAACAAATGAAACGCTCATAGAAAATACACTCATAAGACATAATAACAGAAAAAAAAGTAGCATAAAACTAAACCAACAATAGTATACAAAAACATTCAGCAATTCAGCAATACTTTGCAACCATAATGTTGAATGTTACATTGTCTTCATATATTACCACACAAATTAATTTTCAAGTACCCAGCAAGCGTTTACTTTGGTGACTCTTGAGAAATTTAATAAATTGTCCCCACATTTTAAGAAAGCTCTGTGTTTTCCCTTGAGTGGCATAGGTCAGTTTTTCCATGGCTTGACAACTGGAAAGGCTTTTGAACCATTGTCCAGCTGTAGTTGTATCAGTACTTTTCTAAGCAGCTGCGATGCATTGTCTTGCCTGAAGCGAACATAGAGTGACTATCTTTTGATTTGCACCTGATACTACCCCAATTCCGAAATAGTTGGGCTGAAGTGTAAATTGTGAATAAAGTCAAAATGCAATGACTTTCAGATCACATGAGCTAATATGTTATTTACAATAGAACATAGATAACATTTCAAATGTTGAAACTGAGACATTTACATTTTTCTCCACAAAATGAGCTTATTCTAAATTTTCTGGTGACGTGTCTCAAAAAAGTTGGGACACAGGCAAAAAAGGGCTGAAAAACCAATTAATATATAAGAGAATCAGCTGAAAGAACATTTAGCAAGTAATTAAGTTAACTGGCATCAGGTGTGTAACATGATTGGCTATAAAAGGGATGTCTTAGAGAGGCTGAGTCTCTCAGCAGTAAAGATGGCCAGAGGCTTTCCAACCTGTGAAGGCTTGCTTAAAAAAATTGCGGAATACTTTAAAAACAATGTTCCTCAACGTCAAATTGCAAAGGCTTTGAAGGTCTCATCATCGACAGTGCATAACATCATCAAAAGATTCGGAGAAACTGGAAAAATATCTGTGTGTAAGGGACAAGGCTGACGACCTTTACTGGATGCCCGTGATCTTCGGGCCCTCAGACGCCACTGCATCACTCACCGGCATGATTCTGTCATTGACATTACTGAATGGGCCCAGGAATGCTTCAAGAAACCACTGTCTGTAAACACAGTCCACTGTGCCATCCAAAGATGCCACCTAAAACTCTATCATGCAAAAAGGAAGCCATTGTTGAGCATGATCCAGAAGCGCCGCCGTGTTCTGTGGGCCAAGGCTCATTTAAAATGGACTGTAGCAAAGTGTCCTGTGGTCAGACGAGTCCAAATTTGACATTCTTGTTGGAAATCATGGGTGTCGTGTCCTCCGGGCTAAAGAGAAGAAAGACCACCCCTCCTGTAATCAGCATTCAGTTCAAAAGCCAGCATCTCTGATGGTATGGGGATGCATTAGTGCATATGGTGTGGGACACTTGCATGTTTTAAAAAGCACCATGAATGCTGAAAGGTATATAAAGGTTTCAGAGCAGCATATGCTCCCCTCCAGATGACATCTATTCCAGGGAAGGCCTTGTGTATTTCAGCAGGACAATGCAAAACCACATACTGCAGCTATTACAACAGCATGGCTTCGTAGTAGAAGAGTCCGTGTGCTGAACTGGCCTGCCTGCAGTCCTGATCTTTCACCGATTGAAAACATTTGGCGCATAATTAAATGAAAAGTCCGTCAAAGGAGACCCAAAACTCCTCAGCAGCTGGAAGCCTGTATTAAATGAGAGTGGGATCAAATTCCAGTGGTTAAACTCAAGAAACTTGTTTCCTCAATGCCCAGACGCCTCCACTCTGTGTTAAAAAGAAGAGGGGATGCTACATCTTGGTAAACAGGCCCCTGTCCCAACTTTTTTGAGACCTCTAGCAGCCATCAAATTTGAAATGAGCTCATTTTGTGGATAAAATTGTAAAATTTCTCAGTTTCAACATTTGCTATGTTATCTCTTTTCTATTGTTAATAAAATACTGGCTGGTGTGATTTGAAAGTTATTGCGTTTTGATTTTATTCACAATTTACACTTTGTCCCAACTATTTCGGAATTGGGGTTGTATTTTTAGTTCAGGTGGGAGTAGTCCTAGAATAAATATCCGGGGGCAGAGTGGCAAATCAATGGAGGTAATATTAGATATAGTCCGTATGATCTCTTCCCAGAATGTTTTAATTTTTGGGCAGCTCCAAAGGCAGTGAAATAAGGCGCCTTCTTCCTGGCAACATTTGACACACACATCAGGATTATTATTGTTAAAGCGGTGCAGAAGGGAAGGAGTTATGTATGTACGCATTATCCATTTCAGTTGTAACAATTTAAATCTAGTGTTAATTGTTTGGGTTTGTGCGTCATAGCAGATACTCCTCCACTCTTCTTCAGAAATTTCTGCATTTAAGTCACTCGACCAAGCCAGCCTATTTTTGTTTGAGGATTCTTTAGATTTTTGTGCAATCAATTTGTACACCATAGATACCTGGCCACGACCATGAACGTGAATTGCGCGTTTTTGGTATGTGATGACTATAATTGACAGTAGAATGACCGTGTCAATACCATGTCAAATTTTTGCTTCAGAAAACTTATGTTTCTTAACTATTTAATTGGGATATCATTGGCTGACTATAGCTGAAGTGGTTGCTACAAAGGACAACGTTTTTTCCTGTCATAAGAGAAAATTTTTTTGAACTGCTGGATAGACACTATGGGCAAGGATATTTAGCAGTTTGCACATCAGGCATAGCTGAGGAGTTAAATTCATGCAACTTCTGGGAAACAGGGATGGGACTGAACTCCATATTCCATATTCAGAACCGTGTTCGAGCTTGGCTTGCTAGTGAACATTCAAAAACTGATCCAGGTGTACCATCTGGTGGTAGAATAGTGTAACTGCGTGCCTAAATAGAGCAGCTGCATGTCCGCTGGCATCTTCAGAGGGGTTAAATAGAGAAATATACGCAAAGAAGAAAAGGCCACGGAAAGTTATCTTTTTGATCCATCTCTTGAGCTGCCAGGCTTTCGCACCGCGCTCCGCATTTTGAGATATTGCAGCAGCATTTTCTTTAGTTTGCGACGGCACTGTTTGTTCTGCGTTTACGTGAATATAAATATTTGCAAATTATTCCGTAAATATCTATGTTTCTGTGTGTAGTATCCAGTTGTGATTGAATGTTTTCCTCCGCCCAAATTTTTGTGCAAGCATTTAATTTCTTTGTTTGACCAGAGAGATCCTTTCACCGCTTTGTTTGTTGGAACAAAAGAGTCGAAAAGACCGCATGACAGTCCACTTCCGTGTTCAAGTCCGATTGCTTTCACATTTAATACGAATATGGAGGAACCGTGCCCGAGACCACCTCTTCCAAGCAGACTCACGTACTATGCCCGAGCACAATTCATTTGTATTCACACTTGGTAAATTAACTGGACTTTGGGGTCAAGTGTACTCAGATCCGTGCCCAAGCCCCGAGTGTGAAAGGACCCTTAAACACATTTCAGTGGGTGGTAGTCTATTCTGATATATGCTGTTTAACAGTGCCATGAATTTATTAGGGTAGCTTGTTTGCTGTGTGAAGCTTTGAGTCAGACTAGTCCAACTGGATGAGCTACTTGGGGGTCATCCCGAGCTGGCAGCAGAACTGTCCGAACACCGGCATTTCAGGTTGTAGGTAGCTGGGTACTTATTAGTGCGGGATAGTGCCAGTGAGTGTATTTACGCTGTTGTTCCTGATACAAATTGTAAGGGGATGCTCTCTTTCCTAAACTCATTTTGCCCAGCTGACTGTTAGTAGTGGACTCCATCAGCTGACTTTACTGAGAAGCTATTTGGCTGTTGAAACTGGGGAGGTGGTAGTGCCACCAACAAACTGCGTGAGTCGAGTGGAGAAGAGGTTGTTAACACCTCCGGAGCCTCCTCTGCAACATTATAAATTGGTTTTGTCTTGTTGCGATTCTTAATTAAACTTGTCACCTAACTATGAAATTGACTTCATTACCCATGGTGCCACAGGATGACTCCGATGACGACATGCTCCACATCAGGCAGCGGCAGTCTCATATGCAGCGGCCCAGAAACGCCTCTATTCGCAGCACCCTGACAGAGGACTTTGAGTTACCCTGTGATGAAGGAGAGGACACTGCCACATCCGAGGTAATGGCATATGCCGAACAGGAGCCATCTCTTGCCCTCCTTCTGGCTCAGCTTGCGCCCAACCTGAGACTCTGTGCCCATGACTGGTTTCGCATTCTAAATATTGCACTGCCAGAGAGCACGTGCCAATTATTAATGCTTTCTCCTCTCCGCCTGCACTGGGGTGGGTTTCACATCCCTTAATTTCAGACTGAGCTGGATAACCTGGGAAGTTGTCTAGCCAGCTCGGCAATCCTACTTTGTGATTACTGGCCCTGGAGGGAAAGTGCTCAAGTATACAAACTGAGAGCAAGAAAATGCGGTTGGTAGTTGCATGTCGTGTGATTAAGATTGAACACATGAAATACTTACATCTGTGTGGGTACGTGTCAGGAGTGGGTTACTTGTTTGATGTCCCGAGGTTACTGATTCTTCTCTTTGCTTCAGTTTTATTGTGAACCATTTTCGCGAACATTTATAAACTATTGCATTGATTGTTATGACAGCGACTAGCGAGGAGACAGGCTACTTGCCTGTATGCCAGATTGGCTCTGAATTGGTTTGAGGTCATCTTGGATTGTGTTTAAAATTTATGGAGGCAAATTCGTACAATGCAAGTCTCATAAAGCTAACATGCTTCTGATTGCTTTTGTTATAGATGGAGATTTATGCAACTTCAGCATTGTCAGTCATCAAAAACAGGCCACAGATTGTGTGCTATGCAGGGCCGCTGCTAAGCTTTTGGAGGCCCTAAGCATAATTGGTCATAAATGGTCAGGGAGGCCCCCCCCCCGAAATACACACACAAAACCTTCCGAGTTCCACTCCAACCTTTGCTATTTATTCTAAAATTAAATATACATATATATATATATATATATATGAAAATGTATATTAAGAAATATATAAAACAAATTGTCACCACAGAATAACAATAACAGCAACAACAACAGCAGAAATATCTTGTCTCACTACTGTTCATAATAGGATAAAAAGTGATTCAAAAACATCATATGCATCAGCTTAAGTCTGCTATTTATCTGTAAAGCACTTCATTTTGTCATAACTATCTAGTACAATGATAGAATTATATTAAACTATTATATTAATTTTGTGGAACATAGACAAATAACTTCAATATCTATATACTTTAATCATACACATTAAACAAAACAGTGGTGGCATTTTGTAAATGACCAAAAGTGAAGATACCATATTTTGGCCCAACCATGACAAATTCTAAAATTTACCAGCAGATGTCGCCCTTTCCTTAGCCTCAGATGGACTGGAACCCCAACATGCAGTATAAAAAGCCGACCAACTAAACTGTGTGTTGCATTGTGAAATCTAGATTAGTTTATATCACTAAGAGCTTAAAACTACATCAAATCCAATTGCTAGATAACCTAGCCTAGGTTGCTGATGTTAGCTATGAGCAATATCAGTGAACGTTAGCAAAACAATTAGACCTATAAAACACGGACTTACCAGCAAGGGATGCACGGGCGTCATCTCTGTTTTCTCTTCTTCCGTTTTTCAGCGCCAGATTCATGCTGTCTCTTACTTGCCATTATGCCTCAACATTAAGAAAACAGCTTGATAAAGCAGGCTAATACTTCAGGCAAAAGGCTAGAGAACCGGAGCAAACTCTCATGCAAAAAGACGAGAACTTTGGGCTGTACCATTTCGGGGCGCTCTTTTTTATATATTAGGTAAAAAAATTAATTTGTCCGAATTGATTGATAGGGTACACAAAAAAAAAAAAAAAAAAACGGTGGGCCTGTTCAAAACTAATTTATATATTTTTTGTAATGTGATAATGTAATAATTATCATGACATTTATCAACCTTTTTTGGTCAATTTTGGGGGCCCCCGCCAGGTACTTAGGGCCCTACGCGCTCTGCGTATTCTGCATATAGGGAGTGGCGTCCCTGGTGCTATGGCAGTTTTTAGCTTACTGGCCCTATGGGCCGATAGGCTATTGTCGTGGTGTGGCGTCCGTCGTCCGGAACATTTTTTATCTTTTTTTTGGCCTGATGAATTTTCGTGTATATTTGCAATAACATACTACTAGACCATATCTCCAGACGTTTTTCTCGGATTTTTGATTGAATCATTTTTGTCCGTTTTATGGGCCCTTGAAATTTTGGTACCGATGTTAAAGGTAGGACTGAGAAATTTTAAAAAATTATTTCTCAAAAACTGCTTGATAACTTTTTTCTAAATCAGGCAATCAACTTACCTTGGTACCATCAATGTACAGTGCGAGCGCCATTTTGATTGAATCGACGGAAGTGGGTCTATTGGGGGCGCTGTACTTTATGAATATGCAAGATGGCCTGTGGAGGCCAAAAGGTTGCAGATAGAGATTAAGTTTGTATTATCGACATATAGGAAGTCATATATGACCTATAGTTTGGCAATATTAAATTTGACCACAGATGACTTTGAAAGGTCAAATTCGAGGTCAGGGAATATATTAACAATGTTAAAAGATATGACTTGAAATTTCAAAAAATTATTTCTCAAAAACTGTCTGATAACTTTTTTCTAAATCTGGCAATCAACTCACCTTGATACACTTTATGTACAGTGCGAGTGCCATTTTGATTGAATCGACGGAAGTGGGTCTAGTGGGGGCGCTGTACTTTAACATTGGGTTTAATGAAGAATGGGCCAAATCGCCGGTGGAAGGTAAATGGTTGCAGGTAGAGATTAAGTTTGTATTACTGACATATAGGAAGTAATATATGACCTATATTTTGGCTGTGTTAAAGTTGACCTCAGATGACCTTGAAAGGTCAAACTTGAGGTCGAGCAAAATGTTACAATTTTCAAAGGTTTCTAGGCTTGAAAATATTGAAGATTGGGAACATATGTGCATTGAACACTTATAGGAAGTCATGTATGAACTTTCATTTGGTGGCCTTGATCTTGACCTTCGGTGACCTTTGAAGGTCAAACTTCAGATAGTGAAATTTCAATGACTTCTATCACCAAAACTATTACAGATAGAGCTTAGGTTTGTATTGCAAGCATATAGGAAGTCATGTATGAAGTTTCATTTGGTGACATTGAACTTGAACTTCAGTGACCTTTAATGCCCAAACTTCACTGTGAAATTTCAATGACTTATATCAGCAAAATGATTACAGATAGTTCCGGTTTGTATTGAAGATGTGTAGGAAGTCATACACGAACTTTCGTTTGGTGACCTTGAACTTGACCTTCGCTGACCTTTGAAGGTCAAACTTCACATCGTGAAATTTCAATGACTTCTATCACCAAAACTTTTACAGATAGAGCTTAGGTTTGTATTGTGGCAATATAGGAAGTCATGTATGAAGTTTCATTGGGTGACCTTGAACTTGACCTTCAGTGACCTTCAACGGCCAAACTATACAGTGAAACTTCAATGACTTACATCAGCAAAATCGTTTCAGATTGAGTGTAGGTTTGTATTGGAGACGTATAGGAAGTCATGTATGAACTTTCATTTGGTGACCTTCATGTTTACCTTCAAAGGAATAGAGAAAATTCAATGACTTCTGTCACTGAAAAGGTCACAGATGGAGCCTAGGTGTGTGTTACTGACATAGGAAGTCACATATGCACTTTCATTTGGTGACATTCAGCTTGACTGTTGATGACATTTGAAGGTCAAACTTGACATAATACAATTACACTGACTTGTATTGCCAAAACGGTCACAGATAGTCTAGGTTTGTATTAGAGACATCTAGGAAGTCATATATGAACTTTCATTTGGTGACCTTCGTATTGACCTTCAGAGTTCAAATGTGACCTAGTGAAAATTCCGTCACTTGTATCACTAAAACGGTCACAAATGGAGCCTAGGTTTGTGTAACTGACATCTAGGAAGTCACATATGAACTTTTCATTTGGTGACATTCAACTTGACTGTTAGTGACCTTTTAGGGTCAAACTCGGCAGTGAAATTACCCTGACTTTTATCACCAAAATGGTCACAGATGGAGCCAAGGTTTGAATAGAGATATTTAGAAAGTCGTATATGAAATCCATTTGCTGACCACAACTTGACATTCTGTGACCTTTAAAGTTCACAATTGACGTATTGAACACATATTGACATATTATAATGACTTGTATCACCAAAACTGCTTCAGAGCTTAGGATTGTATAACAGAAGGTCTTACAAATGTATTTGAACTTTTATTTAGTGACCTTGACATTGATTTTCATTGATTCAAATGTCAAACTTCACATGAAATTTTCATAACTTGTATCATCGCTGTAAGACTGCTTGCCGATAAGCTACAGGACCTTGGTCCTATTTTTTCTTTTTTTAAAGGAGGACTATCATAGCTGGGAAAAGTGGGTTATATTATCTCAATATATCATGAAAAAAGCTCCTACGACTTTTTTTTCTTTATTTTGTGATTTCTTTAATTTTTATGAGCGATTTTACAAAACTAGCGGACCGCTCCATTATCACCACAGCACACGAAAATTCAGCCTCGATTTTGAAAATATCCGCTTGGGGCGCCCCTAATCGTGACGTCGGTGCGGCTGCCAGTGCCATGAATGTCCATTGTCCTGCGGTCCTGCATTGTGATTGTTGAATGACCGAGATATTCCCGCTTCCTCTATGGGGCAGACAGACGAGCTTGATTACTACCTTTTTCTATCCGACACAACTTTAATTTAGAGGTGAACTAACATCAGAGGCCATTTGAAATGCTTCCGGAAAGAAAAGTGCGATTTGAAGTCTGCTAATTACCAGCGAGGCTGGACAGCTGCCGTCACCTTGGCATAATTAGCTCACCTTAAATCAATTCCTGTGTACTTTGCCTAACTTGTAATCAAGCCATTTATTCAGCCAACTGACCAATCAAAACCAAAATCTAGCCAATAATGATTTAGAAGAGATAATGAGAAGCAGACAAACCGAACCAGGCTACCGTGTTAGATTGAAATAATGTCAGTAATCTGAATAAACAGCAGACCTCTGAATTCCACCTCTCGTCGGAAAACTTTCACGTATTTTTAAAAAATATTTCTTAAAAATAAAATCATGTCCCGAGAACCAGATTCAGTGTCCAGGGGTTGGGTCGTCGGGGCCCCCGCCCATGACTGTCACCCATACCACAATGCATCGGCCCCTTTTGAACCCTCCCGCGGGTGATGGGCCTACGAGAAGGCGGGCCCACGTCGCTCGTTCGGGCTGTGCCGGCCGGGTCCTGTGGGTAGAGACCCGACCACCAGGCGCGCCTGCCAGCCCCAACCCCAGGCCTGGCTCCGGGGGGGCCCCGGTGACGCCAATCCGGGCGACGTAACTGTCCTTGATGTAATTGTATTCATTGGGGCTTTGGAACCGCTCTTAGTCTGACCCGTCACCTAGGACCTGTTTGCCCTGGGAGACCCTACCAGGGGCGAGAAGCCCCAGACAACATAGCTCCTAGGATCATCCAGGTACTCAAACCCCTCCACCACGATTAGGTGGCGATTACAGTGGAGGTGGGGAGCTGTTGACTTCGACTGGGGATATTGTCGGCCGGTGGAAGGAATACTTCGAGGATCTCGTCAATCCCACTGACACGCCTCCCATAGAGGAAGCAGAGGCTGGGGACCCAGAGGCTGATTCATCCATCACTCGGGCTGAAGTCACTGAGGTAGTTCGGAAGCTCCTCGGTGGTAAGGCACCGGGGGTGGATGAGATCCGCCATGAGTACCTCAAGTCTCTGGATGTTGTGGGGCTGTCTTGGTTGACACGCCTCTGCAACATCGCGTGGCAGTCGGGGACAGTGCCTCTGGATTGGCAGACCGGGGTGGTGGTCCCTCTTTTTAAGAAGGGGGACTGGAGGGTGTGCTCCAACTACAGGGGGATCACACTCCTCAGCCTCCCGGGTAAAGTCTGTTTCAGGGTGCTGGAGAGGAGAATTCGGCCGATAGTCGAACCTTGGATTCAGGAGGAACAATGCGGTTTTCGTCCTGGTCGTGGAACACTGGACCAGCTCTATACCCTCAGCAGGGTGCTTGAGGGTTCATGGGAGTTTGCCCAACCAGTTTACATGTGTTTTGTGGACTTGGAGAAGGCATTTGACCGTGTCCCTCGTGGCGTTCTGTGGGAGGTGCTTCGGGAGTATGGAGTCCGGGGCCCTCTACTAAGGGCTGTGCGATCTCTGTATGACCGAGCAGGAGCTTGGTTCGCATTGCCGGCAGTAAGTCAGACCTGTTTCCGGTGCATGTTGGACTCCGCAGGGCTGCCTTTGTCACCGGTTCTGTTAATTATTTTTATGGACAGAATTTCTAGGCACAGCCAGGGGCCGGAGGGAGTCCGGTTTGGGGACCAGAGGATCTCATCTCTGCTTTTTGCGGATGATGTCGTCCTGTTGGCTCCTTCGAACCAGGACCTTCAGCATGTACTGGGGCGGTTTGCAGCCGAGTGAAAAGCGGCTGGGATGAGAATCGCACCTCCAAGTCCAAGGCCATGGTTCTCGACCCGGAAAAAGGTGGCTAGCCCCCCTCCGGGTTGGAGGAGAGCTCCTGCCTCAAGTGGAGGAGTTTAAGTATCTTGGGGTCTTGTTCACGAGTGAGGGAAGGATGGAGCGTGAGATTGACAGACGGATCGGTGCAGCGGCAGCAGTAATGCGGTCATTGTACCGATCTGTTGTGGTGAAGAAGGCGCTGAGCCGAAGGCGAAGCTCTCAATTTACCAGTCAATCTACGTTCCTACCCTCACCTATGGTCAGGAACTTTGGGTTATGACCGAAAGAACGAGATCTCGGATACAAGCGGCTGAAATGGGTTTCCTCTCCGCAGGGTGGCGGGCGCTCCCTTAGAGATAGGGTGAGAAGCTCTGTCACCCGGGAGGAGCTCAGAGTAGAGCCGCTGCTCCTCCACGCCGAGAGGAGCCAGCTGAGGTGGCTTGGGCATCTATATCGGATGCCCCTGGACGCCTTCCTGGGAGGGTGTTCGGGCATGCCCCACCGGGAGGAGGCCCCGGGGAAGACCCAGGACACGCTGGAGGGACTATGTCGCTCGGGCTGGCCTGGGAACGCCTCGGGATACCCCCGGAAGAACTGGAGGAAGTGTCCAGGGAGAGGGAAGTCTGGGCATCCTTGCTTAGACTGCTGCCCCCGCGACCCCGCCCCGGATAAGCGGAAGAAGATGGAATGGAATGGAATGGAAAATAAAATCATGTTAAGATGGCCCTGGTTTTTAAGCGTCTAAAAATATACGCGAAGTAGAAAACATTGTGTGAAGCGCATCAAACGTGAATGTGAGAGAGAAATTATTTTCGCATTGCAACTAATGGACAAATGCACCAAAGACTGGGCAAGCACATTCAGGCAAATCTGTGCCATAAATTTTTAACATTTTTCATTTAATAATTGAACAAGATTCGCACACAATGGCCAAATGTAATAATCAAGCAAACGCATTCAGGCAAATTGCGTGCTGAACTAAGCAAAGTTAAGGTCTTCAAAATCATCCTCCTCTACTCGACGATTGCTTTCAGCCCCTTCCCATTTACTTTGCTCAATTTGCAATCAAACAGTTGATTCGCTCAATGAACAATTTTAAATTGGTGAGTAGTCTAATTTATTTAGATTTTTTTTTTTCATGCACATGAATGCACGTGGCAGCCGCAGTGACGTCATGATCTCGCAACTTCTCATGCCATGCGTGGTGTTAATGGCAGCCTCCTGGAAACAGCCTTAGGGGACAATTACGGCTAATTAATGGTAATTTAAAAAAACAGGGTTTGTATGGACAAAAAATCGACCGTGGATATTATGTTGGAGTTAATTACTATAAGATTAAGTCAAAACGGGTGGTTCTGTATAGCCCTCCTTTAACGTTGCCCATTTAAATAGGGTTATGTTTTCATTCCCCTTAATTTCTTTTTGTTTGATGATATTTTCATATTTTTTGAAGGTACGTGTCAATGACAAAAGGTTTTTCATTTGTTTTACTAATCCAGTGACTGCTGGTTACAGTGGTATTCAATGAAATTTTAGTCAGTTCAGTTTTACTTATTTAGTGCTTCTCGCAATTTAGATTGACTCAAAGTGTTTTAAACTTCACAGGGCCTGAATGGTCAAGAGCCAAATATGTCTTAGTTATATTGATGTGATGAAGGAAATTTGAATTAATGTGCATTTTCCCTGTGCAGTTTATATTGAATTCAGATGCTTTAATTGTATACGCTCATGGAGTGGCAGGATAAAACCTCTCATGAAAATAAAAAATTGTTGAAGTTGTTTTGTACAATGAAATGCATGAAGATACACAGCAATAAATTCAGTGTCTCTGCTCACCTCTCTCACGAGACCTGAATCCACTGGAGCACCTTGGGGATGTGGTGGACTGCAGGTTTCATGCAAGTGTTCGGATGAAGATGTTACCGGTGTCAACGCATCGTGGTTATTTCATTGAATGTTGGCTATACCCCAGGGCAAATTTCAGCAAATTCCCTTGTGTGTCATGGCCAGGAACTTTGTCAAATGTACCGTCGTTTACACACGTGGCCATTGGAAATCTCCATTTCAGAATATATTTTTTGAACAAATATCTCTGCAGGATGACATCAATTTCAACAAATTCTTTTTTTATTCATTTGGAAAATATACCAGCTACAATTTGTATTGATAAGCACATGATCATAATCATTGGTGACACTTTGTGGGACCCCAGAATGGGTAGCCCCTCCAAAAAACGAAAAAATGTTAAAAATGTAATTTTTGTCAAAGAAAATGTATATTGCAGGTTTCTCTGGTGGATTCATGAATCCCATGGGGTAGTTTATCAAGTGCTGAAAATTATTTTGAATTTAGTGCTTTGGGCTAGAAAACGCCCTTAATAGGACTCCACCTTTGATTTGGTTTGCGTGGACCCATTTGTAGGATGGTGTCTGTTTCGGCTTTGAGACCCTGATGCGGTAAGCTGCTGGAAAGCGCTTTCTCACGATCTCAATGGGGCCTGACCAGCTTGGGAGAAACTTTTTGGAGATGCCTACTGGGTTGGCAAATCTGAAATGGAAGACTTCATCTCCTAATTGGTACTCGCGATCAGACGCTTTCCTGACATAGTAGGCTTTAGCTCCTTTAACGCTAGCCTCCATGTTCTTCTGGGCCCATGCGAATGTCGTCCAAAGATGGTCACGCAGGACCGTCACGTATTGGTTGAGCCATATAGGCGGTCGCAACACTGACGTCCTCGGGATGGCATAAGAGATGCGGTAGTAGGGTCATCTCTCTTCCAGTCATCATCTCAAAGGGTGTTACCCCTGTGGACCGGTGCAGAGTCGACCGGATGGCCATCAGTACCAAGGGAGGTTTTACATCCCAGTCCTTACCATAGTTGCCAACAAACTTCCTGAGCATTTGAACAATGGTGCAGTTAGCACGTTTGACTTGGTCAGATGACTGGGGATGATGGGGGATGTGGAATTTTACCTCCACTCCAAAGATGACGTACAGTGACATCTGGGGTAGCCCCAGCGGCTGAACACATGGTTGAGCAGCAGGACAGCGGTTGTTGTTGCCGTGTCGTTAGGTGCTGGGAGGCATTTGACCCACTTAGTGAAAGCGCATGTGATAGGTAGGAGGCATTTGTTACCTCGTGAGGACTTGGGGACCTCAACTTTGAGGTGGGACCATGGGAGTGTGATTCCCCCCCCTGGCTGGAGCAGGGCCTGGTCCAGTGGTCAGGAGGGCTGGAATTGGCAATAGATCAGACACCCTTGAACATAGGACTTGGTGTCCTGGGCTATTGATGGTCAGTAAGTAACTTGCTGGAGGGTTTTGAGAGTGGCTTTGTCTCTCGGTGGCCTCTGATAAGAGAGTCGTGATCATGGGCTAACATCACCCCCCTGCTGGTCCCTGGCCATTGTGGCTGTTGACTTATAAACCCTTCTCAAGCTGCAAATATTGCTGGTTGGAGCAGAGAGCTCGCAGCTCTGCTGACTCAATCAGTGGGGCTGGGGAGTCTCCTGACGGTAGAGGATTTAACACAAGCTGCCATATGGCTTGAATGGCTGGGGGTCTCTCATGCATGGTGACCAAACCTGCATCACTTGGGTCTCAATCCTGGTGCTGGGTTTAGGCGTTGATTTGGGGGTTTTCACGTTGTTCTCTTGCCTGCCGATGGGTGATGGCATTTACCGTGCGGGACTCTGACCTCGGAATCTAGTCTTCCTCAAACTCCCAGTGTGTGCCCTGTTCTGCACTGAGTTTTGCCAGGCGGTCAACCTCTTCGTTACCATCCTTGTCAGGACCAGAGATCTGGGAGTGACCTTTGACCTTCTTCCATCTTCCAGTCCATGGTCATCCCTCAGTCCACAGCAAGTCGGTCACAAGCTAGGAATAGTTCAGAGTGTTTGACTCACTTGCTTTGGGCATTTTTCATGCCATTTTCTTTCCACGTGCTTGCTGGAGGGCAATGAGCACTGCGGCAATCTCGGCATACTGGCTAGTCTAAGGGCCAAGTTGGTAGTGATTTGGTTCCTCCGTGTCATGGTTGATTCACACTTTACCAACTCCTGCCCAGATTTGGCTTCCATGACAGAATGAACAGCCATCCATCCACGGAGACCCTTGGGAGGTCTAGGCAGACATTGTCATCATAATACTGATGATTAGAAGGGAGCGATGGCATGGTGATGAGTAAGGACGGGGGGTTCAGTTGCTCTTCACCCTCGCAGTGTTTATATTTAGCCAGACCCTGGCCGAAGGTCATCTTGTGGTTCTGGGCAAATCTGACCTTGAAGTCGTAACATTGCAATGCCAGCCTTCGGGAGGCAATACTGCTATTCAAAACTTGTCATTCTCTCAACCTCTGACTGTTTAGAAATGTGACCTGCTGTTGACAAGTCACAATGAATAACTTTTGACCCCCAATGTATCTGTGAAAATGTTCTACTGCCCAGACAGTGGCGAGGAGGGCTTTCTCGCAGGTTCTGTTTTGGTTTCACTTGATCCTGGGGTTGCACTTGGTTCTCACCCCCTGGCTCTGTTGCTCACCCTGCTGGTGAGGTGGTTGATACCCCTGGGGTCTCACTCTGGGTTTAACCTTATCGTGAGGGGTTTCATTGCCTTCAAGCGTTAGGTCAGTTGTTCCTGAATTTTGGATTCTCGAAACTCTGGCGCCGTCATCATGCCTTCTGGTGTTGCACATGTGTTGTCTCCCATGCCAGCTGCGCGTATTTACGAATTTCCTGCACACTTAGTTTGTTTGTTCTGCCATGCCAGGGCTCGCAAAATTCTAAAATGAACGGTAGCCTGTCAGACAAGCGCAAGTGAATTTCTGGTTGCCCAAAAAGTTCTCTCCTTGCCCGAGACCTCACCGAATTCGGCCTAAATGCCTCATTTCCACTACGTGGTACCGGCTCTACTCTACTCCACTCTACTCGCCTTCGTGCCGGGTACTTTTCTGGGGGATCGTTTTCCATTAGAGGATAATACTGCCTCAGTGTAGCTGGTCATCATAGCAACGCAGCACAAAACTACTTAAAATATCTGTATGCCCCTTTTTGGATGCGGTGGATTCTTTTCCACTCAGACAAACGTGCCATGCCATCGCAGTCATTTTTTTGAAGTGGTGTTTTCACCCATTGTTAATGGTAATCATCATGCTTTTGTGCGCTATGAGCTTCACCAACCACGTAACCAACAGTTATCAGTTACCGTTTGAAAGGTTTTACAACTTTTGCTGTTCATTACAAACAAAGAAAAAAAATCACCTGCCCTGAAAAGTGTATAATTAGCGAGGAGAAAATCATTTACAACCTTATGGCTTTCCATTGTGTTTCTGTTTTGGAATGGCATTTAAAATAAATTTTTTAATTTGGTCGTTGGAGACACTGACATACAGTTGTAATCAAAATTATTCAACCCCCATTACAAATTAGGTTTTACAGCAAAATGTACAATGTTTCTCCCTCTGGTGGGGAAAGTAATGTACTGCATATATTTCGGAAACACTGACTTTAAGTTACAATGATTAAAATCACCCAGCACCACAAAAGCAGCATCAGAGTATGCATCCTCATATTTACTGACCATACTATTGAGTTCCGACGGTGCCTCTTCCTCATTGGCAGAAGGGGGGGATGTAAAAAACTGTCAGGAGGATGCACTGTAACTCCCTCGGTATGTAGAACGGTCTGCATTTGATGGTCAGGTATTCCAAATTAGGTGAACACAGTTTTAACGCAATCTTAGTGTCTGTACACCACGACTGCTTGACGAGGGCAGCAACACCCCCTCCACGAGTTTTGCCGGACTCCTCCAAGGTGCGGTTGCACCGGTAGATAGCATAACCTGGCGGTCTAACAGCCTCATCAGGGGTGTATTCGTTTAGCCAAGTTTCAGTTAAACATGGCATCGAGCAGTCCCTGATCTGTCGTTGTGTGGCTAGCCTACAGGAGATTGATTCCATTGATTGCGTGTTACCCAGGAGGATGCTTGGTAATGTTTGTCTCCCGCGGCGAGCTAGGCGCCGCAGTCTCCGCTCGGTACCTCCCCGCCTGCCGCGTTCCATCTTTGGGCGGTGTGCCCCAGGTGAGTCCGCTATCGGCGTCCTCCCTGCCTTGGGCTGCAACTCTGGGAATGCAAGAAGCTGAAGTTGGTCAAATTCCACCCCATAACAGGCCTCTCTTATGTGTAGAATTGTTCCCCTATCATCTGTGTATCTGGTCGCTTTGAATCCGGGAAAAAGTAGAAAAAACACATAAAAATACTAAACAAAATAAACTATGACTGATCGAGAGCCGCAACGTCGACGGCAGCATGGTGTTAGGTAGTGAGCCTTGCAGCCGTGATTTGCACGGCCAATGTCAGAAAAACACGGCCTGTTTTCTGGATGACGGCTTACGAAATTATTTCCAGGCCTGTGCACAACATGGCAAGAAATTACATTGCTAAAAACCGGTTCAACGAACGATTTTATTTCAAACTGATATCGCAACGCCTGGTTTATTGATTTATTTTTGCAGCCAGCATGCCACGGCTGCCAAATCACCTGCCAAGTACCGCTTGCTCCAGCACGGAACACTTCGCCAAACTGGCTGATTTGCATATTCAGAGAGCAATCAGAACACCCCGAGATTTATTTATTTATTTGGTGGAAATTGGTGCAGCAGCACGCATGCACTGTAGTCTGGGAATAGAGTGGGCGCGCGCCAGCCGATCTTCGTGACCAGCGAAATGGTCGAAATATTTTCAAGTTATTAACTCTCAGAATGGAGAAGTGAAAGTGTGAGGATTCTCAGGCTGATCTTGGCAACGGGGGAAAAAAAATCACGAAACGATTGTTCAGTTTTTCTCTGAGACTCGGGTGAGTATTTTTCCATTATCTTCACAAAATGCGGGCTTTAATTGTAACGGACCTAGCGAAGAGCCGGTCTGTGATAGGCCATCAACAAACCATGGCATGAGCATGGATGCACAAACGTTTTTGTCTGTACAGTAGGGATGGCTACGAGTTTTATGTTTTTCCAGATCGACTGATAACCTTAGATACTCTAGGGTGGTTTGAATCCTCGCCGAGTGAAGACTGCTTTGAAAACGCATCTTCAAGACAAAAATCTGTGTTCAGTAATATATCCAATGCATGGCATAATGCTCATTTTCAATCTGAACAGGCACAATTGCCATTTGATATTAAAAAACATAATGCGTTGCTGAATACCCCTCAGCCCGGACACGATTTCCTGCCTCAAGGTCACAGCGTTAAGGTTAAAGGTCAAATCCAGCAAAAAGGGTGACGTTGCACATCTGTGTGACAGTGAGTTACCATACCAAATTTGGTGAAGCTGCGATCAATAGTTGCTGAGTACTGACCCATACAAGATTTCTTCCCTCAAGGTCACAGCGCAAAGGTCAAAGGTGAAATCCAGCAAAAAACATGATATTGCACATATATGTGTGACAGTGAGTTACCATACCAAATTTGGTGAAGCTGCGATAATTAGTTGCCGAGTACTGACTTGGACAAGATTTCCAGGGTCATGGTCACAGAGCTAAGGTCAAAGGTCAAATCCAGCAAAAAACCTGACGTTGCACATCTATGGGTCATTGTGAGTTACCATACCAAATTTGGTGAAGCTGCGATGATTAGTTGCCGAGTACTGATCCGGACAAGATTTCCAGGGTCAAGGTCACAGAGCTAAGGTCAAAGGTCAAATCCAGCAAAAAATGTGATGTTGCACATCTATGGGTCATAGTGAGTTACCATACCAAATTTGGTGAAGCTGCGATGATTAGTTGCCGAGTAGTGACCCGGGCAAGGTTTCCACAGTCAAGGTCACAGAGCTAAGGTCAAAGGTCAAATCCAGCAAAAAACCTGGCGTTGCACATCTATGGGTCATAGTGAATTACCTTACCAAATTTGGTGAAGCTGTGAGAATAAGTTGCCGAGTACTGACCCGGACAAGATTTCCAGGGTCAAGGTCACAGCGCTAAGGTCAGCGGTGAAATCCAGCAAAAAACATAACGTTGCACATCTATGGGTCATAGTGAGTTACCATACCAAATTTGGTGAAGCTGCGATAATTAGTTGCCCAGTACTGACCCGGACAAGATTTCCAGGCTGAAGGTCACAGCGCTAAGGTCAAAGGTCAAATCCAGCAAAAAATGTGACGTTGCACATCTATGGGTCATAGTGAGTCACCATACCAAATTTGGTGAAGCTGCGATCATTAGTTGCCGAGTACTGGCCCGGACAAAATCATGGACTGACGACAGACAGACACGCAGGTGACGACAATACCCCTCCGGGCCGGAGTCGGCCGAGGGGTAAAAATGTATTCACAACTGACAAAATTTCGTCACAATAAAAGCATTAGCCTATATGATAGACCTATTAATATAGGTAACGCAAAGGCGTGAACCACAGAACATACAGCTAGTGAAATTCTCCTTTCAGATGGGATCACAGCGGCCTCTTGTGCTACTGAACGCTGCCATACTTCTGCGAATCTGCATGTTCACATTTTATGGCCTTGGATTCAAGTACTGTGGTATTACTGAAATAGACTCGCAGTCTATAGAAAAACCAGCTGTCAAGAGAAACTTAGGCTACGTTCAGACAGCAGGCAAATGTGGCCCAAATCTGATTTTTTTGCCAATATGTGACCTGTATCCGATCTGTTGAAGACAGTTTGAACAGCACAAATCCGATTTTTTAA
Source organism: Gymnothorax javanicus (assembly GCA_029692085.1). Lineage (NCBI taxonomy): Eukaryota > Metazoa > Chordata > Actinopteri > Anguilliformes > Muraenidae > Gymnothorax > Gymnothorax javanicus. Next base: position 103,266,975 of record CM056195.1, read on the forward strand.
AATCCGACCCAGGCCACTTTCATATGTGGTCCTAAATCCGATATGTATCTGAGATTTTGCAATGCGACTGCTGTCTGAACGGCCAGGCCGCATTGATCCGACCTTAACGTCATTGAAATGCGACAAACGTCACAAATCTGCGTCCCAGGAGGAGGAGCGCGGGAAAAACAATAACAACAACAGCCATTTTTGCGTATGTGGGTCACTTCAGGGTCGCATTCAGTTCATACTCAAAACTGATAGAATTCGCATTTACTGTGTAATATGAACGAGCAGACAAAAAAATAGGATTTCTCCAAAAAATCTGAATTGTGCATCAAGACCTGCTGTCTGAACATAGCATTAGTCTCATGTATATTAGCCTACTAGTAATTTGAATGTGACCAAAATAAAAAAGAAACAAAATTATTCCTGCGAGACATTTTTGTAGATAATGCCGAATTTAAAACTGTCAATTCAGACGCTTTAAATAACCCAATTATCGTGATAGTGGAGAAAGAAAAGGCAGCGAATGGGTCGTGTGCAAATTATGATTTCGTCGATCTATGCATCTTTGGGTACATTTCAGCCTTATTTATATTTAGTTACCGATCTCGGTCTTTCCTTCCCTGAAATCTGACCTTCGTTTTTATCATGTGAACAAAACAAAAAAACTATATAACAAAAAAAAAAACCCGCGACCGGTGACAAAAAAAATTTAATAAATGGAAGAATTGATTAATTTAAATAAATAGCACGATAAGTGTAGTGCAATGATCATTAAACTTTGATTGGCATTATTTACTATGTTCCTGATTAGCTTCATTTTTTACTAAGTACTTCACGTACTTAGCAGTGCTTAGCTTTTGTAGCCATAGTGAAACAGTTATGTCTGATCTTCGAGCTACTTCAGGCGGGCTCCAGGGCTCGCATGTAAAACTGGCGCTCGGCCACAGAACCAATCAAAAGGGGTTTTCAATGCAACTCAATCTAGGTTGCTCGCACCAAATTACATCAAGAGTAAGCTGAGGTGCCAACTTTCTCTGGAAAGGCTTGATCAGTTGATCAGACTATCGTATGACAAAGTTCCTATTGAGTATTTTCCTTTCCAGTGGGCCCAAGAGATTTACATGGAAAATCCTTGCAGGTGTTATTGAGTCACGTGCTTACAATGGTCTTGACTGGTTAGCACAACTAAGTCACTTACCCAGTTGTAGTACATTACAGGTGTATGAGATGTTTTTGTTTCAATAGGATACACAGAGAGTACAAAATAGTTTGATGCATGACTTGCCGTTTTCCTATTTGGAAAACTGATCAAATCATGATGAAATACATACCTACATAGTCTCTCCAATGAGGAGATTTAATACTTGGTTTGTGTATGTCATATCTTGCTTATTGTCTAGGCTATACAATAAAATTGCATTGCTGACTACTACTACCTACGGTTATAGAATTTGTTCTTTTGTTGTAAGTCGCACATAAAATTAAAATTTTTTTTGCCTAGCTAAAGGCTCCTGTTGCCGGATACATATTGCACACCCTGTAGTTGTGTTTGCACACCCTCTTACTCATTTTCTGCCTAATACTCTGCACCGCAGGGAGCGCCATCCTTGCATGCCATGCAGCAATGCAGCATGCAGCAATGCAGCGTGGCATGGAGGCGATCAGCCTGTGGCACTGCTGAGGTGTTATGGAAGCCCAGCTTGCTCTGATAGCAGCCTTCAGCTCTTCTACATTGTTGGGTCTGGTGTCTCACATCTTCCTCTTCACAATACCGTTTAGGTCAGGCGAGTTTGCTGGCCAATCAAGCACAGGGATACCATGGTCCTTAAACCAGGTATCGGTACCTTTGGCAGTGTGGGCAGGTGCCAAGTCCTGCTGGAAAATGAAATCAGCATCGACATAATGCTGGTCAGCAGAGGGAAGCATGAAGTGCTCTAAAACTTCCTGGTAGACAGCTGCGCTGACCTTGGACTTGAGAAAACACAGTGGACCAACACTAGCAGATGACATGGCTCCCCAGACCACCACTGACTGTGGAAACTTTACACTGGACCTCAAGCAACTTGGATTCTGTTCCCCTCCTCTCCTCCCCTCCTCCAGACTCTGGGACCTTCATTTCCAAATGAGAAGCAAAATTTACCTTCATCTGAGAAGGGGACTTTGGACCATTGAGCAGTAGTCCAGTCATTTTTGTCCTTAGCCCACGTAAGACGCCTCTGACGTTGTCTCTGGTTCCAGAGAGGCTTGACACAAGGAATGCGACAGTTGAAGCCCATGTCCTGGATATGTCTGTGCGTGGTGGCTCTTGAAGCACGGACTCCATCTGCAGTCCACTCCTTGTGAATCTCCCCCAAATTCTTGAATGGGCCTCCTTTCACAATCCTCTCAAGGCTGCGGTTATCCCTGTTGCTTGTGCTCCTTTTTCTACCACATTTTTTCCTTCCATTCAACTTTGCATTAATGTGCTTGGATATAGCACTCTATGAACGGCCAGCTTCTTTAGCAATGATCTTAAGTGTCTTACCCTCCTTGTGCAGGGTGTCAATGATCGTCTTCAGGATAACTGTCAAGTGAGCAGTCTTCCCATGATTGTGTAGCCTACTGAACCAGACTGAGAGACCATTTAAAGGCTCAGGTGTGACACCATGAGTCTTCATTATTGAACTTCTTCACAATATTCTAATTTTCTGAGATACTGAATTTTGGGTTTTCATTAGCTGTCAGTTGTAATCATCAAAATTAAAAGAAATAAACACTTGAAATCAGTCTGTGTGTAATGAATCTATATGAGTTTCATTTTTTCAATCGAATTACTGAAATAAATAAATTTTTTGATGATATTCTAATTTATTGAGATGCACCTGTATTACTTCAAGCTACATTTAACTCTTGAATGAATGAATAAGCACCAGGCGCGCAATCTGGGGTGCGCAGTTAGTGGTTTAAACCAGCACCCATAAGTCCTCGGACTCAGGTCGTGAAGTGAAATGACAACGAAGCATTTTATCTTACGGGTTGTCTTGTTTTGCCAGATATTTTGACATGGTGCGCATTCTCTAACGAACATGAACAACTTGCGTATAATATTTATTAAGGAATCCATCATCGAAGTGTTTATCGAATTGTTTTACAGTTCCACATTAATTCAGTCTCTGGTTCTAATGTCTCATTTTGAAAATTGAATGTTGCTCTGACAGTGGCCGATTAGCTTCCTCAAGTGCAACATCACAACATATTCTTGCTGGTGATAGTGTTGCTGGTTTTAATGGAAAACGCGCCCTCGTATAGCCGTAAAATTGCTGGGTAGAGTTTTTAAATGCTCACATTTATAGTCCCACACCCACTCGAAGTCCGCGGACACTGTCCAGTCACCCCCTCTGTCCATGTGGCCGCCACTCCAGAACTGAAAAACAAATTGTGGAAAGTTGTGTTTATTATCTTTCTCTTTCCCTCGTGTGACCACAAGCCTGTCGTTTCGGCTCTGAGGCGATTGAAACGAAACGCAATGTGGCAAAGATGCGAGTCTAGAACACGGCTTGAGATGAATAACTTTAATATTAAATAAATATTTTCTCTTTGCCGTGGGCCTTTTTAAACAACAACAACACGCAAAAGCAACAACAAATGTCGATAATAGTTTCGCTTCTCTCACTCAAACATATTTTATAACCATGTTCCGAGGAAGTGATTTTGTAAGTGGCAGTTCAATGGAATGGCTGTCCGACGTGATTCCTAGCGCCAACTGCATGTATGCCCTTATTCCACTGTTTGATGGTTGGGCGTCAAGTCATTGCTAATGCCTGCACCAACCAAACTAGACCGCGGCGGATCAAAATCCTGCTATTTGGCTATGGTACTTGGCAACCAGTAATTGGAAAGTTGTGACAGTCATGCCTAAAATATTGTGAAATAGGCCATAGGTTTTCAGCAACAAATCTGATTTTGTTTCAAATGAATTTAGTGGCCACATTGGTACAGTAAATAAAATGTTTAGATGGGAAATAAATAAATATGTGGCGTGAAATTTTCAGCCAGCCCATCGGGCAAGCGCCTCTTAATTGCTGCTTGCCCGATAAAATTTATACTTGTCCCGGGCGCTCAGAACAGCGATTTTACGAGCCCTGCATGCATGGTGATGTTGTAGTGCACACTTTCATGGAGGTTGTGCAGGAACAGCGACTTGAAACCCTGTTCCTCCTCCAGACCTGGGGCATTAGGTCCCTGAAAGTAAGCAGCTCTCAGGTGTCGGTAATAATCTCTAGGCGGTTCATGTTTTTCTTTTTTTTGCATAATAGCAAAGGCGCCGAGGGTGGCTGAGGCATAGTCGGTGTACAACGAGTACTCCTCCCGTAACGCCTGGCAAAGTGCCGAGCACCGGTCTCGGGTCGCAGGTGGGAGAGTTTCCATGAAAACGTGGACACTCCTGGCTGTGGTTTTCCGGATAAACTTAAGTTTCTCCCATGACGAAGGGCGAGGCAAGTCAAGAACACGGCGCTCTCTCGCAAATACAGTCGTCAGTATTTGACTTCCGAACATCTGGGTCGAACCGCTCTACGTCCCTTGCGAGGGACTCAATTTGACGGGTGCGCAAGCCACAGTCTTAAGGTGGACATGGGCCATCTGAGTTGTCTGAAGTCCTATAGTCACTCGGGTCTTTGTAGCGAGGGGGCCAAATCCTTCGCCTTGGCGGTGGACGTGGAGTCTGGTCAAGGCGTGGGCCTGAGCTCCGCAATGAATACCTTGCACTTGGTTGGAAGGCCCCAGCACCACTTGGGACTAGGCATGGGCCGGTTACCGGTTTCAAGGTATACCGTGGTTTGAAAAAGTCACGGTTTCAAAACCACTAAAATTTTCCATCACACCGTTCCTGCGGTATGAGCAGTTTTTTTATGAGTCGTCAAAGGTTTTTGCTCACTTAAAGCTATAGTCCGTAACTTCTGTCACCCCCTAGAGGAATTCAGCGTTATTAGAACAATACAGCCAGCACTTTCTTGCAGCGCACTGCCTCTTGCTAGGAGACTCTCCGCTCTTCCTCCCCCTCCCTTCTTGTTTTGAGGTAAAACGCCTCATTTCCTGTGTGCCAGCGTGGGAATGTCGCCGGTCGACACATAATACAAAAAACAACAAATACGAAAAAAATAACACGATGTTAGAGGAGTCAATCGGCTTAATCAGCATTGTGTCATCTCCTCTACTAGTGGCTTGGGTGAAACGGACATTTACGGACATGTAGAAGTTATGCACTATAGCTTCAAGACAGAGACTGCATATATTTTAATTTTATTTTGAAGTGTTTTTTTTACAGAAATAATTCAATTATTTATGTCATGATTACTGTTGAGCTGCAGGTTTAGGCTCCCGTAAGGTACTAAATTAATTTAAATTTTATTTAGAAGAATTAAATTATTTATTTTTTATTATTTTATTATTTTAACATGGTACACATTTACTAATATACCAAATATTCTATATGTTGTTTAAAAATAAGATTGTGTTCAATGGGAAAAAAGTTGTTTTTTACCTAGACATTTCAAAGTAATACATTTTAGAGTTGTAATTGCAATACCGCAATACCGTGAAACCGTGATATTTTTTGCTGAAGGTTATCATACCGTCAGAATCTCATACCAGCCCATGTCTACTTGGGACTTTGGGGAAGGTGCCCACTCTTCAGGGTGGTGATTCTGTCCTGTTGAATTGTAGGGTGCGGTTAAAGCTAGACTGTAATTAGCTCCTGGAGTATGGATCACCTGGACCGAGTGAGTGGGCAGATGGAGGCTCTTGATAGCTGTCCAGTGTGATGAGCTCAGAGACTACATGGCTATGGGCCGCTAGGTTCCTAGCGGTGTTCCCTGGTTCGACTTGAGGTGCTCTACTGCACAGTTGGGGCTCTTTAAGCCTTTGGAACAGGGCCTTTTCCCTACTCCAAGTGGCCTGAAGTTTGAACGGAGCTGATTGACCTCATCCACATCTCCTGGACTTTCTCCAGGCAAAGACCTGAATGTGGCAGGAAGAGGACCTGTTTCAAGGTCAGAGAAAGTGTCAGGAGACTCCTGGCTTGATGAAGCGGCAGCTTAACTCATCTGGCTGGCTTGAGGGTCTTCGCCTCTGGCCTCTGACCTCTGCCCCCTGCTGGGCGAGCTGGAGTTGCGCACGCAGGATTTCAGTGCTTTACTGCAGTTCTGTGTACCTCCCTCACACCTCAGAAAGATCAGGATGGGCAACTTGGACTTCAAGTAGCAGACTGGCATTGTTCTGCTTCACAGCCCGATAGCTGTTCTCCAGCCGGGTGAGCTGCTTTTCATGCTCAGCAGCTTGCTGCTGCTTTTCACGATGATACAATAGGATTACCTGACCAAGCACGGCTGGAACAGTGCATTTAGGCTACCTTGATGGTTGCTCAATATAGCCGATGAGATCCTTCAATTGATCATTGCACGCGTTAGCACTATAGCTATTAAGATTCTCTCTCTCCTCTAGGGAGAGTTGAAGGAGATCAGCCACCACATCCTGCAGCTCTGGGTCATCTGACTCATATGGAGTTTCAGGTCCTTACCTATGGGGATCTTATCTGCTCATTTTACTTCTCAAGTAAAGGCGACACCCAGTGGTTCTAATCACTTGTTGAAGTGAAACTGCGGTAAGGCTGATTTCAATGTAGAGGCGATAAGCTTTATCTGTGACTTTCAAGCTGACGTGTTAGCTGCTAATTACTTTGCTGCAGGATACATGCACTGGTAAAACTTACAGTAGACACTGCACACGGGCGGGAACAAAGGGAAACAGGAAGGGAAAAGGGAGAGCAAGATGGCCGACGCGGTCATATGAATGAGTACGTCACCCGGAGGGGAAGTGAGACAAAGGGAGGGCAAGATGGCTGACATTATCACATGCGTGAGGACATCACCCGGAGGAGGAGTGAGACAAAGGAGGAGCGAGATGGCTGACGCAGCCACTTGAGTGGATACATGACAAGAAAGAGGACAGAGGAAATGGGAGAGCAAGATTGCTGATGTAATCACGTGAGTGGGTACGGCACTCGAACATGATGACCGGTAAAGTTGAACGGGGAGGAGCGGAGCACAATGAAAGCCGTGGTTCAGCACGCTTTAATGGCAAGATTCATGAGGCCAGTTAGGTTGCGCTCCCATGCAATTCGTAGCCAACATTCAAGTGTGTGATGCGCGCGGGTGTACGCGTGTGTGTGTAGGTTAGTCAGAGAGACGAGGGGAAATAAAAGAAGGAAAGCAACAGCGAGGCGCAAGTAAAGTAACGGGTTCTCGCAGCAACTGGGCTTTATCACACAGGAGCCCGACGAGTGAACTGGGGCTTGTTCGCCGTGATCCTGATTCGTTAGCTGAGAAAGTGCAGTTAGCTGGCTTTAGCAGCATGGCGGCAGACCACACAATAAAAACAACAGCTGCCAGAATAGACGCAAACAGATGGCAAAAACTAGTAAATACACAGCAGACTTGACGGTCTGCAGACTCAATGATAATGGCAGCAATACAAATTGGAACAAAAGATGTCATGACATGCTAATAACTAATATCTGCCCGTACAAAAGCCTCTTACTTTATAAGAATAGTTCTTGCCTAATGTTGGGTGGAGTTTCCTCGGGCTCGAATGAGACCACAGTGCCGGCGGTCGGCGCATCCATGGCGAGGTGATCCACACGTGGGGCAGAGCAGGATGCAGCGAGTCGATTTAGGTGAGAGAGTGGGCCTAGACATTATTCTTCTCGTTCTGGAAAAGTTACGGATGTTCCGTATCAGACCCGGGGTCGGATTGTAATCCGGATTACGATTATGATTACGATTACAATTGTAATCGTAATCACTAATTTCGATGGGCCCGTAATCGTAATCTCTAATTTTGCAGGGACTGTTATTATTTGTTGTTGTACAAGTTATTTCACAAGTAATTCTACAATACAAAAACAATGTTTAATCATTCCACATGCTATTTTATAAATATATAAATGCATCAATATACATGTACCATTATAAAGATATCTCCACAAAGAAACCTTAGTCTAACCAGTCGTAATAATGATTGTAATCTAGATTGTAATTGTAATCATTAATTCTCAACCCATGTAATCGTAATCGTAATCATACATTTTTGGAGGACTGTAATCGTAATTGTAATCTTTAAAAAATGTCTTGTAATCATCGTACCGTTATCGCACTGATTATGCGTAATCCACCCCAGGTCTGCTCCGTATCTCATTTTTCTGCAGATGGCCAGAATCAGAATTGCTTCTCTGAAGGATTTCAGGATCAGAAAATAATGGAAAACAAGAAAAACCGGGAAACAGTCAATCGCTTGTTCAGCGAGTGGGGGACTGTGGCCTAGGTTAATAAAGTGGTCCAAACATTTGTGTTACCGACACCTCCTTTAGCAACTTGCGTCACTGTGGAAGGCCCTGTATGGAGGAGTGTCCTGAGTCTTATAATCCCCGTGACGTCATGGCAGCGTCTTTGGGATCCCCTGGGGTGTCCGTGGCTCTTGTCCAATGGGGCACCAGAGTTTGAATTCCAACCAAACTTTGCAACTATGTGCGAGGTGCAAAGCCTGATGGGCCTTTGTCAGAATTGTGTTGTTCGGCTTTGGAGTCTACATGTAGGCCTTTCTTTGTTTGCCCACGTGGTGAGGTCCCAACACGGTATGTTTTTTGCTTGAAGCATACAACACGAACTGTTTGTACATGTATTATACATTTTGAATACATGCCTGTTATGGTTAAAATTATTGATGCATTGAATTTTGGTAATGGGTAGGGGTGGGACAATCATAAAACACTAACCGTGTACACGCACTCATCGGCTGCGTCCGAGAAGTTTAAAAAAAATTACGTCCTATCGTTTAGTTCCTAACCACTTTTCTTTAACCTGTGTAAAACGTCATGAGGTAAAGGAAATGTGTAAACGGGACTCGTTTACAGCTTTGGAAGAGAACCGCGCTCATAAGAGAATCCGAATGCACTTGGACTAGGCTCAAAGATCACCCGCCTCCTGCCCGTCATGTTTGTTTGTTTTCGTGATTGGCCGGATGGACGGTCATCGCGGAATAGCTGGATGGCATTTCCGCCTTTCTTTTCGAAAAGGATGTTTCAGTGTACCGTATGCTATAGGTGATAAATTAGGAAGTATAGTAGCGCCTTTCCTTTACATTTAAAGAATCCGATCACTCTTATCATGACTGCCACGTAAATACTTCTGGATGGTTTTCTAGGATTTAGGAACTTTCCTAAGCAAAAAAGACTGAAAAAGACGCAGCCGTCGTCTCCACGCTCAATTCCTCTTTATGTTGCTTTAAAACACGATTGGTTAATAGCTCATTATTTTTATCTCACATATTGTTCACTGTGCGTTTTTTTACATATTTGGGGGACGTTCTGTCGGCCGCCTATATTTGCATGCACAATGTCATCCTCGCGTCTGCTCGTTAAAAGAAAAGCATATTCATTTTGTTATTTGAATACGTAAAACGCAGTTTACATTTCTTTTTTTTCTCTTTGTGGATGTAAAGTGTTTCTCAACTTAGTTTTACTTTATTAGCTGCTTTACCTCCTCAATTACTATTCACTTTAATGACGCTATGAAACGTGAGGATAGTGAGACGCAGCTCCCGCAGTGAGTGAGGGATGCAGTTAGCTGTTTAAGTTTACAAATCAAATTGTACAAAATCAAGGTATTATAATTAGGACAATGACAAAAAAGCAGAGCTTAACTGTTAGAATTCATTCATGTCCATGTTCTTGCTTGTCAAAATGATGATTTTCGTTTATGGTTGATTCATTTACAATGGTGAAATGGCCTAACATTATTCATTTAGTTGTGATTTTATGCCTATCTGATGTAGGCCGTAATTTAGTATTGGAGTGACCTACAAATTCACTGTTACCGTCTATTGATTTAATAAACGTATCTGGCTGATAACTGCGTTAATGGTTGTGTGGACTGTGTTATTGGAATGGTGACAGTGCCCGCAAACGATTTTATAGTGGTCAAAATCCACAAACTCTGAAGACACGTGTACACGCAATTCTACGGCGCGTGTACACGTTAAGAATTTTTTGTACACGTTCCCACCCCTAGTAATGGCCCTCAAATTTTGAAAATGGCCGATTGATTTTCCATGAGACGGGCCATTGGCTTTGCTGTCCTTCTCGCCCCCGGCATATTTGAGATCATTGGAAACCTTGGGATCTCCTCTAAAATTTTAAATTGCCCTGAAGTTCCTCAGGTTTGAATACAGCAGCTGCATTTGATGGGCCCATATATGGGTTTGTTGGTTTTATGGACTAAAAACCATTAGCCAGCTATTGCCAGTTACCATTAACACAATAATTCATAAGGTAAATGCATTTTTGTGTGCCATACAACACAAATTAACATGTTAAGTGATCAATCCGAGCAAACACTGCCCGGCAAATTCAACTTTGCAACAGCTCTTATGTGGTCCTTGGTTGCAGCTCTCTGGTAAAAATAAGGACAAATCATGAAACACACTTAGCCATCTAGCTTGCTGACTTGGCTATCTTCCGTAGCATTCCCTAATTTGTGGAACAGTCATAGCTAGCTAGTAAAACAACCCAATTCCGGCCTTGTGATTCTCCGTACCACGATTGACTAAAGGCCCGTTTAACTGCATCTTTTCTTTGGCTCAACCAAATGTCGGGTTTTGTCTTTCGCCTGCTTTAATTTGTAGCCAACTTCTGGTAACTGAGAGTTAGCTTAATGAAGTTTTCCAGAACTTTGTTTACCACATATTGGTTTTGCACCATTCAGATTTAAGCAAGTCAGCAAGCAAGCAAGCGATCTTGGAGGCTAGTAAGCTAATATTCAGCGTAAAATTAAAAACTAATTTAAAAAACAATCAAGGCTGACATTTATTCAGTATTCACAAGCAACTATAAAGGCCAGTAGTACCAAACATTATTCACAATATTAAAGCAATAATACAAATGACTGCAGATTACAATAAAAAAATGTGTGCGAAGGTCAAGGTGTCTGCCTGGCTAGCACTAAAGCTTACCCCTGATGGCTGATCCGCGAACGATGGGTGTACACTCACCCACTACATAGAGCACAATGTAGTGAATGCTTAATATTGAAAACAGTATAAAAGGGAGTGACTTAGGGGTCTATTCTCCCTTTTGCGCGTAAGTCCTTTTTTACGTGATTCAAGTTACGCGCATTTGAGTCACGCGTATTCTGCCCTACGCGCTTCGATCACGCCCACAGCACTTAACTTCAGAATGTAGGCGGCCTTATGAAAGAGGTGTGACTAATCCAAAAGAGAGGCAGACTCTGTACCAAGCTTATTGATTATGGCTATCAGGAAAACATGGAACAAGGATTTTCTGATCAACCGTGAAAATACAGTTGTAGTCCATGGAAAACGCAAACCAGACTTTAAATTTGAATATGCTGCTGTAATAGCAGGCCTATGTATGTCTGTGCCAATTACAAGAAGTAATGCAGACATCTCTCTTTTATTTCTTATTCTAGCCACCATGACATTAAAGCTATGCAAGCAAACAAATTGCCGCGATAATGAAATACCAAATAAAGAATTTAGCGCTTCTCAACCAGCACAATCAGGGCATTGAAAACGTGCCCCTCCTGCACCAGCCTTTTTGTTCTGTGGAAGACAGGGAAGAAGACAAATAAAGAGAACATTCTCGTCACACAAAAATAACAATCAAAGACAGTTTATACGATCTCATTCAGAAATTGCGCGCTTGAAATCTCAAACTACTGCGATGTCAGGTTTGCAACTAAACAAATAAAGGATTCTTACCCCGCACGCGGTCATCCCCCCGCCCCAAAACCACCTCAACAATCACACAATTCCATAGCCTATTATGTCCCATTTGATTTGAGCGACAGATTCACTTGAACTCGTGCCTAGTACTTTATTATAATCAATTATCCCATTTACTGATAATGATTATTCCCATGTCGGCTATTCTTTATTGGCTAAAATTGATTAATAAATGGTAGTGCTTTGGTATTGGCCAGGGTGGGGCTCAATCTAGAGTACTGAATAATATCTTTATTCACACATTAAAATACACAGTATTATCAATGGTAAAAAAAAAAAAAACTTATTTACATAGACACGGGTTAGTTAATACAGATATCCTCAATTAGAAAATCAATCTCCTCCCTAGTGAGAATATCACAACTTTTTAGATAATCACGAACATACAGGGCAGTCACATTTGTTAATAGAACATGAAGACAATGATGGCGACGTCGAGCCGAAGCCGAAAACAAAATTTCACAGATGAGGAGTTGGAGGTATTGGTGAAATCAGTGAAGAAACACCACGAGGTGTTGTATGGCAAGGGGGCACTGAAGGCTGATCCGAGGAAGAAAGCTGCGAATCGTTCTGGATTTGGCTTCGGTGGGGAGATGTAAGTGCAGGATCCCCGATTTAAAGCATAAATGGAGTGTGGGGCGCTGTAAAAGCCAGGCTCTCTGCACACCGAAGAAGTGTGCACGCAACAGGTGGTGGGAAACCATCATCCCCTGTGCATTTCACTGCACTGGAGGAGGAGGTGGCATCCACTCTTTCTGCAGTGGAAGTGCATGGAGAAGAACTTGGAGTGGACACGGATGAAGGAGGGGTACGTAAAATGGTCATTTTTATTTGCCTATACTCAAAGTATCATTGTGATAAATACTGGAAACAACCTTAATATGGTTTCAAATATTCATTGTATTTTTTTTGGCATTTCAAGCAGTTGCGCAGTACATAGACGTCATGGGCCGAGCCAGGGAATTTGGCGCAGATGCTTAATATGCGTGTATCATAATCGCACAGAACCTGAACATTAATGCTGTGCCGACGTCTACGGTCTCTGTAAATATTTTTATTAGTGGAAGGGGTTCTGATTGCAACGTGAGTACAATCAATATCTCCCACAACACTGGGGAACCCGGTGACCCGGTAGAATCCCCCCTTAACTCTCCGTCTTTCAGCGGGTATTTCGGGGAACTTCATGAAGTGGCTGATGTGCTGCAGCATAGCGTCAACGAACTTTGTCAGACGCCTTTACACAGACGCCTGTGATATGTGCATGACATCACCAGCCACTCTCTGGAGCGACCCAGATGCCAGGACCGACAGCGCAGTTGTGACCTTGATGACCACGAGTATGTTTTGTGGATGATTGCTGCGGCTGAGTAGCTGTTCGTCCAGCAGTCGGCAAAGATAGATGATTGCCTCACAGTCCAGACGAACGAACTGGATGCACTCGGTGTCTGTTAGTCCCAGGATGTCCAAACGAGGCCGATATATGCGTGGTTGTCTTCGAGCTCGGCGCGCTCCTCTTACTCTTTTCCCACTCACTAAGAGTGCAAGCAAATGCAGGACTGGCATTTTGGTTTTCGATTTTGAGGGCATGGTAGAATGATGGTCTTATTTATACTCGTATTAATTAATTGCTATGTGTTTGTAATTGAACTAATTGGAGAACAGGCTGTTGTGTAATATCATGTGATGGTTTTGTTTGATAATTTATAATGGTTATGAGAAATGTAGTTTAGAAATAAGGATGAACAATCGAATATTGAATGTCTCAACCTTTACCATGTTAAATAAAATAAATGTTAAAATTCGCCTATAACCGACATCAAACATAAATATTCTATTTCGCCTTATATTGGCGCTTGACCTTAATACAGCCCTCAAAAGTGCTGAACAGAAAAAGCGCGTAAGCCAGGGGGAGAATACGCATAAGTGTTATTTGCCTGAGAAACGCCCAGATTTTGGCCTTGCTGCGCCCGAAGTGCGTAACTGCCTTCGGGGCGCGTAATGCACAGACTTAATTCAAGGGGAGAATACGCGTAGGCTGAATAGCGCGTAGCTACGCGTTTTTTCGACTTATGCGCATGGGAGAATAGACCCCTTAGTGAACTAGTGTACTTTCTGAAGACGCCCCATGTAGCTGTTGGCTGCTTAAATAAAATGTATTTTATTGGTTACATTTGGGTCATTCCATGTCAGATCATCAAATGAATCTCACCACCACCTTCTCAATTTAGCTAATTTTTTGTGTGCAGCTGTATAAATATATATCACTGACAAATCTGAAATTTCAGCTCATTCCAACCAAAAAAGAATTTTTGGTGAATTATTTTCTAAGATTACTGTCTGTCAGTTTTGTGTCGATTTTTGTCCCCCGCCCCCGCGGTAGTTAGCAGAGCGGGGGACATAGTATTCAGCTATTTTGTTGTGAACGCGATATCTCAAGAATGGTTTGACTGAGTTAATTCATCTTTGGCTTCAATGTGTATTAGTGTGGTACGCCGACCCCAGTCCATTTCCGTGACCTAGCGGGGGACATGGCCACGTTTAGTGGCAACACTTGTTTTTTACGAATTCACGTCAATTTACATTTTTCTTGTATTTAACATGGCATAACTTTTTTTATTATTACACCTATGTTAATGTAATACTGCTAAATCAGAAAATGCGGTCCATTTTACTTTATCTTTCTTTGTTGTGGAGCTCTGAGGACACCAAAAGTGTCATTTGTTCAGGCATTTCTATGTTTAGGTCCCCAAAGCACCCCCAATATAAACCCTAGCATAGGCTGTCTGGCATTTTTTCCATTCATTTGTGTGAATTCACCATGAATTCATCAACTGCATTCAGTACCTTGCCAAATGTGAAAAAAACAAAAATAAAATCACGTGGCACTTTCAGCTTCTTACACATTTAACTATGCAACATTTTAAGTGTTTTCAATCATTAGTCAATCACATACTAAATTGCACTAATTCCTATATTATTGTAGACATAATGAAACCAAAATTGTTAATGTGACTTGAACGGCATTCATTTTAGAACTGTCTAAATAGGAGTCAGGCAATTTTTGAGAATCACACTTCTTTGAATCAATGAAATTTACTGACACTAATTCTTGTAAACTGACTGTCAAATTAAAACTTGGTAAATACAGGATGTGATTTCAATCATTAGCCAATCACATACTAAATCACATACTGTATTTACAAAGTTTTAATTTGACAGTTTACAAGAATTATTGTCAGTACATTTCATTGATGCAAAGAAGTGTGATTCTCAAAAATTGCCTGACTCCTATTTAGACAGTTCTAAAATGTATGCCGTTCAAGTCACATCAACAATTTTTGTTTCGTTATGTCTACTATAATATCGGAAATAGTACAATTTAGTATGTTATTGGCTAATGATTGAAAACACTTAAAATGTTGCATAGTTAAATGTGTGAGAAGCTGAAAGTGCCACGCGATTCTCGAGATTACCCCACCCCTGTTCAGACACCTGCAAAATTTATATTGGTCAAAACACATCAACAATTTTTGGAGTGGTCTTTCTACTATAATAGAGGAATCAAAAAAAAAAAAAAAAAAAAAATTGAAGAAAATCCAAGATGTGTCCCTGGAGATACGGGAGTTTGAACAGGTGGCAATGTCGTGACCATTTTAGCTTCTTTTTTTCATATTTGGCAAGGTACTGACTGCAGTTGGTGATGAGTTCATGGTGAATTCAGCCTGATTAATACTCAGCAGACACACATGAATGGAAAAAATGCCAAAGAGCCTATGCTAGGTTTATATTGGGGGTGCTTTGGGGACCTAAACGTGGAACTGCCTGAACAAAAGGCATTTTTGGTGTCCTCATAGCTCCACAACCAAGTAAGATGAAGTAAAATGGACTGCATTTTCTGATTTAGCAGTATAACATTAGCTTAGATGCAAAGTTTCAAAGCTATAGGTATTATAATAAAAAAGTTATATGCCATGTTAAATACAAGAAAAATGTAAATCTATGCGAATTCGTTAAAAAGATCGACACAAAACTGACTGACAGTACCCTTAGAAAATAATTTTCCAAAAATTCATTTTTGGTCCGAATGAGCTGACATTTCGGATTTGTTCATCACTAATACATATTTATCTAATGTTAAAGCTGTAGTATACGATTTGAAAGTTTGATCATTATTCATAACCTCATTTAGATGGTGGTTATGGTCCTATAGTACAATCTACACAATGTGAAGAGCAAAAAAAACGAAAAATATCCATTCACTCTAGTGGCTGCAGGGTTGCAGGGACGTTGACCAATGTAAGCCATCCGGCCGGATGGCTTACATTGGTCAACGTCTCTCTCCTACTCTCATCCAATCCCCTCGCTCTAGTTGACACTCCCCCGAGAGCTTGCTCTGACTCCCCGTGCTCCGCGTTCCGCCTCGTCCCCGCCCCCTTCCGCGTTATAAACTGCCGGCCGGCTTGTTGCTCTGGTAGAGGGAGTGTGTCTGGGAGTCTCCACGCGGACGGCCACACATGCTCGGTGGGAAGGATCAGGGAGCACAGAGGGGAGGGGTGTGTGTGTGTGGGCACGATGCTTTTTTCAAATTTTTCTCAACGTCTCAATCTTTCTCAACTGATTCTCAGGTCGTATACTACAGCTTTAAAATATGGAAGCCATCTATCACTACATGGTGACAGATGTTTTGTATATCTGATGATTTGACATGGAATGACCCATTCTCTGTCCATCATTTTGTGCAGGAACGCACACAATTGACTTAACATTGCTGTGCTGATCATAAAAGGCGATGGGCCTAAAGTGCCAACTGTCCAATAGCAGTCATTAGAAGCTTTAAATGCCTCTATGTAAACAACCTCGCAGCTTTCTGGCATTCAAAACTTTTGAGTGGATCGAAGTTCGATGCTTGTTTGGTCACAATAAACCAAAAACAGTTCATTGAAAACTCACGGTAGATGTTACACTGTCAAGCCAATGATAGAAAAAGCCTGCCAGGGAGCTTATTTTTTAGTTTGTTCTGTGCAGCGTTATGAATTCTCCAGGTAAGCGGCCCCTCGAGCTCCAAGTGGTGCTAGAAACCTGAGATTCTCTGCATGTAGCGGACAGATTTTTAGAAATTCTGATGTAATGATGTTAACAATGATAAAGGAATATTTCTATGTTCTTGTAGAATCCACATTAAGAAAATGTTGATTGTTTCTTGAATTAGAGTAAAGGGGGACCTTACTCACTTAGTGCCTTGGTGTTCCTGATAAAGAGCTCATTGTGTGTATAAATCGCTTGGATTTTTTTGCAAGTATTTACTCCATAATAGTTTGCCAATGTAGCCATCCTGAGATCCTCTCAGACTTTTACCAAGTCCCAGTTGCAGATGGCGCAGTTAAATAAATACTGTGCCTTGAGTACAGGGAGCAAATGATTTGATGAGTGACAACTTGTCTTCTCCTGCAGGAAAATGAGATGGAGTGCAGTGACGTGGAGTCCTCCAGTGATGAGGAGTGGCGCAGCGACAGCTCAAGGTGAACACCTTCGCCTTTGCCCTGATCTGCCCTCTTCTGCTTCTGCTCCTCATCTTTTGCCTCCTCTCCTCCCCTTTCACCACTGCTCTTCCCCCATACCTGCAAACTAGTCATCTTTCGGCTACAATCGCCGTTTTTTTTGGTCAATTGGGTCATTCGCGTGAATCGTGCAGAACCAGGAAGTTTTTCAAAAGGGGGGGGTGTTGGCGTCAGGGGAGACGGGAGGGTTCACTCCGCGCCTACATGACCCGTAGGCGAAGAAGGGAGCATCTACCTGGCGCTGGACCCATAAAATCAAAGCTCATAGAGTGCCACGCGATTGGAGTATCAGAATCTTCAGTTGCCTTGATGGAACCAATATACACTCATTGGATAGAATGCATCGTGCAAGTTTTTTTGTCCAATCAAGAAAAGGATTTCGCTTCGATGGCGGCAAGTTGCAACTTTTTGACGAAGGTCAACTACGTTACCATAGTAGCCTACTTCAGTACTAAATTGGTGTCTAACGCAGGTGTCCTGCCTTAGATATGAGGTAAGTCTCGTTATCTGTCAGCGATATAATATACTGTTTAAATTGGTGTTATATATTTAGACATCTACTTGCGAAAGTAAGGAGTTCCTAAAGTGTGTTGTGATCCATTTCTCATGTTTAACGTGATTGTGAATAGCTCGTGTGAACTGTGTTAACGTTAGCCACCTAGATAGATGCAATGCTAGTGATTTTCGAAAGACTATCTCCACTGCATCTGAATTGTTATGTGGTTTAATGTATGCCGTTGTCATGAGATCACGGAAATGAAAACGAACCGGTAAGGAATCAAAATAACACCCGTTTCTGCTGTAGGCTAGAATTATTTGGTGATTTAACCCAAACACCTGTTCCAGTTTAGCGGATTATGTGACGTTAACGCGGACGATGCAGTTGGGTTAGCATACAATGCAGGGCTGGCGATAAACGGTATGGCATTGCAAAATGCAATCACTTCTTTTGAAATGCGCCAATCTGCGATGGGCTTTTGAAATCCCCTTCGCATATTTTGCAATACAGTCTTCGGATAATGTGAAAAGAAGTTTTAGTCCAGTTCTGAACGCAGACGGGCTCCCACAGTTTCCTTATATCGCCCTGATCGGCCTCTGCAACCGCACTGTTGATAGCTTAATGGCGCGACTCTGAAATTATGGTTGCGAGTGGAATGACCCCATTTTCCTGCCTCCGCGCCAGTCCCGCCCACAGAGCAAAAGAAAACACTAGAGTGGACAACGTCATTTGCTGAACCAACCGCAAAACGTGAGACGCGTCTGCCATCTTGTGTAAGGAATCGGCGGGGAATTGCTCAATCAAACGCTGTACATGTGTATATGCGACTAGTTAAAATGAAATGAAAAACACTGGAGTGGTGACACACATCAGCCTACAAGCACGACCATTATTAAATTATTTTGTTTACAGGTGTTTGTTGTCAAGGAAATTCTTAATCGTTAGTTAAAATTCAAAAACATTAAATTTAAATAACTTGTAAATATATAAAAAAAAAAAAAAGAGTTGTATACTTATGTCTAAGGAATGCTGTTCTCATATTTTGAACTTGTATTTGTACCTTGATTTCCTGTAGTGCTCTATATTCTAGATTATGGCAATTTGTATTTTAATATTTAAATGTTCATCTTGGTTCATAATAATTGTCAGTACAGTAAAAATATTATGTACGATAAAAATCAGTCCTGAATATTCACTCATTCACAGCCTGAGCCAGGTGAGTGGCTTAGGTAGAACCAACTAAAACTTAGTAATTCCTATTCAGTTGCCGAGTTACTACATGTTAGCTGTAAGTGGGACCCATTTGTTAAGTACTAGCAGTTTTAACACTGTAATTGCTTACAAACCACAGCTTAAGTGGTATTAATGGGTTTTTTTTTTTTACTTGAAACAATTGTCTTTTCTCTTAGTTTTCTTCTCAGAGTATGCCAGAATGCTTAATTTATGTGTTAAAATTGCAAATTTTTTTCTGGGAGAGGATTCCCCCAGACCCCCTACAGGGGTTTAGTTTGTCACCTTTTTCATCTATCTTGAGTTTGCAGGTATGTCCCCTTTCGCCTTTGCTCCTCCCCTTTTGTCTCTGCAACTCCCCATTGGCCTCTGCTCCTCTCCTTTTGCCTCTCCATTTTTGCCTCTGCTCCTCCCCTTGTGCCCTTTTTTAGCTTATCGGCCCAAGTCGATAAGCTACTGTTGTGGTGTGGCGTCTGTCGTCCGGAACATTTTTTTTTTGGCCTGATGAATTTTCCTGTAAATTTGCCATAACATACTACTAGACCATATCTCCAGAGATTTTTTTTTTTTTTTTTTTCAGATTTTTGATTGAATCATTTTTGTCCGTTTTATGGGCCCTTGAAATTTTGGCCCCAATGTTAAAGATAGGACTGAGAAATTTTAAAAAATCATTTCTGAAAAACTGCGCGATAAATTCTTTTCTAAATCAGGCAATAAACTTACCCTGGTACCGTCAATGTACAGTGCGAGCGTCATTTTGATTGAATCGACGGAAGTGGGTCTAGTGGGGGCGCTGTACTTTATGAATATGCAAGATGGCCTGTGGAGGCCAAATGGTCACAGACAGAGATTAAGTTTGTATTATCGACATATAGGAAGTCATATATGACCTATATTTTGGCAATATTAAATTTGACCATAGATGACTTTGAAAGGTCAAACTCGAGGTCATGGAAAATATTAACCATATTAAAAGATAGGACTTGAAATTTCAAAAAATTATTTCTCAAAAACTGTGGTAAATTTTCTAAATCAGGCAATCAACTCACCTTGATACACTTTATGTGCAGTGCAAGTGTCATTTTGATTGAATCGATGGAAGTTGGTCTAGTGGGGGCGCTGTACTTTAACATTGGGTCTTATGGAGAATGGGCAAAATTGCCTGTGGAAGCTGAATGGTTGCAGACAGAGATTAAGTTTGTATTATCAACATCTAGGAAGTCATATATGACCTATATTTTGGATGTGTTAAAGTTGACCTCAGATGACCTTGAAAGGTCGAACTTGTCGTCAAGCAAAATGTTACAATTTCAAAGCCTTCTAGGCTTGAGAATATTGAAGATTGTGAACATATGTGTATTTAACACTTGTAGGAAGTCAAATATGAACTTTCATTTGGTGGCCTTGAACTTGACCGTCGGTGACCTTCGAAGGTCAAACTTCACATGGTGAAATTTCAATGACCTCTATCGCCAAAACTATTACAGATAGAGCGTAGGTTTGTATTGTGGGCATATAGGAAACCATGTATGAAGTTTTGTTTGGTGACGTTGAACTTGACCTTTAGTGACCTTCTATGGCCAAACTTCAATGTGAAATTTCAATGACTTACATCAGCAAAATCGTTCCAAATAAAGTGTAGGTTTGTATTGGAGACGTATAGGAAGTCAAATATGCACTTGCATTTGGTGGCCTTGAACTTGACCTTAAGAGACCTTCAATGGCCAAACTTCACAGTGAAATTTCAATGACTCATTTCAGCAAAATCATTAATAAATAGGGAGTAGGTTTGTTTTGGAGATGTATAGGAAGTCATATATGAACTTTCATTTGGTGACCTTCGTATTGACCTTCAAAGATCAAATGTGACCTAGTGAAAATTCAATGACTTGTATCACTAAAATGGTCGCAGTTGGACCCTAAGTTTGTGTTACTGAGATCTAGGAAGTCACATATGAACTTTCATTTAGTGACATTCACCTTGACTGTCAATGACCAGAGGGTCAAACTCGACAGTGAAAGTACAATGACTTGTATCACCAAAATGGTCGCAGATTGAGCCAGGGTTTGTATAGAGACATTTAGAAAGTCATATATGTAGTCCATTTGCTGATCTCAACTTGACCTTGTGTGACATTTAAGGTTCACAATTGACACATTGAATTTTCAATGACTTGTATCACCAAAACTGCTTCAGAGCTTAGGATCGTGTTTGTATTATAGGAGGTCTTACAAATATATGTGAACTTTTATTTAGTGACCTTGACATTGATTTTCATTGATTCAAATGTCAAACTTTGCATGAAATTTTCATAACTTGTATCATCACTATCCGACTGCTTGCCGGTAAGCTATAGGACCCTTGGTCCTATTTCTATCCCCTTTCACCTCTGTTCTTCCACTTTTACCTCTGCTCTTCCCCTTTCGCCTCTACTCCTCCCCTTTTGCCTCGGCTCCTCCCCTTTTTTCTTTATTCCCCTTTAACCTCATCTCCCATTTTTGCTTCTGCTCTTTCTTAGACTTACTTTTTTCTGCTTCTATTCCTCCCCGTATCGGCCCATGCCTCTTCTTTTATCTGCTTCTCTGCTTAAAGATATAGCTGAAAACCCTCAATTTTGGGTTTATTTGATGTGATGTGGTTCATAATTCAAGAGATAAATGATTCTATTTCAATTTATTGCACATATTTTTTTCATTTTAATTTTCTGCGTCACGACCACGCCCAACTACTCATACGAAAATCTTCGGAAATGTCCGGTACTCCTCAACTGTGACGTCATCTCAGGCAGGCCAAACTTTGTCAGGCAATGTTAATGGCGTGTAGATGTACAACGTTCATCTGTTCTGAACAGTCGTCGGATTTCTCCACAAGTATACCGTGATCATGGTAAATCGATGTAGCATGTATGGTTGCAGTCCAACAACAAACTTAGATGTGGGATATCAACGCATACATTCCCAAAAACCCGGCGATACGACGCCAATGGGTAAGATTTGTCCAGACAACCCGGGCAAACTATGTAGAGCCCAAAATGAACAGCTTCATTGCCGTGATTTGCTTGAGGCATTTCACTAGCAATTCCGAGATCCCTGCTTTGGCAGCGAAGGTTCGATGCTTTCTAGGTAAGTATTTGTTGTAGATGTTCATCCTCCGCTTAGGACTGTCGATCGCAGTGTCTTAGAACGTGTTCCTGGATTGCTGCTTTCGACTCACTGAGTACGTTAACATGCACATCATAATCCAATAACTGGGAATTATCTGTTGATTGTAATCTCATTTGATGCGTTTACATGCACTTTAATAAACCAATATTCACTCAACTGATTCATTCAAATATTCGGATTTTCTTGATGCGGTGGCAGCGCCAGCACTGGTCATTTGAGGGCTACAGAACATCCCTTTATTAGTCCTTGCTGGTTCTCAATCTTTTTTGTCAGCAACAATAGATTCACTTCGAGAGCACTCCACATAATCGGTGCTGCTAATTCTTCCTCTTTAGGTCTAATGCTTTTTAGTGGCATATCACATTCTCAAGCCGTAGGCTGCAATGTTAACATATGATTGAAAAATTTTAATTTGGCAAACAATATTATATTTAACTGCCGAGTCCCACTTTTTAATAAGATAAGATAATCTTTATTCACCCGCACACCGGGGAAATTTACTTGCTACAGCTGCTCAACATTACACAGAGGAGAGAAAAAATGCAGGTAACAAAACAACATAAAAAATATAAAAGTAAAAACAACGTATAAAGAGTGTAAGAGATATAGCAAAATATAAAATAATATAGAATATTATTAATATAATTAAGAATAATAATAAAATAATTCAAAGCAACAGTGATTAAAGTAACACTCGTCAAATTATATTACACTCTGAAAAAGTCTGACTGCTGTTGGTATGAAGGACCTGCGGTAGCGCTCCTTCCTGCACTGGGGGTGCAGCAGTCTGCTGCTGAAGGAGCTGCTGAGTGCACTGACAGTCCCATGCAGGGGGTGAGAGATGTTGTCCATGATGGATGCCAGCTCGGCCAACATCCGCCTCTCACCCACCTTCTCGATGGAGTTGAGAGGACAGTCGAAAACAGAACTGGCCCTCTTCACCAGCCTGTTGAGTCTTTTCCTGTCCCTGTCAGTGCTTCCACAGCCCCAGCAGACCACTGCATAGAGGAGTGCTGATGCCACCACAGTGTCATAAAAGGTTCTCAGCAGAGTTCTAGACACTCCGAAGGACCTCAATATCCGCAGCAGGTGGAGCCGACTTAGGCCCTTCTTGTATAGGGCATCTGTATTTGTGGACCAGTCCAATTTATTGTTAAGGTAAACACCCAGGTATTTGTACTCCCCCACGATCTCAATGTCCAGACCCTGGATGTTCACCGGTGTTGCACTGTGCCCCCTCCTACGGAAGTCAATCACCATCTCTTTTGTCTTGCTGGCGTTGATGTGAGGATGGTTGACCTCACACCAGTTGACTAAGTCCATGATGACTTTCCTGTATTCATGTTTATTCCCCTCTGACACACGTCCAATAATGGCTGTGTCATCGGAGAACTTCTGAAGGTGGCAGGTGTCCGTGTAGTATCTGAAGTCCCATGTGTACAGGGTGAAGAGGAATGGCGAGGGCACTGTGCCCTGACGGGTTCCTGTGCTGCAGACCACCACATCAGACACACAGTCACAAAGCCTCATGTACTGTAGTCTGTTGCTGAGGTAGCTGGTAGTCCCTGCAGTCTGTTGGTGGTCAACTCCAGCTCTTTCCATCGTCACCCTGAGTCTTGCCGGTTGTATAGCGTTGAAGACGCTGGAAAAGTAAAAAAAACATGACTCTTTCAGCGCCTCCAGTGCCCTCCAGATGTGAGAGTTACTTGTGTGTGAGGAAGGTGACTGCATCCTCCACACCAATGCTGGGCGATATGCAAACTGTAGGGGATCCAGTTCTGAGCTCACCAAGGATCTGAGATGGTTGAGGACTATGCTCTCCATAACCTTCATCAGGTGAGAGGTTAAGGCTACAGGTCTGAAGTGGTTGGGCTCCCTGGGGTGCACAGTCTTTGGTACTGGAACCACACAGGACGTTTTCCACAGAACAGGAACCTGCTCCAGGCTGAGGCTGAGGTTGAAGATGTGCAGAGCCACCTCACAAAGCTGGTGTGCACAATCCCTCAGCAGTCTGGCACTGATTCCATCTGGACCTGTAGCCTTCCGTACCTTCACCTTCCTTAGCTCCCTCTTCACCTGAGCGGCTGTTATGGAGGGGTTGGAAGGGGGTGTGGGTGATGTTGGGGGAGGGTCCATTTGAAGTAAATGAGAGGGGGGGGGGGGTGAAAGTACTAATAGGGTGGATGGGGGTGGGGTTGGGAGATGTGAGGGGAGGGATGCAGCTGGTGCCTCTGGTGTCCTGGGGGGGATGGGGAGGAGTGCCAAAGAGGGCATGGTCGGGACATTGCCTGGTCTTTATCCTGGTTGATGGGGGAGGAAGAGGGGGCAGAATCAAACCTGTTGAGAAACACGTTCAATTCATTTGCCCATTCCTTGTCACCAGATTCTGTTCCCCTCCCACTACCTTTGTTGTGACCAGCAATGGTGTCCAGTCCTTTCCACACCTCTGTCTCGTTGTTCTGTTGGAGGCGTTCCTCCAACTTCCTCCTGTAGTTGTCCTTCCCCCTCCTGATGGCTATTCGGAGCTCCCTCTGAATCCTCCTCAGCTCCTATTTGTCCCCCTATCTAAAGGCCCTCTTCTTCTTCTTAATCAACCCATGCTGGAGAGTGAAAGGCGATATTTAATTGGAACGTGGATCTGTCATTTTTCAATCAACTCTTATTTAAGAAATTATCATGCGGAAATGAAGTCTTCTCTTGCTTTTCTTTTCTCGGGGGTTGGAAGCTATGAAATTGCATAAAGACGTTACAAATGTTATTTTAGTTCATTTCAACGATCATTAAGTTAAATCGCCTGATGTGCTAAAAAGGTTGCGCGAAAGTTTCAGAGCAGTTTGTCTTTAGTAAAGCGTTGGCCTATTTATAAGTAAATTATTTTTTCTGTTCTAAATTTAGCCCATTCTTTCGTTGCTTTAAGATCTCGTGGGGAGAGAAGCAGTGTTTTCAATTGCCAATGGATCATTCCCATAACTGGAAAAGGAAAGTGATTGAGAGCTAGCCGGGACTAATTCCTGCCCTCCACAAGGTTGCACATGCACAGGTGTAAAAAAAAAAAAAAAAGAAAACGAAAGAAATCCGTTTTTGCTGTATACATGCACAGAATGAACTGATTATTGGGCAAAAAGCTAGGTGTGTTTCTCAGATTTCACATAAACCGACAACGGCCTTAATCCAATCATGATTATCGGACTATGCCGTTTACATGACCACTTGAATAATCCGATAATAATCATGTGATAAGTGCATGTAAACTTACTCCTTGTCTACCGTAGTACCGGTCACAGTCATTGCATGCATGCAGACTAACTGTTTCAGTGTAAGGATTGCTGTTGCTGTTTGGATTGCTGTTGCTGTTTCCGACCTCTTGGCTGTGCTGTAGCACTGTTCGTTGTGATCATTCTGCTTGAGTTGAGACAGAGAAAGGCGTGCAGGGATTGTAGCAGGAGATTTACTCTTGTTTACTCTTTTTTTAAACGGTTTTTCTGAAAATCATTCATGCATAAAAGCCCAAACATTAAAAGAGGTAAGATGATTTGCTCCCAAGGTATAACCTTTGTCGCATTAGGGGCAGGGAGAACTTCCCCTTTTTCCCCCTTGTCACAACTCGGTTAGGAAACAGCCAAATTAAGTCGCTTATCTGGTCAAACTAAGGCAACAGGATTTTTTGGGGGGCTTTTGGTCTCCGGGGAGCAAAGTGAAGTAGAATAAAATAAACTTAAACGCTAAATAAGTAAATTGTATGATATACAAAGTAAAACTGAGTTGTTTTCAAGGACTGTGCTACTCACGCCTGGTTTTTCTGTAGCTGATTTAGCTAACAAACTTCAGCAAGCTTCTCAACACTAAGAATATTGTTGAATTACCTTGATATCTACAACCCCAATTCCTAAAAAGTTGGGACAAAGTGTAAATTGTGAATAAAATCAAAATGCAGTGACTTTAAAATCACACCAGCCAGTATTTTATTCACAATAGAACAGAGATAACATGGCAAATGTTGAAACTGAGAAATTTTACAATTCTATCCACAAAATGAGCTAATTTCAAATTTGATGGCTGCTACATGTCTCAAAAAAGTTGGGACTGGGGCCTGTTTACCATGGTGTAGCATCCCCTCTTCTTTTTAACACAGAGTGGAGGCGTCTGGGCATTGAAGAGACAGGTTTCTTGAGTTTAGCCATTGGAATTTGACCCCCACTCTTGTTTAATACAGAATTCCAGCTGCTGGAGAGTTTTGGGTCTTCTTTGATGGACTTTTCATTGAATTATGCGCCAAATCGAGGGCTGACTGCAATAAACAGTTATGTCTAATATATAACATCTGGACATAACTGTTTATTGCAGTCAACCCTCGAAATGTTCTCGGTGAAATCGGTGAAAGATCAGGACTGTAGGCAGGCCAGTTCAGCACACGGACTCTTCTACTTGAAGCCATGCTGTTGTCATAGCTGCAGTATGTGGTTTTGCATTGTCCTGCTGAAATACACAAGGCCTTCCCTGGAATAGATGTTGTCTGGAGGGGAGCATATGTTGCTCTAAAACCTTTATATACCTTTCAGCATTCATGGTGCTTTTTAAAACATGCCTGTGTCCCACACCATATGCACTTATGCATCCCCGTAGCAGCAGAGATACTGGCTTTTGAACTGAACACTGATAACAGGAGGGGTGGTCTTTCTCCTCTTTAGCCCGGAGGACACGACGCCCATGATTTCCAACAAGAATGCAAATTTGGATTCGTCTGACCACAGGACATTTTGCCACTTTGCTACAGGCCATTTTAAATGAGCCTTGGCCCACAGAAGACGGCGGCGCTTCTGGATCATGCATTTGCAGTCTGTCATGATGTGCGCCGTATTTTCCAAGGAATGACGTGTAACCTTTCCCATAATACCTTAAAAACTATGCCTTTTCAGAGCGTGTATAGACAGTAGTAACCGGGGCAAGGTATAAACATGCCTAAATATTTATGTTGTTATTGCCGTAACCCAGCAATTTTATTAGGGTTTATCACAACCGGAAAAAGGGCTTAATCGGTTAATGTTGCTTACATGAGTTACTGCGTTACCAGAGTACTTCAATACCCCCTTCAGAAACCAAAATATTGAGGACACGAACTTAAACGTTTTCACTGCGTTGCCAGCTTAATGCTACTGGCAGTATTCGCCGGTTTGCTGAAGTGTCTCGGCTACTACTCGCCAGATATCAGCTTTATTCCCTCCGTCATAATATAGTCCCTTGAGGAAATATCAAGAAAGCACGGATATTGTTGCCATAGGACGACAAACCTTTCCTCCGTTTCACTGCTCCACCTTGCAATAACAGCATCACTCTTCTTTCTCTAGGCTACGTTTACACATGTGCGCGCTGCGGCTTCATCTCTTCCTGCACAGCGCTGTCAGCTATGCTCCTATTGGTCAGCGCCGCAACCCGTCGTGGAAGACAAAGAAAAAAATTGAACATGCTAAACTTTCTGTCGGGGCGTCATCAGGCATCGCAGATGCTACGACGGTTGTCGTCTACTATGGCACACTACACGGCATAAAACGATCAATCTTTGCCCACGATGACCATTCATCGTTTCCGATCCCACCCGATGCCCTAAGACTTCCAGATTGGGCTGAAATCGTGTAGTCTGATCCCGGCATTATGCACAGAGATTTTTCCAGTTTCTCTGAATCTTTTGATGATGTAATGCCCTGTCGATGATGAGACCTTCAAAGCCTTTGCAATTTGATGTTGAGGAACATTGTTTTTAAAGCATTCCACAATTTTTTTGCAAAAGCCTTCACAGATTGGAGAGCCTCTGGCCATCTTTACTTCTGAGAGACTTAGCCTCTCAAAGATTTCCCTTTTATAGCCAATCATGTTACACACCTAATGCCAGTTAACTTAATTACTTAATAAATGTTCTTTCAGCTGATTCTCTTATATATTAATTGCTGTTTCAGCCCTTTTTTGCCTGTGTCCCAACTTTATTGAGACATTTTGCAGCCAGAAAATTTGAAATAAGCTCATTTTGTGGATAAAAATGTAAAATGTCTCAGTTTCAACCAGGGCCGGCTGCAGCCTGCTTCGACTGGTGGTGCAATGAAAATTGCTGGGGGGGTAGAGACGTTTTGTTGACGGGCGGGTAAGCGTTTCATCCTCATTGAATTTGCATCATGCACTCCTTTTAATTGCGCTAAAATATACGTTAGTAAGTCAGGAGGAGCTGGGGGGGGGCGTAGCCCACCCCTGCACTCCCCTAGATCCGGCCATGGTTTCAACATTTGAAATGTTATCTATGTTCTATTGTAAATGACATATTGGCTCGTGATCTGAAAGTCATTGCATTTTGATTTTATTCAGAATTTACACTTCGTCCCAAATATTTCGGAATTGGGGTTGTAACTATAACCTGGGTTGGTTTCATACTTGGTCGCTTGCCTTTCATTCAGTCTTCTAGCCAATAAATATTGACGCTCACCGGGGTTTTAGTCTTTTTTGCATCTCATTTTTAACAAAGGGCTCTTCTGATTAAACACATTGCAAATTAAATTATTTTTTTGTATTCTCCTCCGGTTGCGGTGCCTTGATCAGCTGGTTAAAGTTCGGTTGCTTGTTTGAGTGCTTAGCGACAGCTTGTTGGGGGAGATACCGTGTTTAGTTAGCTCACATAGTAAATGCCTTGTTTATTCGGTCCATTTGAATTAAAGGGAACCGGAGCTTTACTCTTTCTCGGTTACCTTTGGTGGTATTTGTGGCTAGTTAGCTAGATAGTTACTGTTTGCATTTTTGACTTGGGATCTGAGACTTGGTATTTAGTTTGTAGGGCAACAGGTACTTGAGTCATCCATTACGTAAGGTTGGAATTTTAAACGGTAAGGTTTACCGGAGTGCCTACCCCCCCCTCCAGTTTCTCCTGGGCGTTGTAGCTTCCCGAGACTAGCTAGTAAGCTACCGCTGACAGTGGCGCCAACATTGGGGGGTTACAATTTTTTTTTTTTTCAGGCTGCTGTATTCCCAAGGATAGGCTGCCTTGTCCAAAGTCCAGCCTTTTAGAATGTTAAAAAGGTTTATTTAGAAAATACCAGTAGGCTACTTTATTTTATAAATGTTAAATCTGGTTGTGATCTGTGAAATAACATTAATTGGCTGAATGGATGCGATGTATGAAGGCATACACGAACTGAATGTCGGAGGGAGCATCCATTTCCATCCCCGCATTTATGGACGTAGGCTAAACTGTTTTCAGTCTTTTATTTAGCCGAGGATTTGAAATTGCGAACGGGACCTTAAACATTGCGTTAGCCTATAGGATACTAGTGTTGCATTTTTTTTTCCAGCCTGCTTCAAGACGCACGCAATATGCGCACACAGTAATTATGCATGCAACGAGTGGTTCATCGGCCAAGGCCGCTGCCTGTTTACAACGCTATAGGCTACAGATCTTCATCATCCACGCATCTGCTGTTTGTCTGGTATGCTGACCTCTGATTTTGATGG
This sequence comes from Gymnothorax javanicus, assembly GCA_029692085.1. Classification (NCBI taxonomy): domain Eukaryota; kingdom Metazoa; phylum Chordata; class Actinopteri; order Anguilliformes; family Muraenidae; genus Gymnothorax; species Gymnothorax javanicus. The sequence continues at coordinate 103,296,738 of CM056195.1, forward strand.
ATAAGAGCTTAGTAAGATATGAGGGAAGTTTGCCTAGCAAGGCTTTATAAATAAATAAAATACAATGTAGCTTCCTTCTAAAATGAAAGGAAACCATCACCTGTGATGAAGCGCAATGCGCCATGATAGATTGCATCCAAGGATCTTAACGTACTAATGGAGGCATGCCTGTAAAGGACATCTCCGTAATCAAGTATGGGTAATATTGTTGCCTCTACAATCCTCTTCCTATTGTCCAAAGAAAAACAGGACCTGTTTCTGTAAAGAAACCCGATTTTTTGGACAGGTTGGACACATGCCTCTTAAAAGAAAAGTCATGATCCAACCAGATACCCAGATATTTGTAAGACTGAACCTGCTCAATTTGAGCACCAGTCAGTGAGAAAATGGAGTCACCTGACAAAATTGCATTCTGTGCTGAAAAGATCATGAACTTTGTTTTATCAGTATTTAAAACCAGTTTAACATCAGCTAGAGCATGCTGTATAACGTTAAAAGCAGATTGTAAATATGTGAGGGCCTGTAAGCATGTTGGAGCAGAGGAATAAAGCACTGTGTCGTCAGCATAAAAATGAACCTTGCAATTCGTTACATTACGAGCAATGTCATTTATATAAATTGTGAATAAAATTGGACCAAGAATGGAACCTTGGGGTACACCTTTTGTCACCTTTAAAAATTGAGACTGCGCATCCCCAGAAATAATAGCTTGTGTTCTATTTGAGAGGTAGTCCTGGAACCATGAGCACGCTCTGTAACCAAGACCAATGGAGGACAACTTATTTAATAAGATATTATGGTCTACTGTGTCAAACGCTTTTGCTAAATCAATAAATAGGGCCGCACATTTTTGTTTACTATCCAAAGCTGTTACTAAATCATTTATAACCAATGAAGCTGCTGTAATGGTGCTATGTCCAGGCCTGAAACCAGATTGCTGTGACGTTAAAATGTTGTTAGAAGTTAAGAAATTGCAAAGTTTTTGTTTTACAAGAGATTCTAAAATCTTAGCCAGGCATGGCAATTTTGAGATTGGCCGATAGCTGTTTACTGAACAGGGATCACCCCCCTTAAATAAAGGAAAAACATGAGCCGCTTTCCATATACTGGGAATAGACCCGGTCGATAATGACAAGTAAAAAATATTAGTTATTGAATGTGCAATCAGTGGGGCTGCAAGATGCAAAAGACTCGGGACTAAGTGATCCTCTCCAGTGGAATTATTTACATCTATACGATTTAATTCTAGAAGGACCTCATTCACGTTTAATTCCCTGAAAGAAGACAATACTCTAGGATTTTGGGAATTTGTAAATGCACTAGAGCTAAGGTCAGACATATCTCCTATAGTGGATTGATTATTAAAATTTTCAAAAAGGTTTCCGGCCGCTATAAAATGTTCGTTAAAAAAGTCACAAATTTTTGCTTATCAGTAATAGGACCAGAATCCGTGTGGATAGAATGAGGTAAGAAAGAAGAAGGACTATTTTTCAGGGACTTGACAATTTTCCAAAATTTTGCCGGATTACCTTGACATTTAGCCAATGATGTAATGAAATATTCAGATTTTGCCTTTTTTATCAGTAAGCAGCATTTATTTCTTAGTTTTCTGAAAACCTGCCAGTCTGTGAGTGTCTGAGTTTCCCTAGCTTTAACCCAAGCTTCATCCCTTACGCGAACATCATTGGATAAAGCAACCGAAAACCAAGGATTTCTTCTGTTTTTTACTCGGAATCTCTTGACCGGAGCATGCTTATCCACAGCACGAATAAACACAGAAGTAAAATGAGCTAACGCTAGGTCAGGGTCTGGAATAAAACCTGCAAAGCTTAAATTACTCCAGAAAATATCGTGGAGGAAGGCCTGTTCACAGAAATGTTTAAAATTTCTTTTTAGTAATAAAACATGGGGTGTCTTTGAAACTTTCATATCCTAATACATGCTACTGGGCAGTGATCACTAACATCCAGGGGAAAGACGCCGCTCAGAGCGTACTTGTGCGGTCTATTTGTTAAAATTAGATCAATTAAAGTTGACCGGGATAAATCTTTAAAATTTGGTTGCATAGGCTTTGAGATAAGTTGCGACAGAATCAGATCATCACAGACTTCTTTGAAATGGTTTGAGGACGGCGATAGCCAGTTGATATTGAAATCGCCCGCAACAACTAATTCAGTGTGTGCATAAGCAGACAAGATTTTAGAGAGATTGATTATGGAGGAGGAAAGCGCGCTCGGTGGGCGATACACACCTGCTAGTATAATACTTCCACTAACCATAGCTATTTTAAGAACAAGACACTCAAATTGCTCAGGTATAGAGGAGGATAATAAAACATTAACAGTGAGAGAGGATTTTACAAAAATCACTACACCTCCCCCTCTCTTACTCCTGTCACACCTAAAAACACTATAACCAGCCAATGCTATATCAAGGTCTGACACAGAAGCATTCAACCAGGATTCAGTTGCAAGAAATATATCAGGATTACTTTGAAGAACCAAAGCCCTAATACAATCCATTTTCGACAACAAATTCCTTACATTAAGACACAGAATACCAAGACCACATTTCCGAGATTGAAATGCTACTGGAGTAAAAACAACAGGAGAGACAGTTAAAATAACATCAGGCGACTGAATATGGACTTGTGACAGGTTAGTGACAAACACCACTGGGTCTGTATTTCTGCCGTGGCAGGCGTGTGCGAGCGACTTTCGGAATAGGCTGTGTAGTTATACCAGTTGTCTCAGAAAATGAAACACAATTTCTAGCGCTGCAAGGGATATTTAAAAAGCCTACAGATAGCCTAAGTCCACTATAATATGCGACGACAGCCGGACACCAGGGCGAGCTCCTAAGAGAGACAGTAGGTCGGGGACACACCAGTGAGGAAGTGGGCGAAGGAAGGTCCGGCCTGTGTGTACAGGAAGTTAACAGTCAGTCCCGAGGGAAGGGCAACATTGCATGGTGCATGTTGGCCGAGAGCATTTGGCTGCCCCATTTGTTGGGATGTATCCCGTCTGATATAAAAAAAGGTGAACGGTTCCAAAATAAGTTAAAATTGTCAATAAATCCCATATTATGAGATCTAGCGGCGAATTGAAGCCAAGTGTGCAGACTAAGTAGTCTGCTAAAACGGTCAATGCCACGACCGATAGTGGGGATGGGACCAGAAATAAAAACGGACTTTCCACAGTTTTTTAAGAAGTTAAAAAGGAGGTTAAAATCGTTTTTTGTACATTCCGACTCCCGACGAGTGGTATCATTAGTCCCCACATGAACAATAATCCTCTTAACAGAAGGCGGGAGTGAGGAGAGTAGCTCAGGTAGTTTACCCAGGATTACCGGAACAGTAGCACCAGGGAAGCAGCGGGTCGCCACATTAACGAAGCGAGTGTTTCGGATTATGGAGTCACCCACCAGTAAGGTAGTCGGGGAGAAGAGAGGACGAGGCGGTGGCAAGCCCGGGGCGAGTGACTGTGCAGGCGTACGCTGCGGCAGGGCAACGGCATCAGGGCTGAGCGAACGCCGCCGCAGGACCTCCACTTCAGGGCTGGGCGAAGAACCTCAGCACCGCGTCAACAGGGCTGGACTTGCGGGGCCGGATTGCCCCTCTTCTCGATACTGACGGCGGCTGAGTAGCAGCTGGACTTACAGGGGAGGAGGGGGGTGTCGCTTCCTCCTCAGCCAGAACGGAAAACCTGTTCTCCAGCTGCAGATCCCAGACAGGTGGGACACGAGACGAACGCCTCCCGCCGCGTGATCCGACCCAGGGCTCAGCCAGTTTGGGTGTGGAGCTGACGATAGCCCTGGGTCTCGCTCCCTGCTGGATCCAGGGGTCCTCAGCTCGGATCGGTGCGGCTTCTGTGGGGAAAGCCAAGGAGTCACGTTCAGCGGTGGTGGTGACACTCGCAGTAGCAAGAGCTGGAGCAACCAGGGAGTCGATGAGCTGCTCATCTTCCTTAATCTGGTAAAGGATTGAAATTCTTCCCTCCAGCTCCGCAATTTTTTGCGAGAGGCGAACGCAACTTCCACAGGCTGGTGGAGAGGTGAGTGGAGCCATGTTTTTTTATGTTAGCCTGCTGGGCCTTACAGCAACCAGCCAGCCGATGCAATAAATAAAACGTTAAATATTAAATAAAAAAAAATAAAAAAAACAAATAAAATGATAAAACAAGTAAAATAATAAAATGTTAAAATAATAAAATGTCAAAACGATAAAACGCAAAAATAACGATAAAATAAAAAAATAAACTAAGAGCGAGGCAGCAGCAAAACCAGACGGCCAGGAAGATCTTTTACTGAACACGTATGCAGATACGTGTTCTCCAATTGAAGAAATGTGCTGCAAAACCAGAAACGATGCAAAGCCAAAAACAAGCAAACCACAAAAGCAAATGCAAGAGAGAAAAACGCTGCATTTAGTCATCAACACAACAGAAGTGCTCCCAGTCGCTATGGGGAGCGCCAACTAAGACAGCTTTTACTTCTGACAAGTGATCACTCTACTGTTAATTGATGACCCAGATAGAATTAGCAATGTTGAGGTACTGGAGCCACTTGGGACAAGTGATCACTGTACTGTTAATTTTAATGTTTCATGGGAAGTTAAAAAGGTGTATTTAAAAACAAAAATTTTCAATTTTAGGCGAGCAAACTTTGACAGGATGCGCTCATATCTAAGCAAAATAAAATTGGAGATACTCCTGGACTGTGAGTCTGTAAATGAGATATGGGAAAGATTTAAGGGGTTTTACTTGCTTCACAATTCAAATTCATACCAAAGGTGTCCAAAAGTAAGCTGAAAAGGCAGAATCCTCAGTGGATGACCACAGCTATTTGTAGGAGTTTGAGGGAAAAAAGGAATCTTTATAAGATGTACATAAAGGATAACAATGAGAACACTAAGGCTGAATACTGTAAAATGCGGGCTGTGGTCAAAAAAAGAGCTGAGGAATGCTTGAAGACTGTATGAAAGGCAAATTGCGGAAGAGGCTAAAACTAATCCTAAGCGCTTCTTAGTACTGTAGTAGAAAAAGGAAAGTCAAAGAGGAGGTCAAGTGCATAAAGAATAAATTTGGATTGCTGCTATATGATAACAAGGATATTGCGAATACCTTAAACAGTTACTTTGTTGAGAATTCTACCTCAGAGCGGGTTTTTATTCAGCCAGAGGGCATGTCCACTGCTCAAGATTATTTAGCGGAAATTGAGGTGAGGGATAACAAAGTATTAGACAAGTTGCATAAACTAAAGGCAGATAAGGCGGCGGGTCCTGATGGCTTATATCCTAGAGTGCTCAGGGAAGTTAGTGAGATCATCTTTAAGCCGCTATCCGCCATCTTCAGACGGCCTTTAGAAGCTGGAGAAATACCAAATGATTGGAAGCAGGGCAATATAATTCCAATATATAAGAAAGGGGACCGTACTGAGCCAGGAAATTACAGGCCAGTCAGTTTGACTTGCATTGCATGCAAAGTACTGGAGTCTATCATAAAAGATGAGCTGGACTTATTTCTTGAACGTAATAATATCTTGAGGGATAGCCAACATGGTTTCCGAAAGGGAAGGTCATGCCGAACAAACCTTATGGAATTTTTTGAAGAGGCCACCAAGACTTATGACCAGAGCAGGGCTTATGACATCATATATTTGGATTTTCAGAAAGCATTTGACACAGTACCGCATAAGAGACTAATTCTTAAAATGAGCTCCATTGGAGTTAAAGGAGGTATTCTGGAGTGGATTCAAAACTGGTTACAGGACAGAACACAAAGAGTGGTGGTCAGTGGTATCTCATCTGAACTAGGTATGGTGGGGAGTGGCGTCTCCCATGATTCAGGATGATTTGGATAGAATCCAGAATTGGGCAGAAATGTGGCAAGTGAAATTTAATGCAGCAAAATGTAAAGTTGTACATGTAGGTAATAAAAACATTTGACAGGATTACTTCATGGGAGGTTTTAAACTGGAATGTGCTCCACACGAAAAAGATCTGGGAGTGATTGTTGACCAAACCCTCACAGGTTCTAGCCATTGTGCCATAGCAGTTAAAAAAGCCAATTGGATGCTGGGATACATTGCCAAAAGTATTGAGTACAAATCCAATGAGGTGATGCTTCTTTTGTACAACACATTCGTCAGACCACATCTGGAGTATTGTGTACAGTTCTGGGGACCATACTTTAAGAAAGATATTGAGGGTCTATAAAAAGTTCAGAGAAGAGCCACTAAGCTAATTCCGGGTATAAAAGATGAAAGCTATGAGAAGAGGCTGAAGATCCTTAATCGCTTTAGTCTTAGGAAAAGGAGACTTTGGGGTGATCTGATTGAGGTCTTTAAATATGTTAAAGGGATTAACAAAGTGAATTATGTAGGATTCCTTCGGCCAAGTGTTGTTCGTAGAACTCGGGGTCGAAGTTGACCAAGGGTAAATTTAGCACTGATATTCAGAAATATTTCTTCACCCAAAGAGTAATTTCGATGTGGAATAGCTTGCCTGACCATATTGTTGAGGCAGAGACCTTGGGAGTTTTCAAGAGCAGGCTTGACTTATAGCTAGATACCATTGAGTCAATGAGTATCTGAAGTGATATATTCACAATAGTATGAAGAAACTGGCGAGCCTAGTTGGGCTGAACAGCCTGTTCTCGCCATTTATGTTATGTTAAGCTCTTTAGGAAGGATTGATGCGATAGGTGAGGAGGGGGTGTAGCACTCTATGTGAACAAAAACATAATTGTGCAGGAAATTCCTGAAATTGAACATTCCTTGCCCTGTGAAGATATCTGGGTCAGGCTCATTGGCAAACATGAGACAGGCTTAAACATATCAGTATGTTATTGACCGCCAGCTTTGGACAGTATTGTCAATGAATTGCTCTTTAAGAGGATTAGGCAGGCTTGTAGAGGAGGAGGGACTATTATTATGGGAGACTTTAATTATCCTGATATTGATTGAGAAATGGTGAAAGGACAGGGTAAAGGGGAGGAAGAATTTCTAGATGTTATAAATGGCAGTGTGCAGTATTTTAATAAACCAACCAGAGAGAAGGCAATTTTAGATTTAGTGCTCTGTAATGACCGTGATAGAATTAGCAAAGTTGAGGTTTTGGAGCCACTTGGGACTAGGGGTGGGACTTGTAAACATGTACACGTGTCCACGGTTAGTCAATCATAAACGTTTCTAAAAAAATACACTAACCGTGTACACGGCCGAAAAAAAAAAAAAAAAAAAAAAGTCCTATCGTCGAATTCCTAACCACTCTTCTTTAACCTGTGTAAAACGTCATGAGGTAAAGGAAAGGTGTAAAGAGGACTCTTTTCAAGCTTCGGAAGAGAACCGCGCTAATAAGAGAATCCGAATGCGCTTACACTAGGCACAGTGATCACCCGCCTCCTGCCCGTCATGTTTGTTTTTGGCCGGATGGACGATCATCGCGGAATAGCGGAATGGCATTTCCTCCTTTCTTTTCGAAAAGGATGCTTCGGTGTACCCTTTGCTAAAGGTGATAAATTAGGAAGCATTGTAGCACCTTTCCTTCTCATTTAATCCGAACACACTTATCATGACTGCCATGTAAATACTTAAGGATCGTTTTCTTTTGGAACTTTCGTAAGCAAAAAAGACTATTCGGACGCAGCCATCGTCTCTATGCTCAATTCCTCTTTATGTTGCTTTTAAGCACGATTGGTTAATAGCTCATTATTTTATCTCGCATATTGTTCACTGTGCGTTCTTTTACATGTTTGGTGGACGTTCTGTCGGCCAATAGCCTATGTTTGCATGCACAATGTCATCCTGGCGTCTGCTTGTTAAAAGAAAAGCATATTCATTTTGCTATTTGAATGAGAACACGTAAAACGCAGTTTACATTTCTTTTTGTTTTAGCTTTGTGGATGTAAAAAGTGTTTCTCAATTTAGTTTCACTTAATCCAGCTCTTTTGCTCCTCAATTACAATTCACTTTAATGACGCTATGAAACGTAACGATCGTGAGACGCAGCTCCCGCTGTGAGTGAGGGATGCAGTTTGCTGTTTAAGTTTACAAAACAAATTGTACAAAAACAAGGTACAATAAGAAGGACAATGACAAAAAAGCAGAGCTAAACCATTTGAATTAATTCATGTCCATGTTCTTGCTTGTCAAAATGATGATTTTCGTTTATGGTGAATTCATTTTCAATGGTGAAAGGGCCTAACATTATTCATTTAGTTGTGATTTTATGCTCATCTGATGTAGGCCGTAATTTTGTATTGGAGCGACCTACAAATTCACTGTTACCGTCTATTGATTTAATAAACGTATCTGGCTGATAACTGCGGTAATGGATGTGTGGACTGTGTTATTGCAATGTTGACAGTGCCCTCTAATGGTTTTATAGCGGTCAAAATCCGCTAACTCTGAAGACACGTGTACACGCAGTTATTCGGCGCGTGTACACGTTTATAATTTTTTGTATACGTTCCCACCCCTACTTGGGACTAGTGATCACTCTACTGTTCATTTTGATGTTTCATGGGAAGTTAAAAAGGTGTCTTTGAAAACCAAAATTTTCAATTTTAGGCGAGCAAACTTTGACAGGATGTGCTCATATCTAAGTGAAATAAAATGGGAGACACTGGACTGTGAGTCTGTAAATGAGATGTGGGAAAGATTTAAGGGGGTTTTACTTGAGTCACAATGCAAATTCATTCCAAAGGTGTCCAAATGTACGCTGAAAAAGCAGAATCCTCGGTGGATGACCACAGCTATTTGTAGGAGTTTGAGGGAAAAGAGAAATCTTTATAAGATGAACATAAAGGAAAACAACGAGAATACTAAGGCTGAATACTAAAAAATGCGGGCTGTGGTCAAAAAAGAGCTGAGGAATGCCGGAAGACTGAATGAAAGGCAAATTGCGGAAGGGGCAAAAACTAATACTAAGCGCTTCTTTCAGTACGGTAGCAGAAAAAGGAAAGTCAAAGAGGAGGTTAAGTGCATAAAGAATAAATATGGATCACTGCTATATGATAACAAGGATATTGCAGATGCCTTAAACACTTACTTTGTTGAGAATTTTACCTTGGAGCGGGTTTTTATTCGGCCAGAGGGCATGTCCAATGCTCAAGATTATTTAGTGGAAATTGAGGTTAGGGATCATGAAGTATTAGACAAGTTGCATAAACTAAAGGCAGATAGTGCGACGGGTCCTGATGGCTTGTATCCTAGAGTGCTCAGGGAAGTTCATGAGATCATCTCTGAACCGCTCTCAGCTATCTTCAGACGGCCTTTAGAAACCAGGGAAATACCAAATGATTGGAGGCAGGGCACTATAATAATGCTCAAAAAAAGGGATAAGCGGGCTTTCAGGGGCTACACCCAAGCGGTCGCAGCTGACCAGACTGTCCAGTTTTTATTTTATAAGTGTGGCTTTCAAACTTTTGATTGCTGTCACAGCTCTTCCTCTTTCTCTACTTTCTTTTTCCTCTCTTTTCCTCTTCAGTCTTCTCCAAACCATTTGCTTTACCCCAGCCTTTCCACCTGATGGACTTCCTGGCTACGTTGAATGTAGCCAGGGGGTTGTCTTTGGGCCACCCAAAAGTTAAGGCCTCTGCTTAGTTTCAGTTTAAAGACATTTTTTTTAATTTAACTCTTGTTTGCACTCGCCTCCGATTTACTGTAGCAGAAGACATAGTATATGTGAAAGAATGTTTTTGGCTCCATATACTTTACATTATAAAATGTTTTATTTACTGCCGTCAAAGAAAAAGTACGCAACAGGCCAAAAGTTTGGGGCCACCTTCAGATTTTAAAAAAAATTAAAGCTGCAAGCAGCGTTGAAAGGGCCCTCGCACCCCTCGTGCACGTTGGGGGTGGTGGCGAGATGTTGACGGGTGCAGGTGTGCTTTCACATCCATTGGACACTGCGAGACTGTACAATGTGTTTTCCTGAGTGGAGTGCAAACAGCATTCCTGAAATCAATAGGTGGAGTACGTTAAAGTATGATGGCTGTTGATGAAAAAAAAAATTGAACTTTTAATTCAGAATATAGCCTTCCTGTTGGGTTTGTGTCATGGCTCTTCATAATTTTTTTACAAGTCTTGGCATGTTTCATGTCTCCACCAAAATTTGTTTATGTAGGTGAACTGAAACATGAGAACTGTTTTGTTGAAATTTTCTAGAGGCACTACGATGCCATTTTGACATTCCTGCGTGCCAAACCTATACCATAGTAATTGTAATACCAGGCTCCACGATTGTGTTGATTCTTGTCAGTTTTCAAGCATGCTGAGACCCTCAAAAGGGCAAATCTTTTGAAAAAATGATTAGGGGGCGCTACAGAGCCATTGTACCACATTAATTGGCAATTCGAATATCAAATCGAAGATTGTAAGCCACTGACAATTTGGGCAACGTTTTGCAAGTTTTGGAATATCCGATGGCCTTAATTTTTTTTTGTAAAAATTGGAAAAACACAGGAAATGGCTCATAGCTCACTTCCTGATTGGCCGAAAAACTTCTAAAAAATTACCATTACCCTGCATGACAAATATAATGATCCTAACAAATATCATGAACATTCATGCACTATAATCCTAACATGGCAGAGGCTAGTGGGCGCTGTGGAGCCACCTGGCCACTCCCGATCTAATATCAGCATATATGTATACTTGAGAGGACACTTATCAAGCTTGTAAAGTTTCAGGCAAATCTCACAAAGTATGTGGGAGTAAAACCAACTTCTTGGTTCATGGTGGAACATCGAAATTCGTTGCGACGCCACGGATACATCGTTCGATGAATCCAAAAACGCTTCGCAATTTAACATCGGCAAGGTCTTTAGATGTCATATGCCAAATTTTAAGTTGACCGGATAAAATCTCTAGGAGGAGTTTGTTAAAGTACGTCGCCTATGAATGGTGAAAAATCCAAAAAAGTTGCAATTTCAATTAAAAATGGCGGACTTCCTGTTGAGTCTAGGTCACGGCACCAAGAGACTTATTTTTAGGTTTCGGCATAATCCACATGTCCCCCGAATTTTGTACTTGTAGGTGAAAAGGACTCCGAGGGCTGCTTTGTTAAAATTTTCTAGGGGGTGCTATAATGCTATTTTGCCACAACGATGCGTGATCCCAATATCCTTGTGAAAGGAATGACCTGCTTAACACGTGTATAAAATTTCGTGAGTATTCAAGCATGTTTAGACCATCAAAAGGGCAATTGTTTTAAAAAAATGATTGGGGGCGCTATAGAGCCATTGTCCCACATTAAGTTCCAATTAGTGTATCAAATTGAAGAGCATAAGATAGTTATAATTTCAGCAACGTTTTCCAAGTTTTGGAGTATTCTAAGGCCCTCAAACATGTGTTCGTAAAATTTGGATAAACGCAGGAAATGGCTCATAGCTCACTTCCTGTTGGGCCAAAAAATTTCAAAAAAATTACCATAACCTTGCATGACAAATTCAATGATCACACCAAATTTCATGAACATTCAAGAACTTTTATCTTTACATGGTTGTGGCTAGTGGGCGCTGTGGAGCCACCTGGCCACTCCCGATGTAATATCAGCATATATTTATACTTGGGAGGACACTTTTATCAAGCTTGTAAAGTTTCAGGCAAATCTCAAAAAGTATGTAGGAGTAAAACCAACTTCCTGTTTCATGGCGGAACATCGAAATTCGCCGCAACGCCACGGATAAATCATTGGATGAATCCAAAAAAGCTTCGCAATTTAACATCGGCAAGGTCTTTAGATCTCATCTGCCAAATTTTAAGTTGATCGGATAAAATCTATAGGAGGAGTTCGTTAAAGTATGACTCCTGTGAATGGCGAAAAATCAAAAAAAGTTGCAATTTCAATTAAAGATGGCGGACTTCCTGTTGATTCTAGGTCATGGCACCAAGAGACTTATTTTTAGGGCTTGGCATGATCTACATGGACACCGAATTTTGTACATGTAGGTTAAACACGCTGCGAGGGCTGCTTCATTGAAATTTTCTAGGTGGCGTTATAATGCCATTTTGCCATTCCCATCTGTAAAGCCTATATCATAGTAAAACTTATGACCGGCTTTATAAGTTTGCAAAATTTCGTGAGTTTTCGAGCATGTTGAGGCCCTCAAAAATGCAATTATCTATTAGGGGGCGCTATAGAGTCTACATGTCACAACCAGTGCCAAATGAGACATCAAATCGAAGAGATTCAGGTTTTCAACTTATGAGCCAGGTTTGGCGAGTTTTCGAGTATGATAAGACCCTCAAAAATGTCTTCGTAAAATCTGAAATAACGCAGGAAATGGCTCATAGCTCACTTCCTGTGAGGCAAAAAAATTTCAAAAAAATTAACAAAAAACTTCATAATGGCTACTATGGCCATATCAAATTTCGTGAGAATCCGAGCAATTGCGTTCCAAAATTGCCATGTGTTTGGTGGCGCTATAGAGCCACCGGGGCATGTCCAAGCACAAAAATAAAAAAACTTTGAAATTTTCACCACAATTGACTTCTCTGCAAATTTTTGTGAGTTTTCGTGCATGGCAAGGCCTTCAAAAACGTGTTCTCGCAGCAGAATAAAAATAATAATAATAATAATAATAATAATTAAAGCTGCAAGCAGCGTTGAAAGGGCCCTCGCACCCCTTGTGCACGTTGGGTATGTTGGCGAGATGTTGACGGGTGCAGGTGTGCGTTCAAAGCCTTTGGACACTGCAAGACTGTGTCCAATTTGTTTTCCTTAGTGGAGTGCAAACACCATTCCTGAAATCCATATATGGAGTAAGTTAGTGTGACGCCTGTTCATGAAAAAAAGTTGAAATTTCAATTCAAAATAATGGCCTTCCTGTTGGGTTCGGGTCATAGCACTATATAATTTTTTTACAATTCTTGGCATGTTTCATGACTCCACCAAATTTTGTTCATGAAGGTGAACTGAACCATGAGAACTGTTTTGGTGAAATTATCTGGAGGGTGCTATGTTGCCATTTTGATATGCCTGTGCAAAAAATGTATACCATAGTAATCGTAATACCGGGCTCCATGAGTGTGTTGATTTTTGTATTTTTTCAAGCATGTTGAGACCCTCAAAGAGGCAATTCTTTTAAAAAAAAGTTTAGGGGGCGATACAGAGGCATTGTGCCATATTAAATGGCAATTGGGATATCAAGTCAAAGATCATAAGACACTGACAATTTGTGCAACGTTTTGCAAGTTTTGGAATATCCGAAGGCCTTTAAACTTGTGTTTATAAAATTTGGAAAAAATGCAGGAAATAGCTCATAGCTCACTTCCTGTTTGGCCAAAAAAATCTAATAAATTAGCATATCCTTGCATGAGAAATTCAAAGATCACACCAAATTTCATGAACATTCAAGCACATTTATCTGAACATGGCTGTGGCTAGAGGGCGCTGTGGAGCCACCTGGCCACACTCGATCTGATATCAGCATATATTTTTACTTGGAAGGAGAGCGTTATCAAACCTGTAAAGTTTTGGGCAAATCTCACAAAGTATGTGTGAGTAAAATCAACTTCCTGTTTCATGGCGAAACATCAAAATTTGCCGCGACGCCATGGATACATCGTTCGATATATCCGAAAAACCTTCGCAATTTAACATCGGACAGGTCTTACGATGTCACTTGCCAAATTTTAAGTTGATCGGACAAAATCTCTCGGAGGAGTTTGTTCAAGTACGATTCCTGTGACTGACGAAAAATTTTTAAAAGTTGAAATTTCAATTAAAAATGGCGGACTTCCTGTTGAGTCTAGGTCATGGCACCAAGAAACTTTTTTTTAGGTCTCAGCATAAATCACATGTCCACCAAATTTCGTACATGTAGATTTACCGAGCTGCGAGGGCTGCTTCATTGAAATTTTCCAGGGGGCACTATAATGCCTTTTTGCCACGCCTATCTTTAAGTTTTTTATCATCGTAATACGCATGGTTAGCTTGATACGTGTACAAAATTTTGTGAGTTTACAAGCATGTTGAGACCCTCAAAACGACAATTCTTTTAAAAATCTCATTAGGGGCGCTATAGAGCCATTATGACACATTTAGTGCCAATTGATATATCAAATTGATAACGATAAAACAATTATACATTGTGCAACATTTTGCAAGTTTTCGAGTATTCTAAGGCCTTTAAACGTGTGTTCGTAAAATTTGGAAAAACGCAGGAAATGGCTCATAGCTCACTTCCTGTTTGGCCAAAAAATTTCAAAAAAATTACCATAACTCGACATAACAAATGCAATAATCCCAACAAATTTCATGAACATTCAAGCACTTTTATCTGAACCTGGCCGTGTCTAGAGGGCGCTGTGGAGCCACCTGACCACTCCCGATCTAATTTCAGCATATATTTTTCTTGGAAGGAGACTGTTATCAAGCCTCTAAAGTTTCAGGCAAATCTCATAAAGTATGTGGGAGTAAAACCAACTTCCTATTTCATGTCGGAACATTGAAATTCGCTGCGACGCCATGGATACATCGTTCGATGAATCCAAAAAAGCTTCGCAATTTAACATCGGCAAGGTCTTTAGATGTCATACGCCAAATTTTAATTTGATGGGATAAAATCTCTAGGAGGAGTTCGTTAAAGTACGACGCCTGTGAATGGCGAAAAATCCAAAACAGTTGCAATTTCAATTAAAAATGGCGGACTTCCTGCTGAGTCTAGGTGATGGCACCAAGAGACTTTTTTTTAGGCCTTGGCATAATCTACATGGACACCGAATTTTGTACATGTAGGTTAAACGCGCTGCGAGGGCTGCTTCATTGAAATTTTCTAGGTGGCGCTATAATGCGATTTTGCCATGCTCATCTGTAAACCCTATATCATAGTAAAACTTATGACCAGCTTTATAAGTTTGAGAAATTTCGTGAGTTTTCGAGCATGCTGAGGCCCTCAAAAATGCAATTATCTATTAGGGGGCGCTATGGAGTCTACATGTCACAACCAGTGCCAAATTAGACATCAAATCGAAGAGATTCATGTTTTCAACCTATGAGCCAAGTTTGGCGAGTTTTCGAGTATGATAAGGGCCTCAAAAATGTGTTCGTAAAATCTGAAAAACCGCAGGAAATGGCTCATAGCTCACTTCCTGTTCTGCAAAAAAATTTCAAAAAAATTGACAAGAAACTAAATAATGACTACTATGGCCATATCAAATTTTGTGAGAATCCGAGCAATTGTGTTCCAAAATGGCCGCGTTTTTGGTGGCGCTATAGAGTCACCGGGGCATGTCCAAGCACAAAAATAACAAAACTTTGAAATTTTCACCACGACTGACGTCTCTGCAAATTTTTGTGAGTTTTCGTGCATGGCAAGGCCCTCAAAAACGCGTTCTCGCAGCAGAATAAAAATAATAATAATTAAAGCTGCAAGCAGCGTTGAAAGGGCCCTCGCACCCCTCGTGCATGTTGGGGGTGGTGGCGAGACTATGACGGGTGCAGGTGTGCATTCACATCCATTGGACACTGCTAAACTGTTCAATGTGTTTTCCTGTGTGGAGTGCAAACACCTTTCCTGAAATCAATAGGTGGAGTACGCTAAAGTATGACAGCTGTTCATGAAAAAAAATTGAAATTGTAATTCAGAATAATGGACTTCCTTTTGGTTTTGCGTCATGGCACTTCATAATTTTTTTACAAGTCCTGGCATGTTTCATGTCTCCACCAAAGTTTGTTTATGTAGGTGAACTGAACCATGAGAACTGTTTTGTTGAAATTTTCTAGAGTAGGCATGGGCAACGCTCTGCATAAACTCTAATGGAATGCGTAACAGCTGGACTGGGGCGGTAAACAAGCCTCAGAAAACTTATAAAAAAATGATGTAAATACCATTTTCATACAAAAAGCACACCATGGTTTGATTAAAAGCAACCTTTTCAATAGGATACCCGCATTTCATACATGAACTCTGCGATTACGCCAATAACGCGATTTGAACAGAGCTATTATTCGCCCGTTGGATGAATGCGTGACCTCAATTTGCGCCGTGTTTACAAACTTTCAAGTGCACGGCGTGGCAAAATATCCATTTTGGAGGTAGATTTCAGACAGCCCAGCGCTGACGTGATATCCCAGCTACGGCCCTGATTGCCTTACAGCCATCTAATTTGAGAAATTACGAGTCTGTTCGTCCAGTCTAGACCTCCAGGGGATGTGAAATTAGTTCGACAGAAGTTGTTGAAGTTCGTCGAGAGTTCGCCGTGACTTCTTCTCAACAATAGCAAGAAAGGTGAGTGTATTTTTACTGCAAACATACATAGTTAGTTGACAGAATATCCTGTGACCCTATTTGTGAAGTTTCAGTAAAATATACCAAGGAATAAACCAGCGCCAGGCGTTCAAAACCTACCAGTGTTCTGACGAACTTTGCTACCTATGCCACCTCGCGAACACGGTCACAAGATTCAGTCACTTATACCCTTCAATTCGAGACTGCGAGGATGGAAATCTGAATAATCAATTAGGAAAAATTCTCGCTCTCGGTAATTCTGTATATCGTTTAAACATTTTGTTAATCGGATTATGAAAGAAGACTGAAAATAAGCGCCCGCTTTTTGTTTGGGTGTAAAAAGCGTATTTAAAGGAGAATAACATTGTATATTGATTAAGCATTGAACTCTGCATAAGTCGAACTGTTTTAATATTTGTTGATGACATTGCTTCGGCTTCCTGGAACCAAGTACGCACAAATCTGCTGTCCTGTGAGTATTTCAGGTTCGATGTACTGAGTAATAACGCCGCGGAAACCTAAACTGGCCTGTCATTCTGCGAATAGTCTTACTAAACTAGTTAATCGTCTGATTGCTAATCAAGCAGGGGGGAGGTTTCTGCCTCGCCAAACTAACCTCCGACTGCACGTCACTGTGTTTTACTATGAATTATTCACAGTAGCTCATTGAAACTATCATGGGAGGAGAGTATATGGACATTATAAAAACAGTGTAAAGTTTTTTTTTTTTTAAATCACCACGGGTTATTGAAGGGGGAACGTTTAAGTAGCAGTGGGAGGGCAAACAACTGCGGCATCAGCGACTTCACTGCATTTTATACAGTAATGGGCGAGTAGCGTTAATGTTTGCCCTCCCACTGATAATTTTGACATTTTGCAGGCCATTGATCCAAAAAAAAAACTTCACAGGCAACCCATTCATACCATTTTTTTAATATCAATGCAAAACCTAATGTTTGTTGAACATAATTGGGTGAAATTCAATGCATTTTCCATTAAAAAGGGCCTAGGGGGCGCTGCTGTACTTCAGAAAAGGGGTTGATGACTTTATCATCACTTATTTCTGTTAGGGTACCCTAATGGATAATTTGGCCAGGTTTATTTCTGACTAGACTGCATTTTCGAAAATGCCCTCAGGCTTCACCCCCAATTTTCACAATGGGTTTTGTTGATAAATGCGAAATCAGCCATTTTTGGGACCCTGTGGCTCTGAGACCCTTTCCTGTAAAGGCGTTGGACTTGTGGCAAACTCTTCGTCTGTGTCTTCTGTACTTACCTGCAAAAAATCATAAGAAAATAATTATAACTTTTTTCTCAGCAACTCAAGAAATGTTGTCATTTTATTCATTTATATTGCCCATGCCTATCTAGAGGCACTACGATGCCATTTTGACATTCCTGCGTGCCAAACCTATACCATAGTAATTGTAATACCAAACTCCATGAGTGCGTTGATTCTTGTCAGTTTTCAAGCATGCTGAGACCCCCAAAAGGGTCATTCTTTTGAAAAAATTATTAGGGGGCGCTACAGAGCCATTGTGCCACATTAAGTGCCAATTGGGATATCAAATCGAAGATTACAAGACACTGACAATTTGTGCAACGTTTTGCAAATTTTGGAATATCCGATGGCCTTAAAACGTGTTTTCGTAAAATTTGGAGAAACGCTGGAAATGGCTCATTGCTCACTTTCCGTTTGGCCAAAAAATTTCTAAAAAATTACCATCACCCTGCATGGCAAATATAATGCTCATAACAAATATCATGAACATTCATGCACTTTTATCCTAACATGGCAGTGGCTAGTGGGCGCTGTGGAGCCACCTGGCCACTCCCGATCTAATATCAGCATATTTGTATACTTGAGAGGACACTTTTATCAAGCTTGTAAAGTTTCAGGCAAATCTCACAAAGTATGTGGGAGCAAAACCAACTTCCTTTTTCATGGCGGAACATAGAATTTCGCCGCAACGCCACGGATACATCGTTCGATGAATCCAAAAAAGCTTCGCAATTTAACATCGGCAAGGTCATTAGATGTCTTACGCCAAATTTTAAGTTGATCGGATAAAATCTCTAGGAGGAGTTCGTTAAAGTACAGAGCCTGTAAATGGTGAAAAATCAAAAAAAGTTGCAATTTCAGTTAAAAATGGTGGACTTCCTGTTGTGTCTAGGTCACGGCACCAAGAGACTTTTTTTTAAGGTTTCAGCATAATCCGCATGTGCCCCGAATTTCGTACATGTAGGTGAAAAGGACCCCGAGGGGTGCTTCGTTAAAATTTTCTAGGGGGCGCTATAATGCTATTTTCCCACACCCATGCGTGATCCCAATATCCTTGTGAAAGGAATGACCGGCTTAATACGTGTGCAACATTTCGTGAGTATTC
Organism: Gymnothorax javanicus; assembly: GCA_029692085.1. NCBI lineage: Eukaryota > Metazoa > Chordata > Actinopteri > Anguilliformes > Muraenidae > Gymnothorax > Gymnothorax javanicus. The sequence continues at coordinate 103,315,360 of CM056195.1, forward strand.
AGGCATGTTTAGACAATCAAAAGGGCAATTGTTTTAAAAAAGTGATTGGGGGCGCTATAGAGCCATTGTCCCACATTAAGTTCCAATTGGTGTATCAAATTGAAGAGCATAAGATAGTTATAATTTCTGCAACGTTTTCCAAGTTTTGGAGTATTCTAAGGCCCTCAAACATGTGTTCGTAAAATTTGGAAATACGCAGGAAATGGCTCATAGCTCACTTCCTGTTTGGCCAAAAAATTGCAAAAAAATTTGCATAACCCTGCATGACAAAAATAATGGTCATACCAAATTTCATGAACATTCAACCACTTTTATCTTAACATGGCCATGGCTAGTGGGCGCTGTGGAGCCACCTGGCCACTCCTGATCTAATATCAGCATATATTTATACTTGGGAGGACACTTTTCTCAAGCTTGTAAAGTTTCAGGCAAATCTCACATAGTATGTGGGAGTAAAACCAACTTCCTGTTTCATGGGGGAACATCCAAATTCGCCGCAACGCCACGGATACATCGTTCGATGAATCCAAAAAAGCTTCGCAATTTAACATCAGCAAGGTCTTTAGATGTCATACGCCAAATTTTAAGTTGATCGGATAAAATGTCTAGGAGGAGTTCGTTAAAGTACGACGCCTGTGAATGGCGAAAAATCCAAAAAAGTTGCAATTTCAATTAAAGATGGCGGACTTCCTGTTCAGTCTAGGTCATGCCACCAAGAGACTTTTTTTTTTAGGGCTTGGCTCATTCTACATGGACACCGAATTTTGTACATGTAGGTTAAACACGCTGCGAGGGCTGCTTCATTGAAATTTTCTAGGTGGCGCTAGAATGCGATTTTGCCATGCTCATCTGTAAACCCTATATCAAAGTAAAACGTATGACCGGCTTGATAAGTTTGCAAAATTTCGTGAGTTTTCGAGCATGTTGAGGCCCTCAAAAATGCAATTATCTATTAGGGGGCGCTATAGAGTCTACATGTCACAACCAGTGCCAAATGAGACATCAAATCGAAGAGATTCAGGTTTTCAACCTATGAGCCAGGTTTGCCGAGTTTTCGAGTATGATAAGACCCTCAAAAATGTCTTCGTAAAATCTGAAAAAACGCAGGAAACGGCTCATAGCTCACTTCCTGTGAGGCAAAAAAATTTCAAAAAAATTGACAAAAAACTTCATGATGGCTACTATGGCCATATCGAATTTCGTGAGAATCCGAGCAATTGCGTTCCAAAATGACCGCGTGTTTGGTGGCGCTATAGAGCCACCGGGGCATGTCCAAGCACAAAAATAACAATACTCTGAAATTTTCACCACGACTGACGTCTCTGCAAATTTTTGTGTGTTTTCGTGTATGGCAAGGCCCTCAAAAACGCGTTCTCGCAGCAGAATAAAAATAATAATAATAATAATAATAATAATAATAATACCAAAGAAGAAGAAGAAGAATAATAATAATAAAAATCCCTTCAAAACCAATAGGTTCCTCGCACCTTCGGTGCCAGGACCCGTTCCGGGCCCTGGCACCGGTCGGTGCTCGGGCCCTAATAATTAAAGCTGCAAGCAGCGTTGAAAGGGCCCTCGCACCCCTCATGCACGTTGGGGTGGTGGCGAGATGTTAATGGGTGCAGGTGTCCATTCACAGCCATTGGACACTGGTAGACTGTGTACTATGTGTTTTCCTGAGGGGAGTGCAAAAATTTTCTGGAGGGCGCTATGCTACCATTTTGGCATGCCTGTGTGCAAGACCTTTACCATAGTAATCGTAATACCGGGCTCCATGAGTGTGTTGATTTTTGTAAATTTTCAAGCATGTTGAGACCCTCAAAAGGGCAATTCTTTTAAAAAAAATGTTGAGGGGGCGCTACAGAGGTATTGTGCCATATTAAATGCCAATTGGGATATCACGTCGAAGATCATAAGACACTGACAATTTGTGCAACGTTTTGCAAGCTTTGGAATATCCGAAGGCCTTTAAACGTGTGTTCGTAAAATTTGGAAAAAACGCAGGAAATGGCTCATAGCTCACTTCCTGTTTGGCCAAAACATTTCTAACAAATTACCATATCGTTGCATGAGAAATTCAACGATCCCACGAATTTTCATTTACATTAAAGCACATTCATCTTCACATGGCTGTGGCTAGAGGGCGCTGTGGAACCACCTGGCCACTCCCAATCTAATATCAGCATATATTTATACTTGGAAGGAGACCGTTATCAAGCCTGTAAAGTTTCGGGCAAATCTCACAAAGTATGTGTGAGTAAAATCAACTTCCTGTTTCATGGCAAAACATCGACATTCGCCGCGACGCCAAGTATACATTGTTCAATATATCCAAAAAACCTTCGCAATTTAACATTGAAAGGGTCTTAAGATGTCACTCACCAAATTTTAAGTTGATCGGATAAAATCTCTAGGAGGAGTTTGTTAAAATACGAAGCCTGTTAATGACAAAAAATTTTAAAAAGTTGAAATTTCAATTAAAAATTGTGGACTTCCTGTTGAGTCTAGGTCATGGCACCAAGAGACTTTTTTTTTAGGTCTCAGCATAAATCACATGTCCACCGAATTTCGTACATGTAGGTTTACCAAGCTGCGAGGGCTGCTTTTTTAAAATTTTCCAGGAGGCGCTTTAATGCCATTTTGCCACGCCTATGTGTGAGCTTTTTATCATAATGATAGGCATGATTTGCCTTATATGTGGACAAAATTTTGTGTGTTTTCGAGCATGTTGAGACCCTCAAAAGGGCAATTCTTTTAAAAATCTGATTGGGGGCGCTATAGAGCCATTGTCCCACATTTAGTGCCAATTGATGTACCAAATTGAAGACCATAAGATAGTTATAATTACTGCAACGTTTTCCAAGTTTTGGAGTATTCTAAGGCCTTCAAACATGTCATCGTAAAATTTGGATAAACGCAGGAAATGGCTCATAGCTCACTTCCTGTTTGGCCAAAAAATTTCAAAAAAATTACCATAACCCTGCATGACAAATTCAATGATCACACCAAATTTCATGAACATTCAAGCACTTTTATTTTTACATGGAGATGGCTAGTGGGCGCTGTGGAGCCACCTGGCCACTCCCGATATAATATCAGCATAAATTTATACTTGGTAGGACACTTTTATCAAGCTTGTAAAGTTTCCGGCAAATCTCACATAGTATGTGGGAGTAAAACCAACTTCCTGTTTCATGGCGGAACATCCAAATTGTCAGAACGCCACGGATACATCGTTAGATGAATCCAAAAAGCTTCATAATTTAACATCGGCAAGGTCTTTAGATGTCATACGCCAAATTTTAAGTTGATTGGATAAAATGTCTAGGAGGAGTTCGTTAAAAGTACGACACCTGTGAATGGCGAAAAAATCAAAAAAGTTGCAATTTCAATTAAAAATGGCGGACTTCCTGTTGAGTCTAGGTCATGGCACCAAGAGACTTTTTTTTAGGGCTTGGCATAATCTACATGGACACCGAATTTTGTACATGTAGGCTAAACATGCTGCGAGGGCTGCTTCATTGAAATTTTCTAGGTGGCGCTATAATGCCATTTTGCCATGGCCATCTGTAAACCCTATATCATAGTAAAACATATGACCGGCTTTATAAGTTTGCAAAATTTCGTGAGTTTTCGAGCATGCTGAGGCCCTCAAAAATGCAATTATCTATTAGGGGACGCTATAGAGCCACCATGTCACACCCACTGCCAAATGAGACATCAAATCGAAGAGATTCATGTTTTCAACCTATGAGCCAAGTTTGGCGAGTTTTCTAGTATGATAAGACCCTCAAAAATGTGTTTGTATAATCTGAAAAAACGCAGGAAAAGGCTCATAGCTCACTTCCTGTTCTGCAAAAAAATTTCAAAAAAATTGACAAGAAACTTCATAATGACTACTATTGCCATATCGAATTTCGTGAGAATCCGAGCAATTGCGTTCCAAAATGGCCGCGTGTTTGGTGGCGCTATAGAGCCACCGGGGCATGCCCAAGCACAAAAAAAACAAAACTTTGAAATTTTCACCACGACTGACGTCTCTGCAAATTTTTGTGAGTTGTCGTGCATGGCAAGGCCCTCAAAAACGCGTTCTCGCAGCAGAATAAAAATAATAATAATAATAGCCAAGAAGAAGAAGAAGAAGAATAAAAATCCCTTCAAAAACAATATGTTCCTGGCACCGGTCGGTGCTCGGGCCCTAATAATAATAAACATTACAATTACAATAGGGTCCTCGCACCATTCGGTGCTCGGGCCCTAATAATAACTAAGAAGAAGAAGAAGAAGAAGAATAATAAAAATCCCTTCAAAAACAATAGGTTCCTCGCACCTTCGATGCCAGGACCCGTTCCGGGCCCTGGTACCGGTCGGTGCTCGGGCCCTAATAATTAAAGCTGCAAGCAGCGTTGAACGGGCCCTCGCATCCTTGTGCACGTTGGGGGTAGTGGTGAGATCCTGACGGGTGCAGGTGTGCACTCACGACCAGTGGACAGGTCAAGTACAGGCACCAACCTGTGAGAAAGTTTCGAGCGAATCGGACAAAGCAGGAAAGAGTTATGAAAAGTTGATAGTTCATCCACCAGGGGTTGCTCTGAGCTGAACCAAATGGGGGCAAGAGCATTCAGGGGCAGACCGTCAGCACAAATGTGAAGTTTCGAGCAAATCGGCCAATGTCAATGTAAAATATGGCATTTCCTGTTTCCCCAAGGGGGCGCTAAAGAGACATTTTGCTCCCGACATGGGCGAGGCCCCTATCAGATTTAACAGCTTGCCATCCTTGACCTGTGTATCAATTTTTATGATGAAACGAGTTCAGTAAAGACATCAAAAACACAATCGTATTTTCATGGCAAGGGATCCATCTTCGCCACCTTGCCACATGAACGCCATTAGTTGTAGCTTCACAGCATTCATAATGTAGCTTCAACAACTTGTTCTGCATTTTTTAGAAGTGGAATGAAGTTGATGGGTTCGACTTTGTGTCATCAGTACATGTTGAAGTAAAAAATGGTCACTTCCTGTGACCACCAGGGGGCGCTATTAGTAAAGTGGGAAGTTTTGATATCGTGACTTTCAGGGCAGAGCCATCATCATTTCCAGCAAGTTTGAAGCGGCTATGATCAAGTATATTGGTGTGAGAGCATTTTGAATTTTTTTTGGCGAGTCGCCAATTTTTGTCACGCCCTAGCAGCCACGCCCTTTGACCGACAGACATGCAGAGCACAACTTTTGATCAGCTTGGTCTCTACATGATTTGTACCAAATTTGAAGTCAATCGGTCGAAAACCCTAGGAGGAGTTCGTTTTAAAAGTAAAAAATTCAAATCAAAATGGCCAACTTCCTGTTGGGTTTAGGGCGTGGCTCCAATGAGTTTTTTGTATGTCTGGGTATGATACACATGTGTATCGAATTTCGTCTGCCTATGACAAAGTAACCGAACTGGTCAATTCCTGTCACCACCGGATGGCGCTATTAGATAAGTGGGAATTTATGATATCATGACATTCAGGGCGGAACCATCGTCATTTCCAGCAAGTTTGAAGCTGCTACGATCAAGTATGTTAGCGTGAGAGCATTTTGAAATTTTTTTAGCGAGTCGCCAATTTTTGTCACGCCCTAGCAGCCACGCCCTTTGACCGACAGACATGCAGAGCACAACTTTTGATCAGCTTGGTCTCTTGATGATCTGTACCAAATTTGAAGTCAATCGGTCGAAAACCCGAGGAGTAGTTCGTTTAAAAATTAAAAAATTCAAATCAAAATGGCCGACTTCCTGTTGGGTTTAGGGCGTGGCTTTAATGATTTTTTTGTCTGTTTGGGTATAGTACATATATGTATCGAATTTCGTCTGCCTATGACAAAGTAACCGAACTGGTCACTTCCTGTCACCACAGGGGGGCGCTATTAGTAAAGTGGGAAATTATTATATAGTGACGTTCAGGGCAGAGCCATCGTCATTTCTAGCAAGTTTGAAGCTGCTCCGATCATGTATGTTGGCGTGAGAGCATTTTGAAATTTTTTTGGCGAGTCGCCAAACTTTTTCACGCCCTAGCTGCCATGCCCTTTGACCTACAGACATGCAGAGCACAACTTTTGATCAGCTTGGTCCCTAGATGATCTGGACCAAATTTGAAGTCGATCGGGCAAAATCCCTAGGAGGAGTTCGTTTTCAAAGTAATTACTGGACACTTCCTGTTACCACCGGGGGACGCAATCAGTAAAGTGGAAATTCATGATATGGGGATGTTCACGGCCGAGACCTCATCATGTCCAGCAAGTTTGAAGCTGCAAAGATCAAGTATGTGGGCGAGACAGCATTTAGAAATTTTTTGGTCGAGTGACCAAACTTTGTCACGCCCTAGCAGCCACGCCCATTTATCGACAGACATGCAGAGCACAACTTTTGATCAGCTTGGTCTCTAGATGATCGCCACCAAATTTGAAGTCGATGGGGCAAAGTCCCTAGGAGGAGTTCGTTTTCAAATTAAAAAATTCAAATCAAAATGGCCGACTTCCTGTTGGGTTTAGGGCGTGGCTCCAATGAAGTTTTTTGTATGTCTGGGTATACTTTATATGTCTACCGAATTTCGTCTGCCTCTGACAAAGTAACCGAATTTCCCTATGGGAATTTTGAAACGTGTTTAGGGGGCGCTATTTCGGCATTTGGGGTCGGACGTGTGAGAACGCCCAAAAATATCGAATTTCGGATCCGGCCGGACGAATCTGGAAAGTTACAAACGTTTTCACTATTGGGAAAGGGGCGAAATTGGCCTTTGAAATGTCGGAAGAATAATAAATAATAATAATAATAATAATTAAAGCTGCAAGCAGCGTTGAACGGGCCCTCGCATCCTTGTGCACATTGGGGGTAGTGGTGAAATCCTGACGGGTGCAGGTGTGCACTCACGACCAGTGGACAGGTCAAGTACAGGCACCAACCTGTGATAAAGTTTCGAGCGAAGCGGACAAAGCAGGAAGGAGTTATGAAAAGTTGATAGTTCATCCACCAGGGGGCGCTCTGAGCTGAACCAAATGGGGGCAGGTGCATTCAGGGGCAGACCGTCAGCACAAATGTGAAGTTTCGAGCAAATCGGCCAATGTCAATGTAAAATATGGCATTTCCTGTTTCCACAAGGGGGCGCTATAGAGACATTTTGCTCCCGACATGGGCGAGGCCCCTATCAGATTTAACAGCTTGCCATCCTTGACCTGTGTATCAAGTTTTATGATGGAACGAGTTCAGTAAAGACATCAAAAACACAATCGTATTTTCATGGCAAGGGATCCATCTTGCCACATGAACGCCATTAGTTGTAGCTTCTCAGCATTCATAATGTAGCTTCAACAACTTGTTCTGCATTTTTTAGAAGTGGAATGAAGTTAATGGGTTCGACTATGTGTCATCAGTACATGTTAAAGTAAAAAATGGTCACTTCCTGTGACCACCAGGGGGCGCTATTAGTAAAGTGGGAAGTTATGATCTCGTGACTTTCAGGGCAGAGCCATCATCATTTCCAGCAAGTTTGAAGCGGCTATGATCAAGTATATTGGTGTGAGAGCATTTTGAATTTTTTTTGGCGAGTCGCCAATTTTTGTCACGCCCTAGCAGCCACGCCCTTTGACCGACAGTCATGCAGAGCACAACTTTTGATCAGCTTGGTCTCTAAATGATTTGTACCAAATTTGAAGTCAATCGGTCGAAAACCTTAGGAGGAGTTCATTTTCAAATTCAAGAATTCAAATCAAAATGGCCGACTTCCTGTTGGGTTTAGGGCATGGCTCCAATATGTTTTATGTATGACTGGGTATGATACATATGTGTATCGAATTTTGTCTGCCTACAACAAAGTAACCAAACTGGCCACTTCCTGTGACCACCGGGGGGCGCCATTAGAAAAGTGGGAAGTTATTATATCATGACATTCAGGGCGGAGCCATCATCATTTCCAGCAAGTTTGAAGCTGCTACGATCAAGTATGTTGGCATGAGAGCATTTTGAAATTTTTTTGGTGAGTCGCCAATTTATGTCACGCCCTAGCAGCCACGCCCTTTGACTGACAGACATGCAGAGCACAACTTTTGATCAGCTTGGTCTCTAGATGATCTGTACCAAATTTTAAGTCAATCGGTGGAAAACCCTAGGAGGAGTTTGTTTTAAAATTAAAAAATTCAAATCAAAATGGCCGACTTCCTGTTGGGTTTAGAGCGTGGCCCCAATGAGTTTTTTGTATGTCTGGGTATGATACACATGTTTATCGAATTTCGTCTGCCTATGACAAAGTAACCGAACTGGTCAATTCCTGTCACCACCGGATGGCGCTATTAGAAAAGTGGGAATTTATGATATCATGACATTCAGGGCGGAGCCATCGTCATTTCCAGCAAGTTTGATGCTGCTACGATCAAGTATGCTGGCGTGAGAGCATTTTGAAATTTTTTTAGCGAGTCGCCAATTTTTGTCACGCCCTAGCAGCCACGCCCTTTGACCGACAGACAGGCAGAGCACAACTTTTGATCAGCTTGGTCCCTAGATGATTTGGACCAAATTTGAAGTCGATCAGGCAAAATCCCTAGGAGGAGTTCGCTTTCAAAGTAATTACTTGACACTTCCTGTTACCACCAGGGGACGCTATCAGTAAAGTGGAAATTTATGATATGGGGATGTTCAGGGCCGAGACCTCATCATGTCCAGCAAGTTTGAAGCTGCAAAGATCAAGTATGTGGGCGTGACAGCATTTAGAAATTTTTTTTTTTTTTGTCGAGTCACCAAACTTTGTCACGCCCTAGCAGCCACGCCCATTTACCGACAGACATGCAGAGCACAACTGTTGATCAGCTTGGTCTCTAGATGATCTCCACCAAATTTGAAGTCGATCGGACAAAGTCCCTAGGAGGAGTTTGTTTTCAAATTAAAAAATTCAAATCAAAATGGCCGACTTCCTGTTGGGTTTAGGGCGTGGCTCCAATGAAGTTTTTTGTATGTCTGGGTATACTTTATAGCTCTACCGAATTTCGTCTGCCTCCGACAAAGTAACCGAATTTCCCTATGGGAATTTTGAAACGTGTTTAGGGGGCGCTATTTCGGCATTTGGGGTCGGACGTTTAAGAACGCCCAAAAATATCGAATTTCGGATCCGGCCGGATGAATGTGGAAAGTTACATGCGTTTTCACTATTGGGAAAGGGGCGAAATTGGCCTTTGAAATGTCGGAAGAATAATAATCATAATAATAATAATAAACAGCGCGATTTCAATAGGGCCCTCCGCAGACGACTTGCAGTCGGCTCGGGCCCTAATAATAATAATAATAATAAACAACGCGATTTCAAAAGGGCCCTCCGCAGACGACTTGCAGTTGGCTCGGGCCCTAATTAAAGCTGCAAGCAGCGTTGAACGGGCCCTCGCACCCTTGTGCACGTTGGGGGTAGTGGTGAGATCCTGATGGGTGCAGGTGTGCACTCATGACCAGTGGACAGGTCAAGTACAGGCACCAACCTATGATAAAGTTTCGAGCGAATCGGACAAAGCAGGAAGGAGTAATGAAAAGTTGATAGTTCATCCACCAGGGGGCGCTCTGAGCGTAACCAAATGTGGGCAGGTGCATTCAGGGGCAGACCGTCAGCACAAGTGCAAAGTTTCAAGCAAATCGGCCAATGTCAATTTAAAATATGGCATTTCCTGTTTCCACAAGGGGGCGCTATAGAGACATTTTGCTCCTCCCATTGGCGAGGCCCCTATCAGATTTACCAGCTTGCCATCCTTGACCTGTGTATCAAGTTTTATGATGATACGAGTTCAGTAAAGACATCAAAAACACAAACGTATTTTCATGGCAAGGGATTCATCTTCGCTGCGTTGCCACACGAACGCCATTACTTGTAGCTTCACAGCATTCATACTGTAGCTTCACCAACTTGTTCTGCATGTTTTAGAAGTGGAATGAAGTTGATGGGTTCAACTATGTGTCATCAGTACATGTTAAAGTAAAAAATGGTCACTTCCTGTTACCACCAGGGGGCGCTATTAGTGAAGTGGGAAGTTAATATATTAGGACGTTCAGGGCGGAGCCATCATCATGTCCAGCAAGACTGAAGCTTCTACGGTCAAGTATGTTGGCGTGAGAGCATTTTGAAATTTTTTTGGCGAGTCGCCAAACTTTGTCACGCCCTAGCAGCCACGCCCTTTGCCCTACAGACATGCAGAGCACAACTTTTCATCAGCTTGGTCTCTAGATGATCTGTGCCAAATTTGAAGTCAATCTGTCGAAAACCCTAGGTGGAGTTCGTTTTAAAATGGAAAAATTCAAATCAACATGGCCGACTTCCTGTTGGGTTTAGGGCGTGGCTCCAATGAGTTTTTTTGTATGTCTGGGTATGATACATCCATGTATTGAATTTCGTCTGCCTACGACAAAGTAACTGAACTGCTCACTTCCAGTTACCACCAGGGGGCGCTATTATTAAAATGGGAAGTTATGATATCCTGACGTTCAGGGCGGAGCCGTCATCATTTCCAGCAAGTTTGAAGCTGCTACGATCAAGTATGTTGGCGTGACAGCATTTTGAAATTTTTTTGGCGAGTCGCCAATTTTTGTCTCGCCCTAGCAGCCACGCCCTTTGAGTGACAGACATGCAGAGCACAACTTTTCATCAGCTTGGTCTCTAGATGATCTCTACCAAATTTGAAGTCAATCGGTCGAAAACCCTAGGAGGAGTTCGTTTTAAAATTCAAAAATTCAAATCAAAATGGCCGACTTCCTGTTGGGTTTTGGGCGTGGCTCCAATGAGTTTTTTGTATGTCTGGGTATGATACATAGGTGAATTGAATTTCGTCTGCCTACGACAAAGTAACCTCACTGCGCACTTCCTGTTACCACCAGGGGGCACTATTAGTAAAGTGGGAAATTATTATATTATGACGTTCAGGGCGGAGCCATCATCATTTCCAGCAAGTTTGAAGCTGCTCCGATCAAATATGTTGGCGTGAGAACATTTTGAAATTTTTTTGGCGAGTCACCTATATTTGTTACGCCCTAGCAGCCACGCCCTTTGACTGACAGACATGCAGAGCACAACTTTTGATCAACTTGGTCTCTAGATGATCTGTACCAAATTTGAAGTCAATCAGTCGAAAACCTTAGGAGGAGTTCGTTTTAAAATTCAAAAATTCAAATCAAAATGGCTGACTTGCTGTTGGGTTTAGGGCGTGGCTGCAATGAAATTTTTTGTATGTTTGGGTATGATAAACAAGATTACCGAATTTTGTCTGCCAGCGAGAAAGTTACCGAATTTCCCTGTGGGAATTTTGAACCGTGTTTAGGGGGCGCTGTTTCGGCATTTCGCGTCGACCACATGCAAGCGCACAAAAATATCGAATTTCGGATCCGGCCGGATGAATGTGGAAAGTTAGACGCGTTTTCAGCATTGGGAAAGGGGCAAAATTGGCCTTTGAAATGTCGGAAGAATAATAATAATAATAAAAAAAAATAAATAAAAAAATAATAATAATAAACAGCGCGATTTCAATAGGGCCCTCCGCAGACGACTTGCAGTCGGCTCGGGCCCTAAAAATAAACAGTACGATTTCAATAGGGTCCTCGGATGACTTGCAGTCGGCTCGGGCCCTAAAAATAAACAGTACGATTTCAATAGGGTCCTCAGACGACTTGCAGTCGCCTCGGGCCCTAAAAATAAACAGTACGATTACAATTGGGTCCTCGGACGACTTTCAGTCGGCTCGGGCCCTAATAATGCACTTCCTGTTGGGTTCAGGTCATAGCACTGAATAATTTTTTTTCACAAGTCTTGGCACGTTTCATGCCTCCACCAAATTTTGTTCATGTTGGTGAAATGAACCATGAGAACTGTTTTGTTGAAATTTTCTGGAGGGCGCTATGATGCCATTTTGACATGACTGTGTGCAAAAACTATGCCATAGTAAACGTAATACCGTGCTCTACGAGTGTGTAGATTTTTGTAAGTTTTCAAGCATGTTGAAGCAAGTTTTATGCTATAGTTGTTCGTAATGTAATAATGCAGACGACAGATATTGTGTCTGCTTCTTGAAAAAGAAAAAGCATTTCCGAGAATGTATTTGCTATATGAGATTAGCGTTTTCGATTTCGTTTTGTTAGTGATATTGCGGGGCCCTTCTTTCAAATGAAAACAGTGCCTACATGGACTTGAAAATGCAAACGCAAAGTGGAGGATTACTTTAGCATTTTCGTGATGATACAAATACGCGCGTGCTTAAAAAAAAACGAAAAAAGCATTTCCGAGAATGTATTTGCTTTATACGATTAGCGTTTTCGTTTTGTTAGTGATATTACAGGGCACTTCTCGAAAATGCAAATGTTAATGAGGAATGTATTATAATTTTCCAATTGTTTTAAAAATTGCAAACATGGACTTGAAAATGAAAATGCAATGTGGAGGATTACATTTGAATTTTCATTATGATACAAATAATGCGCTTGTATCTTGAAAATGAAAATGCATTTCTGACATTGCATTTTCATTTTAATTTTGTTTACTATTTGCTTCCATACTTTAGATGTCATACGCCAAATTTGAAGTTGATTGGATAAAATCTCTATGAGGAGTTCGTTAAAATACCACGCCTGTTAATGGCAAAAAATTAAAAAAAAGTAGTAATTTAAATTAAAAATGGCGGACTTCCTGTTGAGTTTAGGTCATGGCACCAAGAGACTTTTTTTTTAGGTCTCGGCATAATCCACATGGACACCGAATTTCGTACACGTATGTTAAACGGGCTGCGAGGGCTGCATCATTGAAATTTTCTAGGGGGCGCTATAATGCCATTTTGCCATGCCCATGTGTAGACCCGATATCATAGTTAACCGTTCGCCTGGCTTAATATGTATGCAAAATTTTGTGAGTTTTCAAGCATGCTAAGACCCTCAAAAATGCAATTATGTATTAGGGGGCACTATAGAGCCACCATGTCACATGCAGTGCCAAATCGGATTTCAAATCGAATAGCTTCATATTTTTAACCTCTCAGCAAAGTTTGGCGAGTTTGCGAGTATGTTAAGGCTCTCAAAAATGTCTTCGTAAAATCTGGGAAAACACAGGAAATGGCTCATAGCTCACTTCCTGTGAGGAAAAAATTTCTAAAAAATTTACAGAAAACTTCATTATGTCTTATATGGCCTCACTGAATTTCGTGAGAATCCGAGCAACTGCGTTCCAAAATGGCCGCATGTTTGGTGGAGCTATAGAGCCATCGGGGCATGCTCAAGCACAAGAGCAGCAATACTTTGCAATTTTTCACATGCCTGACGAGTCTGCAAATTTTTGTGAGTTTTCGGGAATGGCAAGGCCCTCAAAAATGCATTATCGCAGCAGAATAATAATAACAATAATGATGATAATGATTAAAGCTGCAAGCAGCCTTCAAACGTGTTCATAAAATTTGGAAAAACGCAGGAAATGGCTCATAGCTCACTTCCTGTTTGGCCAAAAAAATTGAAAAAAATTACCATAACCCGGCATGAGAAACGCAATGATCACACCAAATTTCATGAACATTCAAGCACTTTTATCTTAACATGGCCGTTGCTAGAGGGCGCTGTGGAGCCACCTGGCCACACCAGATCTAATATCAGCATAAATTTATACTTGGGAGGAGACATTTATCAAACATGTAAAGTTTCGGGCAAATCTCACAAAGTATGTGGGAGTAAAACCAACTTCCTGTTTCATGGCGGAACATCGGAATTCGCCGCAACGCCACGGATACATCTTTCGATGAATCCAAAAAAGCTTCGCAATTTAACATCGGCAAGATCTTAAGATCTCATAAGCCAAATTTTAAGTTGATCGGATAAAATCTCCAGGAGGAGTTCGTTAAAGTATGACGCCTGTTAATGGCGAAAAATCAAAAAAAGTTCCAATTTCGATTAAAAATGGCGGACTTCTTGTTGAGTCTAGGTCATGGCACCAAGAGACTTTTTTTTAGGTCTTTGCATAATCCGCATGAAAACCGAATTTCGTACATGTAGGTTAAATGGGCTGCGAGGGCTGCTTCATTGAAAGATTCCAGGGGGCGCTATAATGACATTTTGCCACGCCTATGTGTAAAGCCTGTATCATAGTAAAACGTATGACCTGCTTAATGCGTGAGCAAAATTTTATGAGTTTTTGAGAATGCTGAAGCCCTCAAAAATGCAATTCTGTATTAGGGGACGCTATAGAGTTATAATGTCACACCCAGTTCCAAATGGGATATCAAATCGAAGAGCTTCATATTTTTAACCTCTGTGCAAAGTTTGGCGAGTTTGCGAGTATGTTAAAGCACTCAAAAATGTTTTCGTAAAATCTGGAAAAAGCAGGAAATGGGTCAAAGCTCACTTCCTGTGAGGAGAAAAATTTTGAAAAAATTGACAAAACCCTTTATTTTGACTGCTATGGCCCCACCAAATTTCGTGAGAATCCGAGCAAGTGCGTTCCAAAATTGCCGCTATTTGGTGGCGCTATAGAGCCACCGGGGTGGGTACATATACATGGCCTGCACAAAAGTAAAATTTTCACCGGGCCTGAGGTGCCTGCCAATTTTCATGAGTTTTTGACCATGTTAAGGCCCTCAAAAATGCTATTCATTTTAGTTAAAGATAATAATAATAAACACTACAATTACAATAGGGTTCTCGCACCATTCGGTGCTCGAGCCCTAATTAAAGCTGCAAGCAGCATTGAAAAGGCCCTCACACCCCTCGTGCACGTTGGGGGTGGTGGCGAGATGTTGCCGGGTGCAGGTCTGCGTTCAAAGCCTTTTGACACTGCTAGACTGTGTACAGTTTGTTTTCCTTCGTGGAGTACTAACACCATTCCTGAAATCAATATATGGAGCACTTTAGTGTGATGCCTGATCATCAAAAAAGTTGAAATTTCAACTCAAAATAATGGGTCATAGCACTATATAATTTTTTTTTTTACAAGTCTCGGCATGTTTCATGTCTCCACCAAATTTTGTTCATGAAAGTGAACTGAACCATGAGAACTGTTTTGTTGAAATTTTCTGGAGGGCGCTATGATGCCATTTTGATATGCCTGTGTGCAAAACCTATACCATAGTAATCGTAATACCGGGCTCCACGAGTGTGTTGATTTTTTTAAGTTTTTAAGCATGTTGAGACCCTTAAAAGGGCAATTCTTTTGAAAAAATAATTAGGGGGCGCTATAGAGCCACTGTGCCATATTAATTGCCAATTGTGTTATTAAATCGAAGACCATGAGACACTAACAATTTTGGAAACCTTTTGCAAGTTTTGGAATATCCAAAGGCCTTTAAACGTGTGTTCGTAAAATTTGGAAAAACTCAGGAAATGGCTTATAGCTCACTTCCTGTTTGGCCAAAAAACTTCAAAAAAATTGCAATGACCCTGCACGACAAATTTCAATGATCACACCAAATTTCATGAACATTCAAGCACTTTTATCTTAAAATGGCCGTGGCTAGAGGGCGCTGTGGAGCCACCTGGCCACTCCCGATCTAATATTAGCATCTAATTATACTTAGGAGGAGACTGTTATCAAGCTTGTAAAGTTTTGGGCAAATCTCACAAAGTATGTGTGAGTAAAATCAACTTCCTGTTTCATGGCGAAACATCGAAATTTGCCGCGACGCCACGGAAAACCTTTGCAATTTAACATCAGAAAGGTCTTAAGATGTCACCTGCCAAATTTTAAGTTGATCGGATAAAATCTCTAGAAGGAGTTTGTTAAAGTACGACGCCTGTTAATGGCGAAAAATTTTAAAAAGTTGAAATTTCTATTAAAAATGGCGGACTTCCTGTTTCGTCTAGGTCATGGCACCAAGACACTTTTTTTTTTAGGTCTCGGCATAATCCACATGTCCACCGAATTTCGTATTTGTAGGTTAAACAGGCTGCGAGGGCTGCTTTTTAAAAAATTTTCCAGGGGGCGCTTTAATGCCATTTTGCCATGCCTTTCTGTAAACTTTTTATCACAGTAATACGCATGATTGGCTTTATTCGTGTCCAAAATTTTGTGAGTTTTCAAGCATGTTAAGACCCTCAAAAGGGCAATTCTTTTAAAAATGTGATTGGGGGCGCTATAGAGCCATTATGCCACATTTAGTGCCAATTGATGAATCAAATTGAAGACGATAAGACACTTATCATTTTTGCAACGTTTTGCAAGTTTTCGTGTATTCTAAGGCCTTCAAACGTCTATTCGTAAAATTTGGAAAAACGCAGGAAATGGCTCATAGCTCACTTCCTGTTTGGCCAAAAAATGTAAAAAAAATTGCCATAACCCGGCATGCTCAGTGCAACGATCAGACCAAATTTCATGAATATTCAAGCACTTTTAACTTAACATGTCTAGAAGGCGCTGTGGAGCCACCGGGCCACACCCAATCTAATATCAGCATATATTTATACTTGGAAGGAGACTGTTATCAAGCCTGTAAAGTTTCGGGCAAATCTCACAAAGTATGTGGGAGTAAAACCGACATCCTGTTTCATGGCGGAACATCAAAATTTGCCGCGACGCCACGGATACATAGTTCGATGAATCCAAAAAAGCTTCGCAATTTAACATCGGCAAGGTCTTTAGATAGTTGGATGAGATTCATTATGTCTCTAATTTTAGAATTAAAATTTGACTTCTTTTATATCAGACAAGAAAGCGTAGTTCTGCATTCATACCTTGACATGTTTCGACGGGAACTCCCATCTTCCTCAGAAGTGTCACATGATGGTATTGTGACGTGTCTTATCAGCTGTTTTTTTTACTGAGGCTTGACCATCCTGCCAGGTTTGACAGGACGGTCACGCCTCCTGCTGTCAGTTCGCCTCTTCAGAACCGCACTCCACGTGTGAGACAGCATGTACGCCCCCTCGTCCCTGTTCATCGTCCTTTGGGCTCGCTTCTGGATTTCTATCGCCTCCATAATCCAGTGTTGGTGCCGGTTTTCCTCAATGCGGAAAACTTTGGCCTTTATCCCAGTCCATAATATGGTTTTCCCTCTTACAATGGTCCGTAATGGCTAATTCTAGGTTTTCTTGAAGTGCCTTGTCTTTTATTGATCTCGTCTGTCTCATCTCCGATTCTTTTTCGCATTCTGTTTTGTGTTCTTCTTTCCGTGCGCTGAAGCATCTCCCTGTTTCTCCAATATAAGTTTTGTCGCAAGAGTGGCATGGTATTTCATATATGACATTACATTTATTGTCCTGTTGAATTTTGTCTTTTGGATGCACTAATAGCTGTCTCAACGTGGTGTGTGGTCGGACCGGTGTGTTGATGTGGTATTTTTTCATGACTCTTTATGCTGCTCGGTGATACCCCTGATGTACGGTAATGTGACTGCACCTCTGTTGTCTGTGCTGTTAGTGCGTTTCTTTTTGCGGCCCTGTGTGTTGTCTTTGTTTTTATTTTTAACCTGCTGCATTCCCTTTTCTATGGCCCATTTCGGATATTGGCAATTATTTAGTGCCTCCTGTATGTGTTTTGCCTCCTGCCTTTTGTCTTCTTGCTCGGTGACTATGTTGGCGCGTTTGTAGAGGGTTCTAACCACTGACAATTTGTGTGTAGTGGGTGTTCTGATGTCCATCATAGATATTGATCTGTATGCGCAGGTTTCCTGTGGGTTTTTATCTTTGTGGCCCCATCTTCTGTGTGATGTATTTTTATGTTTAGGAAAGCTATGGATTTCTCTGATTCTTCCTCGTGCGTGAATTTTATCTTTCCGGTATTGTCTATGATGTTCAAGTGATCCGTGAGCTCCGGTGTGTGTCCCGCCTTTACCTTTTCAAGAATGTCGTCTCCATACCGCTTCCACAATGTTAATCGGCATTATTTAGGTGCTGTTGTTATGGCCCTGTCCTCCAGGTTTTCCATGAAAAAGCCACACATAATGGCTGATAGTGGGTCTCCCATGGCAAAGCCTTCTTTTTGTCGGTAAATTTTGTTCCGGAATTGAAAGTAGGTGGATGTGGCTACGAACCGGAGTAGTTGTGATATGTCTTGAATGGTCAGATTTGTTCGTTTTTTGAGTGTTTTATCTGTTTCAAGGCGGTCCTGTACAATCTTTAAAGTTGCCTCTACTGGTGTTTTAGTGAATAGTGATATGACGTCATGTGATATTAATATTTCATTGGTTTCTACATTAATGTTTTTCAGTTCTTGAGCCAGTTGTTTTGAATTTTTGCAGTGCTGATCTGTTTGGCCTAAAAGTGGTTTGAGTATTTCTGAAGAGGCGAACTGACAGCAGGAGGTGTGACCGTCCTGTCAAACCTGGCAGGATGGTCACGCCTCAGTAAAAAAACAGCTGATAAGACACGTCACAATACCATCATGTGACACTTCTGAGGAAGATGGGAGTTCCCGTCGAAACATGTCAAGGTATGAATGCAGAACTGCTCTTTCTTGTCTGATATAAAAGAAGTCAAATTTTAAGGTCTTTAGATGTCATAAGCCAAATTTTAAGTTGATCGGATAAAATCTCTAGGAGGAGTTTGTTAAAATAGCCTGTTATTGGCAAAAAATTTTAAAAAGTTGCAATTTCTTTTAAAAATGGCAGACTTCCTGTTGAGTCTAGGTGATGGCACCAAGAGACTTTTTTTTAGTTCTCAGCATAGTCCAGATGGACGCCGAATTTCATACATGTAGGTTAAACGGGCTGCAAGGGCTGCTTCATTGAAATTTTCCAGGGGGCGCTATAATGCCATTTTGCCACTCCTGTCTGTTAACTCTATATCAAAGTAAAACTTAGGACCAGCTTAATTCGTCTGCAAAATTTTTTGAGTTTTCGAGCATGAAGAGACCCTCAAAAATGCAATAATGCATTAGGGGCGCTATAGAGCCACCATGTTACACCTAGTAACAAATTGGATATCAAATCGAAGAGCTCTATAATTTCAACCTCTCTGCAAAGTTTGGCGAGTTTGCGAATATGCTAAGGCCCTCAAAAATGTGTTTGTAAAATCTGAAAAAATGCAGGAAATGGCTCATAGCTCACTTCCTGTGTGGAGAATAAATGTCAAAAAAATTTACAAAAACCTTAATTATGACTACTATGGCCCCACCAAATTTCGTGACAATCCGAGCAAGTGCGTTCCAAAATTGCCGCTATTTGGTGGCGCTATAGAGCCACCGGAGCACGCACATATACATTGCCTGCACAAAAGTAAGATTTTTGCCAGGCCTGAGGTGCCTGCCAATTTGACCATGTTAAGGCCCTCAAAAGTGCAATTAATTTTGGTTAAAAATAATAATAATAATAATAATAATAATAAACACTACAATTACAATTGGGTCTTCGCACCATTCGGTGCTTGGGCCCTAATAATAATAACTAGCACTCTGCCCGTGGGGATCCACGGGTTCTATTTTATGTAACTTCGTGCAGCATTGTGATGTCGTCACATGCACCTCTATGATGTCATCACGTTGCGATGGTGTTGTTATGGTGTTTCCATAAACACCAAGGTCACTGTCACGCGACCAATGTTTTTATAGTAACTAAAACTAAGTAACCATCAAGGGGAATACACTGTGCTGACATTCCGCGCTCAGTGGAACACGAAGTCGTCTGCAAGACAGAGCATAATAGCGTCGCTCACATTATGCTGCAGATTACGCGTTACTTCCTCTTGCGGCCTGACATCTGTTTTTTTTTGATTCAGGACTCCTGGGGATGAATTGGCTTGGGTTCAAAAGGGGGAATCCCCAGGAGAGGACATACAGGGGGAATCCCCAGGAGAGGACAAAAGGGGAATCCCCCTTGCATGTCTATATTATAATAGTGTCGCTCACGTTATGCTGTAGATACGCATCCGGCGGAGTCTAGCACCGATTGGCCGGACACAGTCGCCTGTAAGACGGAGCCAAATAGCGGCACTCATGTTATGCTGCAGATACGTGCCCGGAGGAATCTTGCACTGAGTGGCCGGACACACACACACGCACACACACGGAGACCACTCGGCTATTATAATATAGATAATAAAAATAAAAAGAAGAATAATAAAAATCCCTGAAAAAACAATAGGTTCCTCGCACCTTCGGTGCCAGGACCCGTTCCGAGCCCTGGCAGCGGTCGGTGCTCGGGCCCTAATTAAAGCTGCAAGCAGCGTTGAAAGGGCCCTCGCATCCCTCGTGCACGTTGGGGGTGGTGGCAAGATCCTGATGGGTGCAGGAGTGCATTCACAACCATTGGACAGTGCTGGACTGTGAACAATGTTGTTTCCTGAGTGGAGTGCAAACACAATTCCTGAAATTAATAGGTGGAGTATCTTAAAGTATGATGCTTGTTAATGGAAAAAAAAGTTGAAATTTCAATTCAAAATAATGGACTTCCTGTTGGGTTTGGGTCATGGCATGATGTAACTTTTTTTTAAGTCTCGGCATGTCTCCACCAAATTTTATTCATGTAGGTGAAGTGAAACATGAAAACTGTTTTGTTGAAATTTTCTGTGGGGCGCTATGGTGCCATTTTGACATGCCCGTGTGCAAAACCAATGCCATAGTAATAGTAATATCGGGCTACATGAGTGTGAAGATTTTTGTAAATTTTCAAGCATGTTTGGATCCTCAAAAGGGCAATTCTTTTGAAAAAATTAATAGGGGGCGCTATATAGCCATTGTGCCACATTAAGTGCCGACTGGCATATCAAATCAAAGACCATAAGACCATGAGCATTTCTGCAATGTTTTGCAAGTATTGGACTATCTTTAGGCCCTCAAACGTGTGTTTGATAAATTTGGAAAAATGCAGGATATGGCTCATAGCTCACTTCCTGCTTGGCCAAAAAATGTAAAAAAAAATTCTTATAATCCCATGACCACACCAAATTTCATGAACATTCAAGCATTTTTATCTTAACATGGTTGTTGCTAGAGGGCCCTGTAGACCCAACTGGCTACGTCCGATCTAATATCAGCATTTATTTATGATTGGGACAGAAGTGTCATCGAGCTTGTAAAGTTTCGGGCAAGTATCACAAGGTATGTGCGAGTGAAACCAACTTCCTGTTTCATGGCACAACATCGAAATTCGCCGCAACGCCACAAATACATCGTTTGATGAATTCAAAAAAGCTTCGCAATTTAATATCGGCGAGGTCTTTAGATGAAACAGGCCAAATTTTAAGTTGATCGGGTAAAATCTCTAGGAGGAGTTAGTGAAAATAAGACATCTATAAAAGTCAAAAAATCCAAAAAAGTTGCAATTTTAATGAAGAATGGCGGACTTCCTCTTTAGTCTAGGTCAAGGCACCAAGAGACTTTTTTTTTTAGGTTTCGGCATAATCCACATGTCCACCGAATTTCGTACATGTAGGTGAATAGGACTGCGAGGGCTGCTTCATTGAAATTTTCTAGGGGGCGCTATAATACCATTTTGCCGCACCCATGCGTAAACCCAACATCATAGTCAAAGGCATGACCATCTTAATACATGTGCAGAATTTCGTGAGTATTCCAGCATGTTCAGACCCTCAAAAGGGCAATTCTTTTAAAAAAAAAATGATTGAAGGCGCTATAGAGCCATTGTCCCACATTAAGTGCCAAATGGTGTATCAAATTGAAGAAGATGAGACAGTTATAATTTCTGCAATGTTTTGCAAGTTTTGGAGTATTCTAAGGCCTTCAAACGTGTTCAGAAAATTTGGATAAACGCAGGAAAGGGCTCATAGCTCACTTCCTGTTTGGCCTAAAATGTTGAAAAAATTACCATAACCCTGCATGACAAATTCAATTATCACACCAAATTTCATGAACATTCAAGCACTTTTATCTTAACATGGCCGTGGCTAGTGGGCTCTGTGGAGCCACCTGGCCACACCCGATCTAATATCAGCATATATTTATACTTGGGAGGAGACTTGTAAAGTTTCAGGCAAATCTCACAAAGTATGTGGGAGTAAAACCAACTTCCTGTTTCATGGCGGAACATCAAAATTCGCCGCGACGCCACGGATACATCATTCGATGAATCCAAAAAACCTTTGCAATTTAACATCGGCAAGGTCTTTAGATATCAATTGACAAATTTTAAGTTGATCGGATAAAATCTCTAGGAGGAGTTCGTTAAAGTACGACGCCTGTGAATGGCGAAGAATCCAAAAAAGTTGCAATTTCAATTAAAAATGGCGGACTTCCTGTTGAGTCTAGATCAGGGCACCAGACTTTTTTTTTAGGTCTCGGCCTAATCCACATGTCCACCGAATTTTGTACATGTAGGTTAAACGGGCTGCGAGGGCTGCTTCATTGAAATTTTCTAGGTGGAGCTATCATGCCATTTTGCCACGCTTATCTGTAAACCCTGTATCATAGTCAAACATACCACCAGCTTAGTACATCTGCAAAATTTTGTGAGTTTTCGAGCATGCTGAGGCCCTCAAAAATGCAATAATGCATTAGGGGGCACTATAGAGCCACCGTGTCACACCCAGTGCCAATTGGGATATCAAATCGAAGAGCATCATATTTTTAACCTGTGTGCGAATTTTGGCGAGTTTTCGAATATGGTAAGGCCCTGAAAAATGTCTTCGTAAAATCTGGAAAAACACAGGAAATGGCTCATAGCCAACTTCCTGTGAGGTGAAAAAATTTCTTTTTTTTTAATGATAAACATTTTTTATGATTTTTTTTAACATTGTCACAGAGCATGTTAACACAGAATGGCAGATTCACAGCAGATCCCCCCCCAACAAACAAACCCCCTTAAACGTTCACCACCAGCTGTTGATCCTTCTTTGGTTGCCGATATTTTATATTATGTTCTCTCATATGAAGCAAACCTGTCTCTAATAACCACAGCCGCACCATCTGTACCATTAATGAAAGAAAAGATACATATATAAAATAATAATACTAATAATCATAATAAAAACAGATCAAATACCTCTATCAATGCACTTATGTGCAAATTCCCAAATCTACTTATTCACTTACATATATACTTGTACATACACACAAATGTACATATATAGCTGGAATCCGTAAGCACAGCATACACAAAAGGAAAGGAAAAGCACAGGTACGCAAACCTCCACATGAAAATTCGGGACTTGCATCTCTCCACTATGTAACCCTTTTCAGGAGCCCTTCAAGAAATGTAAGTATTTACCCCACTTTCCTTCATATAGATCCATTCTACCCAGTTGTTTATATGACACTTTTTCAAATGCTGCAACTCGTGCCATTTCTGCAGCCCATTCTTGCAAAGAGGGCACCCCTTCTGTCTTCCAACCCCTAACAAGCATCTGCCTACCAATCATAATGCTGGTTTGGATCCAGCTTTTAATATGTTTTCCCTGTCCAGTCAAAACTGAATGATCACCCAAAACAAATAATCTAGGGCTAAATGGGAATTGTGTCTCTGTAATCTCACATAGGTTATCATAAATCTTTGCCCAGAATTGTTGAACTTTGTCACAGGACCATAATACATGAATTAAGTGACCTTCCTCAGATTTACATCTCCAACAGTTTGATGTGGACAATAATCCCAGTCTAAACAATCTGGAAGGAGTCCAGTAAAAGCGTTGTATAATCTTGAATTGAATGAGGCGTACCCTTGCATCCCTTGATGTTACTTTAACATTTTTACAAATCCTATCCCAATCTTCATCACTGAATGTCAGATTCAGATCCCCTTCCCATATTTTCTTCAGAGCTAAAATGGGCCCATTACCAAGGTTCTGAATCATCATAGAATAATAGACTGATGCCTCATGTCCTTTTCCAAAACCCTTTAGAATCTTTTCTTGGAATTCTGCATTTTGGGGAACTGATGTACTGGATCCAAAAATCCCTATCAGCATATGGCGAAGTTGTAGGTACCTATAAAAGTGAGACCTAGGAATACTGAATTGCTGCACTAAATCCTCAAATGATTTCAATGATCCATCATAATACAGATCTCCCAATGTGACCATACCCTTCTCCAGCCATACCTTCCAATAAATGGGGAATTTACCAATTCGTAATTTTGGATTCAACCATAAACTTGAAGAGACATTCAGAAAGGGATCAAATTTAAATATTCAAGCAACCTTTGTCCAAATTTATTTAAGATGAGAGACTATTGGATGCATTTTTGCTTCTTTACTTAATTTAGTAGACAAGATTTGCAGGGGTGGCAGAGGGGCCACTACAGCTTGTTCCATATCGTACCAAGGGGGGGCCCTTTTGGGAGGGAGAGACCAATGGGCTAGGTGTCTTAAATTAAAAGCATAGTAGTAAAACAACATCTTTGGCAACCCTAAACCTCCTTTATCAGCTGGTCTTTGTAACTTAATGTGGTGCAAACGGGGGCGTTTACCATTCCAAATAAATACCTTGGATATTCTGTCAAACCTTTTAAAATAATGGGGAATTTCTAAGGGGAGTGAGTGAATAAGATAATTGAGCTTAGGGATACAGTTCATTTTTAAAATATTAACTTTACCTGCCATGGACAAATTAAGAGTTGCCCATCTCTGAACATCGCAAGTAATTTTTTGTAATAATGGGTCAAAATTGACTTTATGCCAGCAGCCATACCACTATTCGATCTGCTCCAGCCGCGTGGCTGAAGCTAAGCAGGTGTGGGCTTGGTTAGTACTTGGATGGGAGACAACCTGGGAAAACCAAGTTGCTGCTGGAAGAGGTGTTGGTGGGCCAGTAGGTTGCGATCTTCCCTCTGGTGGAATAATCCCCACTGCCCCAGTGCAGTGACGGGGACACTGTACTGAAGGAGACGCCGTCTATCGGATGAGACGTTAAACCGAGGTCTTGACTCACTGTGGTCATTAAAGATTCCATGACACTCTTCGATAAGAGTAGGGGGTTCCCCGGTGTCATGGCAAACATCCCAACCTGGCTCTTTCGACCTGCCACCTAATCATCCCCTGATCTAATTGGCTGTGCAAATTGCCCTCTCCCTCCCCACCTCTACCCCCAGGGCTCCCTTGAAAAAGAGATTTCAAATCTCAGCGGCACTTCCCTGGTTAAATAAGGGCTAAATAAAATAAAATAAAAACTTTAACCAAATCTTTCAGCTGCCTAGGAAATCGGATACCCAAATACATAATAGCTTGCTCAGGCCACTGAAATACACCTGGATGGAAGGCAGTAGAGGGACAGTAAGCCGTTAAGGAGAGCACCTCGGATTTAGACCAGTTCACCCTGTAGCCGGAGAATTTTGAGAATGAGTTTATGATTCCAAGAAAAACATGGTACAGATCTGCTGGGGTCGGATTCCAGTAATAAATGTCACCTGCATTAAGCATCAATTTATGCACCGCCCCACCTGCATTAACACCTGGAAAGTCAGTCGCCCGACGTATTGCTACCGCAAGAGGCTCTATAGCTAAACAGAACAGCAAAGGAGAAAGAGGCGAGCCCTGTCTTGTTCCCCTCCCTAACCTAAAATAATCAGAGATAAGCCCATTAGTCTGCACAGCTGCTTCTGGGTACTTATATAATACATGGATCCATTTTATAAAGGTAATACCAAATCCAAACTCCTCCAAGATTTTGAATAAATACGCTCATTCAACCATGTCAGATGCCTTTTCGGTGTCAACAGAGATCGCAGCGACTGGGGACTGAACGCCAATCACAGACCACATGACATCAATGAGGCGTCTAATATTATCTGAGGAGCTATGACCGCGAATGAACCCCACTTGGTCAGTGTGGATCAAAGAAGCAATTACACTGTCCAATCGGTTTGCTAGAATTTTCGAGACTATTTTAACATCTATCTGCATTAATGAAATAGGATGGTTAATTCTTACACTCATTCAAATCTTTACCTTTCTAAGGAACTAGATTAATAAGTGCTTGTCTTAGAGTTGGTGGCAGTACCCCCCTCTCCAATGCCTCCTTATACACTTCTAATAAAGGTTGGGCTAACTCTGTCGCAAAGCTCTTAAAAAATTCCCCAG
Organism: Gymnothorax javanicus; assembly: GCA_029692085.1. Taxonomy (NCBI): domain Eukaryota; kingdom Metazoa; phylum Chordata; class Actinopteri; order Anguilliformes; family Muraenidae; genus Gymnothorax; species Gymnothorax javanicus. The sequence goes on from CM056195.1 coordinate 103,341,284, forward strand.
TAAAGCCATCTGGCCCAGGTGCTTTGCCTGATGGTAAAGCCTGAATTACCCCTTTAATCTCCTCAATAGTAATATCTGAGTCTAAAAAATTTCTCTGTTCATCTGTCAATGTGGGAAGTCCTAATGGTTCTATAAACATGAATTTCTTCATTAGAGGTAGATGTTGAACTATAGAGATCAGTGTAAAATTCTTTAAAAGTTTTATTAATATCTACAGTCGCAGTGAGCAGGTCTCCAGCCGGCAACCTAACAGCAGGAATGGTGGAGGCTAGCTCCCTCTGTCTTATATAACTGGCCAGTAACTTTCCTGCTTTGTCCCCTGACTCAAAATATGTTTGTCTGGCCCTAAATAAATTAAATTCAATCTTTTGGGATATTATGTTATTATACTGGTATTTTAACTTTGTCAGTTTTCTCATGCCATTTTGTGTTATTTTTTGCTTCAACTCTGCCTCAGCTTGTTTAATTTTATTTTCCAATCCTAACAACTCTTCTGTTTTCATTTTTTTTACGATATGAAGTGTGTTGAATAAGACGTCCCCTAATCACAGCCTTCAGGGCCTCCCAAGCCATGCCTGCAGATGATACAGATTGCCAATTGATCTCTAAATGTTTAAGCTCTGTCCTTAGCCACTCTACATTTGCTGGGTCCTGTAAAAGGGACGAGTTAAGATGCCACCTAGAAGATTTCTTTCTCTCACTTTGGGGTAATAGGTCCAAGCCGACCTGGGCATGATCAGAAATAAGAATATTCCCTATTTCACAACCCACAGCAGAGGAAGTGAGTGTTTTGGATATTAGAAAAAGATCTATTCGACTATAAGTCTTGTGTACAGATGAAAAATATGTGTAATCGCTACCAGAAGGGTTCATAATCCTCCAAATGTCTATTAGACCTAATGATTTACAAATTCTCTGCAATGTCGTAGCAGCCTTCGTGACCTCACGCACCCCTGCCCCACTGTTATCAAGGGTTGGATCCATTAAAAGATTTAAATCCCCTCCCAGAACCACAGCATGATTCCCAGTGGCTTGTAGCTTCCTTTCAAGATCAATAAAAAAATTTTGATCATCCAAATTGGGTGCATGTATATTAGCCAAAATTAGCTTCTGAGATTGTATTTCAGCCACCACAATAATCATCCTTCCCGAATTATCCTTAATTTGCTTAAGACATTTAATTTAATTTCTACAGCCAATGCTGTAGAATACATGTCCCACCCATCCTCCACAGAGCTTCTCAGACTCCTCTGCTGACATGTGTTTCCTGAAGAAATACCACGTCATATTTTTTGTTTTTGAGCATAATCATAACCTTCTTTCTCTTTATGGGGTTCCCCAGTCCATTTACATTCCAAGTGGAGAGACGCATTAAACCTATTTGAGAGGACATACCTTCCTACCCTTTAATAACACACGGCCAAATATCAGAAACAGTACAGTAGAGCAGTGGTGATGACTAAACCCAAACAGTCCCCTGAAACTAACAAAATAAAGAGTGTGCAACTGAACCTGAACCTTGCACGTTTCAACCCCCATAAAAGTCTCCCCAACGGAAATCCGACGGTCCGTGTCTGGTCCGCGAGGCTCCACTCGTCGCGACTCCTCATGCACCGCTACCATGAAAATGCACCAGTGTCTGAAATTTAACTTTCAAAAAAAAAACAAACATTAAACCTCCCTTACTCACTGCATTGCGTCTATGAAAGCCATGGCGCTCTGAGGATAGTCGAAAGCTTTCTCACCGTCACGTGTCTCGATTCTCAGCTTAGCCGGGTACAGCATCCTGAAGCTCACCTCTCGTTCATGCAGCTTTTTCTTGCACTCCTTGAATTTGTCGCGTTTCATCTGGGTGGCTCTGGACAAGTCTGGGAAAAGCATTACAGTAGTATTTCCCCAGCTCTGCTTGCCCTTGTTCCTCGCTGCCCGCAACACCGCATCCCGGTCAGATGATCTCAGAAACTTGGCCAATATTGGTCTGGGTCGGTCACCTGTTGTGGGTCGCTGGCTAGCGACTCTGTGTGCTCGTTCAATCTCTCGTCTTCCCTCCATGTTCAGCAAATTTGTTCTCAGCTCCTCCAAAAATTTCACCACGTCTCCTCCCTCTTTGCCCTCTGGAATGCCGATGAAGCAGACATTGTTACGCCGTGAGCGATTCTCCATATCTTCTAATTTGTCCCAAATCTGTCCAACTTCTGTCTTGCTAGCTGGCAGGTTAGCTTGCCACTCCTTCTCGGTCATTTCCAGGTACTCCACTCGCTTCTCCACGTCGTCCATTCTTGTAATTAGGGAGGAGAGTTTAGTCTCTACCGACGCAGTAGTGTGAAGTATCTCTGCAAGCCCCTTCAAATCTTCAGAGATCTTTGTTTGTGCTGTGTAGATGTTACTAATATCCTGAGCTATGCCGTGAGCTTGTTGCTGGTCGGGCTAGCTATCTTCCTCTTGGTCCTGCATCATGGCGTCGGCCGCGTACGATCTTAAGTGTTTTTTAATATCTCCACCGGCCATTGTCTTGGAAAGTTTCGACATCTTTTGCAACCCGTTAGTTAACAAGTGTACAGGATTACAGTATCTCTGGTGTAAAAGTTTTAAAATGATGAAAAGTAGCCATGCAGTACGGAGCTCCCTACTCCGTGGCTTCTTCTCGCATTGCGTCACGTGACTCCCGAAAAAATTTCTAAAAAAATTGACATAAAACTTCATTATGACTACTATGGCCCCTTCGAATTTTCTGAGAATCCGAGCAACTACGTTCCAAAATGGCCGCGTGTTTGGTGGCGCTTTAGAGCCACCGGGGCATGTTCAAGCACAAGAATAACAATACTTTGTAATTTTTCACACGTTTGATGTGTCTGCAAATTTTTGTGAGTTTTTTGTGCATGGCAAAGCCCTCAAAAACGCATTCTCGCAGCAGAATAATAATAAATAAAGTTGCAAGCAGCGTTGAAAGGGCCCTCGCACCCCTCGTGCACGTTGGGGGTGGTGGCAAGATCCTGATGGGTGCAGGAGTGCATTCACAACCATTGGACAGTCAGGCCTTTTCTTGAAAAATCTTTAGGTGCGCAAACATTTGCGCGCGTAAACTTAATTTTTCAGCCTTAGGTGCGCATTTTTTTTAATGTAGCTCAAATGCTATTTTAGTCGCGCAAACCGCGCCCTGCATGAAAAGTTACGGTGATATGAATGTTGTTCATAATTAAGCTAAACTAATAAAAGCAATATATTATGGCGATCTTTAAAATATGTAAATCAACCATGTGCAACACCACCTTTCTTTTCCTACATTATATCCTTCTGCAAGTGTGCGTTTCAATTGTGTCCTAAGATCCGCTTCTAACTACAGTTAAGATAGTTTATATAGGCATTAGTCGCTCACTTCGATATAGTCTTGGAACATAATGTTAAAGAAACAAACCAGGAGTTTGGCAGAATTTCCTGTAAGTCGCAGATTATTGAAAAAAAATGGCATGAATTTGCAAGCAACATTTCGCTTACCCAGCTCAACTACTTAACGGGCTACCACTTGAGAACGGTAAATCAGCTTACTTAGTATTCTCTCCGCGCATAAACCTGTTAAATGTGCTTTATAGGTGAACATTAAAATTAAGTTGTTATATGTTATATGGTAATTTGAACCGCTAGTTAGTCAGGCTACTTAAATTGAAACTGAATGAAGAGGTGCATCTCCACTGCATCGCGAGCGGTAAGCCTAATATTGCAACTTGCAGGTTTAACGCAAACACAGCCCGCTAATATCTCAGAAAAAGACAGCGCGATAACTGATGTCTCCGAAGCCAGTCCGACAAGATGAAACCGTATGAAAACGAACCCAATAAAACTTCTTTTTAGCTTATTTCGTTACTTAGCGGAATGTATTACACCATAACAAACTTCATGTCGCGGATCATTGACCAGCCATGTATGACAGTAAAAAAAAAAAAAAAAAAAACACGGTTTTTACTGAACGCCGTTTCCGTTCACTCAGCATTACATTTTGCAAGTTGCGATTTGAGTCATTATGTGAATTTGCTTTATCCAATTTAATTCTTCAGTAATTTCTTAGATTAGTCATTTAGTTATTAATAATACATACTTAGGACTGTTCGACTCAAAGTGAACTTCTACTGGTTAATTTACTCTTGCGGTTTCAATGAATGAGGAAAAACAAGGTATCCCTTGCGGTAGTCTGCTGGAATGGTATGTAACGTAGCTGTTCTCCGCAAGCTCGAATTAAAAACCCTACAAATTAACTCGTAAACAATTAATAGCAGAAATTAAAACAAAAGAGCTCTTATTCAGCCCAATTCGTTATTTAATGTCATTTCCATTTTGTGTCCATTTGAGAGACATTGGAGTCCATGAGAATTTTCGACTTCATGATTGTTACAGCTAACAGTAAAACGATAGTGGGACTTAAATTCTCATTAGCGGAAATAAGATGAACCAGGTCTATTCAATAAAACAACCTACGACGTTTTATGGTGGGGTCAAATACAGGCATCAGTCTATTGTGCAGTCATCCTTCAACTTCTCAAGTACAACAGCAGAATCACAAAGGGTAGCGAAAATAGGGGGCTCCGAAGAGTTTTCTCATTTCGAACGATTGGGAAAAAAAGACCGACTATTGGTCAACAAAGATTTTTTTAAGTAGGGGACAGCCTTCGTAATTCATTAATTAAATCACGGCAAAAACTGCAGTCGAGATGTGAATGGAGCTAATCTGGTGTGCGTTTCCCGAAATCACTGATGCCTACTTCCATGGTTGGAACCATTGACTCTGAATGGACGAACTACGTTAGTTGCCAACGTTAGCAACTATGCTTCTGGGAAACGAACCCAGGGTTCCATTTATTAGCAGGAATGACCGATTGATCACACCAAGTTTCACCGTCAAAACAACCAATATTCGGCAATGAAAACTTTTGTACGATAGATAGGAGTAAGCTTACTTCCATTACCCTCCTTCCGTCCTTTCTGACAGTTTTAACGGGTTTTATGCCCTTGGTTTCGACATCCCACGTTCTATGAGCGGAAAGCTGGATGATATGTCCAACCCGCTTCGCAATCTTTGGTGGTTTTTTTTTAATCTTAAGTGGTTGATGCAACGCGCAGTTCCCTTGGCTGAAGTCTCGCGTGTTCACACACTTTTCTCATGGGCCTTCGCAAGCAGCGAAAAGAGCTTGGAAATGCTGTCTAGATGGCGCTGCAGTTCGGATAGCTAGGCGCGCAGAAATTGAACATTTTTGATGGATAGGCGCGCATTTATTTGCGCACCTAAAATACAAGTTCAGGCGCGCAATTGCGCGCCTTTCATAAAAAGGCCTGGACAGTGCTGGTCCAGAAGCGCGCCTGCAATTTCAGCTTACTGCCAAAGATGTCAATATAAACAAACCAATTCAAATCTTACGGATTACCACTTTGAGGTAACTAGATAGCAAACGCAGCTTGGACCAAACTCGAAATGTTGTCCTATTTTACTAACTATGTTTTCTAACCAGTCTTTTAAGTTACCCAGCTAGCTACCTTGCCAGTTCCACTGGAGTAGATGCATCAATTCCAGTCGGATTGTTTCATATTGTAGTTATTGAAGGATTGAATCTGCTCTCGGTATGTTTCATTTCTGTCAAATTTTCGTCATTCAAATAATCTGTGACTCCTTGATTCAATTTGTTTTTCCTGCAGTTTGAGATGTTAGTCATAAGGTTGTAACATCAGATTAGATTTTTGTTGTTATCTGCTGAAAAATGAGGCATTGGCTCCCTGGCTCTAGTTGAACCTAGGGGCTCTTCAGCTAAACGTTAGACAGCAAGCTTGCTCAGCTATTTCAATCCATTACAAGAAACGTTGAAGGAATTAGCTAGCTATGTGCAAAGGATCTGCTGTTGATGCTTTAGGTAGGCAGAATTCATGCTTTAAAGGCAATAGTTATCTAGCTAAGTAACTTGCAACTGTGTTCGGGGATAATGACTGCAGAACTGGCAAGCTAAAGGCACCACTGGATTTATATTGCTAGTTCGAATACAGAAGAATGACATCATTTGACAGAGTACCATTAACTTCATTCAAATGTTTACCTTCATAGAGATTAATTCTTTAAATACAAAAAGTGTGTGCGTGTGTGTGTATGTGTGTGTGTATATGTATATATATATATATATATATATAAAACCCTAATTCCGAAATAGTTGGGACGAAGTGTAAATTGTGAATAAAATCAAAATGCAATGACTTTCAGATCACATGAGCCAACATGTTATTTACAATAGAACACAGATAACATTTCAGATGTTGAAACTGAGACATTTTACATTTTTATCCACAAAATGAGGATAGTTCAAATTTTCTGGCTGCAACAGGTCTCAAAAAAGCTGGGACACAGGCAAAAAAGGGCTGAAATAGCAATTAATTTATAAGAGAATCAGCTGTAAGAACATTTCGCAAGTCATAAAGTTTAACTGGCATCAGGTGTGTAACATGATTGGCTATAAAAGGGATGTCTTTGAGAGGCTGAGTCTCTCAGAAGTAAACATGGCCAGAGGCTCTAGAACCTGTGAAGGCTTGCGCAAAAAAATTGTGGAATACTTTAAAAATAATGTTCCTCAACATCAAATTGCAAAGGCTTTGAAGGTCTCATCATTGACAGGGCATTACATCATCAAAAGATTCAGAGAGGCTGGAAAAATCTCTGCATAATGCCGGGATCAGACTACTCGATTTCAGCCCAATCTGGAAGTCTTAGGGCGTCGGGTGGGATCGGAAACGATGAATGGTCATCGTGGGCAAAGATTGATCGTTTTATGCCGTGTAGTGTGCCATAGTGGACGACAAGCGTCGTAGCATCTGCGATGCCTCACAACGCCCCGACAGAAAGTCTAGCATGTTTAATTTTTTTCTTTGTCTTCCACGACGGGTTGTGTTGCTGACCAATAGGAGCATAGCTGATAGCGCTGTGCAGGAAGAGATGAAGCCGCAGCGCGCACGTGTGTAAACGTAGCCTAGAGAAAGAAGAGTGATGCTGTTATTGCGAGGTGGAGCAGTGAAACGGAGGAAAGGTTCGTCGTCCTATGGCAACAGCATCCGTGCTTTCTTGATATTTCCTCAAGGGACTATATTATGACGGAGGGAATAAAGCTGATATCTGGCGAGTAGTAGCCGAGACACTTCAGCAAACCGGAGAATACTGCCAGTAGCATTAAGCTGGCAACGCAGTGATTACGTTTAAGTTTGTGTCCTCAATATTTCGGTTTCTGACGGGGGTATTGAAGTACTCTGGTAATGCAGTAACTCATGTAAGCAACATTAACCGATTAAGCCCTTTTTCCGGTTATGATAAACCCTAATAAAATTGCTGGGTTACGGCAATAATAACATAAATATTTAGGCATGTTTATACCTTACCCCGGTTACTTCTGTCTATACACGCTCTGAAAAGGCATAGTTTTTGAGGTATTATAGGAAAGGTTACACGTCATTCCTTGAAAAATACGGCGCACATCATGACAGACTGCAAATGACAGTTGGTCGTGTAGCATCGTGTAGTATGCCACTTCTCTCGGCCACGTCACGGAAAGAATTCATCCCTCTATAATCGCTTAATCTGACATGGCGATCTTTAGAACAGACAAAAACATTGTGTCGTCTGATCCAGGCATAAGGGACAAGGCCCAAGACCTTTACTGGATGCCCGTGATCTTCGGGCCCTGAGACGCCACTCCATCACTCACCGGCATGATTCAGTCATTGACATTACTAAATGGGCCCAGGAAACCTTCAAGAAACCACTGTCTGTAAACACAGTCCATCGTGCCATCCACAAATGCCACCTAAAAAAAAAAAAAAACTCTATCATGCAAAAAGGAAGCCATTGTTGAGCATGATCCAGAAGCGCCACTATGTTCTGTGGGCCAAGGCTCATTTAAAATGGACTGTAGCAAAGTGTCCTGTGGTCAGACGAATCCAAATTTGCATTCTTGTTGGAAATCATGGGCGTCGTGTCCTCCAGGCTAAACAGGAGAAAGACCACCCCTCCTGTTATCAGCGTTCAGTTCAAAAGCCAGCATCTCTGATGGTATGGGGATGCATTAGTGCATATGGTGTGGGACACAGGCATGTTTTAGAAAGCACCATGAATGCTGAAAGGTATATAAAGGTTTTAGAGCAACACATGCTCCCCTCCAGACGACATCTATTTCAGGGAAGGCCTTGTGTATTTCAGCAGGACAATGCAAAACCACATACTGCAGCAATTACAACAGCATGGCTTCAGAGTAGAAGAGTCCGTATGCTGAACTGGCCGTGTGCTGAACATTTGGCACATAATTAAAGAAAAAGTCCGTCAAAGGAGACCCAAAACTCTCCAGCAGCTGGAAGCCTGTATTAAACAAGAGTGGGAGCAAATTCCAATGGCTAAACTCAAGAAACTTGTCTCCTCAATGCCCAGACGCCTCCACTTTGTGTTAAAAAGAAGAGGGGACGCTACACCATGGTAAACAGGCCCCTGTCCCAACTTTTTTGAGACCTGTAGCAGCCATCAAATTTGAAATGAGCTCATTTTGTGGACAAAATTGTAAAATTTCTCAGTTTCAACATTTGCTATGTTATCTCTGTTCTATTGTGAATAAAATACTGGCTGGTGTGATTTGAAAGTCATTGCGTTTTGATTTTATTCACAATTTACACTTTGTCCCAACTATTTCGGAATTGGGGTTCTATATCAGTGGCGGCCGGTGAACTGGCGAAAGGGGAGTCTCAAACCCATCCCTTGAAAACAATGATTGGTCATGACCTATTTTCAATCATTCATTTAAATTACCATTGCAAAAGCTCCGAGAACTCTCAACATTTATCAGGTGTGGTCAGTTTTCATTAATAACGCACACCTGTCAACTCTCACGCATTCCGCGTGAGTTTAGTGGTATATTTACGTTCCCTTACTGTAGTCAGCAATTATTCAATCAATGCATGTGTAAGAGATTCCCGTACAGAATTGAAGTCCTTGTGCATGGAGGTTTATCAGTTTCACCTGCGTTATGACTCTGGACTTCTCACGCTTTTCTTTACTCAGGGGTTGGAAGAAATGCATGTGTTTCATGATCGTTTAAATAGTTTAAATGAAATAAGATCATTGCAAGCAATGGAATTGCAGAAAGATGTTTCAAATGATCTTATTTCATTAAAACTATTTAAATGATAATGAAACGCATGCATCTTCAGAGAAAAAATATTTTTTGTGTGGCCTCTGTCCCATCCACCAACATGAAGGGGGCGTATTTATAACTTGTACTGCAGCCAGCCCCTGCGTGGGGATCAGTTGTTTTGGCTTTGCTTTTTAGTGGCTGTTTGGTTTTCTATCTTTTGTACAGTCAATGTGGTCAGTACAATGGTCTGATGTATACCATAATGCAACTGACCGTTTTTCCCCCTAAAGACCCGCGAGCGAGTTGTCACTTTAGACAATTAAATATCTACAAACTAATATTTGTTTGCTTGTCGAAGGTAACAGGTGTCTAATTGAGCTATAATGCCCATGGCTCTATTTTTCAATTTGATTTGTTCATCCGAAAAGTTATACGCTCTGAATCGTGATTTTTCTTTGTTGCAGCATTTTTCACTGCCACTGTATGTTGCTACCGACTGACGTCATGGTTTTCGGTTGAAAGTGTTCCGGGAAGGCTGCTGTTGTGTAACCTTGCTTTACGCTGCTCAGAGCTCCCTCCTCGCTCCTCTTTCCTCTCAGCAGACATGAGAACTTTGAGACAGCCAGCAAGATGGCAGATCTAGAAAGCACCCACTGATTCAGTCGAGGATAGTGGAGCGAGGAAATACAAATAAAACTATTGAGATACACCCCAAGTCTACAAGAGATGAGCAAAGTGCCATTTGCCCTGCACCTATGACTGCAGAAAAAGGATTTACAAAGAGAACAGTCAAAGCCTTGACACTTCACAATAAGTACATCATAAGAGATGAGCAGATTAATTCATTTACAAGAAATCATCACTGTAAGTATGCTTAATTGGCAAACTAATTGAGGTAGTGAAGATGATAAAATCTTAGTTTGCATTAACATAGAGGAATACTTTATTTTTTTCTTGATCTTGGTTAATAATTGTATTTTATTGATACATTGTGTTTGTTACCTTCATCAAGTTTGAAAGGTTTGATCCATGAATATTTGGGCGGGGAAAAAATTTTTACTGTTTTAGTTTTGTACGCCACCAAGATGGGTTTGAAGAGAAACAATGAAAATATGCTTGAAGCACAGACTTTAAACTTTAATCTGAATTTTTCTTGTTTCTTTTTTCAAAAATATTGTCTGAACTAGGCCTACGCTGTCGGCGGCCGACAGCAAGGAGAATATCCCTGAAATTCCCCAATCCTCGAAGCCCCTTTGTTAGATTCCCCTTTACTAGACCTACAATATGAGGCAAATTTGAGGTCTGTGTAAGTAATTGTTCCCAAGATATGGTTAAAAAACTGATTTTTTCCATATATAGCGCCACCTGGTGGCAAACCTAGGAGTCCATACTTGCCCAAAATCTAATCAGTTCATCCTCTCTACCATATCTACCCATATGCTAAAAATGAGAAGCCAATGTAAAGTATTTTGTGAGTTATCGCGCTAACGGCTAAAATCTGCAGACGCGGCGGCAGGTGGGGCGAAACCATGATATCCCCGAAACTCATATTTCAGGGATACAATTATGTATGAATTACACCCATTTTATGCGCAGCCCCCTCATTTTTCAGGGCTCAAAGGCCATTGCACAAACTGACATCAATAATTAAGTTGGAGACATGGGATTTTTGCGGCTTTGTCCGAATTTCTAGACTTTTTGAGGTCTCCTGGACCATTACTGAGATTGATGCAAATCCTAAGAGAAAATTTCATGGGGCGGAGGGGTGGAGGCTTTGATCAGGCCTCCTTCCTCATTTTGACTTGCTTTTGGGAGCCATTCATGGTCCCTTTGTTTTCCTTGTTGTCAAAATGATTGCCTTTGGGCAGAAGCTGAATATGAGTACCATCGCACGTTCTACTGAGACAGGCTGTCCGCTACTAAAACAATTCTTGGTCGACCAACAGTCGGCTGTTTTCTCCAACTCGTCATTTTTTTTTTTACCCTTGCAGATTCTTTTTTTTTTTTTTTTTAAAAATTTGGCATTTCCAATCCCACCTGAACCTTGAATGCCCAATCTCAGAACTATGTACAAGGCTTGCTCTTGTGCAACCCCTTGCTGCCAGCTCAGGAGAGAGAGACTGTAGCACATGCTTGTCAGCCCCTGCATCTTTACACTCATTGCTCGAAAATATCGCAAGCTCAGAATAAGGGTGGAGGGTACCCAAACATGAGCAAGCTCAGAATCTCACTGACGAGCGCCCGGCTGGCCAACAGGAGGCGCTTGAGCAACGAACAAGTCAAACATTTTTAATTTCCCTTCCCGGCAGTCCCTTTCCAATTTGCATCCCTACAGCGCATTAGCCAATCGTGTGCTGTTCTGAAAAAGCTGCCGACCACTGCCGGTTGGTACGACTGGGGATTGAACCCGCACCGTGGTAGTCA